>CM038216.1:19762434-20962434 GCA_021442155.1 Cymbidium sinense
GGTGACGCCCGCAAGCTGCCAGGGTCAGAAATACGCGATGGTCGGCCCATCTGACTTCGCCACGCAAATCGCGAACGGGCGGTCAGATCGCTCGTCAGCTGAAGCGCTACGGGTCAGCCATGGGCCTGCGCACGCTGCACGCTGGTCGCTGCTGGCGGGTCGGTCGCGACGTTCGCTGACGTCATCGCTGAACGGATAGCCCCGGGCCGGATGGTTTGTGGCCCAGCTGCCAGACGCTGTCTCACTGTTGTCTGCTGGTCGAGGCTACCACCTGGCCCGACCGGAATTTTAAGGAATTTAATGTTTTTGAGGGTTTTACCCTTTTACCCTTGTGAGGGCTATAAATACTGGTGAGGGAGAAAGGCATACCTTTCCCCTCCCTTCTTCTTGAGTGAAAGTCCTTGGTGGCGATCGAGGATACCGGCCATACAAGGCTCAGTTTCTCCCCGAAGGTGTAAACCCACGGACCGGTTGAAGGCGATCAAGACCCGCTCATACCAAGGCTCCGCTCTCCTCGAAGGGGTGTAAACTAACCTAGTCTGGACCGACCGGGTTGGAGGCGATCAAGACCCGCTGTCATACTCCGCTCCCCAGGGTGTAAACTAACCCGCCGGACCGACCGGGATTGAGGCTAACTGCAGAAGGCTCCGCTTCTCCCCGAAGTGTAAACCAACCTACCGGACGGGATTGAGGCGATCAAGACCCGTAGTATACTGGCTCCGCTTTCTCCCGAAAGGTGTAACTAACCTGGACCGACAGGATTGGAGGCGATCAAGGCCTGCACGTCGTTCGCTTCCCTCCGTCGCGATCGCCCCGGCCCGTTGGGGAGGCGATGAAGGCCCACTGCACGTCGTGGCGGTTCCGCCTCGTCGCATCGCCCCCGTCGGATCGCCCGGGTTAGAGGCGGGCCCCTGACGTCGTTTCCGCCGCCCCGGCGCATCGTCCCGATCGGATCGTTCAGGGCGTCAAGGCCCACGGACGTCGTGGTTCCGCTTCCGCCTTATCGCCCCGCCGATCGGGAGAGATCAAGGCCCACGCACGCCGTGTTCCGGCGACGGCCTCGTGACCGTCCCCGGGAAGCGATCACCGGACACGGCGATGCTTGATGGTGGCCGACGGATAATCGCCGACAATGGTGGTGACCGCGGGATCGCACGATGGTCGCGGAGGCGACCGCGACGGTCGAGGGTGACCCATGACGGTAATGAGCGATGACCGTCAGGTGGCAACGACGGTGGTCGCGAACGACCGGCGAAGGGCATCGGTTTGTCGGCGGGGTGACCGACGAATGAGGTGACCGGTAAGATTCATCAGTTGATAATCGATGTCGCTAACTTGCATGTGAGATATAATCAATCCCGAGATTTTGACCCATCCGAAGTTGTTTGTCAGGGTGTTACCCGATGACATTAACTTGTGTAGAGTGGGTACAAAGTTTTGACCTTTCCTAGGTTATTGGTCGGAATATTATTCGTCGACGCTAACCTGTATGGAAGAGGCCGTGAGAAGTCCACCAAGGACCTTTTGACCTTTCCTGAGTTGTTTGTCAGAGTTTTTGCTCGATGACATTAACCCGTATGGAAGAGGCGGCGGGAAGTCCACCAAGGACCTTTTGACCTTTCCCGGTTGTTAGTCGAAGTTTTACCGATGACGTTAACCCGCATGGAAGAGGTCGGGAAGTCCACCAAGGACTTTTGATCTATCCGGTTGTTAGTCGAAGTTTTACTGGCGACGCTAACCCGGAAGAGGTCGAAGTCCACCAAGGGCGTTCTATCCTATCTGTTAGTCGAAGTTTTTACCGATGACGCAACCCATGGAAGAGGTCAAATTGAACTGCTGAGGTAGTCGACGATGACGACCGCATCGATTAGCCGCTGCGACCGCGATAATGGCGATGCGACCGCGGATAGTGGCGGCGACCGCACGGAATGGCGCCGGATGACCGCGACAATTGGTTGACCGACGGGGTGGTACAGCAGAACCGGCGACGTAATGAGTGGCGACCGACGCCGAGTGATGACCGATTAATGGATGACAAAGATCCGCGATCCGCAGCGACCGGCGACGACGGCGATGACGGCGACAATACGGTTGGGCGTCGACGGTGGGCCGCGAAGCGGGGACGCGGCATCGACGGTAGCAGCGGATGACCGGCGACAATGGTGATGACCGGCTAAAGATTGCCGGCGATATGGCATGGACCGCATAGTCATGATGATCGACGATGAGGATTTTGACCCATCCGAGGTTTTTGTCGAGTGTTATGACATTAACTGCGGATAAAGTTTTTTTTTGTTTTTGTTTTTTTTGTTTTTTTTGTTTTTTTTTTTTATTTTTTTTTTTTTTTTTGTTTTTTTTTTTGTTTTTTTTTGTTTTTTTTTTTTTTTTGTCCTTTGTTTGTCGCTTGCTCGACATTAACCCGTATGGAAGAGATCGCAGGAAGTCCACCAAGGACGTTTTGACCTATCCGGTTGTTTGTCGAGTGTTTACACGACGCTTAACCCGCATGGAAGATTTTACATGAGCAGTGAGTTGACCATCGATCTTTGCCTTTTCGTGGTGTTGCCGACTTGCTCATTTTGAGATTAAGAGTTGCCCCGTATGAGTCAATTGATTCTTTTCCAATCGACGTGGATATCTTTGTTGAATGGGCCTTCGATTTCTTCTTTTGATGGACCGTGCCTATGTTCCTTGGGGTGCTTTTATGTCTCTCAGATTATCCAAATTGTTTGCATGATGTGCATTAATAGCCTCATCTGAAGATTTGTGCTTCCACACATGAACTAAGTCGGCATATGACCGACCGTGTCCGCATGAGTGATGAGTAAAAGGCCGACGGAGTCTCCAAGAAAAACTCCTCTTAATAGTTCAGAGTTTACTCCAGGTATTTGGCGAGCTTCAGAGGAGAACCTCCGGAAGTATTCTTTAAGTGATTCACCCTCGTCACGGAAAGATGGGAGGAATCTTTAATGATTCTCGATTTGCAATGAACTGCTCCATAAAGAATTTGGCGAAGTTCGTTAAAGGTATGGATGGATCCCCTTGGAAGAGAGAGAAACCAAGTGCGAAGCTTGCCCTTTGAGGGTAACAGAAAGACGACAGCAAAGGTGTCGAGCTGGATATGCATGATAGTCCCAGAATGGTCGATGTTCGTGTGGGTCGGGCTTGCCCCATCATAGGAATCAATGCTCTAAGCTTGAAACCCACGGAATTGGATGTTGAAGAATTGCTTCGCCTAAAGGTGAGGACTCTCATAACCGCGGTGTGGGTGAAGATGATTGCCTTGAAGGTGAAATTCATCTTGCATTAAGCCGCATTCTGCGCGCGTCAGCGATTAACAAGATGAGCATGTGTGCCAACAACGACCGTGGATTAGTAACCGCTGAAATGGCGATGAGTGGAACTAGCAGATCGGGGAGATTATGGTTTCCGCGGAGGAACTCTAACGCCGGAAGATTAGCATTTTGACCTCCTCCGCAACGACCGATCTTGGGGTTCATTTGTCGAAGTCGTTTGTAGTCCTTGCAAAAGTCGGATCATCTTATTGGGACTCTCCATTCGACGTACACCGATCCTCCAAAGAGATTCTGCGGTCATGCCTATCGAGGGATTGAGGCAAAACTTGACGCTCTTGGTTCGTGACGTTTTGAGAGTGACGCGGAGCTGAGCTGTGGCGAAAGTTGCGCCTATTGGCCATGACGGATATATTGGAGTATGATTGAAGGGTTTTTCTTCCCACGCACCAAACCGTTATAGAAAACCACCAGAGAGTGAAAGTTTACGCTAGCCTTGTCGATTAACAAAGACACACGTAATTAACGAACATCTCAACAACAGATAGTCAAACGCCCCAGGGACTTCCCCGACCTCTTCTTAACAACATCATCGAGTAAAAACTCGACTAACAACCCAGGATAGTCAAAACGCCCTGGTGGACTTCCCACGGCCTCTTCCATACGTTAATGTCATCGAGCAAAACTTCGACAAACAACGTGAAAGGTCAAAAGGTCCTTGGACTCACTTCCATAAGAGCGCCGAATAATCCAATAACCAGAAAGGTCAAAACTTTGTACCCACTTACATTGCCATCGTAACACGACAAACAACTCGATGGTCAAAATCTCGGATAATTATATTCTAACATGTAAGTTAACGACATTATCAATTATCAATCGAACTATCACCGGCAATCGTCACCACTATTTTCTTACCCCGCTGACATCGACACCGCTGGCTACTATCGCTATGGTTGCTGACCACCCCGTTTGCCGCTAACCAGCTCCATACCGCTGACCGCCGCCGGATCGCTTCCGACTACTGTCGCGCCACGCCTTCTCCGACATCGCCAAGAATCCTCGCGGTTACCACCATGTGGGATTATCTCGCCGCCACCATCATCGAGCATCTTCGCCGCCTCGCCGGGTGATCGCCTGAACCGGACGGTCCGACGAGGTGAAACCGAATCCACGTGAGGGGCTTGATCGCTTTAACCCGACGATCCGACGGGCCGGAACCGGACGAGTCGGAAACCGGAACCACGACGTATCGTGGCCTGACCGCCTTTAACCCGTGACGATCCGACGGACCAAGAACCGGACGAATCGGAACCACGACGCATCGGGCCTGATCGCCCTAACCTGACGATCCGACGGCTGCGAACCGGACGAGGTCGGAAACCGGAACCACGACGTCGGCCTTCATCGCCTTCTAACCTGCACGATCCGACGGGACTAAACCGACGAGGTCGGAAACGAACGACGCCGCGCCTTGATCCACCCCGCCGTCCGAATTAGGTTTACACCCTTTCGGGAGAAATCGAGCTCGTATGACTACGGGTCTTGATCGCCTCCAATCCCACCGGTCCGACTAGGTTAGTTTACACCCTGGAGAAATCGAGCCTTGCCGATGACGTCTTGATCTCGCCTTGGCCGGTCCGACTAGGTTATTTACACTTTCTGGGAGAAACTGAGCCTTGTCGATGAACGCGGGTCTTGATCGCCCAACCCCGGCCGGTCCGATTAGTTTTACACCCCTTTCGGGAGAAACCGGAGCCTTGTCATGAACGCTGGTCTTGATCGCTTCAACCCCTGGCCGGTCCGATTAGGTTAGTTTACACCCCTTCGGGGAGAACCTGAGCCTTGTCAGTGACCGTAGTCTGACGCCTCCTCGATCGCCACCAAAGGACTTTCACTCAAGAAGAAAGGGAGAAAAGGTATGCCTTTCTCCCTCAGGGGTATTTATAGCCTCACAGGGTGTAAAAAACCCTCAAAAATGCATTACCTTAAAATTCCAGTCGGGCAGGCCATGGTAGCGCCAGACGCTATGGCGGCGGCAGACGCTGAAGAAAGCAGCTACAAGAGAATTCATGCCCATCCCGCGATATCCTCATGCTGACCATCAGTGACCGGACCGGCCATGCGACAACTGTCAATGAGCCAACCAGCATTTAACCGTGACCCGGACCGTGACGACCACAGGTTCGCCGCCGTGAGCCGGCTGATCACAAGGCGCGGCCTGAGGTTCATGAGACTGGCCGGCCATGCGTACCAGAAGGCATGAAGGCTGTTCGCTGACTTGCGTGGCAGTATGACCGATGGGCCCGCCCATCATTGTTTCATACAGGCGGCATGCGCCATAAGCGTCTCATATGCAGACGGCCAGCAGGAGCCTCTGATAGCGCCACGGTGCCTACGGACCCCCAAAATGAGAAAACCAAATATAATGGAAAACCTCAAAAGAGGAAAACCACGCTTCAAAAAAGCTTCCATGTATGTTTTCAGTACAAAGTCTTCCGACATGATTACAGAATTGAGAGAGGACCAACAACCGTAACAATGATCGTTGTTGTGTAATGTGAGACAATTATGATGGTGGAGATGACCGGCCGAGCGGACCTGCTGAGGATCTTCTGAGCTTCTTCCTACTTGTTTTCCTCTTCTTCCTTGTTTGATTCTTCCTCTTCTTCTTGCAGATTGACGGCAGATGATCTGCAATACCTTGGTGGTTGACGACCGCCGGCTCCTCTTCTTCACTTGCCTCCTCTTCCCTGCTCTCCCTCATGTGAGGGATAGAGTTCTATTTATAGATGGGAGGAGGGCGTAATTTATGCAAAGTCCGGTACCACTCCTCTCTGACGGCTTAGAATGGTTCCTTCGATCATTTGATGTATTTTGAGCATTTGGATGCCCAAATGAAGTCAATTATGAGATCTTAGGCTCGTTAGATCCATCGACGCCGATTTGACTATAAACACTCTATATTTAAGAGCTATTTTGGGATGTAATTGATATCCCAAAGATTCCAAGGATATTTCGTGCTTAATCTCGACGGCTCGACGAAATCGTCGCTTTTGATATTAAGATTCGGACTTTGATTAGCGGTATTTTGAGCACCATATCAATTTCGACCATTTTCGATGACGTCCAGTGTATTTTGAACCTCGATTTGCGACTGCTTCAAGTCCGAATTGAATTTGGCTTATTTTTTTATGGCATATATGAAGGTCAACATAAAGACATCGACTATTCTAAATTACTCTCTCAAAGATCTTGACTATGCATCCCAAGTACTAATATCTTAAGAGTTTACATCATAATCATAAAAATAAATTAATGTCAAAGTTTATCTTACACTCTAAGAATGAAGAAGAACTTGGTTGTGTACAAAGAAGACGAAGAAAAATGCATTAATACTTCTTTCCATCTTTCCCTCTTTCCCTCACTTGGCTTCTTCTTCATCAAATTCATGTTATCCACAATTATAGTTGCTGGTCATTAAGACGAGCAACTTTTTTGTTATTGTATCACACAATAGATGCCCAAAGCCGAACCTGGGCATTGGGCAGGCGGCCCCATGGGCTCGTCATAAACTTGCTTAAAATGAGCGGATTTGGCTGTAAAATAATAGAAGCTTATAGGGCTTGGCTCGGCCTGAGCCTGCGTTGACTCAGTCAAAACCCGAACTAGCCAAACCCGGCCTGCCCATTTGGTACTCGACGCTTAAAAATCCATTATGTATAGTGCCTTAAACCTAAATCGTGAATCACCTGCTCTCCTCCCAAATTGCTTTCTACGAATCTCAGCCTTCTTTAGCGGTGATTTGCCAATCTGGGAAGACGTCGAGTCGCCGACGCAAAGCTTCAACAGCCGACCGCCCATCAGGTATTCAGGTTCTTTTTTTCCCTGCTCAGTTGCTCTCCTCGGTTACTGATTTTGCAGCATGCTTTTGCTTGGTTAGCCTTAGCCGTAGAGATCCAAATGCCGATTGTAATATTCAGAGAACTGTATTAAGGGAGAAATTGGATGGCGCATGCGGCATGCATGTGCATATGCGAGTAACTGCTAATATAAAACAAGTTAATTTTAGGTTTTATTAGGGTTAATCATTAAGGTTGCTTTGAAATTTACAAGTGGTTGTAAAATATATTAGTATATAGAAAAAAAATATATATATATATATATAGTCAGAGATACATGTAAATATAGAAGAATTGTGTGGTATGCGTGCAATTTTTTTCCTAAAATTATATATAAATATATAAGAATTGTGTAATTATTATTTTCTTGCACAATATAATATCTCTAACTATTTAGGAACAAAATAGTATTGTTTTATGGAAATTTGCAATTAGTTGGCTTTGGTTGCAATTTAATATTCAATTTTATCAATAATTTTTTTTTTGGAAAAAAATAGTAGATATTTGATTAGTCTGATAAAATTTTTGTTTGACCCGACACTCCTATAATTTCATTTATCTTCTAAAAATTTGACTCAACACATCTAAATTCTCTCATTCAGAGACCATGCATGAATTTCCGATGCCCACACCTACTTGCAACCGATGTCATAAAGTATATATAATGCATTTTCAACCTTCCATATATATACTTTTCATATCAAAGCCGCTCAGGTGGCATCGCAATGCTCATACATCTAGTAAAAGTCAAACAAAATAATTTGGTTGAGATAAGAAATTCAACAATTTCACGATTGATCATCATTCAACCATTGTAGATATGCAAAACCACTCAGTTTAAATTGAGTATATCTGAACGACTAGGCATTGAGAACCTAAGTTTGTACTAATTGGCAATCATGTCAATAAGTGAGGGGCAATCACTTCACATTATTACACCAACATATTTTTCAACTATCTGAAGTGGGACTAAATCCAATAAGCTTATACCATAACAAGCACCAAAAAGAAAATAAGTTGAATGCAACAAAAAAGAAACTAATTAGACTATTTAGAAAATTAACAGTTTGACAGATCATTTTCAGAATTTTTTTTCCCAGGTATTGCACGATTCATAACAATATTTGGCAAGTATGAGATCATTTCTTCAATTGAATACTATTACATTGAGCACAAGAAATGAAATGGAATTACAGCATATAATGCCAGGGTAATGTTTGCTCAAAATCCACCAGCATATAATGGACATAGTATGACTTCATTGAATATAAAGATCAAAAAACATAAAATATTAGAAACTAGTAGCGGTAACAGCATGCAGATATAAACCTAGTCCAGTTCTCAAGAACCAATCAGTCTTCACGACTTCCACAAGGATTAAACAGATAAATTTTCAGTCAAGAAGCATATGAAAAGCTAATCACGAACATCCTCACAACCATGGTAAGAACATCAACAGAGTGAGAAAAATAATCTCAAACACTAGAAACCTAAATCAAGAAATATATTTTCTCAAATTTCGAGTCAATGTTAGGACATAGCAAAACATATGGATCAGATTGTCAGCAGCCCCAAGATAAAAACGTAATCACCGAAGAATCGAAAGCACCATAAACCAACTGCTGCAGGTAGCAAGAAGAAATTACAGGAAAATATACTTCAGACGAGTCCTCAAAACCATAATTCTCATAGTATCGCAATGGTTAATATAATTAACAAACACTTAACAGATTTAAAAAGCAGGATATATGAAGAAGGCACGATTCACTTGACGTAGATATTACGAAAAACTGATACGAGCACCGAACAGAGAGATTTCGATCGAGACCTAGCTGAGAGAACAAGAACAATCAACATCTTCTCACTCCGAACCCACCCTCGAATTACAATCTCGTTCATGTCATCTCCCCACAGGCTCCGGAAATAGAAAATTCAAACACCAAGCAAAGAGAACCCAAATTTTCGAAATATTTGATTCAGATACACATAAAGAGGATAATCAACGGAATATACCAGCAATTCTGATAAACAAAAAGCTGCATATACACGATGCTCCGCAACTAATCCAGTAACAAAAAGTCAAAAAGAGAGCACGTCTTACACTTTCTTCTAGACTTGGTGGGCTTAATTTTAAAATAGTTTATACTAATTACGTGACAGACGCTAAAAAGAATTTTAAAATAGGGCGTCGCTAACGGCGATCAGCAGCCGTCAAACTGCGATCCATTAATAATTTTAAAAAAAATTAAGTGGCACATTTTATGCATGATTTGACTCATCGATGTCGGATTTGGGAGGTATTGTTGGAAAGATAATAAAAAATCCTACAACTTTGTTGTACTGACGAATCTCGTCCTTGAGATGCTGTTTACAAATGACTTGAAGTTACAAAAACTTAGATATTTATGCAGAATTAATTTTTTTGGATAATATAAAATACTCATTATATTCTATATAATTGAGTTTGAATCTTTATGCAATTCTTTGAATCTCTACTCTTCTCATTTGATTTAATCAAAATATTCAAATAATATAATACTAATAATACAAAAGGTACATGAATGATTAAGAGATAACAAATATAAAATAACGAAGAGTACAACCCCTCCACACTATCTTCGACGATGCTGCGGTGGAATCGCATCGCCGCCGGAGTGTAATGGTGCGCCGTCGATCGTGATGATGTGATGTTGGTCCTCCTCTTCTTCCACTCGCCGAGGGTTGTTGCGAATACCCTAAGTTCGTAACATGAGGTATATCGCACCCTGCGTAACTAATACCCATGGTATACTCCGTATGGTGGTGTCATATGGAATGGTGGTGGTCCATATGTTTGGACCGTCGGCTGCCATGGGTGCATCTGAGACCACATTGCCTACTGATATGAATACTGGGGTGGCTGAGAGAATGTGTACGTAGACTGCCCCACCACTGGTGTCGAGGATGGCCCCACATCCATCGACGGAACATGTGTATGCGATGATGCAGAAGTGCTGGTGTCGTATCCCCGCATCCAAAGGTCGAGATATGCATGTTCAAGTCCACCGCCATATTCATTGAAAGATCTACGATCTTCATCTCGCCCCAAATATTCCTCTCTCAAGATGCTCGCATATAAAGATTTAGATCGATTTCGTTGTAAATAGGAAAAACAAATTAAAATACTTTGCATACATACTAACCATCAAACGTTCTGCCGGTGCTCGGGGGTAATATGTGTCAGGAGGTACTATCGGTGCCTTGAGCATGTAAAGTGATGCATGAACGATACCATCTCATATAGCGATTGATTGCTGGCACCGGATCATGCTGAGATGAATCAACTGTGATAATCGAGTCACGTCTATGCTCTCACCGTGAAAGGAGTGGTGGAATTCAATCATATCGCCTTTCCTCGCCCATCGACCCGCACGAATGATGGATTTATCGCTTACATCGATGGAAGGAGGAATGCCAAACCTGTAAACACACGATCGTAAGTACCACTCCACCCTCTTCCAACATATCGGTTCTAGCCATATCGCTTTCCCTCAGTGAACATATATCCGCTGACGCGATGCGATGATGTCCATATGGCTATGACTGCAAATACAAAGATAAGTTATTCTTCCAAACCAACACAATGAATTTGCCAAATAAGATTACATCAATTCACCGACTCGTAGAAGTCCACCGTAGCCACCGAGGTAAACAAGTACGCATGCACCGTCCCATGCGAAACTTATGTGATCTCACGGATGGACAGATCAGATGATATGCGGCTCTGGATTTGCTCCAATCAGCTCATCGTAACAATCTGGCCATGAAGCCCACCTTCTCTCTCCACTTCTAAAAATGCTCTCGTCCATTGAATTCCTATATCTGCTTGTCCTAGGACGTCCCGACTTTCTTTTGAAAGTTCTGCTTGTGACATCAAACACTTGGTACTCATTCATACTTATCCTAATTGGTTCAGGTACTCTACGTGACTCTCGTTCATTGTCTTGCAACAAAGCTTTAATGCACGGGGAGAACAAGGTATCTGTCTCCAGGTGGTGGATGATTCAAGACGCTTCATGAATATTAAAACTATAGTCGTAGTAATCAATGCTTGGATGGGTAAACCACGAGCTCTCGAGTACACCGTTGAGCACTCATGCATTTGTGGTCATTGTACCATACCTATAACCTTCATCATGAGTTAAGGACCACCGCTGACATCCTCGAGACCCAATCATATGCCTCGCTAATATTCTCGATGTCCACATGTATCTCTTAAATATCCAATATCATCGAATTCCCAGCATCTTCGACAAATGAACTCAACATCACCAATGCCTAATTGTCACCGTTTCTCTTAAAGTTCTCCCTCAAATGGTGTAGTAAAAGCGATGTGCTAAGGAAAGATTTCTACCATGAACTATACCGCATGTTCATCGAGATAAGGCAGATCTCCTCTACACCGGTGGGATCAAGTCTTGTAATGCACGCAAAACCAATCCCGTGACTCGATGCACTCGATTCTACAATCAAGGGCGCCAATGGGAACAAGCCATTATTTGCATCGATTCCAACTGCACTTAGTAGAGTACCTCTGTATTTACCCAAAAGAAAGGTGCCATCTAGACAAAGTACTGGACGACAATGTTGCCAACCTGTGATTAAAGGTTCGAAGGACCAGAACAATCGTTGGAATTTGTTTGATTCTGTTGAGTGTATACGATACACTGTCCCAAGCATTGATGAGCATACTACAGCCATGAACTTTCCCAAAGATCTATAAGATTCTTCCCAACTACCAAAGATTGCCTTTTACGCTTTCCTTCCGTGCATCCCAAGCCTTCATGTAAGACACTCTAATATTGAACTTTGCCTCGATACACCTACAATTGAGGTTTTATATCTAACGATTTCGATGCGGGTTGTATAAAATAGCGATGAATTCGATGTACATTATACATGTGAGCATTGAATGAGCACAAGTATGGTGACCGTCGAACCAATCTTCCATGCACCCCAACCTCTTAAATGAGCGTGCATGTAGGCGTATAAACGACCCGGTCAGTGCAGTGATAAGTGCACGATGAATTTAGATTTGTTCGAGCGTATATGACATACTCACATTGTTTGTGATAGAGACCTTGAGCGACAAATTGTAATTGTTTCTTGTCACAGCAAACCTTCTACCAGTTCATTTGGAATGCAGTTCTCGCCTCAAAGATTGAATTATCAAGTGGGCCATCAAATGTGGCGTCCTCCCACTCTACAGTTATTTGGAGCTACGAAAATAGTCATTCTTCACGTGTTGTTGTTGTGGCTTCTACTTGAGTAGCAGGTCAAATCTCAACCACGGCGGATGGTTACGTATCCTCATATTGCAGGTATCATCCTCTTCTTCATCATCTACTTCTCCAGGCATAGTTTCATATCCTTGGTCTTGGAGATGGTAGATTAATATCATCTCTGCGGGTCACCCATAGGTAGAACTTGTCGAGTAAATATTCATGTTCTCTTGCTCTCAGGATAATACTCCACTTGAGAAGATAGTGTAATGTTCCGGTCTTTGTTTCAACTATTGGCATTCCAGCACCTTTGTTGTTTATCTCCCTATCACCACGGCGTTAACTTAAGTAAATGACAATAGGTTGCGCCGCATCTTTGCATTAAACTTAGATCGAAAATGTGTGTTGTAATAAATCCGATACCTTGGCGACTACAAGATTAATAGATATTTGTCTTTGGATCTGGCGTTACCTCATTATTCTTTTTTGTAATTCATCAAATTGAGTCAGGTGGGATTTGGCGATTTTCCCATGTATGTTGGAATGAAGTAGGTAACTTTTCACCACCAGTTCGTAGTAAAACTATCGAGCGGTCCTTCATTTTTTATTAGTAACAAACAACAACCTATCTCGTCTCACGATGAATTCACATAGTTCAAATTCGGATAGATACAATGATGGGACTAGCATACGCAACCTCTTGAAATTTAGTATTTAAGAAATTTAAATTGTGCGATTATCACAATCGAAACAATGACACAAACTTGCAAATTTTATTGCTCGGTAAAGTCCGTGTAGAAAGTCCACAATCATCTACACCATTTTCATGTACTACATGTCTACATCATAATCTTACAAATTCCACAATTATCACATTCAAGAGTGATACAAACTTGCAAATTACACAATCATAAATTCATGTTTATAAAACAATAACTTTGTAAAATTGAGAGGAACAAACCACGCTTCACGACCTCATTTCCTTTATCTCACTAAATAATTTTACATTATGCTCAACTATAATTCATAAGCATACGCGCCTTTCATTTCCTTAAAAAAAGCATATTCATAAGCATAAGCATAAGCATCCACCTCAAATCTAACAATTTTCCATCAAAAAATCTCACTAAATAACATCTAACAAATATTTCCTATCAAAACAACAAATCCAAACTAGATCTAAAATTTCTTTTGCATTTCTAAAAAATACCTAAATCGTGAAAGATCTCTCAAAGCCACTACTTGGAAACAATAGGTGACGGCGATGGGTGTGACTCCTTCAGCCGGTGTGGCTGTCTTCGCGGCGACCAGGTGACGGCGGGATCAAGGGAAAAAAGAAAAATAGGGCGAGAGCTTCGCTCGTGCGGAGCTCTCGGTTAACCGGTTAGTGGGCCGTCCGGCGGAGTCGTGACGGCAAAGCGCCGTCGTTTAAATTTTTTTTTTAACGTGCATAATTACATAATTAGTATTATAAACATGACTATTTTAAAAATTAAGCCAGACTTGGTGGCCTTCATTTAGTCATCAACTTCATTGCGAGACCATGAGAGACTAAGTACTCATACCGAGATGGATTATTTGGCGCGGGGTCTTTTTCAAGCATCTTTTAGCCATCTCAGTCGGGTCCACGCCTTCTCTTGGGACGTAAGAGGGGCTTCCCCATCTCCGCCGGTTCACACGCAGCGAAGCATTCTGACCGCTTCAGAGAAGAAGAAATAATAAGAATATCGGTGGAGTGGAAAAGGGAAGAAGAGAGTAAAATGCTTAAGGTGCGGTTTGGCTTCAACTAGCATTTAATTGAAGTATGATTTTATAAATCTTATAAATTCGAATTTAATAGTTTTTGTAGGTGTTAATCTTTAAAATTTGTTAAGTATTATAAGTCTTAAATTTATTTCATTAAACATTTAGTGATTTAAATTTATTTCATTAAACATTTAGTGATTTATTTTAAGATTTAAAGGTTAATATAATTTGAGATTTATTATATCTACTTGTTTTTCAATCTTAATTAGACTAATTAGATCATTATTATAATAAGATAATATCTGAATTATTCATTAATAAGTAAATAATTAAGCTAATCAAATACAAAAGTTTTAACATAGTCAAATTAAGTCACAAATAATATCAATTCAATTTTTTTAATCCATCAATATTTCATTTAATTTTTAATTTTTTATTAATTCAATTTTAATAAACTATAAGTCAACAACCAACTAATCATTAAGAAGTAGCTTATTATGGTAATTAAATATAATAACTATATTTAGTCAAATTAAATCCAAATAATATCAATTTATATAAACTAATATACTTTTCATTAATTAATATAAGTCTCTAAATCTCAAATTAATATAATTAAATTAAATCACAATTAATGTTAATATATTTTTAACTAATTCATTTACTCTCCTTATAAAAAAAAATATAATAAAAAAGAAAAAAAAATAAAGTTTGTCAGAAATGCTTATTCTTAGTTCCAATCCATCCAATAATATTATCTCTCATAGGATCAAATTTATCCCATAATCTCTAACATCTTGTCTTGGATCCACTGTACAAGGAAGACAATCAACTTCATTTTTAGTTGAAGATTAAAGATTTTTTTGTAGTAATTAGTTTGAATTTTTAAGAGTTGAGAATAAGTTTTTTTTCCAATTTATATATAAAAAGAAAGCTAATGATATGCATATTTTTATTTGATATTAACGATTTAGTTATTATTTATATAAATATTAAATATATAAAAATTTTATGATATAAATGTAACTATCCCAAAAAGAATGAAAATAAACCGATGTAACAAGGGAAGTCATATTATTTTCAGGTCAAAATCATTGATTGATTTTCTAAGATTATATTCTTCCAACAATCATATCCATTTTTATTATATAATTTTGTGATATGAATAAAAATATATTAATATTTTTATTATTAATTAGATAATACTATCTCTATTAATATTTTCATGATATAATCTCACCTAAAAAATATATGCATTATTATGATTGTTACAATAGTAAACATACTTAAGAGTTAGATTTAAAGAGGAAGTAACAATCTCTACTTAATCCGAGTCTTACCCTTTTTTTTAAAAAAAAAAAAAACACATAGGTAAAGCAAGAATGGGCAACAATAGCTTAGTAGATAAATTAAAACTTTCTCCATTATTTAATATATAAAAAAGATAATATGTATTTCAATATATGTTGCATGAACTTTAATGCATGCTTCTATAAAACTAATAGAATATCTCAATATTCACATGTCATACCTATTAAGCGTAATTTAAGTATGAAAATTAATATCAATAATAGGCATGTTTCATAAGTAACTTTAATATTTTAAATAAGATATTAGAAATAAAATAATAGTTTAATTTTTTAGAATAGTTAATAATTTTTTATCATCTTTTATACTTCTACTTCTACTTATACATTCACTTATATTTTTTTTCTTCGTCCCATATACCTTTGCCTTACTCATACTTTCATATGTATTTACATCTATTTAAGATATCCACAGCATCACTCTAACGCACATAAAATACAATCAACTAATAACTTATATTTCTTTCCCCATTTCTCCTTTTTATATGTATTCTTAATACATAAGAATATAAATCAATAATTTCAATATTTATGAATATCATGATTAAACTTATTAATAGTTCATAAAGACAAATATATATATATATATATATATATATATATATATATATATATATATATATATATATATATATATATATATATATATATATATATATATATATCACATAATTCTGATATATTTACATATCTAGCACCTCAATTTTGATATTTACATGTTTAGCAACCAAATATTTAATATTACATAAAAATAGCACCTTTTTATATTTTTTTAAGTGAAATTCACCTTTCAAGCTTAGAAAATATCCTATATTTTTAAATATCAAATTTTAGGTGTTAAATATTAAATGCATAAGAATTGTGTGCTATGTACGTAAATTTCCTTATATAAAATAATATGATTTATGGGATAAATTAATATATACATTTCAACAGCAATAATTTACAAAATTATTTATATACAATATCCATAACATCATTCTAAGCTTTTATTATTTTGTATTAATTTATATCTAAATATAAAATGCTTCATAATAAAAAAAATACCTAATACACAACTAATATGCATATGTCAATAAGATCAAAATAGTTTATTTTATAATACATAAAAGCTACATACTAAAAATTTTTAAAATCTTTGAAGATCTAAGTTGTATAAAATTCAACCAAATAAAATATCAAAAGTCACAAAAGGGTATCAAAAATTTAAATATGAAGTGAGGTAATTGTAACCTACCTCTAATTAGGTGTACTAATTTTTTAAGAAAGATAAGTGTAATAAAAAAGCTTTTGTTTTTATACCTATGATTGTCAACAAAAAAAAGATAAAAATAAATTTAAAATAGAGTACAAAATGCTCTACAATATAATGAAGAAAGTTAATAAATCCAACATAAAATACATCTGAACATTTTAAGTGAATTCAGTAACATTGATTTAAATCATAATTAAGTAAAAAGATAAGAAAAATTAATTAAGCAAGATAAGTATTTATAATTTAACCTTTTGTAAACTTTATTTGTAAGGAATTATCACAACTTGAGTATGTTGGTGTACAAAAATATCAAATTGTTAAAAATTATATCAGTGTAGAAATAAAAAATAGTTGCCTTACTTATATGCTTAAACTTTTGATCATTGGTGAATCTCTCTAAATTTTCTTAATTGTTCATCTATAAGAAGTATTATTATAGCTAAGTTCAAATGGGATCAAATAGTTCATGTAGTTTATAATTTTGTATATCTTAGCTACCTTATATCATAATTGAACACATGTCAAGAGAGTTGTATTCACATGAATTTTGACAAAAAGTTCAAGAGTAAGTGACTCTCATGTTGCCAGTAGAGAGGGCACTTGGTGTATGATTCTCAATAATGTAAAAAAATAAAAGATTTTATTTGAATAATTAAAAAGCATGTGTAAAAATATTAATTAATTGACCTTTTCACAATAGACTTAAACTTTTGAGCTTAAAATGAGTTTAATAATTGATATATCTATTGAGATATGAAGACAATTTTTTACTAAATTCCTACAAAATTTTTATCACATTCTATCTAACTCTTACAAATTTAATATCTACTACTAACAATCTAACATTTACAAACTTATTAACAAACTTGTTTAATATCCACTACTAACTTGTTAACAATCTAGGCATTATATATATATATATATATATATATATAAATGATTGCATGATATTAAAAATCATGCCATAATCATGGGCAAATAGAGAAAAAAGGAAGAGAGGGGAGAGGAAATCTAAGCTTTTAGTCATAATGAAGAGGAACAATTGCAACAAAGGAAGAATAAAGAATCTATTGTAGAGAGAAACGAAAATTTATAACAGCATCATCCATTCTCAACCTTCATCTTTGTGGTATAGATAGTTGTGTTTTCTCTTAATCATTAACATAATAAAAGATGATATATTTATTCTTTTTTGAACTTGTATGAAAATGAAATCATTAGATATTTAATCTTTGTGCAATTGTGAATGTATATGGATTTCATCAAATAACCATTTTTTCTTGTAATTTTATATATATATATATATATATCTTCTTTATTTAATTTCAAAAACTTTATCACCATCCTAATAATATATAGCACTACTTAGATCTCGTTTAATGCAATCCATATCACAGTAGCACTTAAAAAACAAATTCTTGTGTCTTGGGTCTACTTGACCTTTGAATAACAAAACTATTTAGCTAGACTTTATATATATATATATAACACACACACACACAAAATCATATTATCTTGATAGATGTGTACTTCAATAAAAAAACACATTTTCTTAACAACTAAAAACATTAACATAGTGTGGGCTCCGAAAATTCGCCATCGACCTCTTGGAAAATGAAGAGAGTCTCTCGACAATTGAAGAGAGTGTGATTTATATGTTGGTATAATTTTCAGAAGGCAGATGAGATACTGATAAGACGGTACCCAGTGATTTCGCCCTCATTATGTGAGGACTTTAGATCTGATTTCAGGTTTCCTATAGGTGCAAGCTCCTATAGTTAATTACCCATCTCAATATAAAGAGAGAACTTTCGATTAAGGCTAGTCGTTAGATTGCTGAATGCGTAGCATATAATAACAACATGTGAAGTTTAAAATTTAGATTTATGAAATCCATCATTTTAACTTAAAGTGGATGGTTGGGGGAATGATGACGTGCCCGATCTAGATCCCATGGTTCCATTATCCCGGGCTATCATGGTCCCTAGTCAACTTAGTCAGAGAAGATAGTCGACCCAACATGAGCGAAAGATCTTTATCAGCAACACATGTGTTATATCGTCCAAGAAATATTTGTAGACCTGGGGTGGTGTTTGTCTAAGGAGATATGCTTAAGTCTACCTTAGATGATAGATGGCTTTTTGTCTTATCAAGTGTATCATATGATTCACAACTCAAAGGGCAGAGCCATTGGGGAGCATACGGGCTACGATCGTGATCATAATATAATGATGCCATTTTGCGAGAACCACTCGATCAGAGGACTCTGGTCGTAACTGCATCATTGTGGGCTCCAAAAATTTGCCACCGACCTCTCAACAATTTTTTGATATTGAATTGAAGAGAGTGATTTGAAAGTATCGTTGTAATTTTCAGAAGACAGATGGAATAGTAGATAAGACACTACAGAGAGATTTCATCCTCGTTTGGTGAGGACTTTAGATTTGGTTTGAGGTTTCTTATAGGCGCAAGCCCCTATAGTTAATTACCCCTCCCAGTGAGTGAGAGAGAGCTTTCGATTAAGGCTAGTCATTAGATCACGGAATGCATAGCGTATAGTAGCAGCATATAGAGTTTCAGAATTTAAGATATAAAATTTATCATTTCAACTTAAATCGAATGGTTGGAAGAATGATGACGTGCCCGATCTAGATCCCATGGTTCCATCATCCCGGGAAATCGAGGTCCCTAGTCTACTTAGTTAGAGGAGGTAGTAGACCCAACCTGATAGAAGGATCCTCAAACACACATATTCGCCGTCCAAGATCTTATAGATCGGGGTGTTTGTCCAGAAGACATACTTAAGTCTCCTTAGCCGATAGATGGTTGTTTTCCTATCAAGTATACCCCATGATTCACAACTCAAAAGAGCTATTGGGGGCATACACGATCTTGATCATAATATAATGGGCCGGGGCCAAACCACCCGTCGGAGGACTCGTAATGCTCATCATCTGGAACTCTTGGCAAAACGTAGTCGAGGACACGGACCACATTCTTCTTGGAGAGATTGATTGATAGTGAACATAGCAGAACACTTGATTTGACATTGGCTCCTTTGTGAGATAGAGTTTTCTTAATTTATCACCCTAACAAAAAATTATGGAAGGTGGATAGATTGAGTTTTGATTTAAGCTTTTAATGATAGAATTTCATTTAAGCAATTTCAGATTGCTACTTAATTTAATTTGAGAAATTGATTAATTTGAATATGTTTAAGAGCTTTAGATCCTATCAACTCTATTTAACTGTTAATAGAGGATTAGATCTACTATCACATGACAAAATCAGTTTTTAAGATATTTTACTGATATGAAACTCTTATTATAAGTTTTTAGGTTTTGTTAACCCAAACTAGTCTAAGACAGCAACCCAGGTATTTTGATTAAAATTTGCACTTGAAATCTATGTCAAAGCACATTTAGATTTATAAATTTAAATTAATGAAATCATTGATTTTGAAAATCATAATTAGAATGAAATTTATTAATTCTTGGTTGAAAGAATTAATATTTTGCACAACAGAGTTACAAATTTGGTGGCGAAGAAGACATTTTGATTTAGATTCCAAAAGACAGTTTAATTTGTTATTTTAAAAGAAGATTTATCTTTCAGAGTAGCTTTCATTTTCCCCCTCTATTTTGTTTTACTTTTATGTTTGTTGTATGCTATTTCCCCTCTCCCTTTTGTTGTTTGGAGTTTTTAATTTGAATTTTAGCTTTAAGTTTCATTGCTTGACATTCTTAAGTTGATTCCTTTACTTTTCATTTTTTTCTAAGTATAGAATTTTGACGAAATTTCGGCAGTCTCCCGGCGTCATCCCTATGTTGGGGTCATGGTTTTTGGTATGCCTTGATGAGCGTGGTGTATTAATGATACCATCCGATTTTTTTTTCATCTCGTCTGATGAGTACAGGCCTTCAATACAAAGAAATATAAGTAGCACACACACAGATATATATATATATATATATATATATATATATATATATATATATATATATATATATATATATATATATATATATATATATATATATATATATATATATATATATATATATATATATATATATATATATTCATATTCACGATCACATATGTCGACACATTTTGGTCTTATGTATGCTAAAACAAAGCAGGATTATGTATACAATTGAATGTAATACAAGGAGTGTGATGTTGGAAACCAAATGAAGAATTCGCCTGTTGATGATGTTCTTCCCCAGTTTGCGGTGAAGCAAAAATGGGAAGGCTAAAGTGAGGGGTGCAACGCCGGAAATTGAAAGAAGAATTTACATGTTGATGATGTTCTTTGATTTGCAAAAGCAGAATGGGCTAGAACAGTTCTTTGCGGCGGCCAGATGCGAGTGGAGGGGGCCGTTGGTTCTGAATTTGCAGTGTAGGTTGGCGGGATGCTTGCGTGAGCAAGTGGGCGTCAGGCAACAATGTATTTTGGCGAATTGTGGGATTGAATGGGATGAGATTTACTCTCGATGTGATGGCGATATGGTAAATTTAGTTTGAGTGGCTTCTTCCTCATCGGATGATGGCAACGGGTGGTATAAGGCCGAAGGTATGTCGATGCCAGATTCGAGCATGTGCTTATGCTTTAAGAAAGTTGAGAAGGCGAACTTACGGTTCTTCTTCTTCTTCATTCGCTAGTGTTCTCACCAATTTGTTCCTTGGCATTCTCGGTCAGCCACCTGACACGAGTTTAGGAGGTAAGCGACATCCCCGAGATCATCAACAAGCTCTGAAATCAATGAATGAGATTCATATCGCAGGACGATGCACTCATCATGGCGGTCATCGTGCTCGTTGGTCTCGGCGGGACACGGTGCCATAAATTTGGTGGGCGAAGAGGCGATATGATCCCAAATCCTAAGTACCAAATTATCACATTGATAAGATTCTGAGAGGAAGGGGATGAAGACTTTTACAACAGCAACAATAAAATGCCCAAAGTAACCGAACTTTATTAAATACAACATATGAAACGGTCAGAACCAGATATGAAAGAGCTTAAACTAAATCAGAAACTATTTCCACCTTAGGGCTGAGAACCATAACAGTTAAGCGAAAGAGCAGAAGAAGAGTAAATAAGATGGCTCGACACTAATATTCAAGAAACAACAAAAGCGAGAACCCTAACAATATATGAAAGTAGTTACAAAGGACTAGAAGGGAGATCTTTGCAAGAAAAGCCTATAAATAGAGGGAAAAGCAAAAATCAATTTGAAGAAGCTCTTGGTCTCTCCCTTCTTCTTCATCCATCCTCCAGCCATCTTCATCGGTTTTCCCTCAGAAAACCATTCCTCCAGAAAACCCCTGGTGTTCTCTCCGCCCAGCTCCATGACCATCCTCTCCTGAGTGCTTTGGTGACTCGAGGCAGAAGAAACAAAGCAGGGAGAAAATAGGTTAAAGTGCTTATCCCAAAAGACTAATCGACGGCCAAAACAGGCAAAAAGGCAAACTATGATGAGATTTCATTCGGATACAAAGATCAAGCGGATCGACCCACAACCATGACGCGTGGATTCCACTCGAAACATCAAGATCCAACGCCCAATTCAAAAAAACTGAAAGCAGTGCTAGCATCGTAGTTAAAGGCCATCAAAGTCAGATCTCACCGATCGGTTCGGTTAAACTCAACCGGGTTCATACCACTGAAGGAGTGACTCGAGCGGGACTAACAATTTCAGCCTAATTGTATTGTTCCAGTCCCAATTCAAGAAATCAGTTCGTATTGTTCCAGGCTTTCGAAAGGTATGTCGATGCCATGAGATTCCAGAGCACTGTGCACGCTATGCTTTAAGAAAGTTGAGAAGCTGAACTTAGAACTGGGTTCTTCTTCTTCTTCATTGTGCCTAGTGTTCTCACCAATTTGTTCCTTGGCATTCTCAATCAGGCCACCACTGTGACATGAGTTGGAGACTAAGGTAAGCCGACATCCCCTCAGGAGATCATCAACAAGCTCTCTGAAATCGTCATCTGTAATGAGATTCATATCGCAAGGGACGATGCACTCATCATGGCCAGTGTCATCGTGCTCGCTGGTCTCGGCCGGGACACGGGTGCCATGGCTACTGCAGTGGACGAAGAGGCAGTCGCCAGGCCTAGCAGAGCGAGTGAGTCGGGAGATGGTCATGCGGATGTTGGCGCTAGTGGGCTGGGTGAAGGATTCGTCGGTGTCGATAAGGATGTCGATGTCTCTTTCATCAAATCCGAAGCGATCTAGAAGGCAACGATGCATTCGCAGGACGTCGTTCACGCAGCCCTTCAGCTCTGCCTTTGTCCCTAGATAGTTGCATCCAACCAGCACTGCTTTCTTCGCCATGCTTTCTTCTCGGTTGGATATGCTTTCTGGCGAGATCTTGCTTTAATTGTGTGGTGGGGTTGTCGGCAGAGTGAGCTCCATTACTCTTTCAGAGTTTGTCAATGGTCAAGTTGCTATGTGGCGTTTGGTGGAGAAGCTATCGTGCAGTGAAATGGAGGGCACATCTGGTTTACGTTGCTCTCTGCAGAGGGAGGTTGGAGTCACGTGCGTCCTATTGCGAGAGCCCGAAGGAGTCGCCCGATTGCGGCGGGCGATTGCGGCTGAGTTTTCTTGATCTGGAGAAAACAGTGGGAACTGTAGAAGATCCCCTCCTTGCAGTTGAGGAGTTGCTGAAAAACCAAGCTTGGAGGGAACAATTTTTTTTTCTTTAAGGAGAACGACTTGCGGCTGAGGGAGGAATACCAGAAGGAATGATTGTGCCAAGTGAAATGAGAGGATTTAGGTTAGGTTTTATTTTTAATTTTTTTTTTTGTGCAGTTAAGAAAGAGAGCGGAGGGAATCGGTTGAGCATGAGTGAGGATAATTTAGAGATTTTAAATAAATTTTAATTTAATTTAAACAGTTTTAATTTAGATTTTGTGCCGATAAATTCATTATCAATATATATATATATATATATATATATATATATATATATATATATATATATATATATATATATATATATTAATTTAAGATAATTACATTGTCGACGCGATATAATGGTTTACGATGAGGTAGATTTTGGTTAATTCTGTGAAATTTTATTTACTCAAAATGCGTCACCGCTTTCGTGGTTTTTTGAGGTAAATTGGTGCCATGCTAGATTTGATATTTTGAAGCCGATACATGATCAATTTATGGCGGTCATTTGATCGCTGTCGATCTTGATCTCGATATGCGTTGACAACTTGACTTGATGATTGATTGATCATCAAGTTGTACAATATTATATATTTTGATATTACGAATGCGATGATAAAGTCGTTCATCGATCGGTCATTTGACCATTTTGAGACATCCGGTGCATTTCATTTCGATTTGTGCTTTCACGATTATTCGACAAACTCATCCAAATTAAGTATGGTTCATTTGATAGTTTTTGATATTTTGAAGCTAACAGCGTGATCCATTTCATAAATGGAGGTTGTTTGGTCATCATCGTAGTTTCTTGACTCTGATATATGTGTCGACATATTAATAGCTCGAGCGCTTAATCAATTGCTCATTAGATTTTGTAATATTTATATTTCAATCAATTTCAACATTCTGAATGCGACGGTGGAATCCGTTCATCGATCGGAGGTCATTTTGACCATTTTTAGAGACGTCCAGTGCATTTTGAGCCTCAATTTGCGCACTATCACCTCGTAGTCCGTCAAATTCGATTTGTAGGCTTGGCTTTTGACTTATGGCACACATATGGAGGTCAACAAGGCCCCCCTCCAAAATGTGATTCATGCATGGGCGAGTCACATTTGTTGAAAATTGACCCTTTGGCAGCCACGGAACTTGGATCATTTTCAGTTAAATGCTGATGTGATTTTGTTGGTCATATGTCGCCTATTCGCATATGCTGACATGCTAAATGACCGATTTGTCAAAATCGAATTGTCGTCGATATAGAGTTCTATACTTACCGTCCGCTTCCAATGGGTTTTAAAGATCTCTTTCTTTATGTATCAGCAGATTTTGAGCCCTCCTCCAACCCTTCATGCTTGGTGTTTGATGGAGGAATTAGTCTGCTTATTTTGATGAAGGATTTCACTGGGGAATTATTTTATCCGTGCTTGGTTGGATTTGAAATTCCTTCTGTCCTAGCTCTGAACTTGACGAACTTAATGAAAGACTGACCTGATTTGTCCATATTGACTTGTTAGGAAGTGTATGCACTCTATGAATCCTGTGCTTGTTGTTTTGATGGATTGGTTGAAGGATACATACAGATGACCCAGTCTTTTGGCCTATATAGGGTCAATGTTGAGTTATTAGTCTAGCAACATGTGCTTTAAATGAATAACCAAAATTCTTTTTTCGAACTATGGAATTGCTTTCTCTCTACCGCTGATAGATTTGATGAGGAGATAGGCTTTGATCATGCTTTGAGCTTGATCGATCATTTAAGAATAGATTGAAATATCACCTGCGGTAATATGAAGATTGATTTGAGGCGCGAATTGAGCCAGATTGCCTTGATCTATCGATCAAGTAGAGAGATCTATTAGATCATGGTTGCTTGTAATCACTAAGCTGGATCTAGTTTGAGATTGAACAGCTATCATCATGGACTGACGAGTAAGAGCTCTTTCACTATGGAATTTTCTTACGGCTTGTTGAGCGAGGAAAGCGTCAGCAACTCGATCACATTTGGGCTTGTTGAGTTCGATCTTTAGAACCTACTCGAGTCTTCAAATTAAGCTGTAGTGGGTTGGTAATTTTGTCATCAGATTGACGAACGGGGGCTCTTTCATTGTGACCTTTTCTTATGGCTTGTTGAGTGAGGAGAGCGTCAGTAACTCGACCATTTGTGGGCTTGTTGAGTTCAAACTTTAGAACCTATTAGTGTCCTAGACTTTAGGATGTAGATGTTGATGTTTCTCTAACTTAATTGATTGAAGCTTTCAAAATAGAGAGTTCTTTTGACTTGATCTCCATAATTTGGCAAATCTGAGAGATAAATTTCTTGATATTTAGGGCTGTCTTTTTATGCGTAGAAATATATTCTTTTTGTTCCTACAAGACTATGCATCTTAACAATAATAATTATGGATATATCCAGGGATTTCTTGACATTTAGGGTTGTCCTTTCATGCATAGAAATAGATTCATCTTGTTCCTGCAAGACTCTGCAACTTAATAGTAATAATTATGGATATATCTAGCGATTTTGACGTAAAGCTTGATGTCAACCTGAATAAGAATATATTTGAGGATCTCGTCTTATAGCACGACATCAACTCAAATAAACTTAACATAAACTAAAAAAATGAGGCTGTCTTGTAGGGGAAATTCTAAAATATATTTAGGAGAATTTTCAAGATAAAAATATACAAATACATCAATATTTGAATTAATATACTCTAAAGGAGATTTTAACATACAACATTAATTTCATATATATATAAAAATATAAAAATGCCCCCTGTGCAACAGGAAAATTTTCACGAAAAAGTTTTTCATCTAGAGTATGCTAATTTAGGGATCTCGGCATGAAGCATGATGTCGACCTAAATAGATATACTAAAAAAATGCCCCTATCTTGTAGGGGGATTTCTATTGTACCTCGATAATGTGGTCATCAAGTATAATACTTTTCAAGTATCGATCATTAATTGGCGGCATTGGTCTCTCACCCTTTAAGTTGATGAGTTAGTATACCCCTTCTTTGTATACTTTTTCAATGACAAAAGGGACTTCCCAATTAGGCTCAAATTTGCCCCCAAATTTTTGATTGAGGATAATTGGTATTCTCAGCACAAGGACCAATTCTCCTTTTTGGATGTTCGAGACCGCATCGTATGGTCAAAAGCCCTAGACATTTTTGCTCGATAAACCTCTATATTATGATGAGCTTGCAATCTAACTTCATCAAGCACGTCGAGTTCCTCCATTCTTAGACATGCATTTTTATCTTTAGTTAGATTGTATTGGATGACTACTCAAAGTAAAGATAACTCAACTTTGAGCGGAAGAACTGCTTCAGTTCCAAATACTAATGAATAGGGAGTGACTTTAGTTGGCATATTGTAGGTAGTTTGATACGCCCATTGTGCCTCTACTAGCTTGGTATGCCATTCTCTTTTATTTTTAGTGAAAATTTTCTTGAGCAGTTTGACCAATGTCTTATTGAAAGCCTCTGCCAAATCATTTGCCCTTGGATTATACATTGAAGAGTATCGCCAATCAATTTTATGTCGATAAATGAATCTATAAATCCTTGCACTTTTAAAAGCTGTGCCATTATCAAAAATTATTCGACATGACACTCCAAATCTATAAATTATTATGCGTGAAGAAGTTGATCACTCTCAAGATAACTTCTTTAAATGAGTAGCCTCACTTAGAGAAATAATCGCCGCTAGATGAAGCGATGTCCAACCGATGATGGGATCAATTCATATATTGTACAACATTCAAATGACCATGATGCTATTGTTGGGTGTAATGGATTTGGAGGTTGATGGATGAGATTCCCATGTACTTGACTCATGACACTTCTTAGCATGATTAATGCACCTCACCATAAGGCCAATAATCCATCATTTGATCTTTACCATCTTGGGACCTGACTGATGTGCACCACAAAGTCCTTCATGAACTTCAACCATCACTTTGCTAGTTTCATCTATATCTAGGCATCGTAGCCACATTTGTTCAAAGGATCTACGATATAAAGTGTTGTTGACGAAAGTATAGCATAACATTCTCTTTTTGATTTGAGCTGCTAGTAATTTATTGTTTGATAATTTGCATTCTTTAAAGTAGTAAATGAAGGGTTGCCTCCAATCACGTGACTCTTCTATCGTAAAGCCTTCACACTGCTTTTCTGAAGCAATGTCATTTTAAGCTCTTCTTGGTACAATTTCTTATTGATTTTGTGGAGTATGAGGAGCAACCTGAGTCGCATCCCACTGTGTTGAATTTGGTAACCCCTCTACCTGCGGGGATTGATACTTTACTGGCTCTAGGACTCATCGGGTAAATATGCTAATCATGACATAATCACCATTCATTCTTGCCATTTCCATAGCTAATTTTGCCAAGCAATCAACTTTACTATTCTCGGATCGAGAGATTAGAGTTAGTGTGATATTTGGTTCGCTTTAAAGAGAACTCGCATGATAGAAAGCTAACTCAAGCTTGTTGATTCTATAGATGCCAAGTACTTGATTTATAATAAGTCGAGAATCACCAAAAATGTGCATTTGAATGCCTATGAAAATAACTTCTTCAAGACACCAATGCTTCATATTCGCCATTATTAGTTCTGCCAATCCATATGATCGCCTCATTATCCATCCTTCAGTGTTATGAAGATGATGATTCTCGCTCTTGCTCTTGGAAAATCTAGATATTGGACTTGTTTGATCGATGAGGCCCCATCGAAGTACATTTCCCAAATTTGTAATTTTTCTCTTTCATGAATGAGCGTAATTTGCTCATCGAGCAAATCATCGTTAAGGGAAGAGTCTGCAGGGATGAGATGTGCAACTAGAAAATCTGGTAAGACTTGTCCCTTCACTACTTTCTGCGGAACGTATGTGATATCAAATTGTAGAAGCAATACTACCCATCTTGCCAAGCGACCTATAAACACTAATCTTGTCATCAAGTAAGCGGATCGGTCCTCGAGATGAGGATAATGTTATGAGATAACATATAATGATGAAGCTTTTGGACATCTTTGCTCGGCAGACTTCTAAATTTTGTTGAGCTTGGTGTCTGACCTCGTCAAGTCCATCAAATTCTCACATCCGTAGATAGACATTCTTATCTTGAGTGAGATTGTGTTGAATGACTACTCAGAGTGAAGGTGATTCAACTTTAAGTGGCAAGACTACTTCAGCTCTAAATACTTTAGCATGAGGAGTGAATTTTGTGAGAGTACAATCTAGATGTCACGCGATTGTCTATTTATAAGGGAATTTCACTTCGAGATTTTGGCCTCCAAATTTGCTCACCAATTTGCTAGGACTTTTTGATGGTGGATTCTTGGACATGTGGTCCAAGTGTCACGCATCGATGCTCACCATGCGAGACTTGAATTGGTAGACATTTTGCCAGGGCTGTAAGAGGAGGTCTCTTTGGAGGAGCAACTCTAGTCTCCCTAAGGATAGGACCTTCATATTTTCTTTTCATCAGTCATTTCTTCTTAGCAACTTTGAGGACCCGATACACTCTTGCATATATAGTTTCTAGTTTCCTTACTAAAGAAGTTGAAACCTGACATTGTCGGGTCTAGAAGGACTGCTTGATTTAACCAGTAAAGATGTTCCACTTTACTCATCTTAGGTTATCAAACTTGTTATGGGTTGGAACACTCGCTTCTAGTTCCATAGCTGATTGTACAATTTTTACTTGAACAATGGTTGTTGAGCATGCAGTTCAACATTTCTCTTTCTCTGCTATATTTGGGTTAGCTTGCTTCAAGATGAAGAAGCTTTTGTGCTGCTACTTTTTCTCGAGGTGTTGGCCTCCATATTTATTTTTTTTCTACCGGGACCTTTCGGTAACAGATTCCCGAACACGCGGTTCATGTGTCACGCCCTGATGCTCACCTTGTAGGAATTGCTTAGCCTTGAGCTTACTACCAGACAGTTTTTGTAGTGGAGCATTTTTGGCTTATTTGATAATTGACATTTGATACCTGTTCTTCATAAGACATTTTTTCTTAACAACCTTCAGAACTCTATGTGCTCGAGTAGATAGAGTTTCATGTTATTTCTTCATAAAGGTTGAAGCTCACTACTATTGAGCCCAAAAACACCGCTTAACATCACCACTAGAGCTATTCCTTTTCACCCATCTCAAAATTTTTAAATTTATTGTGGGGTAGAACTCGCTTCTAGTTGTGGTTTGTATGACTTGATTTAGACAACTGAGCTCAGCTTTAGTGTTTCTTCTCCTTTGCCTTCTACTCAATTTTCCTAAGAGGAGGCTTCATTACCTTCCTAGTGAAAGGTCAAGTGGTTGTCACATTCACAAGTATGACTGAAAATTTCTGCCCAATGAAGGTTCTCTTCATGACTGAGGCTTCAAAATGAATCAATCTTTTAAGTACAAAAGCTCTCTTTTGAGAAACCTCAGTAATAGTAGTAGCCATTCCATTTGTCCTCCTCCTTTGCACAAGTTGGTGCGTAATATGCGCTGGGTAAAAGATTATTTATGGATGTTGAGAGTTTACATTACCAAATTGGATGGTAGCTCTAGTATCTCTGGTATTGATTACAACATTAGTATCTAACATTAACTTTATAACTTGGTCGATAATGAATGGTGTTCAAGATCCATCAATATAAAGAAGATCACCATAATGAGATGACTGATTTAACTTTAATTTCAATGATAATTGATTTTAAATTTTAATTTTGTTCATGCTCCACTACTACTATAGCTTAAATTTGGCTAACCAAAGATGCAAAGAGAAACTCGAGCCAAATTGTCTACACACCAGATCTTGATAAATTTTTTGATTTTGAACTGAAGAGAGTGATTTGAAAGTGTTTGTGTAATTTTTAGAAGGCAGATGGAATAGCAGATAAGACACTACCCAGAGATTTCATCCTCATTTGTTGAGGAATTTAAATTGGTTCTGTGTTTCTGGTGCAAGCCCCATAGTTAATTACCCTCCTAAGTGAGAGAACTTTTGACAAGGCTAGTCATTGTCAATGCGTAGCGTATAAAAGGGATATAGAGTTTTACAATTTAAGATATGAAATTTATCATTTTAGCTTAAAGATGATTGGGGAATGATGATGTCACTAGATCCCATGGTTCACATCCCTGCACGCCCCTAGTCTATTTAGTCGAGGAGGTAGTACCAACCGATGAAGGATCCTCAACATGGGTTACATCATCCAAGAAATTTATGTACTGAAAAGAGAGATAGCTTAAACCTAGCGTGAGAGAGTTGTTTTCCCTATCAAGTATACCCTATTCACAACAAGGCGTGAGCATTGGGGAGCATACCTACGGTCATGATCGTAATATAAAAGCTGACGCAAACCACTCATCGAGGACTCGATCGTAATTGTTTTCATCATACCACCGCCAAGCTACGAGAGGACACGGCCACATCCTTACTAATGAGAGATTGAAGAGTGAACATAGTAGAACATTTGATGACATTCTTTGTGAGCTAAAGTTTTCTTAATTTATCACCCACAAATAATTGTGGAAGGTGGATAGATTGAGTTTTGATTTGCTTTTAATGATAGAATTATTTAAGCTTTATTTTACTTAATATAATTTGAAAAGTTAATTTGAATATGTTTAAGAGCTTTTAAGTCCTCACAACTCGCTCAAGAATGAGGATTAGATTTACTATCACAGTAATCACTTTTCGATATTTTACCGATTTGAAACTCTTATTATAAGTTTTAAATTTTGTTAACCCACCACCCTAAGACTAAACCGAAGCAACCCATGTAGATCATCCTCGAGGAATTTAAGCATTCAAATAGGCCCATAGGTATTTGAGAATGCCTTAACTAACGTTCTCGCTCATTATACAAAGTGTCATGTGACAAGGATTGATATTTGATTTAAGTTAATCGATTTGAAATTAATCACATTTTGATGAAAATATCCTAAAATCACCATTCAACACGATGGTAATAATTGATTATGAATATATTTGAGAACTTTAGATCCTTTCAACTTAACTCTAGAGGATCGACTAATGTCACATGAAATAATAGCCTCTATTTCATTAAGAAATTTTATAGATTTTTAGTTTTGTTAACGACTACCTTAAGACTAAACCGAAACAACAACCCGATCATCCTATTTGAATTTAAGCATTCAGATAGTGTACCATATGGGTGTATAGTAATTTTAATTAATTTTATATCAATTATGAGATTGATTTTAGATTTTAATTTTCCAACTTTAGCTTTTTTTCGCATTGAAATTAATGAAATCTCATGTTGAACATTATGTTTAGATAATTTCACTTAATTAGTGATTTGTTTATAATTTTACTTAAATAGTGATTTTTGATTTTGGAAATCATAATTAGAATGAAATTCTTAATTTTGTTTAGAAGGAAAGCATGATTTTGTAGATTTGTTTTAGATCGCTTCTGTAGACAAAGAGTTATAGATCCAGAAGAAGGTGTAAAATTGATCTAATATCATTAGATTTTTATTAATATTTAATATATTCCAATTAGCTCGCAGCCTTTTCATTAAAATTTGTACTTTAAATCTCTATGTCCAAGCACACGTGTTTATAGCTTAGATAATTTCACCTAATTAGTGATTTCGTTGATTTTGAAAATGATAATTTAGAATGAAGTTCCTTAAATTTTGATTAAAGGAAGCCCTATGATTTTTGGTAGATTTTGATTTAGTATCGTCTTTTATCTGCTTGTACAAAGAGTTACAGATTCAGTGGCGAAGAAGGCATTTTAAATTGACCTAATATCTTATTAGATTTTTTAGATTAATATTTAATATATTTCAAATCGTTTATATTAAAATTTGCACAAATCTACGTAAAGCACGCATGTATTTATAACTTATTAATTTCATGTAATTAATGAAATCATTGATTTTGAAAATCATAATTAGAAAGAAATTTCTTAATTTTTGGTTGAAAGAATCCCTATAATTTTTATAGATTTTAATTTAGTATCGTCTTCTATCTGCTTGTACAAAGAGTTCATTCACTAAAGAAGATATTTGATTTAGATTCTAAAAGACAGCTTTAATTTGTTATTTTAAAAGAAGATTTATCCCCAGTAGCTTTCATTTTCCTCTTTTGTTTTATTTTTGCTTTGTTGTATGCTATTTTCGCTCCCCCTTTTATTGTTTGGAGTTTTTAATTTGAATTTTAGCTTTAAGTTTCATTGCTTGACATTTTTAAGTTGATTTCTTTACTTTATTTTTTTTTCTAAATTTGACAAAATTTCAAAATTCTCCTAAGATCATCCATGTAGAGATCGAGATGGCTCGACGCGCTGAGCTGAGAATGTGACACCACGTCTAATTTTTTTTATCTCGTCGCGTCTTGATGAGTACAACGAGATCTTCAAACCTGTAAAAAAATACAATGATATATATATATATATATATATATATATATATATATATATATATATATATATATATATATATATATATCCATATTCAGATCATATTGACGATTTTTCAGAGTTGTAATGAACGGGGTATGCAATTGGAAACAACGCAAGATGTAAAACCAAGAAGAATACATTGACGATTCTTCCCGATTGCGTCCGAGAAATCAAAATCAAAGAATTGATTATGTTCTTCCTGATTGCAATAAAATGGAACAGCTTACTACCGGCAGCGGGCTAGAGTGGGATGCGGGCTGGAGGGGGCCGTGGTTCACGAGACGGGTTAGAATTTTCAGCGGTGGGTCGACGGGATGTTTGCAGTGGAATGGCGGTGGGCCCATGCAACTAGGCGGGTCAGAATTTGCAGCGGCGGGTCGGCGCGACGCTTGTAGCGGAACGGGACGAGATTTACTCTTGATGTGATGGCCATGACTGGTAAATTCAGTTTTAGTGGCTTCTTCCTCATCAGGATGACGGTGCCGACGGTGGTGGCTAAGGTCTTCGAAAGGTAATGCCGATGTCACGGGATTCCAGAGCACTGTGCACGCTATGAAAGTTGAGAAGCTGAACTCAGAACTAGGTTCTTCTTCTTGTTCATTGCGCCTGATGTTCTCACCATTTTGTTCCTTGGCATTATTAATCAGGCCCCCACTGTGACACGAGTCGAAGACTAGGGTAAGTCGACATCCCCTCGGGAGATCATCAACAAGCTCTCTGAAATCATCATCTGTAATGAGATTCATGTCGCAAGGGACGATGCACTCATCATAGCTAGTGTCATCGTGCTCGTTGGTCTCGGCCGGGACACGGGTTCCATGGCCACTGTAGTGGACGAAGAGCCAGTCACTAGGCTTGGCAGAGTGAGTGAGTCGGGAGATGGTTGTGTGGATGTTGGTGCCAGTGGGCCGGGTGAAGGATTCATCAGTGTCGATAAGTATTTTGATGTCGCTTTCATCAAATCCGAAGCAATCTAGGAGGCAACGATGCATTCGTAGGACGTTGTTCACGCAGCCCTTTAGCTCTGCCTTTATCCCTGGATAGTTGCATCTGACCAGCACTGCTTTCTTCGCCATGCTTTCTTCTCGGGTGGATATTGTTTCCGGCGAGAGTTTACTTTAATTGTGTGGTGGGGTTGTCGACAGAGTGAGCTCCATTACTCTTTCAGAGTTTGTCAATGGTTAAGTTGCTTTGTGGCGTTTGGTGGAGAAGCTATCGTACATTGAAATGGAGGGCACATCTGGTTTTCGTTGCTCTCTGCAAAGGGAGGTTGGAGTCACGTGCGTCTTGCTGCGAGAGCCCGAAGGAGTCGCCCGCTTGCGGCCGAGTTTTCTTGATCTAGAGAAAAGAGTGGGAACCGTAGAAGATCCCCTCCTTGCGGTTGAGTTGCTGAAAAACCAAGCTTGTAGGGAACATTTTTTTTTTCTTTTAGGAGAACGACTTGCGGCTGAAGGAGGAATACCGAAAGGAATGGTTGTGCCAAGTGAAATGAGGGGATTTAGGTTATGTTTTATTTTTAAATTGATTTTTTTTGTGCGGTTAAAGGAAGGAAAATATTGTCGAGTCCGACGTAACGCGGACTCCAATCGATCGACGCGTAATACACAACGCGCCAAAAAATGACGCCGAGAAAACGCGCTATTTTTTCGTTTAGCCTCAATCTGACGAACCGCTGGAATGAGTATATGCTGGAAAAATTAAAAATATCTTCATTTGGGGCTACTCATATTCAGACCGAGTGAGAGCATTACGAAAGAGCTATGAAGAAGGAGAATGAGAAATGGAGGCGTTGAGGAAATAGCTGATGATGTCGTAAATAAAATGGAATCTTTTAAGGAGTTGTAATCCTTCATCAGATTCATATTTTTTTTCATGATTTTTTTGTAAAGTTCGAGAAAATATTCAATGTAATCCTTCAGAGGAAATTGGTCGTTTGATTAATTTTTTTACATACATTACTCTCAGTAGTGTCTTTCGAGTGTAGACGATTTTTTCCGCTTTTGTTTCACCAGATTCTTGTTCGATCATGGTAACTAAATCCCAATCAATGATGTGGTGTTTCGGTGATTTTAGAGATTGCACCTCTGTGCATCTCTCTCAGACTGTAATTCTGCATCTCCTGCACTTATATACCTCACCTCTCAGACTCTGTACTCTCTGCACTCTCAGACCTTCTATACCTTCTATACCTTCTATACCTCTATACCTTCTCTCAGCCTATACCTCTGCATCTCAGCATCAGGCTATAATTTTCTATACCTCTATACCTTCTATCTAATTCTCTATACCTTCTTCTCTCTCACATACCTCTATCTATCTATACCTTCTCATTCTATACCTTCAGATTTGCCTCTCATTCAGACCTCAGACGTCCGGCTGTAACTTTGGTTGCTCAACGATTTTTGGGTATTTTTGTGTCTATACTGACTAACTGCCTATCTCTCTGTTTCATCTCAGACTTTCTATTATTTGTGAACTGCTTGGACTCTATATTTTCGATGAATGTGGTGAATGAGCAATGCGATGATGAAGTTGTTTTATCTAATGACCCAAATTTGGGTATCTAGCTGGCATATAATGAAACCAAGCTTATAATCAGACTGTGATTATGCACATCAAATCGGCTTCAGTGTTAGACCATACAAGTTATTGGCCAAACTCTAAGAAATTGAAATCGAGAGATTTTCTGTAAAAGTGTGGAAAAAAAACTCCAATCTAAACCATATAACAAAATTCAAGAAAACCGATACAGGGAGTGGTTGTCCCGATGATTCGATTCTGTGGATTTGAGGGGAATTGGTCGGTTAAAAATATATAGAGAGCCATAATCATTCACCGGCAAAGACCGGTGATCTCAGATCTTCTCGATCGCAGTGAGTTATTGATGAGAAGGCATCGCTTTGAAGACGTGAGAGGCCTCATTAGTGCAATCGACGCGCTATCTAACGAGGAAGTTGGTGGGGTAGAGAATATTGGATTCACCAAAAGAGATGCTTTCAATTTCATCCAGAAAGAGCGAAGGTCACGGATTGCAAGTGGTGATAGCAACGAATTAATACAGCTATTTAAGGAAAGACAAGCAGCAGACGAGATGTTTGCATGGGATGTTCAGGTTGATGCGTCTGATTGCTTGGTGAGTTTTTTTTGGAGCAATGGTATGTCTAGGGTTGAATTTGATTGTTTTGGGGATGTGATAATTTGATACTATCGGCTTAATAAATATAATCTTGTTCGTCTCCACTCGTTGGAGTGAATCATCATTGGCAAAACGCCTTATTCTGAGTAGCCTTTTGTCTAAGAGACCATCGAAGTCATTCACATGGTTATTATTCCGACATTTCTTCTTGATGGGTGGAAGGCATCCTATAACGATATTTACCGATCAAGATCGCTACAGAGCTATCGAGAATGTACTACCGCGATCATATAGGTTGTGCCAATGGCATATCTCAAAGAAAGCCCCCTCCAAGGTCCATTGCTTTAGTAGTAACAAGAGAGTTCAAGGGCTATTCTATGCATGTGAGCAAATGCAATACGTGAGGTTGAGTTTGAGGATGCTTGGTCTCCGCTAGGAGGGAAATTTGTATGATCATGCTTGCTATCTCAACTTTACAAAATTAAAAATGGTCCACGCATTCAACAAAGATAAATTTTGTATTGGCATGTTGTCCACTCAGTAGTGAGGCCACAAATAGCGTGTGTCATGGTATTTCAAGCCAACAAGTTCAACGATTGTTTCTTGAGATGATGGAAAGGTGATGGAAACATGAAATGAACATGATGAAGACTTCAAATGTATCCAAAGAATTGTTCTTGTTAGAGTAGTCCAATTCTTAAGTCGCTTTGTTTTATACGAGGAAGCTTTACTCTATGTTCAAGAAGAATTTATGGAGTTGGGGATGATAGGCCCATGGAGTACTTGAGGAACTTAGAGAAGAAGAATGCATCCAAAACTTGGATTGTCCACTTTGATGTGTCTACTATGGATATTTCTTGTAGTTGCCAGAAATTTGAAATGATGGGCATACTTTGTGCACACCGCAGAGTTCTTAGAATGATGTACCATGCGATAAGTACCTCCTCATGCGGTGGTCTACCAGAGCAAAGAGGGACATCTACATCGATGATTCATATAGAAGGTTAGTAAATGTGGAGAGCAGAGATGGAACTGGCATTATTTTCAGGAACCATATAAGCCGATATGCATATCAAATTAGCTCGAAAGCTAATAAGATGTCGAGGATTACATGCTTGCATCTCTTTTACCATCTGAAGTGGACTCCATAATAAGTGGGAATTCTCCACCGCTTGACGATAAGAGGAAGAAGGCACCACATCATCGGGATAAGGATTTGAAGGATCCAATCAAGAGACGCCCAAAGGGTGTTTCCAACGCAAGGCTCAAGGGAGAAATCCAAAAAATCCACAAGTACTTATCCTACTTGCCTCGATGTTGCTATTACTTATAGGTTCTCGTAAATATTTAATTCATTATATTTTCTTGTCTTAGAAACAAAAGTGACTTCCCGAGAGTGTCAGAGCGGATGCGCCACCTGCTCCCACTCTCGTATGCCACGTTGCTTTTCTGTGTAAGCCTAGAATATTGCACATTGACGCTGTCAAACATTCATCCATTACTAAGATGTTGTACCATTACTACGATGTTGTACAAGAATCAATTCGACCGCCAATCAACCAACATGTCAAGGGTACACTAAGCTCATGATGGATATTATTACGACGGCATTGATGCATGATATTATCCAAGAAGGCATTTTTTTAATTTCGTTTTGCTCGTTATAGTCATAATCCTTGTATTTTTTTTCGCTCATTTCACAACTTGAAATTCTTATTTTGACTTTTAATCCTACCATTTTTTGTAAGTGAAACTACAATTTTTCCTTCTCAGAATGATTGTTATGGTTGCTTTGTTCTCTTAAATTGACATTATATTCATAAAGTTAAATAACAAACCAATATGTTTTTTTTCTTGAAGGATGTGTCCAAATTTCGCTTTTATGAAATAAGTCATGATCTCCAAAAAAAAGGAGAGAAAAAATTGAGATTGTTCCAAGTTAATTTATGAATTCACTGTTTGATTCAATCAATCACAATGATTTAGATTTCATCAATCGCAATGATTTATGATCTTGTTTAAACCACTTCCTTTTATTTTATTTTTGCGAGTTTAATGAGAAGTTGCTATCATCTTCCAACTATGTTACTAGACAAGCTCTCGTGTTTTATATCTCGTACATTTGTTTTTATGTTGCATATTGGTAGATTCTAAATTATTGTAATCCCTTCTTATTAATTAAGTTTATCTATACAGCATTGTAATGATTCAGCTTTTGGGAGATATGTTGCTTGAACGGTCAAATTCTCATGTAATGACTGGATATGTTTCCGAAATGCTATCATTCAAAACTAACCTTTTCAGCTTTTTTATGTGAGTAAATTTTACATGCAATTACATGCATGTCACACAATTCTTTTTAAAATATCATCATTAAATATCATCATCATTATCTTTTTAAAATAAAATACATTAAAAATGATGTATTAGAAAAGAATTGTATTCTATGTATGTAATATTTAGATAGAATTCATATTTTCTTAGCCCAGAATTGTATTGTATGTTTATTTTTTTTTAAAACATATTTTCTCACAACCGATGAATTTATTTCTATGCTGTGAGAAGCATCCAACTAGATGCATTTCATGTATTTAAGGTTATTTTTTCCTCATTCGCTTTGATTATAAAAATACTATTTACCATTTCTCATATGGAACATATATTAAATGGTTAAAACATATATTCAATTAAATTCTAATAAGAACCATATGAGCACAATATTCAATTATATGTATTCAATAAGAACCATAAAATTAAGAAATATTTAGTTTAAACATTTACTATATCATCAAGACTAACTTTAAAAATAAAACATACTGTTTTTGAATATAAGAAAGTATTGGAGAAATAAATCTTTAGTTTGCATAAAAATTGTCTATTAATTTTGCATAGACAAAGTGAGGTACAGAGTACAGAGATACTGAGAGACAGAGTACAGGTGTCAGAGGAGAGTACGAGATACAGAGTATGAGGTACAGGGCAGGGTGCAGAGGTACGTACAGATACAGAGGTACAGAGGTACAGAGAGGTACAGAGGTACAGAGGTACAGAGGTACATATACCAGAAATCTCCTAAAATTCGTCTGAACGGCTACCTTATTACTTCGGTTGGGATTTAGTTACCATGTTCAACAACCGAAAGTTAAACAAACCCGAGAGTACAAATACCGTGGGATAGCAATGCTTAGTGGGAGTCTCCCCTTCGCCAGCCTGACGGCACAAGACTCCAGAGGCTTCCACTATAAAGGTCTCCTGAGAAGATACCCCGGTGGTCTCCTCCGTAGCAGCTTCCACTCCGCTGGGATGGGAGCACTCTTCTGTGCAACAAGGGTACCCTCAATAGAAGAACTGCATGAATGCCATCCAGCCATCTCATGGTGGGATGCCACAACTTCCTCAACTCCCCAAACTCAAATAACCCATCAGATCCTCGAAGTAGTAGAGGCAAGCTGAACACACGCTTGGGGAATATAGAGATATAAATCAAGAGGCAAAGAATGGTCGGACCGGACGGGCCGATGTCGAAGTTTTGCTATGAAAGTTTCATGAGAGGATGATTCAATGAGTCGTCTCCTCTCGATAAGTCCTCGAGTGTGAGGCGGACCTGTGTTAAGCCAAAGAATAGATATGACGACCTAAACATATGTAAATGCATCACTACACTAAAATGAACTAACATAACTAATGTCCGCACTGGTCTCCTCCCAAATCGTCAAGGCAACATCCGCAACTTTATTTTAGGCCAACGCAATATAATGTATCGTATTTATGGAAATGACGCCTACTTAATAATGTGCTCACCGAGATCTACAACAAAAAAAAAGTTAAATTGCTCACATCAAGTAAAACTAAACTAACGTCGAGCATAAATAAGAAGAGGCACAAAGCCACTCATGTAGCCAGCTACTGTGTTCAGATCTTTCTTGTAATGCCATTGAATTGTGACAGAACCCAAATGGCTCAAAATTAATCGTGTAAAGAAATTTTTCAATATTATCGGTAGTAATTAAACTAGAAGCTACCTATAGTTGTGGTATGCAAAGAACAAATTTGAAAGAAAACGATGTACAATCAGACAAACTGCCTAACGCTATATCCGATTGCTCGAGCTTATTCTTATAATCTCAACTATACCGTGACAATGGGGATTTCGCCATAAAACTTTCTCCCTTTGTTTGGCATCCCCAAAGATCACAGACATCCGGTGAAAGAAATGCACGCCCACCCAAGAAAAGGCTTTATGATGTCCCGAAGATGATAGAGGTTATGGCAACCGAAGTCTTGAGCCCGTGCAATGTGATGAATTGGTTGTGAAGCGCTTAATATTTCGCCACTTCACGAAGCGAATATTATCAAATAATGCTCGATGGCACTCGGCCCGCATTCATCGCGTTATCCTTTTGCGCATATGAACTTCAAAATAAGGTAATCGAATAAAGAAGATCGGATTGCAAGCACCTTAATATCGAGGAGAGAGGCCGAGGTATGTGGTGCAGGGGTACAGATTCATTTTCTCCACAGAACACATCTAAACTGGCAAAATCTCAAGAAAGTATATAAGTACAGAGGTATAGAGGGTTTCGGGGAGTACATTTGCAAACAAGCATCTAAATTAGCTTCCAAACAACCTCTAAACTACTTCCAGCTGAACATTATCTCAACAATCAGACCGAACAATCAAGAAAAACAGCCCAAAATCGTCTCTAATATCTACAGAGGTACAGAGGTACAGAGGTACAGAGGTACAGGGGTATAGGGTACAGATTCATTTTCTCCATAGAACACATCCAAATTAGCAAAATCTCAAGAAAGTATAGAAGTGAGAGGGAGGTTCGGGAGTACATTTGCAAACAAGCATCTAAATTAGCTTCCAAACAACCCTAAACTACTTCCACGTTAAGCAAGAAACATTGTCTCAACAATCGAATCAGCAATCAAGAAAAGCCCCAAAATCGCCTCTAATATCGAGGGTACAGAGGTACAGAGGTACGTGAGGTGCAGGTATACAGGGTACATATTCATTTTTGCCAGTAACACACCCAAACCGACAAAATCTCAAGAAAGTAGATGGCTGCAGAGGTATAGGATACAGAGGTATAGAAGTATGGAGGTACAGGCAGAGGTGGTACGTGGCTGTGGATACATATTCATTTATCCCAGAACACACCCAAACCGACAATCTCAAGAAAGTATGAGGTACGAGGTTTAGCAGAGTACATTTTGCAAACAAGCATCTAAATTAGCTTCCAAACAACCTCTAAACTACTTCCACAAGAAAGCAAGAACATTGTCTCAACAACCGACCAACAATCAAGAAAAACACCCCAAAAGCTGCCTCTAATATCAAGAGGGTACATGTGAGGGTACGTGAGGTAAGAGGTATGAGATACGAGGTATAGGTATGGAGGTGCAGAGGAGGTACAGAGGCGAGGTAGTGAGGTACATTCATTTTCTCCACAAATACACCCAAACCGCAAAACACAACCTCCCGGTTATTCAACACAAATGCCCTCCAAACGGGAAAAATGGACTCAAAAAAATGCAAAATCTCAAGAAAGTAAAGAGGGTAGGTTTCGAGAGTGTGGGTACAAAATAACAATCAACAAAAAAATAGCAAAATCGCCTCTAATATCGAGGGTACGCCGAGGTACAGGTAGGTACAGAGGGTAATATATCAAAAAATGCCATAAAGAAACCTAGAAACACTTACTGATGGATTGTAATGGACAAAGACAAAGAAAACTCTAAAATCTCTCAAGTTCAGCAATGCATATGGAAATACCTCATATAACCAACCAGAATACCTCAATTTGAAATGCCAAGCCCTAAGCTGACCGAACGACTGACCACGGAGCTCAGAAATTCTCTTCAAAAGCCCATACGTGAGTATTACGAAAGAATACCGAATGACGCAGATATTTGGTTCCCCGAGGTTTAGACGAGGTAAATCGGGTCAGGTCGGGTCGGGCCGGGCGCTAAACCGTGAAAAATAGCACCGTTTCCGTCTTACGGTGTCATTTTTTTACCCGATTCGCCACGCCAGCATGATTGAGTCCGCAAAAGCTACGTGACCGGACGAATATTTTCCCTAAAGGAAGAGAGTGGAGGGACGGTTGAGCCTGAGAAAGATAATTTAGAAATTTTAAATAAATTTTAAATTTATTTAAATAATTTTAATTTAAATTTAGCGTCAATAAATTCACATAATCAATATATAATATACATATATATATATATATATATATATATATATATATATATATATATATATATATATATATATATATATATATATATATCAATTTAAGATAATTCTATTGTTCTGAACGCAATGACGCAGTCCATTTTACGATCGGAAGCCATTTGGTTCAAGTCGATGTCAAATTGAGTCCATTTCAGCTCAAAAATACGCATCACCACTTTCGATCACTCGATTTTTACGCAGACTTGTCCAAATTGAGTACGAATAGTCTTACTTGATAGATTTCGATGTTTCGAAGCCAATGTCATGTTCAGTTTTATGAGCAGAGATCGTTCGATACTTGTCGGTGCGTCCTGACCTCGATATACGTGTAAGTGAGTTGATAACTCGAACACTTGATCGATTGATCATCAAGTTGTGTAATATTTATATCATGACCAATTTTGATGTTCTGAATGCGATGGTGAAGTCCGTTCATCAATCGGAGGTTGTTTCGACCATTTTCAAAGACGTCTAGTACATTTAAGCCTCGATTTATGCGCTGTTACTGCTGATTATTTGACATTGGCACAAACTCATCCGAATTAAGCACGGACAATCTTATTTGATAGTTTTTGATATTTTGAAGCTAACAACATGATCCATTTCATGAACGAAGGTCGTTTGGTCATCGTCGTAGCTTCTGGATTTTGATATGTGTTAACATATTGATAGCTTGAGCGCTTAATTGATTGCTCGTCAGATTTTGCAATATTTATATTTTGATCAATTTCAATATTTTGAACACGACAGTGAAGTCTGTTCATCGATCGAAGGTCATTTTGACCATTTTCAGAGATGTCCAGTACATTTTGAGCCTCAATTTGCGCACTATCACCTCCAAAGTCTGTCGAATTCGATTTTTAGGCTTGACTTTTGACTTATGGCACACATATGTAGGTCGATAATCATATGTGGAGCATACTAGCCAAGCCACACAGTCAGAGGACACGGGTCACGTCCTTTCTAGCGTGTGATTGATTGAGAGTGAACATAATAGAACACTTAATTTGACTTTGACTGCTTTGTGAGCTAGAGTTTTCTTAATTTGTCACCTTCAACAAATTATTGCGAAAAGTTGATTGAATAGAGTTTGATTTAAGTATTTAAGAATTAAATTTTATTTAAGCAGTTTTTAGATTGATGCTTAATTTGAGTTAATTTGATTTAAAATTAGAATCATATTTTGATGGAAGTATTCCTTCCGGTTGAAATCTTCATTCAACACAGACATCATTGGAGTTTACGAGTTTACTTGATCATGTTGACTCTATTAGTTGAATAATAGAGGATCAGATCTACTATCACATGACAGAATTAGCTTTCAAATATTTCAATAAGCTAAAATTCTTATAATAATTGAATTTTTAAGTTTTGTTAACCCAGACCCGGTACTAAGACCAAACCGGGAAACAACCTGTGCAACATCCTCAGATACTTGAATCTAAACGTTCAGTATAGTGTCGGGGCCCATGCGAGTGATTAGAACACTTGTATAGATTTTTTTTGGAAAGCTCAAATTGAATTGAAGATTGTTTTTTAATTTGTACAAGAATTCATTTCTTTCAAATGATTGCATAAATTCTGAAGCACTTGAATTGAGTGATAGTTGGCTCCATAATTTATGCAAAATTAATACATTTGAAGTCTATTCAGAATTTAAGCCAAAGCCTTTTGTCTGCTTGTACAGAGAATTATAGATCCGGTGGCGATTAAATATAGGTTGCAATTTAAAATATTGCTTGCACTTAACTTACTTGCTAAAATTTTCAATTCTCCAAGCTTTTAAATTCATTTATGAGTAGGTTCGAATTCTTTCATATTTGAGAATTTATCTTCCAATTAGTTAAAAAAAAACTATTAATAGCTCTTGTATGAATCTTTCAATCATTCATTAAGGAGCTTTAACTATGCTTTCCAACATGTTATTTAACTTCTTCATAGATCTCTTATATATTTCATTTGATTTCCCCCTTTTTTATATATATAAATATAACACTTAACAAATTTCTTATAATTTAGTTTTGTATTGAAATACAAATTCAAGTAGACTTGAAATATAGCATTCATGACTATCAGCAAGCCAACAAGTTATGATTGTGAGTAAGCTACCAAATAATATTCTTGCACTTATAAGAGTTATCCAATCTTCATATAAAAGCTATCAAACGCAATTTGACTTTATTTTAAATTTCACATCAAGTTTTATGTTTATTTAAAAGTCAAACTTCAAACTTATTATAAGTCTTTTATGAGTTTGGCATTTGCCTCCCCAAATTTCAATTAAAGCTTGTTTAATTTTGAGAAATTTACAAGAAAAGAGAACTCACTTTATTAAGAAGTTAATTTTAAATAAGAATGGGTTCCTCATTACTTCTTCCAATCCCTATAAATAAGGCTAAGAGAGAGTACTTGCTTGAGTTTAGAGTAGTTGAGAAAGAGGCGGAAGGATTTTAGTTTGAACTTTGGGAGGGCTTTCAACTTGCTTAAATAAGTTTGTAAGTGCTTTTCCTATTTTTTATTTTTGGTTTGATGTTTGTTTTAACATTTATCGTGTATTTTCTTATTTAACTTAAGCTTAGAAGATTTCAGTTTGAATTTGTTTTAGTTTCGAATTTTAGTTGAAATTTTGGCAGCATTTTGGCATATGAGGTCGCATCTAATAGTTTTGGGGGCCTTCCCGTCATGCCCTGATGAGCATAACGAATGGTGTTTTGCAAAACCTCGATCAAATTTCATCTCATCATGCCCTGATTGGCATGATGAGGCTTTCGAATATGTATAAAGAAGTATATATACATACACATTACACACATTTATTCCTACACATTCAAACTCATTTTTTTTTGTAATGAATAGCACAATGATCAACTAGCATAGGAAAGTGGAAGGAATGATGGAAATGATGGAAACCTAGAGAAGAACCCGCCTGATGACGGTGTTCCTCTTCGGTTGCGGCAAAAAGAGAGATCAGAAGGGTAATTCAGCGACTATGCGCTCGATTAGAGAAGAAAACGAGGAGGTATACTGAGAGGATCCCGCCTGATGACGAAGATGCCTTTCAGCTACCCTCGCTTGTAAAAAAAAAAAGAGGTCAGCTAAGGATGAATTTGACAAAGAGAAATGAAGGAAGGAGGGAGTTTGACCAAGGGAAAATAAGGGAGAGAGGGGGTTCGGCCAAGGGAAAATGAGGAAAAGAGGGAGTTCGGCCAAGGCAAAATGAGAGAAAAATGAAGTTCGATGAAGGGAAAATGAGGGATTGAGGGAGTTCGGCCAAGGGAACTTGAGGGATTTGGGAAGGGATTTTCGGCCAAGGGAAATTGAGGGAAATGGGAAGGGATTTTCGAATAGGAAGAAATGAGGGAAAATGGAGAAGGAAGGAGGGAAGCTTGCTATTTTCTTATGGTTTGCTTCAATTGGAGATGAGGAAATGAGAGTGAGTCCTTCAATTAGGAGACCAGTCAATTTTGAAGGAGAATAAAGGAGGAGGCGGGAGCAGTTTGTGCGATTGAAGGGGGAGAGTTGAGCGGTTCATGCGGTTGAAGGGGAGAGCCGAGCTTGGAGTGTGTGTGCGGAGGGGAGGAATCTAAGGGCAAGCTTGCATGTGTAGGGCAGAGGTTGTGCATGTGAAGAGGTGAGAATCGAACGAGTGGGATCGAAAGGGGTCGGGTCGGATCGGGTTGGTTAGGGATTTGGGCTTTTATTAATTTCTTATGTGTCTAATCAGTCTTAATGTGAATTTCACGCTGATAAAATCACATAAATATATATATATATATATATATATATATATATATATATATATATATATATATATATATATATATATATATATATATATATATATATATATATATATATATATTAATTTTAGATTATTTTGATATTTCGGACGCAACGACGTAGTCTGTTTCACTATCGGAGGTCATTTGATTCAAGTCGACATTAAATCAGGTAGATTTCAGCTTAAAAATGTGCATTATCACTTGCGACTGCTCGACATTCGCATTGACTTATCTGAATTGAGTGCGAACAGTCTCACTTAATAGATTTTGATGTTTTGAAATTAATATCGTAATCAATTTTATGAATGGTAGTTGGTTGGGCATCATCGTAGCCTCTTGACTATGAAATGCACATTGGCACATTGCTAGCTCGATCGCTTGATCGTTAGGTTGTGCAATATTTAAATTCTAATTAATTTCAATATTTTGAACGTGATGACAAAGTCTGTTCATCAATCGAAGATCATTTGGACTAATTTTGGTGATGTTTGATACATCTCAGCTTCGATTTGTGCTCTGAAGCATCCAAAGTCGATCGAATTCATCTTATAAGCTCGATTCGACTCATGTGGTATACATATGAAGGTCAATAAATTTCTCCCAATAAATGTGATTTGCACATGAAGTGAGTCATATTTCTTGAAAATTGATTGACCTTATTGATTTTCTTCTCTCTTTTTTTATTCCCCTTCTTTTTACTGCTTCTTAGTATAGCTCTTTTTTGTTTATGCTTTGTTATGCTATCACTTGGATTTTTATGCATTGTTTCTCTGATTACTTGATAGGAGAATGTTCAGCTGGAGAAGACCTAACGACCTATCATCTATTGAGCCTAGTGTGGAGGCTATTTGGTCGGAGATTGATTGACACAATCCTCATGGAAAGCTGATATTAGGGATAGGATTGAACATCACACTGATATGTTGAGAGGATGTGATTTTTATCAGGGTTTCTTGGTGCACTCCTCCATGCTTCCTAACTGTACTTCAGACTTTATTGCTTCTGAGGATCCCACAGATTGGGTGGCTACCATTAAGCTGAAATATGAGGGCTACAATCCTCTGGATAGCACAGCAGCTCAGGTCAGCTCCGGATATTACGATGTTTTATAGCCTACTTCTGACAGCGTTGAGCAGGCTAGACATTCTAGACTTCTGAGCCATCATCAGTTACAGTTGAGCACTTCAGACTTGCTTAGAGATTCCCCAGTAGGTTAGATTTCTACTCTTCCATGTGGCTATGTTACTCAGGATAGGTATATTTTAAGTACATGAGATATCTCTGATGCATAAGGCGTTTATGTGTCTATGCTTGACTTTAGTGGCATTCCCCATGCTTGGGCTTACAGAGTTGTAGAGTTTTGGAATAGTAGGCGGAACACATGTTGGATAGGTTCAGAGGAGTTAACAATTACACTTTGGGACTTATATATAGTATCAGGCCTTTTAGGATCTGGTTATCGCTATGAGGAGTGTGTTTCTCCCAACGAGGAGTTATTTCATAGACAACCTTCAGTTGATGGTGATTGTCGAGGTAGATTAGCCGTGTCACCGACTTATATTGATATTCTGATCCACTACCACTAGACCTTCGGAGCTTTGGGGTATTCTAGGCACTCACATGCTACACTTCCCGTGAGTACATGGATTTAGAGCTTCTTACAGGAGCACGCTTTATCTAAGGAGTTTGTATTACTACATGATCCTTTTGGACTGAGAGTATCAGACATTAGTAGCTTGTTTGAGGATACTGCTAAGCCTTATTTACCAGTTGGGTACCCTTCTCCAGCTATATAGGATTTGAGCGAAGAGTTATTTTTAGCAGGGTTCATAGCTACTTAGCTCTGCATTTTTATGCTACCGATTACAGAGAGGTCTATATGCCCAAGTGTTCTATTAGAAGCCAACAGGATTTCACGAGATGAGTGGATCTCATTAGCTCCAGCAGTACTAGCTAGAGTTTACATAATTCTTGGGGAAATTTCTAAGGCAGATTCATTGGATAGACATGATGTTATCTTACCTTGACATTTCTTATATGCTTGAATTTACCTTCATGTACATGGAGCCTTCGCCTACTTCGAGTACCCATCATACTTTTCAAAGTGAGGATATCCCACAGTTATTCAATTGTACAGAGCATCATCTACTTTTGAGAGAGATCAGATACGCCTATCCTTCTTTGCACTGTTCTTGGTCAGAGATCGATTTTTGTTAGTTCACTAGCCGGATATAGTTGGTCCATCTGACTTGATAGAGTCTGATCTTACTGATGGCTTCGATGAGAGTGCCAGAGCCTCACTACTCTATAGTCGACGGACATTGAGAGTGGTCGAGTACCTTTTCAGTATACATCCAGGCTGGTTGTGTTATAGTTTGGTCGCTAGTTATCATACTACAAACCCAATTGTGTTGCATTTACGCTTTGAATTTTCTCAATGTACAGCTCATGATGGTCGACCATTCATCCTAGGGATAATAGATGTCAGGAAGACTTGGGCAGTACCTCTAGAGACACGATATTATGATGCCTCTATAGTTTGGTTACATTTTCGGATAGTTCCTCTGCAGAGTCACACATGGGTCAGCTATACTCACCTCACTTGAGTAGGACTGTCTTTTGGTCCTTTCTTTGAGCATGGCACAAAGAGATATGAGCACAGAGTGAGATCTTTGGGAGTTCCTCGAGGTCAATGGATCCATCATCGGTCACCACTGACAGGAGATAGCAGCGCTATATGTATAATCAATATCTTACTCTCTTTTAATACTTTTGTCATCTTCTTTGTTGTATCATTAAGATATATTCAATGTACTTGATATTTTAATTTGATTCATGATAGATGCACCAGTTGATGAGTAGGTCAGGGCTGAGGACACCACTTCTCATAGCAGAGTTTAAGCTAGGGATTTTGCTCCTAGCTGCACTGAGATTTCTTCAACAACTCGCAGATGTAGGTACAGTCAATCTACAAAGCCTATTCGAGCTTCGGTTGATTGATCCATGGGTCCTCTTCCACAGCGATTAGTGATTCCCAATGCGGTGCCATATGTGTCAGCTAGTACTGAATATGTTACTGAGGACCTTGGAGTTGAGCCGTCGAGTGTGCCAGCCTTTGCTACTACCACCTCAGATTTTGCTACTCCTTCTATGGAACCACTTTTCCTTACTGAGCCTTACTTTGTCAATTCTCCTGGGGAGCCTTCTGAGGTGAGAGACCTCGTACTTAGTGGGGCTTCTACTGAGCCAGCATATAGCTCTGGAGCTTATCAGATAGTGAAGGTCAGTGAGGACTATGCCACTTATGACACCGTCACATTCATGTTTAGGTACTTTCTTCCTCTCTTTGTTCTTTAGTTGCACTTCTTTACATTTACTGCTCTGCTTTATGCTGATTATTTTCATTTATTTCTTGTAGTACCTGAGGTGGATTATGAATCTTAGATCTATCATCGATATCCCTGAAGATCCACGTGATAGGGGCATTCAAAATTATGGCTTGGTGTTTTTGAGGGATGTGGTTTCTCGGCTTACTTTGGACTCACCAGAGTCACTAAATAGCTTCACATCATTTGTGAACATCATTCTGGATTTTCTAGCTTATACTGGCTTGGAGGATCAGGTTCTAAGGTACTTGGAGACTCTCTATAGAGACATAAAGTTTTTGATCCACCAGATGAGGTCACTTAGCATTGTCCGCTCCTACGCTTCATTGACAGAGCTTTAGGAGCAGCTCAGGCTCAACAGGGAGGCAGCTGACCTAGCACATGATGAGTTTGAGAAGAGTGCTGAGACCCTATGCCACTACTATTAGAGTTCGATGGATGCCACTTATGAGTTAGACAGATTGACTGCCAGGATCAGGGAGTTGTAGGTTGAGCAGGATGGGAGAGCTCGAGCTATGAAGTAGGAGCAGTACCATTACTAGATACGCCACCGAGTCATGGTAGATGCTAAGACTGCTTTGACCAGAGCTGTGAAGGCTTTACAATTTGCTGAGAGTGAGCATCAGTCTTTAGTACTTTATTCAGCACAACTTCATGAGCTACAGTCTAGGCTCCTATGATGTACTTTTCCCCACTTTTCTTTATCAGTCATGTATTATCTTGTTATATTAGTGAAAAATCAACATTCCTCTGTTACTCTTGTACCTTTTATTTTGGTGGATTTGATGAGAAAATTGGCTTTGATCTATGCTCTGTGCTTGATCAAATCATTTGAGAATAGATTGAAATATCACCCTACATGCAATATAAAGATTAACTTGAGGCAGCTCTGAATTGAGAGTTTTCTCAGATTATCTTGATCCTTTGATCAAGTAGAAAGATCTCTTAGATTATGGTTTCTTGTAGTCACTAAGCTTGATCTAGTTTGAAATTGAACAACTATCATCATTGGACTAACGAGCAGGGGATCATACACTACGACATTTTCTTACGGCTTGTTGAGTGAGGAGAGCATCAGTAACTTTGGCCACATTTGAGCTTATTGAGTTCAACCTTTAGAACCTACTTGAGTCTTTGACTTAAGCTGCAATGGGTTGGTGGTTTGGTCATCAGACTAAAGAATGGGGGCTCTTTCACGCGTCTCTGTGGCTTGTGAGTGAAACAAGAACTCGACCATTTGTGGGCTTGTTGAGTTCGACCTTTAGAACCCATCCGTGTCCTAGACTTTAGGATGTAGAGGTTGACATTTTTCTAACTCAATTGATTGAAGCTTCCAAAATTGGGAGTTCTTCTAACTTGATCTTCAAAATTTGACACTTCTGGGAAATAAACTTTTGATATTTAGGGCTATCTTTTCATATGTAGAAATAGATTCTCTTTGTTCCTACAAGAACCTACAACTTAATAATAACATTTATGGATATTATTGACCTCAATTTTGGAGTGAGCTTTCAACTTTCTCATCATCAGTCTAGGACTCTTATAGACACTAAGAGTTTCTTAGCCTAAGACACTTCTAGTGATTATGTGAACACTTAACCTAACCCTAGAGACTTAGAAGAGTTAGCCATAGAAATAGGTTGTGCCTTAGTGATTAGGTGAAGACTTGGCTACCCTATAGCCTAAACTCGATCCTTCCTTCATTTTTTCAAAACCAAACCTCAATTTCAAATTCAAATTTCAAAATCAAATCCAACTATCCAATGATTGAAGTCCATCACCAAATTCAAACTCCAAATCCCTTTGTAAGCCCTTTTGATTTTATTTTATGGACTTAGCCTTAATCAAATCCAAATCAACCCCAACCCAATTGATTTTCTCAAATTATCAAATCCAATCTCAAATCAAATTCCAAATAACAAGTCAATTCTAGATTTCAAATGATTGAAACCCATGATCAGCCCTAAATTCCAAATTCCAAAAATCTCTTCCTAAGCCATATGAGCCACCTTCATATGCTTAGCCAAAATTCCTTCAAATCAACTCAAACTTGGTTGATTTCTTTATAAATCAATCATTCATTCATTTATATTCATAAATATAAATGAAACCCATCCTCCAATGATCAAAACTAAACCAAACAAATTAAAACCTAAATTAGCCTTTTTCAACCTACATCTTTAAGCTTAATCAAATTTGCTTTCAAATCACTCTAAACTCAAGTGATTTTCTCATGACCCATTTATATCTTCATTTATGTTGACAAATATAAATGAAATATAAATTCAAATGATCAAAACCGAACTCAAATCAAAGCAAATTCCCAACTTTAATCTTTTTAGCAAACTTTTGGACTTGGCTAAATGACACCCAAATCAACTAAAAACCTATGGATTTCTTCATGATTCAATTATTCCTACAATCATTGATTCAAATATAAACATAAACCACCATTATCAAAACAAACCCAAGTCAACCCAAATCAAACCTAAATTGACCCTTATGACTTGAAATTATCATATGAACCAAAATCCATTTGGCTCCAAACTATGTGCAATTGGATTTATATTTCAATTCTAAACTCATATGCGAGTTCAATCAAACTTGAATCATGCCTTGATCAAGCTAATTGACCCATTTAGGCTCACTTGACCTAAAGTGACCTAAAGGACCTTTTTGAGAAAAGTTCTAATCTAACCCAAATTAGTTGAACCAAGCCCATCTAAACCTCAATCATGATCAACATTCATCATGGGGTGATCAGCCACTTTTAATTGGGTCAAACTAAGTCAAATATAGCTTTTGACCAAGTCATCACTTCGCCCAAATGAAAATCAAACTAGCCAAAATCTATCATATGCCAAATTTATTGAAACCATTGACTTATACCCATTCATAATCAAGGACCGAACATAACCAAGCCATCAATTGAAACAAACCAAGCCTAATTATCCACTTGACTTAAGTTGACCCAAATTAGCCTAAAAAGGAAAAAATGAGTCAAATCATGATTTAATCCAAATTGATTGCAACCAATGGCTCAAGTTCATTCCAAATCACTTGTTAAACTTGACCAAAGCCATGATTGAGCCCAAGTTGACCAATTGGTCAACTTGATCCAACCTATATCAAATTGACCAAAATTCAAATTAAGTCCAAATTAAACCAAACTAAAGCCTAATCATTTTTAATTAACCAATTGAACTTTACTCAACACCTAACCTAACCTAATTTGGTCAAATTGGTCAAATTGGTCAACTCGACCAATTTGACCCTTTTGAATCCAAATGAGTCAAATTCAAACCTAAGCCAAATCAATCCAAATTAAATAAACCAAAACATCCCAAATCATCATATGAACCTAACCCAAGCCTTAATTTGACCCAATTTGACCAATTGGTTAACCCAACTGACCCTAACTCAAATGAACCCATTTTGACCAAATGAAGCCAAATCCTCCCAAACCAACTTATGGGACCCTTGGGCTTATTCAAACTCGACCCAAGCATGTCCCACTTCACTCCCAAATCAGCATAAAATCCAAGTGTCCCCCCAAGAGAATTTACCATCAAACCATAGGATTTGAACCTTAAACCCAATAGATCTAGGCTAAAGTCAACTTGCCCATCCCCATGACCGCTCCTTTTCACACAAAGGAACCTTCCCATTACACACCTAGCCCACCTAATCCACCCTAGGTCAGCCAAGGACCTTTGGGAGGTGAGTTGACTCCCCTCCAACCCAAACTAAGAACCCTTTGGATCAAACTCATGGGAACTTGGCACAATGGATCCATGACAGCCCCCCATGACTCTTCCCATCCCTAGTGTGCGACTTGAGCATGATGGAGACAACTCTGACGACTAGATGGCGGTGAGCCAAAGCCAAACATGCGCACACTCCCGTCCATCAATGATGATAAATTGAGGGGTATACCCCCTCAATTCAAAACCAATTTCAAAGAGAATCAACTCGTGTGAGTCAAGAAGCACATTCCAAACTCCCTCAAAGGAAATCTAAGGATCCCCAAGGCCTCTCCGTTCGGCCATCACCATTCTTGTGAGCAAGCTGAAATAGGACACCCTTCCCTCAAGCAATACTCCCTCCTCACTTCACTGAACCCAAATTCCTCTTACCCACACCCTCACCACACCTCGTCGAGCTCAATCGAACCATTTCCCAAGCCTCAAAGCCATGAGAAGAGCAACTTCGATCAAGACTAATCGCCATTGAAGAGGAGCTTGGTCGACCGAGCAATCCACTTTAAACAAAGGGCGAATTTCTTCAACAGGACTTCATCTCTACTAGAAGAAGCTACCCCTATCATCGGAAGTGTCAGTGATAGCCTCTGGCAGGTAATTATTCAAAATTACAGCTATAAGAAATTTTCAATTGGTCTTTTTCGAAGGGAATTGTCATCCCATGTAATTTTGATCGTTAGATTTGCATCCCCCCTCCTCACGAAGGTCTGGGATCATTTTGATCCTAATCTAAGCTCATGTGAGCTCATATTGAAAGAGGAAAGATGAATGATGTTCATCTTTCATCTCTTATGAAGGAGAAGGATCACACGCCATCCGTTCCGCGTGATTGGAATGGATGGCTATGATCAGATCATGCTAGATCCGCTATGATTTTTAGCCTAAATCACAGGTTTAATTCTGGTCATCTGATCTAAGATCGGACAACCCACAAAGAAAATGAATCCACTGTCGCTGAGTCAGTGCATGGATGTGACAACTTAAATAACCAATTCTGTCGTACCACGTGAAAAGCGCGCCACGTTAGCAGCCACGTGGCCCGATATGATTACGGGTTTAATTAGGGTTATTTGATCCTATTATTAATATTGAATCTTCCTAAAATTATAATTAATTATAAAAAATCCAAAAAATATAAACTTATGCTCATTTTAAAGGTATTTCAGAGTAGAGTCTAGGAAAATTATTATTAATTAACCTTGAATAGTGACTTTGATATAATTAGGGTTTTATTAAAAAACTTAATTAGCTTAATTACTCCTTAATTAATCACCCAATTGATCTCAAACTTTTGTGGGTTTAGGAGACCTCTACCTTTTTTGAGATTTTATTGGTGGCTTAATTAGAGAAATCACTTGATTAAGCCTTAATCACTCTTCTAACTTAATTAATGATAATTAGTAAATGAATAGTGCTTTAATTAATTATTTAAGCTTGATTACCTCTATTGAACAGTAAGAGGGCTTAGGGAATGTGATTGAGATATTTTTTTGATTCACTTCCTAAGTTCTCTTCACTTTTGGAACTAACCTAATAAAGGATTAATGAGATGATTAGTAGCTTAATTAATTAATTAAGCTTAAATATAAAGATCAGAGCCTAAGTTATTAAGTATAGGGCTTAGGGATTGAGATCAAGGCCTATTTCTTGATCTCTTTCCTTTAGTCCATTCCATTTCCTTGATTGGAGATATTTATGCTTAATCAAAAATGGATTAATGAACTTAATCACTTAATAAAAATTTCCTTTAGGTCTAAACAACCCTAATTATCTTTCGAGTAGCACTTTGGGTGTTCAATAACCCAAAGTGAGAGATAATAAAATTATGATTAGCTCACATGTGTGAGAAAATCATAAAAGTAATTATGTGAGATCCCTTAAGCTTAATTAACTATTAATCATAAGCCAATTACATTAGGCCCCTTTCATTTCTTAGGAGCATTGCAAATTTACTTTTCATGTTGTTGCATATCATGTTGGCTTATTATTAAGTAGTTAATTAACTTAAGGTGATATAGGTAAGGGATAATTAATTCATTTAATTCATACCTTAACCAAATCAAAACATAAAATCAACTTAAGTACCCTTTATTAAACCAAACTAATTCACACATGGGGAAATGGGTTAGGATTAGCAAACCTTCTCATATTTTTTTAACTCAAATCAAATTCAAATTTAAAAATATCTTTAAGGAATTTTGGTTCATTTTAAATAGCCTTATTTAATTTGATTGTCCTTAGGATTTAATTGGGATGGATGAAATCATGTGCTTATAATTTTTATTTTTTTCAATCATGCTAAATATTGCTTACCATATGAAATCATGCATTCATTCCTTTTAAAGTTAATTAAATAAAATGCTTTCTTTTATGTCAAATTGTGTGTATTGACTTAAAATTAAATATGAGTGGCTATTATCACTGCTAAATCAAAAACTATTTTCAAAACCTATAAATCAATTATTAAAAATGAAGTGATGTTAATTACAAATATCTATAAGTTTTCATGTGATGATAGTATAAGATGTGTAATATGAAGCTCTCTTTCCCTACTTTAATATGGATCCACATAGGATTTGTAAGTGTCTAGTTCATTTGAAAAGAACATAACACTTGCTTAAATTTATTCCTATACATTTTCATATTAAGACTTAGGAAGAATTTCATATTACACATATAAATCATAAATCAACTAAATCAAACATAATTTCTTACATGATTCCCTATTCATATGTTTCTTTTTGTACATTCATATGTATTTTAGAAAAATAGTATATTAGTTTGGACATTCTGGTGTTACGAGGTTTTAAGTATTCCTAAGTAGGTCTTGTACCTTACACCCCTAGTGAAGAAAATAATGGTGATGTACTCACTAAAACTCTTATACATATGCATGTGTGATGTGGATAATGAATAAAGAATCATAAATCAAATAAATTAAACATAACCTTTTGCATGGATTTTCTTATCTTTATAGTCATTCATACATCTACATGTATCTAAGAAAAGTGGTATATTAGTCTGGACATCCTGGGGCCGCGAGGCTTTAAGTAGCCCTAAGTAGGTCTTGTACCTTACGCCCCTGGTGTAGAAAATAATGGTGCTGCTGTGGTAAAATTTTTATGATTTCTAAAGAATAAATATATACTTCCATCTTCACTCTATGCAGGATAAAATGAAGATATAAATATACATCTTCTCTTTTATGCAATTTTGACACCACGTAGATTCGCATATATTCTTATTGAGGGTGATCAGGTATGACATTGAGAAGAGGTGTACTATCTCGAAAGATAGAAGTCACTTTCTTACAATGGACTTAATCACCTCAACAAAGACTCCTAAGGATAATGGGACTGCATGTGAACCAAAGATTCTTCCCCTACTTTACATAAAAAAGTAAAGTAAAGTTTATTTTAAACCGAATTCGTTAAGTTCCCAACATGTATAACATGCATATGGATGCATCTTAAGCATATTTATACATACAAATGAGAATCATTTGGCACACTTTATGATGGATGCTAAGTGAGTTACTTAAGAAAGTTTGAATGCTTTATGATGCATGATTTTCATTAAGTAGAAAAGAGATTTTCTTATCCATTTTTCACATGCACACATATATGTATGAAAGGCATAAGTGAATATGACACCATTGTTAACCAGGTGTATAAGGTACAAGACCTACTTAGGGCTACTTAAAGCCTTGCAACCCCAGGGTTGTACAGACTAATATACCACTTTCCTTAAATACAAGTATATGTACAAAAAAAATGAAAGGAAAGAAAGATGCAAAAATTTGTACTTATGTTTGGACTTGGTTATGAAATTTATATGTGTACGTGTAAGGATCTTTATTATGTCATAACATGGAAGATGATAAGAATAGATTTAAGCAATTGTTATGTTCCTTTAAAAGAACTATACACTTTGCAAATCTTATTCAAATCCATATTAAGAAGAAATAAATGAAGCAAAAATAAGACACATTTTTATATTCACGTGCAAGCTTATAAATAAGTAATAAGTAGCACACTTCAGTTTGAGGTAATTAATTTATATATTTTGAAAATAATTTTAAATTTAATAGTTATCATAGCCATTCATATTTTACTTTAACCAAAACATGCAATTTGACATAAAGAAAATATTTCATTTTTGAATTTGATTTTTGAAAAGCATGAATGTATGAAATTCATATGGCATACACATTTAGCATGTTAGAAAAGAAATAAAGTGATGAAAGCATGTAAACACATCCACCCTAATTAATTCTTGAAGATAATCTTATAAAATAAGAAAGATTAAAGTAAATCAAATTATTTTTAAAGAAGGCTTGATTTTGTTTTTAGTTTGATTTAATTTGAGAAATGTGAGATGAGTTTACTATTCCTAACCCATTCCCACATATGTTGGTTATTTTAGTTTAATTTTTAGGTGATTAGATGATTTTTTTTATGTGTTGCTTAGGTTAAGGTATGAATTAAGCATGTTAATTACCCTTTACCTATACCACCTTAGCTAGCTAATAAAATAATTATGAGCCAATGAGATGACATAAAACCACACAAGGAATTTAAATCAATAATACACTTAGTAAGAAAAGGGCCTAATGCATTTGGCTCATGATTAATGATTAATTAAATTAAGGGTTTAACATAAGTAATTTCATAACTCCCCTCAGACATGTGAGTTAGATTTTGATTTCCTTAATTGTACTTAGGCTATTGAACACCTAAACATCTACCCAAGATAGATTAATTGAGTTCTGGAAAGTTATAGAATTTTATAAAATTAATTATGGGGGAGTAATTAGTGAATTAACCCTTAATTAAGGATGGATTAAAGAAGAAAAGGTGGTTTAGGGAATATCTTAAGCAAAGTATCCCAAAATTATTCTCCAAAACTCACATTCACTTAATTAAAGCTTAATTAACTCAATTAGAGGGTTAAACCACTAATTATGCCCTTAATTAAGCCTAATTACATTAAAGGAGTGATTAAGGAATGAATTAGAAATTCTCCTAATTAAGCCACTAATAAATCCCAAGAAAATTAGGGGAGATAGGAGTCATCCCACTGATTAAGCACAAAAATTTGGGATCAATCAGTGGAGTGATTAGAGGGTAATTAGCAAAATAACATTCCTAATAAAACCTAAATTAAGAGAAAAATACTATTCAAAATACATTGAAATAAATTCTAGAATATTATATATTCAATTATCTATCCAATGCAATTTATTTCTTATTTTTATAATTTTTCTAGGCTTATATATGAATTTTAGAAGTCTCCATAATTAATTAGAATATTTAAATAGCTTAATTAAGTATTTAATCCCATAGACACCACATGGGCTGCTGATGCGGCATGCGCTTTCAACGTGGTGCAATGGGATTGGCTCTTTAACCCGTTACATCATAGCATTGCGTTAGCGGCGGTGCTACGCGCTTTCTCCTTAGCCATCCGATCAAGGATCAAACGAAGGAGATTAATGCCGTGGTTCAAAAGGGTGAAACGTGGGATGCTACGTGTTTTAATCTTGGCTGTCCATCCAAAACATGTGGATGGATGACCATAGAATCATCTATGTAATTCTCTATGTAAGATGGAGACCGTCCATCTTTGAGGAGATGATCCGAGCTCGATTGAGCTCGAATTGGATTGAAAATCAACCCACACCATCTAAGCATGAGGACAAGCACATCTAATGGCTAGATCAACATAGGATTGAAATCCACTTCACAAAAGACCAACATACATTGAACTTAAGCTCGGTTTAATGACATACCTCACTAGTGCTTGATTCCCTTGGAGAAGCTTCATCTAGTGGAGATGAAGCTTTATTGCAATTTGAAGGCTTTGAAATTGAGTAGATGCTTCTAGAGACCAACTCCCCTTTATCTTGAGCTTGGCTTTGGTTTAGGGCACTCTTCCCTTACTTCAAGAGCTTGTATGAAGCTTTTGGCAAGCTCGATTGAGCTCATTGATGGAGCTTGCAAAGGAAAATGGGTTGATTTGAAGTGTAGAGTAAGTTGGGTTTAGGTGGAGCTCATCTATTTTCAATCTCTGAAAATTGAGAAATAGGAATTTGATTTCACTCTGGGAAGCTTGGGGAGGTTGAGGAATAGATTCTCTGACTTCCCTAGGTTTAATCAAATTGAGAAATCATAGATTCAATTCAAATTAGGGGGAGTATATCTCTCCCTTTGGCAATCAGACGACCGAGCAATGCCTTGCCATTTTGATCCAATTGACCAAAAAGAGTGGGTTTGTTAGGCCGTTTAGGATGTCCTTGAATTCGGTTTTGGCTAAGGAGTAAAATGGTGAACTTCCCATGTGCTTGAATTGAGTGGAAGGAGGATTCCATGTGCACCATTTTAAGGCATGTGGTCAGTTTGGCCATTGGGCTAGGTTAGGTGCTCCACACTCCCTAGTGTTCACTTGATCCACTAAGAGGGTGCCAAGTGATTATGGAGAGGAATTGACTAAATTCTAAGTGAATTTGGCCAAAATGTACCCTACGGCCTAGGGGTAAAATGGTCATTTGACCATACTTTTAGTTTGGGCATATTTTATATGATGAAAAAAATGGTTTGGCCAAGTTTCATTAAATTTGGAGTTAGTTTGATATGATTTGGCTCATGTTGATGCCAACTTGGGTCAAGTTGACCAATTGGTCAAATTGAGTCAAACCACGGGTTGGGTCAAGTTCATATGACCATTTGAAATGTTTTGGGGGCTTTGGTTTGATTCAATTTGGTTTAGTTTTGAATTTGTTTCAATTGAGTTCATTTAGGTCAAATGGGTCAAGTTGACCAATTTGACCCATTTGACCTATTTGGGTTAGGTCATGGGTTGGTTTAAGTTTAGTTGGTCATATGAAATGGATTGGTATCTTTATTTCCAATCAATTTTGGTTAAGTTTGAATTTGGCTCAATATGACCCTTTAGGTCAAGTTGGGTTCAAGGTCAATTGGGCTAGGTTAAATCTAGTTGGCCAATTGAGGCTTTGGTCAAGTTCAACAATCATTTTGGGATGAACTTGACCCATTAGTTTCAATCAATTTGGCTTAAATCAAATTTTGATACATTTTGACTTTTTAGGTCAAGTAGGGTCAACTTGGGTCAAGTGACCAATTAGGCTAGGTTAGGCTCAAATGTTGACTTGGTCAAGTTTAAACATTAATTATGAATGAACTTAGATCATTAGTTTCAATCAATTTGGCCTATGATGGATTTTTGGCTATGTTGGGTTTCATTTTGGCTAAGTGTTGACTTGGTCAACCCTTAAGTTTGACTTAGTTTGACCTAATTTGAGTGATTGATCATCTCATGATGATTGTTGATCATGATGAGAGGCTTAGGCGGGCTTAGTTCAATCCAATTTGGTTAGGATTAGAATTTGGCTCATTAGGGTATTTTAGGTCACTTTGGCTCAAGTGAGCCTAAGTGGGTCAAATGGCTTGGTCAAAGTTTGATTTGAGTTTGATTGAACTCACATATGGACTTATTATTGAAATATAAATCCCTTTGCAAGTGGTTTGAAGTCAAATGGGATTTGACTCATTTGACAATTTCAAGTTCAAAGGGTAAACATAAAATAGATTTTGGCTTAATTTTTGAATTGAGTTTTGGTTAAGTGATTGAAGTTTGTATTTATATTTGGATTCAAGATTGAAGGATAGATTGAATCATGAAGAAAAATCAAGGGTTTGGCTTGATTTAAAATTGATTTGGCTAAGTTCAAGATTTTGACTTGAAAGGCTTAGATTGAATTTTGATTTAATTTGATTTATTTGAATTTATATTTCATTTATATATGTGAATATAAATGAGAATATAAATGAGTTATGAGAAAATTTTAAGAGTTTGAAGTGATTTGAACATGTTCTAGGCTAAGTCCTTAAGAGAAAATCAAAGGACTTAGAAAAGATTTGTGAATTTGGAATTGAATTTTAGATTTAGTTTGATTGATTTAAATTTATATTTCATTTATATATGTGAATATAAATGAGAATATAAATGAGTTATGAGAAAATTTCATGAGTTTGAATTGATTTAGATTTGATTTAGTCTAAGTCCATGAGAGGGGATCAAAGGACTTCGGAAAGATTTTGATCTTGGAATTGAATTTTGGATTTCAATAGTAAGTTTCAATCATGGGTTTCAATCATATGGCATTGATTTGAGTTTGGAGAAAATCAATTAGGCTGAAATTGATTTAAGTTTGATGTTGATTTGATTTGGAGTTTTGACTTGAAGAAAGGAAGTCAGGAATGTGATTCAAGCTATAGAGTAGGCAAATTTTCCTAACACTCCTAAGGAATGACCTATTCCTATGGCTACCTCTTCTAAGTCTCTAGGGTTAGGTTGAGTGTCCACCTAATCACTAGATGTGTCTTAAGACTAAGAATCTCTTAATGTCTAAGATGGAGGGGTTGAGAGTTCATTCTAAAAATAAGATCAACAAAGGGCGCCCAATAGGTATGGTGTGACTGACAAGGAACACCACACATATTAGTGTTGATCAAAATAATCAACAACACTGAACAATCATAAGCACTAACAAAAATTGTCTACTCCTAACCTAAGGTGTAGAAGCAATCCAGAAGTTAGTGCAATGTGGATCTACTTATGTCAAGGACATAAGAGAGGGAAGGAGGAATCCACTAGGGATAGAGTATGTGAACCTTCCACTAGGGAAGCAGGTTCAAGTCATCCACAAGGGGATGAGAGGTTTGATTTGATTTGATACTCACTGGGGAGAAATTTGATTTGATTAATTGAGTTTCACTAGGGAAGATAGTTGAATTTGTTTCAGTTTGTTGTTTGTTTAGTTGTGTTTATTTTGACTCCACCGGGGATAGACAAGTGAACCCTCCACTGGGGAGGCAAGTTCAAGTCATCCACTAAGTGAAGAAAGGTTGTGAAATCCATAGAGGAATTAGAATTCTAGATCCGCTAGGGAGCTAGAAAGATTTACATCTCATTGAAGAGCAATAAAAGATTTAGATTTAGATTGATTGATTATTTTGGTTCTATTTTGTTTATTTCAAATTTTGAAATTTAGATTTTTGAGATGGACCCTATTGGTTTGCGATGGATCGTACTGAGTAGGAGCCACGAAGGCCTAGACCTAACTTAGGTTTACCAATCCAAACGGCTAGTCTACTAAACACATCATAGGACTAACCAACCAAAGTGATGCCTTTCGGTGTGCAGCAGTTGTACTAGGAAGAAATCATAGTAGACTTACATCCTCCCAAGTACGAACTAGTTGTTGGGGTAATCTATTGGCAAGGCAACAGATTGAACCCAACCTAGGGCTGACTATTGAGTGAATGCCACTGTGGGACTTAGTTCAACTTAACGATAGTCAAGATTAATTTCATTTTTAATTTTGATTTGATTATGATGGATCCCATTAGTTTGCAATGGATTGCACTAAGTAGGGGCCATGGTGGTCTAGACCTAACTCAGACTTACCAATCCAAAGGGAGTAGTCTACCAACCACAACGTAGGACTATCCAACCAAGGGGGATGCCTTTTAAGTTTGCAATGGTCAAGTCTTAAGGAGGAAGCATGAGACTCACATCTTCTAGAAATAAGAAGCCACCGGGGTGATCGATTGATAAGGCAACAGATCAAACACGACCTAGGGCTGACTATTGAGTGAATGCCACTGGGGGACTTAAATTGGCTCGAAGATAGTCAAAGGTTGGTTTCATTTTAAATTTATTTTGATGAATTCTATTGGTTTGTGATGGATCACACTAAAAAGGAGCTTATATAAGCCTAGACCTATCTCAGATTTACTAAACCAAAGGGAGTAACTTCCCGACTGATGGGAGAACTATCTGAGCAAAGGAGTGCCTTTTGGTTTACAATGATTAATTCAAGGGAAGAAAGCTCGGGGACTCACATCTTTCACTACAAAACACCACTCGGGTGATCGATTACTTTGGGCAACAAATCAAAGCGACCTAGTCATGTTTGTGATCATGCTAGAAAGAATGCCATATGATATCTTCCAAAGTAGAATGACTGTCGGGGTAACTTGCTTATGGCAAAATAGATTGAACCTAACCTAAGAGAAACTATGGAGTGAGTACCAACCCAAGGATTTATCTCAACTCAGGTAGTCAGGCAAATCTTATAGGGAGTTCTACTGACACTGCCCTAAAGATAGGATGCCTGCTTGGGAAAAGGGGCCCTTTATGGGTTTGAATTCCTAACCCACAAGTGAATTAACTAATTAATTTGTTTAGTTTATTTTATCATGAACCCTATTAATTTGCGAGGGATCAAATTGAGAAGGAGCTTATATCATCCTAGATCTATCTCAGATTTACTGAACCAATGAAGAATTTGCGCATCCGCTGAACAAATTCTCCAACCACAGGGGTGGCTACTATGAAAGGGGGACTATCTAATCCAATAGTAACCCGAGTAGTGTCTAAATGGGTCACAAAGGATATGATCCAAATAGAGTTCCCGTAAGGGATGGGGACACTAAGCGCTTAATCTAAAACCCTGGAGAAGATGACATGGCTAGTCATATATCAAATAGGTATTTGGTGGCCAACTCAAGGAGAAAGCTCGGGAACTCACATCTGCTAAGAGTGGTGTATCCATTGGGTGAGTCACTGTTAGCATAGCAAAAATCAACCAACCTAAGGTGCCCGTCAGTTTGCAATAATTAGCTTAGGAAGAAAGTTCAAGGACTTCATCCTTCTATAATGATTGAGGGATGTCTTCAGTCGACATGTCCCCCTAGGCACTGAGTGAATGCCACTGGAGTACTTATATCGACTCAAATGTAGTTAAGAGGGAAGGAGCCTCTGGGGGACTTATCCTAATCCTCAAATATACTCGACCTACTTAGATCATGGTGATTAGTTTAAGAAGAAAGCTTATGGACTCACATCTTCTTAAACAAAGTTAACATGAGATAGCTTACTGGCTGCGTAGTGAAGCCTACCAAACTAACAAGGTGCTCATTGGTTTGCAATGGCCAAGTGAGGAAGAAAGCACGGGGACTCACATCTTCCAAATAAGTGCCCACTAAAGGAAAGGCTAGCAAAGTAGCATGTAAACCCGAGCTAGAGTAGCTAATGAGTGAGTGCCACAGGGGCTTATTCCCACATCAAAGTAGCCTGAGAAAAAACAAATGTGTTTATTTTTGTGCTTGCGTTAAAAGGAATAGGATGCCTCTCGGGTTCTCTTACACCTACCTTAAACATGCTTGGGGATTTTAATGAAATGGTGCCACGGATGGCAACCGGGATTCCCACTAAGAAAGGATGCCGCTTGGGTTCTCTCACACCTAACTTAGTTGTGCTAATCAAAATAGGATGTCTCTCGGGTTCTCTTACACCTATTCTAATAGAGCCAAGAAATTGTGTTTGGGTTGTGAAAGAGGAATAGGATGTAAGTGGGGGACTCTTACACCTACCTAAACACGTCATGGTGGATTCACAGGACAAGCAAATAATGCATCAAAAGAAGAGAAGATTTTAATGAAATGGAATCAGATTTTTGTTGATTGATAGAATTATTTTCAGACATGATTTTTATGGGTAATATTTCTTCAAATAGAGCACATTAATTGGAAGCATCAGGTGTTCCCCTTTACAATCAATAAGCTAGTAAGATCCTCTTTGCTAGGCCTTTTCTATAATATAGGGGCCTTCCCAAGTGGGTTCAAACTTGCCTCCCATTTTTCAATGGGCAATAATTGGTCTCCTTAGGACTAACACAAATTCTCCTACTTAGAAAAACCTAGGGCGGACTAGCTTGTTGTGAGTTTGAATCATTTTGGCCTTGTACAACTCAAGATTTTGGCACACCTGTAGGTGACTGTCCTCCAAACCTTCAAGCTCTTCTAACTGCAACTTTGCATTTTTCTCTTTAGTGATCTTGCTACCCAATGCTATCCTTAGTGAGGGGAGTTGAACTTCTAAAGGTAGAATAACTTTGGAACCATACACTAAGAAAAATGGGGTAGACTGAGTTGGAGTTCAGTATGTGGAGTGGTAGGCCCACAAGGCTTCAACAAACTGCTCATTTCACTATCTTTTATTATCATCAAGAGTCTTCTTTAGTATCTAGATGAGAGTTTTATTGAATTCTTCTGCTAAGCCATTTGCTCTGGGGTAGTAGATGGTGGAGTATCTCCAATCTATACTGTGTCTTCTGGTGAAGTTGTTGATTTTTGTGCTTTTGAATGCAATACCATTATCGTATATAATTCATCGAGGCACCCCGAACCTATATACGATATGAATTTTAAAAAATCGAAGCACATCCTGAGCTATGGCCTCTCTGAGTGGGATCGCCTCCGCCCACTTGAAAAAGTAGTCAGTGACAGCTAAGATGAATCAATGCCCCTTGGAAGAAGGAGGATCGATCGGACCTACAATGTCGATACCCCAACACTCGAATGGCCATGAAGCCAATGTAGGGTGTAGAATGTTGGGTGGTTGGTGGAGGACCACAGAGTATACCTGACACTTATGACATCTCCTAGCTACATCCATGCAATATGTAATCATCGAAGGCCAGTAGTATCCTAGTCTCTTGATCTTCATCTTCATCCTCAGACCAGATTGGTGCGCATCGCATAGACTTGAATGTACTTCGATTACAATGCCATGGGCTTCATGTTTGTCTAAACAATATAACCACATCTGGTCAAAGGATCGGCGGTACAGGGTACCATCAACGAGAGCATAGGGGAGAGCTCTCTGTTTCACTTGATGGGCTTATGACTTTTCTTGAGCTAGCTTGCCAGTGTTCAAATAGTCTATGAATGGTTTCCTCTAATCCAGCTCTTTGTCCTTATAGGCAATGACAACCTCCCCTTCAAGAGAAAGTCTCTTGATGCGCTCAGCATCAATAAGGGATATGACATGTTTATTTTGGACACTCATTGAAATAGACTCATCTTTTGGACATGCCAATTCTTTGGCAAGTTTGGCCAAAGCATCTACTACTATGTTCTCTGCTCGAGAAACCTTATAGATGGTGACTTCAGGAATCTAGGCCAACAACTTCATGGTATACTCGTGGTAATCATGAAGCTTGGGTTTGAGAAGCTTGTAGGATCCGACAATCTGATTGATGAGCAACTTGGAATCCCCAAAGATGTTGATGCTCTTGATACTAATAGTAATGGCTAACTCTAGACTAGCAATCAAAGCCTCATACTCAGCTTCATTATTGGTGCAGGGGTTGAAAAGGTAGTATGAGAATCTCATCACATCGCAGTTTGGAGTTAAGAGAGCTATTCCTACCCCGACCTTTCCTGGAAGAGTAGACCATGGTACTTCACCTTTATGAAAAGAAGCTGCACCATCAAAATACATCTCCCATCAATGATTATCAACCTACCCTAAGTTCATGATTTGTTCATCAGGGAGATTGTCACTAAGCGGAGAATCAACATGAAGTGGGAGTGCTACTAAGAAATCCACTAGTGCTTATTCTTTTACCGTACAGAGGGGTATGAATGTGATATCGAACTATGAGAGAATCATGGAACATCGTGTCAAACAACCAAATTATGTTGACCGTGTCATGAGATACTATAGTGGATTTATTCTAGAGAATAAGTTCACCTTATGAGAAAGCATATAGTGTCGTAGCTTCTGAGTTGCAAAGATCAAAGCTAGGCAATATTTCTCAATAGGTGGGTAGTTTGCTTCAGCAGGAATCAAACAACGACTGAGGTAGTAGAGAGAACTCTCCTTCCCTTCATCGTTGGCTTGGGCCAACAGAGCATCTAGAGAGGCGCCTTATGCAATAGTGTAGAGGATGAGTGGCCTGCCTGGGGTAGGGACTACTAGAACTGGAAGCTTCACCAAATACTGCTTGATTTTTTCAAAGACATGCTGACACTTGTCATCCCACTTGAACTTGACATCCTTTTTGACAAGTGTTTAGAATGGCTTGCATCTCCCTGATAGGTTAGAAATAAAGCATCTTAGATACCCTGACCATCCTTGGAAAGATCTGAGTTGAGTTAAACTCTTAGGAGGTGGCCTTTCTAAGATAACTTTAATCTTTTTTGGATCTATTTCTATTCCACAGTGTTGAACAACAAGCCCAAGGAATTTTTTTGAAGCTACTCTGAATGCACACTTCAGGGGATTTAGTTTGAGGTTATATTATCCTAATCGTTCAAAAACTACTCTCAAGTCAAAAAGATGGTCCTCTTTTTCTCTGCTCTTGACTACTAGATCATCAACGTGCACTCAACCTGATGATGGTTGAGTTCATTGAAGATCTGAGTCATGGCCCATTGGTATGTAGCACCAATATTATTAAGGTAGAAAAGCATGACCCTATAACAAAAGATTTCAATCGGGGTTCGTAAAGCCATATTTCTTTCATCTTCAGGAGACATCTTGATTTGGTTGTAGCCAGATGACCCATCCATGAAAGAGAAAATTGCATGAGATGAAGCAATGTCCACCATTAGTTTTGGTATAGGAAGAGGAAATTCATCCTTAGGACATGCCTTATTTAAGTCCCTGAAATCGATGCATATGTGAATTTGGTCATTCTTCTTCTTAATTGGGATGATGTGTGAGGAACCAAACCTTTCTCTATAAGATTATGAACACAAGGCGAGTAAAAGTCAAATAGTAATTCAATTAATTCTTTAAATGAATCCTCCTCAAGTTCTACATCAACTTCAGGACTTGAGGATGATGATCCCAAAAAGAATCTCTTCAGCTTCATATCACTGGTAGACTTAGGGGCTTCCTTAATTACTGAACCTTTAACTTTTTGGGGTGAAGGTGAGGTTAGAGCTAAGGTTCCCCACTGCTGCCTGATAGTCTCACATAAACTTGATTTGAATACTTTGCTTTGTCTGGAGGCCCAGTATTCATCTCTGTCTGGATCGAAAGTCACCTCCAATGGAACCCGCTGAGAGGGGTTGACTGGTATACTACTCACATTAGACTCATCCTCTAAGCTGGATTCCAAGTCTATGTGAATAGTAGGGGCACTCCTATGAACTGGAACATAACCCCTGTTGGCTGATGGCCAACCAAGGGGTCTTCCACCTCTGGAACTACCTCTGTTTCTACCTCTACCAGTACCTGGTGGAGGTTGATCCATCCTACCCACATGTCCATATGATGGAATGAACTGTGGGTGGAATGTGATATGCAGATCTATTTCTTCTTCAATTCCCCTTTCTTGTTCACTTGGATTTTCAATTTTCTTTTCTTTTTTTGCTTTTTCTTTTTCTTCATTTTCTTTTTCTTTTTCCTTTTGAATTTGAGTTTTGTCTAAGTTCATGAGCAAAGGTGTTTTGAGAAAGATAGTAGGTTGCATCCTCATATATCTCAACCTCTCTAACTTAAAATGGCTTTTCATCTCAATTGACATGATATTCAATCCCATCATTTCTAAACTTGATGCACTAATGGAGGGAAGATAAAATTATCTTGATCTGATGTATCCAAGGCCTACCAAGCAAAGCAGTGAATGAAGTATTCAAATCAATTATGTAAAACTTGGCTTCAGTCTTTCAATCATCTGTCTCTAAAGGTGACACCATGGAACCTAAAGCTCGCTCACCTTGTTCATTGAATCCTCTCAACATCATCTAATTTCCTCGAAGTGTGGAGATATCTATCCTCAAATAGACAAGAGTCTTTAGACTCATAATGTTCACCGATGCACCTGGATCAATGAGAACTCTGGCAAGTCTGAATCTACCCATGTTAACTATGATGTAGAGGGGACGGTTGTGCTCCAAGTCCCCTAGGCTTCTTTTGTGTAATGTGCCTCCTCAACAATAATGGTCAGCTGAGCTAAGCTTATCTTAGGATCAAGGAGAGCCTTGATTAATGATTCCCTCATCTCTTTGGATAAGATAAGGGCATCATATATGCTTAGCTTAGATGAAAACCTTTTTAGATGAGAGATGACATTGTAGTCCACCTTGGGCTGATCCTCCATAAGCATATCCAAGGGTGGAGCATCCAGTGGAGGGGCTTCTCAATCTTCTATACCAATGAATTGTTTCCCTCTATCTTGGGGTGCTGCCCTAGGAGGTAGAACCTTGCCACTATGGAGGTTGACTTCGGTGATCTCTTATGGTAGGGTAATGGAAGGTTCTACCTGCACATTAAGCTCACCTATAGTTTCTCCTATGGGAGCCTCAGAATCGGATGATTCCAAGTCTATCTCAACAGGAAAACCCAAAGTATTCATAGTAAGAAATTCCAACTCTAAATCAAAAAGAGAAAGATCAGAATTATTATAGTTATTTTGACTTGAAGAGTTATCATTAAAAATAGAAGTAGATAACCCATCAGAAGTGACATATATGTAATTCAAGCTAGTTTTATTCTTCAATTTTTTGAATTTGATAGGAGGCATAAAGTAGAAATTAACTAAAGTAAGATGGGTGAGGGATTTGATGCCCTCATCCGCCAATACAAGATGTCTACTAGTAGAAGATGAACTAGCTGAAGTAATGGTTATTGCAAGTGTAGACTTGAGGCTGGACTCTATCGGTGGTTGTGCTACTGGGCTATCCCGGGCTGGCATATGCTGCTGCTACTAAGCTCCCCCTTTCCTTGAGTTGGCTCTGGAAACTTGCAAACTTTCCTTGATGTTATAGGTTTGAGCTGACTCAGGCATCTAGAAGGAAAGTTACTTGATCTTCTGGACAATCATTTTAGAGGTTTTGGGTAAGGAGATATCCCAACCTTCTTTAGTTTTGGAAGGATCACAAGTATCCCCAAGGATTATCCTAATGGAACTGAATGGTTATTCCACAAGGTATTCTTTTAGGATAACTACAACACCAGCCTTGAAGCTATGTTCAAGCCAGTCCTTAAATGTGAAGCAATCCTCCAAAACATGACCTAGCATATGGTGGTAGGGGAAAACATTAGGATCATGGCTTTTGTCCACTTCCTCCATTCTCCTAGGCTCGGGTAGCTGAAAATCAAGTTTCTTTAAGGGATTCTTAAAGATTTTCCTGATTACCTCCCTCTTAAATGTATAAGGTTTGTTGAGTTTATCCAAAATAGTAGGTGGACCATAGCTACCTGGCAGTGGGTATGTGTGCCATTGCTGTTGATGATTTGGCTGAGGAGGCTGAGTAAGCCATGGAGGTTGCTGTGGTGGATGGTAAGGCTGCCTCAATGGTGGTAGAGGAGGTGGAAGTGAAGGTTGCTGAGGTCATGGTCTCTCAGACTGATCTCTATCTGGTTGCTTTCCCTTATCTACCGCTATCACTATTCCCAGCTTCTTCTCATAGACCTTCTGCAGCTTTGCTTTAGGCAACTGGTCTTAAAAAGGTAACTATTTGGTCTCTCCTTGTTGACTAACTACCTTGTTGATTAACTTCTCAAAGGTTTTGATGGTGAAGCCCTTAAGCATGAAGTCGACTAGGCCATGGATATTCTTTAGAAGAATCTCAATGACATTGTGGAGAAAAATTCTCACACACATATAGAGTCACCTTCAAATCTATTGGTGAAAGGAGAAGGCAACATTATATAAGTGGAAATTCATCTTGGTAAGATTCCTGAGTACTTATTCGTGATCGGATGCCATCAAGGTATAGTGTACTATCTCAAAAGATAGAAGTCACTACCCTTTAATGGAACCAATCACCTCAATAAGGACTCCTAAGGATGATGGGTCTACATATGTACTAGAGATTCTTCCCCTACTTTACATGAAAAAGTAAAGCATGATTTATTTTAAACCAGGTTCGTTAAGTTCCCTACATGGGCAAGCCCCCATAGTTAATTACATCCTAAGGGATGGGATCCCTTAGGAAAACTCTCAATTAAGGTAAATTATCATTGTCTTTGAAGATTTCAATAGGAAGGACTATCAATCGATTGGTTTATGTTTGAAGATCAAATGAGATTGATCAAAAGAGGGAGTTATTATTGAAGCCAAAATGAGAAATAAGTAGGATATGCCCACGATGCTAGAAAACCTAGCGAGCATCTCAAACTATCCTAAAATTGGGCTTTATATTTTGGAAATTGATTTAGTTTATTTGAGTTATATTTTTGATTAGAATTTTAGGGCTTAAGTTTCCTTAGCATGAGATTAAGAAAATGCTTAAGAGGTGAGGAATTATACCTATGACTCACAAAGGGGTGAAGCAATCTCAGAACCTAAATCTAGGGAGCTTCAGCAAGGGCCGGAAGCAAAACCTAAATCTGAGGAGAAAATGTGCAATTGGTTTCCCTCCAATAGCTTGGACTTACAACTGCCTGGGGGTGGCTGCAAACTAACTCATCCTATGATTATAAATACATGTAGGTATGTCTTTATGCTTATGCAAGATAGCTAGGCTATTTTTATTTAGAAAGAGACTAAGTCCTTAAACTCAGTCCCTAAAGAGACTAGATCATGTAAAGGGGCATACTTCAAATGACCTAAAATCTAATGCATTTCAATTTTATATTATTATTATTTTTGAACTATCATTTTGACTCATGCTAATAGGATTTTTTTTGACTAATGCATGAGAAATCATATTATTGGCCAAAATATGTGAGAAGTTTAGGAAGTGAGTTTCCACCACGACCCTCAAAGGTCAAGCTGGGTTCTCTGGCAAAGGTGGAAGCCCTCCAATCAAGAGTGAAATAAGATGCATTTGTATATGATATTATAAAGAAAAGATCATCTATCTAAGGAGTTACTAAATCTTTTATCTTGATTATAATCCTAAGCTTTAGGTGAGGCTATGAGTAATTTAATTTTATTTCAAGTTGTTAAGTTGGATAAAAGATTTATTTTTCCCAAAAGAGCCTAATCTATATCAAGGTCATACATAAAGCAAGGAAGAAACTAGAAAAAGCATGCCACTTAATGCAAAAAGCTAAACAAATCAACAATCAATTTATAAAGCTAATCAGAGAAAGAATAAATAGCCATTTATGGTCGAGCACCACCGCACAAACCCGAAAATATCAAATGTGAAACATAGGTCAGTTAGACTAAGCATGTTCTACCATTCATTCTATGAGCATACACCCTAATATCCAATCTAAAACATAGATCACAAAATAAAACAAACATCAAACCATGCACTAACCTAACCTAAAGCTAGAAGTGGTGACTTAGGCTAATGTGTGTGCTTTGAAGGCTTGTGTGGTATGCTTAGCTAGGACTTTAGGTTCAAATTTTCTAAGTATGCAGAACATGTTTAACTTATGGGAGGGTTTCATTTAAGTTGTTTAAGTGTTTTGGGTTTGTTTTATTTCATGATTTAATTTGGTTTGAGTGAAACCTGCAATTAATTACTAAGTTTTGAAGAGAGGAAAAAATAAGATAACTTCTCTTTGCTTCCCTAATCTTAAGTAATTTCTAAGGGAAATTCACATTTTAATTTCATTTAGGTGAATTTTTTGATTATATATTTTAATCAATCCTAAGTTTAGATGAACTCTAAACAAACCTATTCAAAAATAAAGGCATTTTAAGACTAAATAAAATGAATCAAAATTCACATAACACACATTACTTCAATTCTTTTCCAACAGATATAACATGCATATGGATGGACCCTAAACATATTTATACATATAAATGAGAGTAGTTAACACACTTTATGATGCATGCTAAGTAATCCATTTAAAAAAATTTAGAAGTTGAACATGTATGATTTTTCTTAAGAAGAAAGAGTTTTCCTTATCCAAATTTTCACATACATGCATGAGAGTAGGAAAGACATAAGTGAGTACAGCATTGTTAACTGGAGGTGACCTACTTAGGCTACATAAAGCCTCGTAACCTGTCTGACTAATATACCAACTCCTATCCAAAACTATGCTAACATATGAAAGGAAGAAAAGGCTACACTAAACATTACTTTATAAACTATCACATGCAAGCTTATAATTAAGATATGAATAGCACACTTTAAGATTTGATATTTAATTTATAAGTTTTAAAAATATTTTTGATTTAGTAGTGATAATAGCCACTCACATTTTACTTTAGCCAACACATGCACATTTTACATAAAGTAAACAATTTCATTTTGGAATTTGAAACATGAACTTATGAATGCATGAACACATGACATACAACTTAACATGTTGGGAAAGATCTAAAGTAATGTAGTCATGTAAACAAACTCACTTTACTTAAATCCTAAAGACATTCTTAAGGAATAAGAAAATTTAGAATAAATCAAAGTGAATTTCAAAATGATTTTTGTTTAATTTGAAGTTTGAATTAATTTTGAAAAATTGAGATGAATTTACTATTCCTAACCCATTCCCACATGTCTTTTGTATTTTTTTTAATTTTTAGATAATTAAATATATTTTTAAGCATTAATTAGGTTAAGGTATGAACTAAGTGGCTTAATTAACCCTTACCTACACCACCTTAGAAAAGTTAACTAAGTAATTATGAGCCAATGGGATGACATAAAACCCACAAGGAATTTATATTTGTAATGCACTTAATAATAAAAAGGCCTAATGCAATTTGGCTTAAAATTAAAAGTTAATTAAGCTAAGGGGTTTAGCTTAAGTACTTTTTTTAAAACACCCTTTCAAACTTATGAAAGGGGTTTTAATTTCTTTAATTGAAGTTAGGCTATTAAACACTAAGAATCTACCCAAGGTAGATTAATTAAGTTCTGAAACTCTTTAGAATTTTTGAAAATTATTTAAAGAGATAATTAATGAGTTAACCCTTAATTAAGAGGGGATTAAGGAGAGAAAAGGGGGTATAGGGAATAACTTAGGGGAAATGCCCCAAAATTATTCCATAAAACTACTACTCATTGTATCTGACCTTAATCAAACTTAATCATAGGGTAAATCCACTAATTATTGCTTAATTACCCTTAATTACATGAAGGGTGTAATTAGGGAATGAGTTATCAATTTTTCCAATTAAGACCTCAATAAATCTGAAGAAAATTAGGGGAGGCAGAGGTTATCCCCTAAAATGATCCAAAAAATTTAAGATTGATTGATGACTTAATTAAGGAGTAATTTCCTAATTAAAATTTCTATAGAAACCCAAATTTGGAGAAAATATTTTTAGAATATTCTAGATGAAATTATCTATCCATAGCATTTTTTCCTTTTATTGTTTTTGAATTTTATTGAAGGAGTTATGAATTTTAGAAGTTTTTTGAATTAATTAGAAATTAATTAAAACCCCTAACTAATCCCTGCTTAATACCGGCTCATGGCCAGATGGCGGTGGCGACGGTTAGTGCACTTTACACGCGTCGTGCCATGAGGGGACAACTTAAATTATCACCTGATGGCATAATACTCGCCATCCGATCAAAGATCTAAGACCGGATATACACCGCCATTTAAATCAGATAAAGGATTTATAAAATGTGCCATATAATTTCAACCGTCCATATAAAATGCACGGATGGACGACTGAGATGAGCCAAGTTCTTCCTTGAGGAGTAATGGAGACCATCCATGATCCAAGGGGAGATCTGAGCATGATCTATCATAGAATCATTCAAGACTCAACCCACACCATCTAGAGAAATAGAGCGGCCAATCCAACATTGGATTTCTCATTCCATGAAAATTCCTTTTACAAAGGGCCAACACCTTCTAATCTAAGTGGTTGAAAAATTACATACCTCACCGGAGGTGATCACTGGTGCTCAAGATCGATGAGGTAGCTTCGTCTAGTGGAGATGAAGCCCTATTGAAGGTTTCAAGCCTTAGGGTTGAGTGGATCTTCCTATGGACCAACACCATTTGGTCCCTCTTGAGACTTTGATCCAATTGAGGCTTCTTTGCTGTGGGAACTCAAATGGATGCTTGGGAAAGTTTGAATTGGTCCTTAGATGAAGAGTGTAGAAGGAATTTGGATGAGATCAAGTGTAGAAGAAATGGGCTCTTCAATGGACCTCCCCTATTTTGCACTGTGCAAAATTGAAGATTGAGGAATTCAAATCCTCTCTAGAGACCTTGGGAAAGCTCTCTGATGATTACTAAAGGTTCCTAGACTTCAATCAATCAAGAGTGTGTTTAATTTTTATTGAATTATGGGGAGTATATCTCCCCCTATGGAAATCGGACAGCTAACCCATTAGTTGCCATTTTGATCCAATTGACCATATGGAGTGAGTTGTTTTGGTTGTTAGATCATTGCACATGGTCGGTTTGGCCAGAGGAGTGGAATGATAACTTCCCATGTGCTTGAATTGAGCTTAAGGGGAGTTTGAAATTTTAATTTCAAGCCATAGGGTCGGGTTTAGTCCATGGGTGAAATGGGCTGACCCAAACCCATTGGGTTGGGCGCACCACTCATCACCTAGTTCCCTTGAGCTTTTAGGAAAGCCTGAAGTGATTGTGAAGTGTGTATGACCAAAATACCCGTGGGCTAGGCCAAAATTTGTTCTATGGCCTACTGGTAAAATGGTCATTTTGCTATTTTTTATTTGGGTATGTTTGGTATGTTGAGAAAATAGGTTTGGCCAATTTTTGATGGATTTGAAATCCATTTGATAGGGTTTGGCTCATGTTGACTCATTTAGGTCAAAATTGGTCAACTTAGGTCAAGTTGACCAATTGGTCAAATTGGGTCAAACCAAGGGTTGGGTCAAGTTCATATGACCATTTGAAATTTTTTGGTGCCTTTGGTTTGGTTCAATTTAGATTAGATTTGGTTTTTAGCTCATATGACTCATTTAGGTCAAATGAGTCAAGTTGACCCATTTGACCTATTTGGGTAGTTCAAGGGTAGGTTTAGGTTTGTTTAGTCATATGGAGTGGATCAGTATCTTTTTTTTCTAATCAATTTGGGTTAAGTTCAATTTTGGCTTAACATGACCCTTTAGGTCATGTTGGGTCTAAGGTCAATTTGGCTAGGTTGGGTCTAGTTAGCCAATTGAGGCTTTGGTCAAGTTCCACAAATGATTTGGAATGGACTTGACCCATTGGTTTCAAGCAATTTGGCTTAGATCAAGTTTTGACACATTTTGACCCTTTAGGTCAAAATGGATCAACTTGGGTCAAGTTGGCCAATTGGGCTAGGTTAGGCTCAAATGTTGGCTTGGTCAAATTCAAACATAAGTCATGAGTGAACTTAGATCAAAGGTTTCAATCAATTTGATCTATGGTGGATTTTAGCTATGTTGGGTTTCATTTTAGGTTAAGTGTTGACTTAGTCAACCCTTAGGTTTGACTTGGTTTGACCCAATTTGATTGATTGATCATCCCATGATGATTGTTGATCATGATGAGGGATAAATATCAATTTGGTTCAATCCAATTTGGTTAGGATCAAAAGTTGGCTCATAAGGGTACTTTAGCTCACTTTGGGTCAAGTGAGCCTAAGTGGGTCAAATGGCTTGGTCAAAGTATGATTTGAAGTTGATTGATCTTGTATATGGACTTATGATTGAAATATAAATCCATTTACGAGAGGTTTGGAGTCAAATGGATTTTTATCCATTTGAAAATTTCATATTCAAAGGAAGAATATCAAGGGGTTTTGGGTTTGATTTTTGATTTGGGTTTTGATTATTTGATTGAAGTTTGGATTTATATATGAACTCATGATTGTAGGATTGATTGAACCATGAGAGAAAATTAAGAGTTTGGAAGTGATTTTGCTAAGTTTAAGATTTAGGCTTGAAAGGCTTAGATTTGATTTTGAATTGATTTGAGTTTGATTTTTGGAGTTGGTTTTGATTGTTTAAATTTATATTTCATTTTTATATGTGAATATAAATGAAGATATAAATTGATCATGAGAAAATTTCAAGGATTTAATCATGATTTGGGATAAATCCATTAAAGGGAATTTAAAAAATTTAAGGGAATTTTTAATTTGAAATTTATTTTTTTTAGATTTGATTTGATTGATTTATATTTATATTTTACTTATATATAAGAATATAAATGAGAATATAAATTTATTTTGAGAAAATCCCATGAATTTGAAGTGGTTTGATCAAAATTTAGGCTAAATGTATTAATGAAAAATTAAGGGATTTAAGGGAATTTCAAGGATTTTAAATTTGGAATTTAATTTTTTATCTTTGATTTGATTGATTTATATTTATATTTCATTTAAATATGAGGATATAAATGAGAATATAAACAAGTTTTGAGAAAATCCCAAGGGTTTGAATAGGTTTGATCAAAGTTTAGAGTTGATTTTGGCTAAGTCCTTTAACAAAAAATTAAAGGGACTTAAGAAAATATTCTTGAATTGATTTGGAATTTTTGAATTTGATTTGATGGGTTTGAATTTATATTTTATTTTTATCTGAATATAAATGAGAATATAAATGGATCATGGGAAAATCCCAATGCTTTGAATAGGTTTGAATCATAGTTTTGGTTAAGTCCTTAAGAAAGGGTTAAGGACTTAGAAAATTTGAACTTAGGAATTTTTTATGGATTTTGGTCATGGGTTTCAATCATATCTTTCAATCATGGAATTGAATTGAGTTTGGAGAAAATCAAATAGAATTTATTTGGAGTTTTACTTGAAGGAAGAAAGTGAGGAAGGGTTTAAGCTAAATGGTAGGAAATTTTTCTAACACCCCTAAGGCATGACCTATTCCTATGGTTAAGTCTTCCAAGTCTTCTAAGGCTAGGGGAGTGTCCACCTAATCACTAGATATGTCCTAAGACAAAGGAACTCTTAAAGTCTAAGAGAAATCTGAAGCCTAAGATGGAGGTGTTGAGAGCTCATTCTAAAAATGAGGTCAATAGGCATGCTGTTCAGACAGCTGCAGCTCGCATTTCATACTTAGGTTACGCCATCTGAGAATATAGTCAACAAGGGACTCACCTGGGTGTTATTATGCTATAATGAGATTGCCAATAGTAACCCTTTGCTGAGCTCCAGCGAATATCTTGATAAAGAGTTGCTCCAACTCAGCAAATGTCTTCACTGAATTGTTGAGAAGTTAAGCGTACCAATCAAAAGCTATCCCCACTATGCTACTGACAAAGAGGCAAAAAAGTAAAACATCCCTGCCACTGGCGTTGCAACAACTGGCCCTGAAGTATGCAATATGTTGCCTTAGGTTTCCACTGCCATCAAAACTTTTGAAGGAAGGTGGCACGAAACCCTTGGGATATTGGATTGTATCAAATTCCTTCGAGTAGGGTCTATTCTTTGAAACTGATGATCCTCCTCGGGCTTGAGCCAACGCTTCCTTCACCTGCTGCTCAACCATAGACTTGATATCTTTCTTCTGTATGGAGGTACTTTCCACTACCTTTTTATACATGCTGGTGCTACTTTGCTCTAATGGAGGTAATGTCTTGGATGGGTCCAAGATATGCACTAACTTTGGCTGACTAGTCTCAGCTATGGTAAGATGAATTGCTATGGCTTATTTCTTAAGTACTGAGACTACTGCTAATAAGTCCTCAAGCTACCTCTCCATCCTATCTATTTGTTTGTCTTTCTATTTTAATTGATATCAGAGGTGTTGGGCTGATTGGACTGTGTCTTCCTGTTCAACCTCATCACCTTCCATAGCCTACTGCTCTCGGAGGAGGGATCCCCTAGTATCTATCATGCAAACCCCAACTGAGTCACGCAATAAATCATCTTCATTTGGATCAAAGCTGATCTTCTCCTCATCAAACGAGTTGTATCCTAGGATCTCCTTCTTTTCCATGAAAAAGTGAGCTATTATGTCATCTAAAGACTGATCTGTCAGAACTGGTTCAAATGCTTTCGGTTGACTGGTGATGGGATCCATATCATGAACTGTGAGGCACCGAACCTCTACTGCTGCTAGAGAATCAATCCTGTGAGGACTGTATTCACTAGAAGAAATGCACTCATGAATGTCACTAACTTTAAAATGGGTGACACTCCTAGGAGGCTCTATTATCATGGGTGCACCTGGGCTATCATCTCCTCCCTCTACAACTGCTGCAACCATCTCTATGTCCTGCTGAACTAGTGGTGTTGGTGAAGGGATGACCACTATGCTTCAGGGTCGCCATTCCTTCTACACCACAACTAGTAAGGAGCAGGGAGCTGCCTCACCACGAGGCGTAGATGGAATGGGATCCTGGTCAGATCCAGATCACCAACGGGTCCTCTTCTCCTGGCCTTTATGGCCTTTATGGAACGGAGATGCTATAACGTGAACAAGTGACGGACGGGAGATGGTGGAGACACCCTTTCTCTCAACAAGGACTCTCCTTCTATGATGGGTCATCCCTGTAAGCAGAATACTATCTGTGTGATCAATGTGGGTAGCACGCCAATCAAGAAAATCAATGAGTGAGGCCGCTGATCCACCAAACTTTGCCTCTCTCTAGTGATTCACGGGCGCGCCTCTCGCCCTTTCCTACCATAGATGTTTCCCCATGCTATGAGGGATGATAGATCTCAAGTCAAATTGAGCCGACTCAACGCCCCATTCCGCCAACCGTGTAGATCTAAACTAAGCGGCATACGACCTCCTAGTCTAGCTAACTGCAGGATGGTATTGAACCGCTAGTGGAGGTGAAGTAGAGATCCTCCTAACATCCTCTCTGTCAGACCTAGAGAGAGGATGAAATGGGTTCATTATAACCCGCGGGGAAATCAAAGTGGGTAACTCATCCATAACTGACCATGTAGCGACCTCCATCTCCCTGGCAATGCGTGTATGGTACCGCTTAATCATGCAATTTTTGTTCCTCCTCTCAGTCCTGGTAGGGTGAGTAGAGTAAGAACTAGACCTAATCTCAAAAGCTGGAGAGGAAATCTCTGAGATCAGAGGAGCCTTACCCTTCGAGGGTGCTAATGAGTGGGTGCTAGCCCCACGGGAAGCACGAAACAACCCGATGACTGGTGCTATCGCAGAGATACACCGCACTCAGAAACTATCACTCCTTTCCCTTTCAGTGAGGGGATATCAGAGTTTGATGGAAAATCAATCTGAATGATCGCCTTTTGCCCTGCCACTATGGTCCTGCTAACAGTTGTGAGGGGAGTGCCCTCACAGGTAATCCTCACCCCCTTAAAACCTCTATCAAAATGGATGAGATGGGTGTAATCAGCTTGGGGGAGATTGGCCTGATCCAAGGCCAAGTCCATGCCATAGGGAAAAGTAAACACATACTTTTGTGAAGTTGCCATTATAGTTAACTCAAAACTGAAAATTGAACTGTAGCTGCAACTGAGACTGATGCTGAGAATCTGTAATGTTGGAAACAAATTTAGATCAGATTTCTATTTTGTTGACTTTTTGATTTGAATTTAAAATTTGAACCCACATCCAACATCTTGGAAGTGTTAAGTGGGGTTCAAATGGATTTAGAGAAGATTTAGAGATTTGATTGGAAAGAGCAATTTTTGAATATGAATCCAATTTCAACAAATTTGAGTATGTTGAAAATGGGTTTGAATATTTTTAGAGATATGCTTCCATAGGTTCATGTTTGAAAATAGATTTTGATTTGAGGACTTTTCCTTTAACAAATTTGTGTATGTTAAAGTAAGGTTCAATTTGTTTTGTTTTTGATTTGATATTTTGGAATTCACTCACTTAGCAAATTTGGGTATGCTAAGTGAGGTATTTGAAAACAATTATTTCTTTTTCTTTGGTTGCTTTATCTTATGAATTATTTGTGATTTTGAAAATTGGAATTCTCACTTAGCAAATTTGGGTATGCTAAGTGAAGAACCCAAGTGTGTTTTCTTTTTGGAATTTTTTTGAAAATAGAATTCTTATCAAATCTCAGTATGCTAAGAAAATCCTAAAGTGTTTCATTTGTTTTGGATATTTTAATTTTTGAAAAATAGAATCCTTAGAAAATTTGGGTATCTTAAGAAAATCCTAATGTGTTTTCTTTTTATTTTGATTTATTTTTGAAAGGTAGGATCCTTAGCAAATTTAAGTATGCTAAGGGAATCTTAATGTGTTTCTTTTTGGTTTTGATTTTTTTTTTTTGATTGAAAGTGGAGACTTCAGTTTAGCAAATATGGTATGCTAAAAATGAAGTTCCACTTAATTTTGTGAATGGAAATTTTACTTAGCAAATTTGAGTATGCTAAATGAAATTCCAAAAGATGTGTTTTGGTTTTGTTTTAAAAATGGAGGGTTCACTTTAGCAAAATTGGTATGCTAAAGAGTGAAGTTCCAAAAGTGTTTTTGGAAATTTTGTGAAATGGAAATTTCACTTCGCAAATTTGAGTATGCTAAATGAAATTCCAAAGGTGGTTCAAATTTTTGTTTTGAAAGGGAAACTTCACTTTAGAAAATGGGGCATGATAGAATGAAGTTCTAAATATGTTTTAAAAAAATTGTTTTTGATTGATTTTGAAAAGAGAGATTTCCATTTAACAAATTTGGGTATGTAAGATGGAAATCAATTATGTTTTATTTTCCAAAGGTGTATATTTAGTGTGTGATTATTGCTTTTTGAAAGAGGAAATCCCAACCTAATCATATATGAAATATGTTAAGTGGCATTCCAAAATATTGTTACTTTATTTGAAAATGAAATTTCCATTCAATAAATTTTGGGTATATTGAATGGAGATATTCATATTGGCTTTTGGAAAATTTATTTTTGATTTTGTTTGAAAATGAGACCTCCACCCAATAAGTGTGGGTATATTGAATGGAGAGGTTTCATATGTGTTTTTTGAAAATATAAAAAATCCCAACCTAACACATGTGGAATGTGTTAAGTGGAATTTCAAAGTTATGATTTTGCTTAAAGAGGTAATTTCCATTCAACACATTTGGATGTATTGAATGGAAAGGCCCATCTTCAAATTTTATGCTTTTAAAAATATGATTGTTGGAATTTTATTTTTGAAAATGAGGTATTCACCAAAAATGAATTGAATGGAGAAACTCATTTGTATTTTTAGAAAATGTAATTGTTGGAATCTTATTTTTATAAAGATGATCTTACATATAACAATCACAAAGATTATTAGATGAAGATGATTCAGGAAAATTTTTTGTGCAAAATATTTTATTATGTGCATTTTTGAAAGAGTGCTTTTTGAAAAGCATGATTTTTTTATAAAGGATTTATTTTGTCTTTATTGTTTTAGAATGAACCTTTCCTAGAAATGATAAGAAAGAAGTCTTTAATTATTTTCTTTTTATGATATTTTTATTTTTACCCATTGGAGAACTCAACGGGGGTTTTAAGACCAACATGGGGTGAGGTCCTAAAACCTAAAGATGTTGGCTAGCTTAACTTAAGAATGAAATAAGCTAAGTGCCAACGGAATGAAAGATAGTCTTGGATTCATACCAAAGTACAAACCCACTATCGATACTTAGAGACAATGATCATTTACCAAAGATGAAGAGAGAAACCTTCCCCAGCAGAGTTGCCAGAAAAATCTGTGGTAAAATTTTATGATTTATAAAGAATAAATTTATACTTCCATCTTCATTCTATGCGGGATAAAATAAAGATAGAAATATGCTTCTTCTCTTTTATGCATTTTTGACACCATGTAGATCTGTAGATGTTCTTATTGAGGGTGGTCGGTTACGACATTGAGGAGAGGTGTACTATCTCGAAAGATAGAAGTCACCACACTACAATGGATCTAATCACCTCAACAAGGACTCCTAAGAACAATGGGTCTGCATGTGTACCAAAGATTCTTCCCCTACTTTATATGGAAAAGTAAAGTAAGGCTTATTTTAAATCGTGTTCATTAAGTTCCCTACAGGGGCAAGCACTCATAGTTAATTACATCCTAATGAATGAGATCCCTTAGGAATACTCTCGATTAAGGTGAATAATCATTATCTCCAAAGATTTTAGTAGGTAGGACTATCAATCGATTAGTTTATTTTGGAAAATTAAATGGGATTAATCAAAGAGAGAGAGTTATTATTGAAGCCAAAGGAAGATGAGTGGGAGATGCTCGTGATGCTTAGAAACCTAGAGAGCATCTCAAACTATTCTATAGTTGGGCTTTACATTTTTGAAATTGAATTATTTATTTGAGTTGAATTTTTATTAGAAGTTTATGGCTTATAATTCCATAATACAAGGTTATGGAAATACCTAAGAGGTGAGGATTTATGATTATTACCCATAGAAGAGAGAAGCAACCTTAGAACCTAAATCTAGGGAGCTTTGGCGAAAGCCAAAAGCACAACCTAAATTTAAGGAAAAAATGGGTATTCAATTTACCACCATAAGAGAGGACAAATCACCAGATTGCTTGGACTTATAATCTCCTAAGGGTGGCTACCAACTAACTCCCCCTATGATTTTAAATTCATGTAGGCAAGTCATATGCTTTATGCAATATGGCTAGACTGTTATTTATTTAGAGAGAGACTAAGTCCTTAAACTCACTCCCTAAGAGACTAGATCATGTAAGAGCGTGAAAAATGACCTAGATCTAATGCAATTCATATTACATTTTATTTTTATTTTTGGACAATCACTTTGACTGAGGATTATAGGATTCATATGTCTAATGCATGAGAAGTAAGATTATTTCCCAAAGTCAGTGAGAAGAAAGGAGGTGTGTTCCCACCATCGTTGACGGGTCAAGCCAAGTTTCTCTAAAAAAGGTGGAAGCCCTCCAATCAAAAGTGAAACAAGTTACTTTTATGCATGATGTTATAAAAGAAATACACATGCAGCTAAGGGGTTTTTAATTCTTTTATCTTGATTTTTAGACTAAGCTTTAGGCAAGGTTATGAGTTCTTTATTTTAATTTTGAATTGTTAAATTTGGTAGATGATTTATTTTTCCCTAAGAGCCTAATCCACATCCAGGCCATACATCAAGAAAGGAAGAAACTAGAAAAAGGATGCCATCTTAATGCACTAGCTAAACAAATCATCAATCAATTTATAAAGCTAACATAAAAGAATAAGTGGCCATTTGTGGTAGAGCACCACCGCACAAACCCAAAAAAATTAGGTAGACAAGCTCTACCATTAAACAACTAAGATTACAAATGAATTAAGTATAATTAAGTAAGGAATTCATTGTTATGGAGGTCTTCAAGCTTCATTTCTTCATTCATCTTTTCTTCTTTCTTCTTCTTTTCTTCTTTCTTCTTTGGTTCTTTCTTTTGGATGGTTGGAAGGTAGTTGCTCCAAAGGCTTCACATGGTATATAAGATGTAATCTTATGACTAATGCTCTTCCTAATCCTCCATAGCAATCATTCTAAAATCCTAATTGCAAAAATACATGAAAAGGAAAAGTAAATCTAACTAACACCTATAAATTAGAGATTAACTAAACAAACTATACAAATCCCAAGCATGTATATTGGACTTAGCACCCCACTCATGGGTGACTAAGTCCACCTGGCCTATTTGATTATGCTTAGGGGTATAAGCACCTGCACAATAAAAGCATTTATATTTTTATTTATTACAACGCCCCTTAAGTACAATCCCCTATAAAAGATAATGGTTAGACTAAGATCGCCCTACCATTCAGTCTATTCACATACATCCTAATATCTAGTCTAAAACATTGCATCATAAAATAAAAGTAAACATCAAAATATGCACCACCCTAACCTAAAGCTAGAAGTGGTGACTTAGTCTAATGTGTGTGCTTTAGAAGATTTGTGTGGTATGCTTAGCTATAGTTTTAAGGTTTGGATTTCCTAAGTGTGAAGATGTTCAACTTAGATGGGTGATTTTATTTAAGTGTTTAGTTGATTTGGGTTAATTTTATTTGATGCTTTATTTAGGTTTGAGTGAATCATACAAATAATTTCTAAGTCTTAAAGAGAGTGAAAATAGAAGAGAACTTCTCTTTTCTTCCCTACCTTAAGTAATTTCTAAAGTGGATTCATGTTTAGTTTTGTTTAGTGAATGTTTTATTATGTGTTTTAATTAATCCTAAATTTAGATTTTTTTTTTGAACAAACCTATTCAAAAATAAAGGCATTTTAAGATTAAGTAAAGTGAACTAAATTCACAAAACACACATCACTTCATTTCTTTCCCAACATGTATATCATGCATATGGATGCATCCTAAGCATATTTATACATACAAATGAGAATCGTTTAGCACACTTTATGATGGATGCAAAGTGAGTTACTTAAGAAATTTTGAATGCTTTATGATGCATGATTATCATTAAGTAGAAAAGAGGTTTTCTTATCCATTTTCACATACACACATATATGTATGAAAGGCATAAGTGAGTACGACGCCATTATTAACTAGGGGTATAAGGTACAAGACCTACTTGGGGCTACTTAAAGCCTCGCAACCATGAGATGCCTGGACTAATATACTACTTTTCTTAAATACATGTGCATGTACAAAAGGAATGAATGGGAAAAGAATCATGCAAAAAAGTTTGTGTTTGTTTATTTAATTTGTTGGTTGTTTAGATTATGTGTGCAAAAGTGAAGGTCCTTCTTAAATGATAACATCAAAATGAATATGAATGGACTTAAGCAAGTGTTGTTTTCCTTTCAAACAAACTATAAGCTTTGCAAATCCTATTCCAAACTATAAAAGAGGAGAGAAGGAAAGTCACATAATGTACATCTTATATTATACTCACACACAAGCTTATAGGTAATTATAAGTAGCATATCTTTCCTTTATAATATTTAATTTTTGAGTTTTTAAAATAATTTTAGATTTAGTAGTGATAATTGTGATTCATATTCTTACTTTAGCCAAAACATGCAATTTGACATAAAGGAAACATTTCATTTTAATTTGATTTTTCAAAAGACACAAATGCTTGATTTTCATATGGCATACACATTTAGCATGTTAGGAAAGAAAGAAAGTGATGTAAGCATGTAATTTCATTCACTTTAATTAATTCCTAAAGACAAACCTATAGAAGAAGATCATTTAAAGTGAATTAAATTATTTAAAGAAATTTTTTAGTTTCATTTTGAATTTGATTTGGTTTTAGGAAATGTAAAAAGATTTGCTAGTCCTAACCCATCTCTCACATATGTGTGTTATTGTAGTTTAATTTTTAGAACCATTAGATTGATTTTTATATTTTATTCAGGTTAATGTATAAATTAAATCAATTAATTACCCCTTACCTATACCTCCTGAACATAATTATTCAAACAATTATGAGCCAACATATAATATGCAATCACATTAGATTTAAATCAGTAATGCACCTTAAGAAAGAAAGGGCCTAATGCAATTGACTCATAATTGTTGATTAATTAAGCTAAAGAGGTTTAATTAAGTACTTTCATAACCCTTCCCACACATGTAGGTTGGGTTGGATTTCCTTAAGCTTACTTAGGTTATTGAACATCTAAGTATCTACCCAACAAAGGATTCATTAAGTTCAAATTGATTTTGAGAATTTGATTACGTTAATTAAGAAGGTTATTAGTGGATTAACCCTTAATTAGGCTTGGATTAAGGAAGAAAGGGGGTTTAGGGAATAGCTTAAGGAAAATATCCCAAAATTACTCCATAACCTCCTAATCCCTTAAACAATGTCTAATAATCTTAATTAAATTATTAAGCCACTATTCACATGTTTAATTACCCTTGATTACATTAAGAGAGTGATTAGGGATTCATTAATTGATTTCATTAATTAAGCCAATAATAAATTTTAAGAAAATTAGGGAAGGTAGAAGTCATCCCCCAAAACTTTCTTAAGAAGTTTGGAATTAATTAATGAAGTCATTAGGAAGTAATTAGGGTTATTAATATTTTAAATAAACTCAAATTAAGGAAAACTCACTATTCAAAATCAATCAAAATTAATTTTATATTATTCCCCCTTTAATTATCCTTAAAATGATCCCTCATTTATATTTTTCTGATTTTTCTATATTTAGTTATGTAATTTTGAAGTTTCTGTGATTAGGGAATAATTAAATAGCCTAATTTTATAACTAATCCCATCAACGCCACGTGGACCGTTGATGCTGCACACGCTTTCCATGTGGTGCAGCAGGATTCATTCTTTAAGTTATGACATCGGCTACACAGTCAGCCGGCGGTGCTACGCGCTTTCCCTTGGACCATTCGATCAAAGATCGGACGGTCAAGATCAAGCTCGTGATATCAAAGGGATTAAACAACAAAACTAACATGTTTTAATTAGGACCATCCATCCAAAACACACGGGATGGAAGGTCCATGATTCATCCCCACCCTCGCCTACGGGAGACGTCGATCGTCCATCCCTTAGGGCTTGATCTGAGCTCACTTAAGCTTGGATTGAGTAGGGATTGATCACACATCATCTAGAGGTAAGAAAGAAGACATCCAATGGTCAAATTTGATTGAGATCACACTTCTCATCATAAAGGACCAAAGAAATCTACACATATACTCAGTTTTGATCCATACCTCACTGGAGGCTATCACCGACGCTTCCAACCATCGAGGTAGCTTCGTCTAATGGAGACGAAGCCCTGTTGAAAGTTTGAAGGGTTGAGATTGAGTAGAACCTTCTATTGGCCAAGGTGAGCTCCAAGTGCTTGCAGCTTTGGTCTAGTTCCCTCCTCCCGTGCCTTGGAAGCTTGGAAAAAGCTTTGGATCAATTCAAATTGGTGCCTTGAAGGTGCTTGTAAGAGGAATTGGCTTGAAGTTGGGTATTCAGTAAGTTGGAATTTCTTGCTACCTCCCCTATTTTTAATTTTGACAAATCGAGAAATGGAGAAATGCAAAGAGCTTGAGGATGCTTGGAGAAGCTTGGGAATGCCTACTCTAGGTTCCTCTAGTTCAATCAAGTGTGTTTGATCTGAATTCAAATGAAATTAGGGGGAGTATATATCCTCCTACAAGGATCAGATGATCGATCTTGCATCTTCCACTTTGATCAAATTGATCATAATGAGTGGGCTGGTTAGGCCATTTTAGATGTCATGTGATTCAATTTTGGCAGAGGGGAGTAGTGGGCGAGTTTCCATGTGTTAAATGAGGTATGGGAGGTGATCCTATGTGCTCATTTTGAGTGGGGTGGTCAATTATGGCCTTTGGTTGGGTTTGGGTAACCCTTACCCAAACCCATTGGGTCATATGCACCACACTCATTAGTGTCCACTTGGTCCACTAAGAGGGTGCCAAGTGGCCATGAAAAGGATAAGACCAAATTCCAAGTGGAATTGGCCATAGGTTACCCCTCGACCTAGGGGTAAAATGGTCATTTGGCTTTGATTTCACTTTTTGGCAGATTTAGAATAGTTTAAAATTGGGTTGGTCCATATTTGAAAGAATTTGGAGTTAATTTTATATCATTTTGCTCATGTTGACCCATTTAGGTCAAAATGGGTCAACTTGGGTCAAGTTGACCAATTGGTCAAATTAGGTCAAACTAAGGGTTGGGTCAAGTTTATATGACCATTTGAAATATTTTAGCATCATTATTTTGGTTCAATTTGATTTGTATTTGGTTTTGGTTCATTTAATTTCATTTAAGTCAAATGGGGGAAGTTGACCAATTTGACCCATTTGACTTAATTGGGTTAGGTCATGGGTTAGTTTAGATTTGGTTGGTCATTTGAAATATACTGCAAGCTTTGGTTTGATTTTGGCTTGATTTGACCTTTTAGGTCAAGTTGGGTTCATGCTCAATTGGGCTATTGGATCTAGTTGGCCAATTGAGGCTTTGGTCAAGTTCAACAAGTGACTTAGAATGAATTTGACCCATTGGTTCTAATCAATTTGGCTTAGATCAAGATTTGACTCATTTTAATTTTTTAGGTCAAGTTGGGTCAACTTGGGTCAAGTGGCCAATTGGGCTTGGTTAGGATCAAATGATGACTTGGTCAAGTTCAAACATTGATCATAAACTTGTTTTGATCAATGATTTTAATCAATTTGGCCTAGGGTGGATTTTGGCTAGTTTAGGTTTCATTTTGGCTAAGTATTGACTTGGTCAACACTTAGGTTGAACTTGGTAAACACTTAGGCTTGACTTAGTTTGACCCAATTTGTGTAATTGTTCATCTGATGATGATTGTTGCTCACAATGTGAGGATTAGATGGGCTTAGTTCAATCTAATATGAGTAGGATTAGAATTTGGCTCAAAAGGGTGAACATGAGTTTTGTTTGGGTTTGATTTTTGAATTTAGTTTTGGTTTGATGATTGAAGTTTATATTAATATTTGGATTCATGATTGAAGGATTGATTGAATCATGAAGAAAATCCAAGGGTTTGAATTGATTTGAGTTTGATTTAGCTAAGTTCAAGAATTTGACTTGAAAGAGTTTAGGTTTGATTTTAATTAGAATTTGGTTTGAATTTTGAATTAGTTTTGGGTATTTGAATTTATATTTCATTTATATTTGTGAATATAAATGAAAATATAAATTGGTTATGAGAAAATATTTTGAATTTGAATTGATTTAGATTTGATTTGAGCTAAGTCCATACGATGGAATCAAAGTGACTTAGGAATTATTTTAGATTTGAACTTGAGTTTTGGATTTGGTTATGGTCATTTGAATTTATATTTCATTTATATTTTTGAATATAAATGAGAATATAAATGGGTTATGAGAAAATCTCTTGAGTTTGAATTGATTTGAATTTGATTTGAGCTAAGTCCGTAAGATGGAATCAAAGTGACTTAGGAAAGATTTTAGATTTGGACTTGAGTTTTGGATTTGGTTTTGGTCATTTGAATTTATATTTCATTTATATTTGTGAATATAAATGAAAATATAAATGGGTTATGAAAAATCTCTTGATTTTGAATTGATTTGAATTTTATTTGAGCTAGTCCATAAGATGGAATCAAAGTGACTTAAGAAGGATTTTTGAATTTGGAAATCAATCATGGGTTTCAATCATTTAAAATTGATTCATGATTTGAGAAATTTCTTGGGAATTGATTTAAGGTTTGAGAAAATCTATTAAGTTGGAATTTGATTTGAATTTGATTTGGAATTAAAGTTGATTTGAATTTGAAGTTGATTTGTATTTGAGAAAATTAATTAAGTTGGAATTGATTTGAGATTAGATTTGGAATTGGTTTGAGTTTTAAAGTTGATTTGAATTTGAAGTTGATTTGAATTTGGAGTTTGACTTGAAGGAAGGAAGCAAAGATTTTGTTCAAGCTATAGGGTAGTCAAGTTTTCCTAACACTTCTAAGGCAATACATATTCCTATGGCTAACTCTTCTAAGTTTCTAGGATTAGATTAAGTGTTCACCTAATCCCTAGAAGTGTCTTAAGACTAAGGAACTCTTAGTGTCTAAGAGAAGTCTTATGTCTAAGATGGAGAGGTTGAGAGCTCATTCTAAGGATGTGGTCAACAAAGGGTACGGTGTGTGGCAAGGTACACACATATTGTGACAGAAGATCAACAACATAGAGCGATCACAAGCACTAACAAAAATGATACTCCCAAATAGAAGGAATCAAGAGCTTAGTGCAATGTGACTATAATCATGTCAAAGTGAAAGAGGAATCCACTAGGGATACAATATGTGAATCTTCCACTAGGGAAACAGGTTCAAGTCATCCACCAGGGGATGAGAGGTTTGATTTGATTTGACTCACATTGGGGAGAAATTTGATTTTATTTGTTGATTTAGGATTTGGTGCTCCATTAGGGATGAAAAAGTGAACTCTCCTCTAGGGGAGCAAGTTCAAGTCATCCACTAGGGAGGAGAGGCTATGAAATATGCTAGGGGATTAGAATTCAGAATCTATTGGGAACCAGAAAGACTTGCATCTCACTAAAAAGAAGTAGATGATTTGATTGATTTATTTGATTATTTAATTTATTTTTGATTGTTTGATTAGATTCCACTAAGGGAGATTGGTCAAATTTTGTTTTATTTATTTAGTTGACTCCACTGAGGGAGGAGGGTGGAATTTGTTTCATATTTTTAAATTTTTGGACTTTGAGATGGATCCTGTTAGTTTGTGATGGATCGCACTGAGGAGAGGTCATGTAGGCTTAGGCCTAACTTAGATTTATCAATCTAAAGGGGTAGTCTAATAAACACATAGTAGGACTAGCCAACCAAATGGACTGATTTTTGGTGTGCAGCAATTGTACTAGGAAGAAAGCGTGATAGACTTACATCCTCTAAAGAAGGGATCAGTTGCTGGGGTGATCCATTGGTGAGGCAATGGATTGAACTCAACCTAAGGCTGACTATTGAGTGAATGTCACTGGGGGACTTAAATCAGCGCAAAGATAGTCAAAGATTAATTTCATTTTTTTTAATTATTTTTGATGGATCTTGTTGGTTTGCGATGGACTGCACTGAGTAGGGGTCATGGGCCTTGGTCTAACATAGATTTACTAATCCAAAGGGGTAGACTACCAAAAAAAATAGTAGGACTATCCAACCAAATGGATTGCCTTTCGGTTTGCAATGGTCAAGTTAAGAAGAAAGCGTGGGGACTCACATCTTCTAAAATAAAGAACCACTAGGGTGGTTAGTTGCTTTTGCAACAAATCGAACTCAACCTAGGGCTGACTAGTGAGTGAATGCCACTGGGGGACTTAAATCAGCTTAAAGATAGTCACGATTAATTTCATCTTTTTAATTATTTTTGATGGATCCCATCAGTTTGTGATGGACAATACTGAGTAAGGGCCATGAAGCCTTGGTCTAATACAGATTTATCAGTCCAAAGAGGTAGACTACCAGCCACATAGTAGGACTATCCAACCAAAGGGATTACCTTTTGGTTTGTAATGGTCAAGTTAAGAAGAAAGTGCAGGGACTCACATCTTCCAAAATAAGGAACTACTCTGAACTTGACCTAGGGCTGACTATTGATTGAATGCCATTGGGGGACTTTAATAAGCTCAAACATAGTCAAGATTAATTTCATTTTTAGTTATTTGATAGATTCCGTTAGTTTATGAGAGATCACACTAAGAAGGAGCATATATCAGCTTAGACCTATCTTAGATTTACTGAACCAAAGGGAGTAGCTTCCTGTCTGAGGGGAGAACTATCCAACCAAAGGAGTGACTTTCGATTTGCAATGATCAAATCAGGGGAAGAATGCATGGGGACTCACATCTTCCACTACAAGAGACCATTAGGGTGATCGGTTGCTTTGGGAAATAAATCGAACCTAACCTAGGGCTGTCCGTTGGTTTATGGCAGTCATGCTAGAAAGAATGTGTCCAAAAGCGTAATGACTATCGGAGCTTGTGGAAAAAAAAAAATAGATTGAACCCACCTAAAGGTGACTATGGAGAGTGCCGACCGGTGACTTATCTCAACTAGTAGTCAAGCAATTTTTAGGGAGTTCTCACGACACCGCCTAAAGATAGATGTGCTGGGAGAAGGGGCCTTTTCGGGGCTTGAATTCCTAATCCACAAGCAAATATTTTATTTATTTATTTTGCTTATTTATCGTGGACCCTGTTAGTTTGCAAGGGATCAAACTGAGAAGGAGTTTATATCAACCTAGACATATCTCAGATTTACTGAACTAAGGGAGAATCTGCACATTCGCTGAACAAATTCTCCAACCACAAGGGTGGTTACTAGGAATGGGGGACTGTGTAATCCAAGAGTAACCTGAGTAGTGTCTAAATGGGGCTGCAAATGACGTGATCTAAGTATAGTGCCCACAGGGAGAGGGGTCACAAAGGGCTTGATCCAAAACCCTAGAGAAGATAATTTACATAGGTATTCAATGGCCAACTCAAGGAGAAAGCGCAGTGACTCACATCTGCCAAGAGTGGTGTATCCAACGGGTGAGTCACTGTCAACATAGTAAAGATCAACCAACCTAAGGTTTCCGCCAATTTGCAATAATTACCATAGGAAGAAAGCTTGGAGACTCACATCCTCTTATAGCAAAAAATGATTGGGATAGTATCCTATTCGTGCTATTGGACTAGGGCACTTGAGTGAATACCACTTAGGGACTTAGATTAACTCAAAAGTAGTCAAGAGAAAAGGGGCCTTTAGGGGGCTCATCCTTAACCTCAGATATACTCAACCTAATTAGTGCATGATGCTTAGTTCAAGAAGAAAGTATGGGGACTCACATCTTCTTAAACAAAATCAACATTAGGTAGCTTACTGGCTGGGCAGTGAAGTCTACCAAACTAACAAGATGCTCATTAGTTTACAAAGGTCAAGTCAGGAAGAAAGCACGGTGACTCACATCCACCAGACAAGTGACCACTAGGGTGACATACAAGCAAGGTAGCATGTAAGCCCGACTTAGATCAACTAATAAGTGAGTGTCATAGGGGGCTTGCTCCCACATCAAAATTGCCCCAGACAAAAGATTTATGTTTGTTTGTTTTTTTTTGTTTGTGCTCATGTTAGAGGTATAGGATGTCACTTGGGTTATCTCACCCCTACCCTAAACATGCTTGGAGAATTTGATGAAATGGTGCCATAAATGGCAACTAAGATTCCCACCAAAAAAGGATACCGCTTGGGTTATCTTAGACCAAACTTAGTTGTGCTAATCAAAATAAGATGCCTCTTGGGTTCTCTCACACCTATTCTTGTAGCACTGAGAAATTGTGTTTAATGTGTGTTTGTGCTGTGAAAGAGGGAAAGGATGCCTCTTGGGTTCTCTTACACCTATCCTAAACTCGGATTCACAAGATAAGAAAATAATGCTTCGAAAGAAGAGAAGGTTTTGATGAATTGGAATGAATTTTTTGTTCTTTTGATGATAACTATTTTTAAACATGATTTATAGGTAATATTTCTTCAAATAGAGCCCATTAATTGGAAGCATCAGATGTTCCCCTTTACTATCAATAAGTTGATAAGATCCTCCTTGGTAGGCCTTTTCTATGACAAAATAAGTTCAAACTTGCCTCCCATCTTGCCTCAGGCAAGAATTGGTCTCCTTAGGACTAATACAAGTTCTTCTACTTTAAAATCCCTAGGCTAGACCAGCTTGTTGTGAGCTTGAATCATTTTGGCTTTGTACAACTCGAGGTTCTGGCATGCTCGTAGGTGTCTCTACTCTAAACCTTTGAGCTCTTCTAACTGCAACTTTGCATTATGATCTATGGTGATCTTGCTACCCAATGCCGTCCTTAGTGATGGGAGTTGGAGTTCTAAGAGTAGAAAGGCTTCAGACCTATTCACTAAGGAGAATGGAGTAGATTGAGTTAGAGTTCTATATGTGGTGTTGTAGGCCACGAGGGTTCAACCAACTACTGATGCCACTGTCATTTGTTATCGTTGAGTGTCTTCTTTAATATATGGATGAGAGTTTTGTTGAATGCTTCTGCTAGGCCATTCGCCCTGGGGATGGTGGAGTATCTCCAATCTATATCGTGTCTTCTGGTGAAGTTGTTGATCTTGGTGCTTTTGAATACAGTACCATTATCAGATATAATTCGTTGAGGCACCCTAAACCTATATACGATATGGTTTCTGAAAAACTGAAGCACATACTAAGTGGGGATTGCCTCCGCCAACTTGGAAAAGTAGTCATGGTTAAGATGAATCGATGACCCTTGGAAGAAGGAGGATCGATACCCACAATGTCACTCAACACTCAAATGGCCATGAGGCCAATGTAGGATGTAGAATATTGGGTGGTTGATGTAAGACCACACCGTGTACCTGACATTGATGACATCTCCTAGACACATCCATGCAATCTATAATCATTGAAGGCCAGTAATATTCTATTCTCTTAATCTTTACTTTCATCTTTGGACCAAATTGATGCGCTCCACATAGACCTGAGTATACCTCGATCATGATCCTATGGGCTTGGTGTTTATCTAAATAGCGTAACCACTTTGATCGAAAGATCGTCGGTATAAGGTGCTATCAACTAGTGCATAGGAGAAAGCTCTCTGTTTTATTTGATGGGCTTGTGATTTTTATTTAGGTAGATTACCGACGTTTAAATAATCTATGAAAAGTTGCCTCCAATCCAGGTTCTTGTCCTTATTGGCAATGATAACCTCCCCTCTAAGAGAAAGTCTCTCGATGAGTTCAGCATAAATAAGGGATATTACTTGTCTATTTTGGACCCTTATTGGGATGGACTCTGGACATGCCAATTCTTTGTCAAGTTTGGCCAAAGCATCTCCTATCACGTTCTCTACTTGAGGAACCTTGTAGATGGTGACTTCAGGGATTTGGGACAACAACTTCATGGTATACTCGTGATAACAATGAAGCTTAGGTTTGAGAACCTTGTAGGACCCGACAATCTGGTTGATGACCAACTGAGAATCTCCATAGATGTTGATGCTCTTGACACATACTATAATGGCTAACTTTAGACCAACAATCAAAGCCTCATACTCAGCTTCATTATTAGTACAGAGATTTGAGAGACAGTTTGAGAATCTTATCACATCATTATCTGGAGTTAAGAAAACTATTCCTGCCCCTGCCTTTCCTAGAATAGTAGATCATGGTTATTCTCCTTTATGAAAGGAAGCCTCACCATCAAAATACATCTCCTAATGGCAGTTGTCAACCTTTCTTAAGTTCATGATTTGTTCATCAGGGCGATCATCACTAAGTAGAGAATCAGCAAGAAGTAGGTGTGCTGCTAAGAAATCTGTTAGTGTTTATCCTTTTACTGCACGAAGGGGTATAAATGTGATATCAAACTATGAGAGAATCATGGACCAACATGCCAAACGTTTGGATAGCGTCGGCCATGTCATGAATACTACAGTGGATTGGTTTTAGAAATCAAATTCACCTTATGGGAAAGCATATAGTGCCGTAGATTTTGGGATGCAAAGTTTAAAGCTAGGCAATATTTCAATGGTGGGTAGTTCAATAGAATCGACGAGTGGTAGTAGAGAACTCTCCTTCCTTCATCATTGGCTTGCCAACAAAGCACCAGGGAGTCATCCAATGCAAGTGTAGAGGATGAGTGATCTGCCTGGGATAGGTGCTGCTAAAATTGGCGGCTTCACTAAATATTGCTTGATATCTTCGAAGGCATGCTTTCACTTATCATCCCACTTAAACTTGGCATCCTTTTGGTGCTTGAAAATGGCTTGCATCTCCTCGATAGGTTGGAGATAAAGCATCTCGATATGCCAACCTCTTGGAAAGATCTGAGTTGAGTTAAACTTTTGGTGGCATTTCTAAGATATATGATTTTTTTGATCTATTTATTCTGATGTCGACAACAAACCCAAGGAATTTTCATGAAGCTACTCAATGCACACTTCAAGGATTCATTTTGAGGTTAAATTATCTTAACCGCTTCAAAACTACTCTCAAGTCAAAGAGATGGTCTTCCTTTTCTCGACTAATAGATCATCAACATAGCACTCAACGATGATGGATGAGTTCATTGAAGATGAGTCATGGCTCATTGGTATGTAAACATTTTAAGGTCGAAAGGCATGACCTTATAACAATAGATTCGAGGGTTCAAAAGTAGTGTTTCTTCATCCTCGCTTAATTTGGTTGTGTGATGACCCATCCATGAAGGAGAAAATTGCATGAGATGAGGCGATGTCCACCATTAATTCTGGTATAGGAAGAAAACTCATCCTTAAGACATGCCTTATTTAAGTCCTCAAATTGATGCAATATAATTTGGTCATTCTTCTTCTTAACTAGGATGACACTGGCTAACCAGGTAGGGTATTTTTCTTCCTTGATGAAACCAACATTGATCAGTTTCTTGACTTTACAAATGACATATTGTTCAATTTCTAATCACATGCATCTAGGAGCTTACTTAATAGGGTTAGCATTAGGGTCTAATGCTAGTTTGTGGATTGCTATGTCAAGAGATAATCTGGGCATCTCTTCATAGATCCATGCAAAGTAGTCCTTAAGCTCAATAAATAGCCTAACTGTTATTGGTTTCTTCTTCATTCAGTAATGAACTGATGTATGTCGGGCATGGATTTTCTTCTATCCCAATGTTGACTTCTTTAAGCTTGTCAATTGTTGAATGGATTTCCTCTTCAAATTCTGGTGGTGTATCTTTGATTTGGAGATCATCTAGATCATCTGAAGTTTCTAAGCACACATCCTCATAAGAGTTAGTGTAGTATAAAAAGAATCTATCAAACTCTAAATGATTAGTGACAACTAAGCAGTAATCATCGTCATCGACTGGACCCACTGTACCAAATCCTACTCCCGATCTTAATTGTGCATCCCTGCCTCTATTGTTCTATAGCTTTTTGAAGTACTCTGACCTATGCTTAGACCATGTATATGGAAGTAAACCTTTCTTTGCAAGATTAAGAACACAAGGTGAGTACCAATCAAAAGGTAATTCTATTAATTCTTTATAAGAATCATCCTCAAGTTCTACATCAACTTTCAGACTTGAGGATGATGATCCCAATAGGAATCTCTTCGGTTTTGCATCAATGGAAGACTTAGGGGCTTCTTTAATTACTAAACATTCAACTTTTTGAGAGGAAAGTGAGGTTAGAGCTAAGGTTCCTAACTGTTGCCTGATAGTTTCACATAAACCTGATTCAAATACTTTGCTTTGCTTGGAGGCCTAGTCTTCATCACTATCTGACTTGAGTGTCACCTCCAATGAGACCAGCTGAGAGGGGTTGGTTGGTATGCTAATCACATTAGACTCATCCTTTGAGCTGGATTTCAATTCTATGTAAATAGTAGGGGTACTTATGTGAACTGGAACATAACCCCTGTTGGCTGGTGGCCAACTAGGGGGTCTCCCACCTCTGGAACTACCTCTGTTTCTACCTCTGCCTCTACCTAGTGGAGGTCGAGTCATCCTACCCATATGTCCATATGATGGAATGAACTATGGGTGGAATGTGATATGCAGCTCTACTTCTTTCTTGGTGTCCTTTTCTCGTTCACTTGAACTTTCATTTTTCTTTTCTATTTTTTTCTCTTTCTTTTTCTTCTTTTTATTTTTCTTTTATGTTTGAATTTTGACCAAGTTCATGAGAAAAGGTGCTTTGAGGAAGATAGTAGGTCGCATCCTCATATATGTCAACCTCTACAAAATGGCTTTTCATCTCCTTTGACACGATTCAATTCCATCCTTCTGAACTTGATGCACGATGGAGGGAGGATGGAATCATCTTGTTTGATGTATCCAAGGCCTATTGAGCAAAGCAATGAATAGAGTATTCGAATTAATGATATAGAACTTGGCTTCAGTCTTCCAGTCACCTATCTCTAAAGGTAACACTATAGAACCTAAAGCCCTCTCGCCTTGTTCATTGAATCCTCTCAACATCATCCATTTTCCCTAGAGTGTGGAGATGTCAATCCTCAAATAGGTAAGGGTCTTTAGACTCATAATGTTCATTGATGCACCTAAATCGATAAGAACTCTGGAAAGTCTGAATCTGCTCATTTCCACTATACTGTAGAGGGGATAGTTGTGCTCCATGTCCCCCAATAGAAGATCTTCATATGTGAAACTGACTCCTTGGACTTCTCTAGAATAATGTGCCTGCTCTCCAATAATGGTTAGCTGAGCTAAGCTTATCTCTGGATTAAGAAGAGCCTTGATTAATGATTCTCTCATCTCTTTGGATAAGATAAGGGCATCGTATATGCTTAACTTAGATGGAAACTTTCTTAGGTGAGAGAAGATATTCAATTCACTATGGGCTGATCCTCCACAAGCATATCCAAGGGTAGAGTAACCTGTGGAGGGGCTTCTCGATTATCTGAACCATTTACTTATTTTCCTCTATCTTGAGGTGTTGCCATAGGAGGTAGAACCTTGCCACTACGGAGGTTGGCTTCAGTGATCTCTTGTAGCAAGTTAGTGGAAGGTTCTACCTGCTCATTGGGCTCACTTACAACTTCTCCTATGGGACCCTCAAAATCAGATGATTCCAAGTCTATCTTAAGAGGTGAACCTGTAGTATTCAGAGAAGGAAGATCTAACTCTGAATTAGAAGAGGGAAGATTGGAGTTGTAATAATTATTATTTAAACTTGGAGAGTTTTTAGTAAGAGTAGAATTAGATAACCCATCAGAATTGACACAGATGTAATTCAAACTAGCTTTATTCCTTGATTTCTTAGATTTTGAAGGAGGTACATAGTAGAAGTCAAGTAAAGTAAGTGGGGTAAGGGATTTGATGCCCTCATCCATCGATACAAGATGTCTACTATAGGAAGAGCTAGTTGAAGTAGAGGTGCTCACTGTAGTAATAGTTGTAACTATGGACTAGAGGTTGGGCTCAATCGGTGGTAGCGCTACTTGGCTATCCCGGGCTGGAATGGGCTGCTGCTGCTAAGCTCCTACCTTCCCCAAGTTATCCTGGACAACTTGCAAACCATCCTTGATGTTGGAGGTTTGAGCTGCCTCAGGTACATGTAGGGAAAGTTTCTTGATTTTGGACACAATCTTCTTAGAGGTTCGGGATAAACAGATATCCAACCTTCTTTGGTTTTGGAAGGATCACAGGTATCTCCAAGGATTACCCTAATGGAACTAGATGGTTGTTCCATAAGGTATTCTTTTGGGATAACTATGTCATCTGTCTTCAAGCTATGCTCAAGCTAGTCCTTGAATGTAAACCAATCCTCCAAAATATGACCTAGTATATGGTGGTGAGGGCAAAAGTTAGGATCATTACTTTTGCCCACTTCTTCCGGCCTTCTAGGTTCAGGTAGTTAAAAATCAGGTTTCTTTAATATATTCTTAAAAAATTTTCCGATTACCTCCCTCTTAAATGAATACGATTTGTTTAGTTTATCCATAAGAGTAGGTGGATCGTAGCTACCTGGCGATGGGTATGTATACCATTGCTGCTATGGATATGGTTGAGGAGAAGGCAGTGAAGGTCATGGAGGCTACTGTGGTGGCTGATAGGATGACCTTGGTGGTGGTAGAGGAGATGGAAGTGACGGTTGTGGAGCACGAGGTCTCTCATACTTCTCTCTGGCCGGTTGCTTTCCCTTGTCTACTGCTATCACTACTCCTAGTTTCTTCTCATAAGCGTTATGCGGCTTCTGCTTTGTTGATTGATATAAAAAAGGCAATTGTTTGGCTTCTCCTTGTAAGTTAGCCACCTTGTTGATTAGTTTATCAAATGTCTTGATGGTAAAACCTTTGAGCATGAAGGACTAGGCCATGAATATTCTTCAGTGGAATTTCAATGGTGTGCTGTTTAGATAATTACAGTTCACATTTCATACTCAAATTATGTCATCTGAGAATATAATCAATGAGGAACTCACCAGGGTGTTGTTGAGCCATAATGAATTACTTACAGTCACCCTTTGCTGAGCTCTAGCAAATCTCTTAATGAAGAGTTACTCCAACTCAGCAAAAGTCTTCACTGAACTGTTGAGAAATTTAGCGTACCAATCAAAGGCTATGCATGCTAAGCTACTGATAAAAAGTCTAAAGAGTAATGCATCACTACCACCAGCATTGCAATAGCTATCTCTAAAGTGCAAAATGTGTTGTCTTGGGTTCCCGCTGCTATTAAAGTTCTTGAAAGAAGGAGGCACGAAACCCTTAGAATATTGGATGGCATCAAATTCCTCTAGGTATGGTCTACCCTTTGGAACCAATGATCTTCCTTGGGCTTGAGTCAACGCTTCTCTCACTTGCTACTCAACCATGGTTTTGATGTCCTTTACATGTATGGAGGTACTATTCACTACCTTCCTATATAAGCTGGTATTTCCCTGCTCTACTCAAGGTAAAGTCTTGGCTGAATCCAAGACATGCAACAACTCTAGCTGACTAGTCTCTGCTATAGTAGGATGCACTACCGGGGCTTGGTTCTGAAGTGCTAAAACTACTGCTTGCAAGTCTTCTAGCTTCTTCCCCATCCTATTTATTTATTCATCCTTTTTCTTTAATTGTTAAAGGAGGTGTTGGGTCAAGTAGGCTGTGTCTTCCTGCTCGGTCGCAACACCTTCCAAAGTTTGTTGATCAAGGAGGAGGGAACCCCTGGTGTCTACCATGTGTACCCTTAGTGAATACTCTAACAAATCATCTTCATTAAGATCAAAACTGACCTTTTCATCCTCTAAATTGGACCAGACATATCCTAAGATCTCCTTCTTCTCCACTAGATACTGAGCTATAATGTCATCTAGGGATCGCTTCAATTGAACACGTACAAAAGATTGAGGTTGATAGGTAGTAGGATCACTGTCATGAATAGATAGACATCTAACCTCAACTGCTCTTAGAGAGCTAACCCTATGGGGGCTAAGCTCGCTAAAAGAAAGATGCTCCTAGCTGTCACTGGATCTGGATGGAGTGGTACTTCTAGGAAGATTTATAGCCATGGGGGCGATTAAACTATCTCCTCTCCCTCTACTGCTGCAATCTCCATAGCCTGTTGTGGTGGTGGTGATGGAACTACTATTATGCTTCGTTGTCACAATTCTTTCTTCACCATAACTGGGGCAGAAGGTCAAGAAAGAGAGCTCAGCCTCGCCTCAATTGGCGGTGTAGATGGAATGGGATCTCTTGGCCATAGTTGAATCACCATTGAGGCTCTCTTCTCCCGGGATGCGGCCTTCATGGCCTTTGCTGGAATAGTAGATGATGGAACATGTACTAGAGATGGTGGGCATAGAGTAGAGTGGTGTGGTGGAGGCACCACCAACTCTCTCTGAATAGGAGCTCCTCTCCTATGATGGATAGTACCCATCAGTAAGATGCTGTTAGTATGATTGACATGGGTAGCTTGTTGATATGGAAAGTTCACAAGTGCGGAGGTCGCCGACCTACTGCATCTCCTCCGGCCACTAATCTAATGACATGTACGGGCCTCCCCGCCCTCTCCCTATAATGCCCCAATGGGGAATGACTGAATGTAAATCAAATTGAGCCCCATACTCTAATCATCCATAAGCTCACTGTAAACGATCAAGGTCAAGATACCTTCTCTCACCGATAGAGCCTAAAATCATCACGGTGTAGGTGAAACTGAAATCCTCCTAACATCCTCTCTATCAAAACCAGAGAGGGATGAAACTTATTCTCTGTGATTAGTGGGGAAACCATCTTAAGAAACTCCTCTACTATAGCATGGGAAACTGGCTCCAACTCCCTGACTATGCGAGTATGATACCACTTGATCATGCAGTTCTTGTTTCGATGCTGAGTCCTGGTAGGTTGAGTAGTATGGGAACTAGACCCAATATCAAAGGAAGAGGAGACAATCCCTGGAATCAGGGGAGCCTTCCCTTGGAAGGTGGTAATGAGTGGGTGGAAGCCCATACTAGGGCATCAAGGGGAACAACTAGGGGGCACTGGCACTATAACTGCTACTATTGTGAGAATTGCTACAACCTTCCTCTTCAGCAAGGGAATCTATGAATCATATGGTAACTCAACCTGGATGATTGGTTTCTGCCCACTCACCATGCTCCTGTTGACTGTAGTGAGGGTGGTTCCCTCACATGTGATCCTAGCCCCCTCAAAGCCTCAGCCAAAATGGATGAGATGAATTAAGTCAGACTGTGGGAGGCTAGCCTGATCCAAGGCCAAGTCTATCCCAAAAGGAAACGTAAAGACATATTTCTATGCTGCCATGAACTGAATTGCACTGAACTGAAAGTATCTAAAAAGTCTACAATGTTGGAAACAAGTTTGAATCAGATTTCTACTATGTTGAATTTTTGAGTTTTGATTTAGAATTTGAACTCACACTCAACAACTTGAAAGTGTTAAGTGGGGCACAAATTAATTTAGAAGAGAGATTTTTGAATTTATTAGAAAGGAGATTTTTTTTAATGTAGAATCCATTTTCAACAAATTTTTGTATGTTGAAAATAGTTCAAGTATTTTTTTTTTTTTTTTGAAGAGATTGATGCTTCCATAGGTTCATATTTGAATTTGATTATATTTTGATTTGTGATTTTGGAATTTACTCACTTAGCAAATTTAAATATGCTAGGTGAGGTGTTTGAAAATAATTTTCTTCTTCTATTTGCTTATTTTGTTGAATTATGTGTGAAATTGAAAATGAAATCTTTACTTAGCAAATTTGGGTATGCTAAATGAAGACTCCAAATGGTTTGTTATTTTTGATGATTTTTAAAAAGGGATCCTTAGAAAATTTAGGTATGCTAAGGAAATCCAAATGTGTCTTGTTTTTGATGATTTTTTTTTTTTTTTGAAAAGGGGAGTCTTAGCAATTAGGTATGCTAAGGAAACCAAATGTGTTTTGTTTTGATGATTTTTGAAAAAAAAAGGATTCTTAGCAAATTTAGGTATGCTAAGGAATTCCAAATGTGTTTTGTTTTGATGATTTTTGAAAAGAGGATTCTTAACAAATTTATATGTTTTTGATTTTTGATTTTTGAAAAGAGGATTCTTAGTAAATTTAGGTATGCTAAAGAAATCCAAATGTTGTTTTTTATTTTCAATTTTGATTTTGATTTTTGAAAAAGAGGATCATCATTTAGCAAATTTGGGTATGCTAAATGAGAGGTCCAAATGTTGTTTCAATTTTAATTTTGATTTTGATTTTGATTTTTAAAAAGTGGATCTTCACTTAGTGAATTTGTGTATGCTAAATGACAGATCAAATGTTGTTTCAATTTTGAAAAGATGATTGTTAATTTTGTTTTGAAAAGATGATTGCTAATTTTTTAAAATGATTGTTGATTTTGTTTTGGAAATGAAATCTTCATTCAATAAATTGAATGTAGATGTTCATTTGTGCTTTTGAAAAAAATATGATTGTTGATTTTATTTTTGGAATGATGATTATTGATTTTATTTTTGAAAATGTGATTGTTGATTTTATTTTGAAATGTGATTGTTGATTTTATTTTGAAAATGTGATTATTGATTTTATTTTGAAATTGTGGTTGCTGATTTTATTTTGAAAATGAAATCTTCATTCAAGAAGTTGAATGAAGATGTTCATTTGTGCTTTTTGAAAATATGATTGTTGATTTTGATTTTGAAATATGATTGTTGATTTTGTTTTGAAAATTAAATCTTCATTCAATAAATTGAATGAAGATGTTCATTTGTACTTTTGGAAAATATGATTGTTGAATTTTATTTTGGAAAGGTGATTGTTGATTTTATTTTTGAAAATGTGATTGTTTATTTTGATTTTGAAAATGTGATTGTTGATTTTGTTTTGAAAATGAAATCTTCATTCAATAAAGTGAATGAAGATTCTCATTTGTGCTTTCGGAAAAAAAATATGATTGCTGATTTTATTTTTTGAAATGATCCCACATATAACAATCATGAAGATTATTAGATGGGGTTGATTTATAAAAATGTTTTGTGCAAACATTTTATTATGTGCATTTTGAAAAGTGCTTTTTGGAAATTATTGTTTTTATAAAGGATTTATTTCTCTTTATTTTTGGAATGAACCTTTCCTTAACATAAAAATGGTAAGGAGGAAGTCTATAGTTGTTTCTTTTTATTAATTTTTTTTACTTTTATCCATTAGGGAACCCAACAAGGGTTTTAAGACCTTCATGGAATGAAGTCCTAATACGTAAAAGATGTTGTCTAGCTTAGCTTAAGGATGAAATAAAGTAAGTGCTAATGAAAAAGAAAGATAGTCGCAGACTTATACAAAGTATAAATCCACTATTGATACTTAGAGACAACGATCATTTACCAAAAGATGAAGAGAGGAACCCTCCTCGGCGAAGTCGCCAGAAAAATTTGTGGTGAATTTATTTCCAAATTCTTCATCTAATATTTTCTGAGAGAGAAATAAAATAAAAGAAGAACTAAAAATAAAAACAAACACTTCTTGTGTTGGACACCATGCAGATTCGCAGATGTTCTTATTAGGGTGATCGGGTATGACATTGAGGAATGATGTACTATCTCAAGAGATAGAAGTCACTATCCTAGAATGGACCTAATCACCTTAATAAGGACTCTTAAGGACTATGGGTCTTCTACATGTACCAGAGATTCTTTCTCTACTTTACATGGAAAAGCAAAGTAGGATTTATTTTAAATCCAATTTGTTAAGTTCCCTATGGAGGTAAGCCCCATTGTTAATTACATCACAAGGAATGAAATTCCTTAGGAATACTCTCAATTAAGATAAATGATCGTTGTCTCAAAAAATTTCAAAGATTGGACTATCAATCGATTGATTTATTTTTAGAAGATCAAGTGGGATTGATTAAGAGGAGTTATTATTGAAACTAAAGGAAGATAAGTAAAGAATGCTTATGATACTAGGAAGCCTAGTAAGCATCCCAAACTATCCTATGGTTGGGCTTTATATTTTTTGAAATTGAAGTGATTTATTTGTTTGAGTTGATTTTTATTAAAAATATATGGATTATAATTCCATAACACAAGATCATGGAAAATCCTAATAGGTGAGGATTTATGCTTCTAGTCCACAAAGGGAAGTAGCAACCTCTGCACCTAAATCTAGGGAGCTTTGGTGAGGGCCAAGGCACGACCTAAATCTTAGAAGAAAAATGGGTATTTGGTTTTTCTCCACAAGAGAGGATAAACCATCCAACTGTTTGGATTTACAACTACTTGGGTGTGGCCGCCAATTAACTCCTATAATTTTAAATACATGTAGGCAAGTCATATGCTTTTGTAAGATAGCTAAGCTATTATTTATTTAGAAAGAGATTAGGTCCTTAAACACACTCCCTAAGAGACTAGATCATGTAGGGCATGATTAATGACTTAAATCTAATGCAAATATTTATTATGTTTTATTTCTATTTTTGGACAATTAATTTGACACATGCTTTAGGATTCATATGATTAATGCATGAGAAATTGGATTATGGACCAAAATCAACAAGAAAAAGAGGTGTTTCCACCATGACTCTCAAAGGTCAAGCCAAGTTCCCTGGCAAAGGTGAAAGCCTTCCATAACAAGAGTGAAATAAGATGCATTTTATGCATGATGTGAAAATATACAACATCCAACTAAGGGGTTGCTAAATATTTTATCTTATTTTATAACCTAGGCTTTAGGTGAGGTTATGAATTATTTAATTTTTAGTTTTGAGTTGATTAATTGGATAGAAAATTTATTTTTTTCCTAAGAGCCTAATCACATCCAGGCCATTCATCAAAGAAAGGGAAACTAGGAAAACATGTCATCTTAATGCACAAGCTAAATAAACATCAAACAATTTATAAAGCTAGCGCAAAAGAAAAAATGCCTTTTGTGGTCGGGCTCCACCGTACAAACCCAAAAAAAATTGGGTAGCTGAGCTTTACCATTATACAACCCGAATTATAAATGAATTAATTACAATTAAGAATGAATTCATGTTATGGGGGTCTTCATTCTTCATTCTTCATTTCTTCTTTCTTCTTTTCTTCTTTCCTTTGTTCTTCCTTCTTTCTTCTTTCTTCTTTTGGTTGATTGGAATGTGGTTGCTCCAAAGGCTTCACATGGTATATAAGACATAGTCTTATGACCAATGTTCATACTAATACCCCATTGTAATCATTCCAAATCCTAATTATAAAATTACATGAAAATGGGAAAAAGTAAATCTAACTAAAACCTACAAAATAGAGATTAGCTAAACAAACCACACAATCTCAAGCATGTAAATGAATAAATTGGACTTAGCACTGCACAAATGGGTAACCAAGTCCACCTGGCCTATGTTGGATTATGCTTAGCGGTATAAGCAATCTACATAATAAAAGCATTTATATATTTTTTTTTATTACAGCACCCCTTAAGCACAATTACCTGCAGAAGATAATGATTAGGCTAAGATTGTCCTACCATTCAGTCTGCGCACATACACCCTAATATATAAACTAAAATATCACATCATAAAATAAAAGCAAACATCAAACCATACACCGCCCTAACATAGGGCTAGAATTGGTTACTTAGCCTAATGTGTGTGCCACTTAAGGCTGGTGTGGTATGTCTTAGCTAGGCTTTAAGGTTAGAATTTTCTAAGTATGAAGAGTTCAACTTAGAGGGTGGTTTCATTTAAGTGGTTTAGTTGATTTGGTTAAATTTTATTTCATGATTTGATTTAGTTTGAATGAACCTACAATTAATTACTAAGTGTTGTAAAGAGAGAAAAAGAGAAGAGGGCTTCTCTTTCCTCCCAACCTTAAGTAATTTCTAAAGTAGATTCATTAATTATTTTTATTTTAGTGAATGTCTTATTATGTGTTTTAATTAATCCTAAGCTTAGAGTTTCCCCAAAACAAATTTATTCAAAAAGAAATATATTTTAAGATTAAGTAAAGTGAATTACTATCACATAACACATAACACTTTATTTCTTTCCAACATGTGTAACATGCACATATGGATGAATCCTAAGCATATCTATACATGCAAGTGAAAATGTTAGCACACCTTAATGATGAATGCTAAGAGATGTTTCTTAAGGAAATTTGGAATGTTTCATGTATGCATGATTAGAAAAGAGGGGTTCTTTTATCCATTATTCATATGCACATTTACATGTATGAAAGAAATAAGTGAGTATGGTGCCATTATTTTTTACACCAGGGATGTAAGGTACAAGTCCTACTTGGGGCTACTTAAAGCCTCGTAACCCTAGGATGTCCAGACTAATATACCACTTTTCAAGAAATTATATATATTCCAGCCTTCATCTATCCCCTTTCAATCAAAGAGGATAAATGAAAATAAAAATATACATAACATGCCTTGTTGGGGTGCCATGCAGATTCGTAGATATTCTTATTAGGATGATTGGGTATGACATTGAGGAGAGGTGTACTATCTTGAAAGATAGAAGTCACCACCCTACAAAGGACCTAATCACCTGAATAAAGACTTCTAAAGACTATGGGTCTTCGTATGTACCAGAGATTCTTCCCCTACTTTACATGGGAAAGTAAAGCAGGGTTTATTTTAAATCAGGTTTGTTAAGTTCCCTACAAAGGAAAGATAGTTAATTACATCCTAAGGAATAGGATTCCTTAAGAATACTCTCAATTAAGGTAAATGATTATTGTCTCCAAAGATTTCGAAAGATAGGACTCTCAATCGATTGGCTTATTTTTAGAAAGTCAAGTGGGATCGATCAAGAGGAGGGAGTTTTTATCGAAGTTAAATGAAAACAACTAAAGGATGCTTAAGATACTAGGAAGCATAGTAAGCATCCCAAACTACCCTATGGTTGGGTTTTACAATTTTGAAATTCAATTAATGTCTTTGAGTTGAATTTTTATTAGAATTCTAGGGCTTATGATTCCTTGCCACAAGATGATAGAATTGCCTAAGAGGTGAGGATTTATGCTCGTAGCCCACAAAGAGAAGAAGCAACCTTAGATCCTAAATCTAGGGAGCTTTGGCGAGGGCCAAAAGCATGACCTAAATCTAAGGCAAAAAATGGGTACTTGGTTTACCTCCACAAGAGAAGATAAATCACCCGACTATTTAACTTACAACTACTTGGGAGTGGCTGCCAACTAACTCCTACGGTTTTAAAAATATGTAGGGAAGTCATATGTTTATGCAAGATAGCAAGGTTGTTATTTATTTAGAATGAGACTAAGTCCTTAAACGCACTCCCTAAAGAGACTAGATCATGTAAGGGCATGGATTTATGACTTAAATCTAATGCAAAATTTTCATATATTTTATTTCCATTTTGGATAATCATTTGATGCAGGATATATGATTCTTTGTGCCTAATGCATGAGAAATTAGATTATGGGGCAAAATTAGCAAGATAAGGAGGTTTATTTCTACCATGGCTCTGACAGGTCAAGCCAAATTCTCTGGCAAAGATGGAAGCCCTCCAATCAAGAGTAAAATAATATGCTTTTATGCATGATGCTAGAAAATAAAGTGCACATCCAGCTAAAGGGTTACTAATTCTTTTATCTTGATTTTAACTTAGCGTTTAGATGAGGATATGAGTTATTTACTTTTAATTTTGAATTGATTAATTTGGCAGAAGATTTATTTTTCCTTAAGAGCCTAATCATCATTCAGGTCATACATCAGGCAAGAAAGAAACTAGGAGAAGGATGTCATTTCTAATGCACAAGCTAAATAAAACATCAAGTATTTTATAAAGCTAATGCAAAAGAATAAAAGGCCATTTGTGGTTGGGCACCATCACACAAACCTGAAAAAAAATTATGTAGCCAAGCACTACACTTATACAACCCAAATTACAAATGAAGTAATTGCAATTAAGCAAAGAATTCATGTTATGGGGGTCTTCATTTCTTCTTTTCTTCTTTCTTCTTTTTCCTTTTGGTTCCTTCCTTTGGATAGTTGGAATGTGGTTGCTCCAAAGGCTTCACATGGTACATAAGATGAGATCTTATGATCAATACTCATCTTAATCCTGCATAATAATCATTCCAAAAATACTAATTATAAAAGTACATGAAAAGAATAAAGTAAATCTAACTATCACCTATAAAATAGAGATTAGCTAAATAAACCATACAAATCTCAAGCATGTATATTGAACTTAGCACCCCACACATGGGTAACCAAGTCCACTTGATCTATTGGATTAGGCTTAGGGGTATAAGCACCTGCACAACAAAAGTATTTGTATTTTTATTTATTACAGCGCCCCTTAAGCACAATCCCCTACAGAAAATAATGATTATACTAAATCATCCTACCATTCATTCTACGCACATACACCTAACATCCAGACTAAAAAAAACATCACAAAATAAAAGAAAATATCAAACCATGCGCCACCCTAACCTAAAGCTATAAGTGGTGACTTAGCCTAATGTGCATGCTTTAAAAGGTTTGTGTGGTATGCTTAGCTATAGCTTTAAGGTTTAAATTTTCTAAGTATGAAAATGTTTAACTTAGAAGATGGTTTTAATTTAACTTATTTAGTTATTTTGGGGTAAATTTTATTTTTTATTTTTGATTTGGTTTAGGTGAATCCTATAATTAATTACTAAGTTGTAAAGAGAGGAAAAAGAGAAGGGAACTTCTCTTTCCTTCCCTACCCTAAGTAAATTCTAAAGTAGATTCATGTTTGATTTTGTTTAGTGAATGTTTTCTTATGTATTTTAATTAATCCTAAGTTCAAATTAACTCTAAACAAACTTATTCAAAAAGAAAGGCATTTTAAGATTAAGTAAAATAATATCACAAAATACACACCACTTCAGTTCTTTCCCAACATATATAACATGCATATGAATGAATCCTAAGCATATATATATATATATATATATATATATATATATATATATATATATATATATATATATATATATACATACAAATAGAAATGTTTAGAACACTTCATGTTAAATGCTAAGAAATGTTACTTAAGAAATTTTGGATGCTTTATGATGCATGATTTTCATTAAGTAGAAAAGGGTTATTCTTTTATCCTTTATTCATATGCACAAGTGTATAAATGAAAGGCATAAGTGAGTACGACGCCATTGTTAGCACCAGGGGTGTAAGGTACAAGACCTACTTAGAGCTACTTAAAGCCTCACAATCTCGAGGTTGCCCAGACTAATATACCACTTTCCTTAAATACACATGCATGTACAAAAGAGATAAATGTAAAAAAGAAAGATGTGAAGTTTATGTTTATTTAATTTTTGGTTTGTTTATGCAATTTATGTGTGTAAATGTAAAGATCCTTCTCAAGTTATAGCATGCAAAGGATAAGAGTAGATTTTAAGCAAGTATTATATTCTTTTAAAAGAACTATATACTTTGCAAATCTTATTCAAATCCATGTTAAGAGGAAAGAAAGGAAGCAAACGTAAGACACATTTTTATATTCACATGCAAACTTATAAATAAAGTATAAGTAGCATATCTTTTAATTTTTATATTTGATTTATAAATTTTCAAAATAATTTTGGATTTAATAGTGATAATAGCCATTTATATTTTTTACTTTAGCCAACCCATGCAATTTGGCATAAAGAAAACATTCCATTTTTAAATTTGATTTTCAAAAGAGATGGATGCATGATTTTCATATGATATACATATTTAGCATGGTAGGAAAGAAATAAAGTAATGATAGCAATGCAAATTCATTTACCCTAATTAATTCCGAAAGACAATCCTATGAAATAAGAAAGTTCAAAGTGAATCAAAATTTGTTTAATGTGATTTTTATTTTGAATTTGCTTTATGTTTGATTTAGGAAATGTGAAAGAGTGTTTTTTGGTCCTAACCCATTTCCCCTAAATGTGAGTTAATTTAGTTTGTTCTTAGGATCATTAGGTGATTTTTATATTTTGTTTAGGTTAAGGTGTGAATTAAGTGTGTTAATTACCCCTTACCTACCCCATCTTAGCATACTTAACCAAATAATTATGAGCCAATGGATGACATAAAACACATAAGGAATTTAAATCAGCTATGCACCTAAGAAAGAAAGGGGCCTAATGCAATTGGCTCATGATTAATGATTAATTAAACTAAAGGGTTTAATTTAAGTACTTTCATAACCCTTCTCACACATGTGAGTTGGATTTTGATTTTCTTAATGTACTTAGGTTATTGAACACCTAAGAACCTACCAAAGATGAATTAATTTAGTTCTAGAAGGTTTTAGAATTTTACCAAATTAATTAGGTAGTAATTAGTGGGTTAATACTTAATTAAGTATAGATTAAGGAAGAAAGAGGGGGTTTAAGGAATAGCTTAAGGAAAATATACTAAAATTATTCCCTAAACCTCCTATTTACTTAAAAAACCTTAATTTGCTTAATCAAGTGATTAAACCATTGATTACACACTTAATTAGTCTTAATTACATTAGGAGAGTAATAAGGAATGAATCCAATAATTACCCTAATTAAATCATTAATAAATCCCAAGAAAATTAGAGGAGGCAGAAGTCATCCCACTGAATACACATGAGAAGTTTGAGATTAATTAATGGAATAATCAAAGGGTAATTAACATAATTATATTCCCAATAAAACTTAAATTCAAAAAATAGCACTATTTAAAATCCATCAAATTCAATTTTATAATACTCTACATTTAATTATCTTTCATATGCAATTTATTTCATATTTTTTTGATTTTTCTACACTTAGATATGAATATTTTAAGATTTTCTAATTAATTAGGTAATTAATTCCTTAATTAAATAGCTAATCCCATCGGTGCCATATGGAGGTTGACGTGATGTGTGCTTTCCATGTGGCACAATGAGAGAGGCTATTAAAGTTATCACATCATAACACTACATCAATGACGGCGCTATGCGCTTTCTCCCTATCTGTTCAATCAAGGATCGGACGACTGCGATCAAGCCCGCGGTTCTTAAGGGTTAAAATGATGGATCTACGTGTCTTTATCATGGTCGTCCATCCAAAATGTGTGGATGGATGACCCATGATCTATCCCAGATCTTCCTTATGGTAGATGGCCACCGTCCATCTTCTAAGGGAAGATCCGAGCTCGATTGAGCTCGGATTGAATCCAAATTCAACCCACACCATCACCATGCAAGAGAGATTACATCTAATGGCTAACTTCTCATAGGATGAGACTTCACTTCACAAAGGCCCAAACAAAATTGAAATTATGCTTGGTTTAATGAAATACATCACCGGAGGCTATCACCGGTGCTCGATTCCCTTAAAGTAGCTTTGTCTAGTGGAGATGAAGCCTTGCTGAAGGTTTGAGCCCTTGAGATTGAATGGATCCTCCTATAGGCCAAAGTCATCCTTCAATTGAACTTGGCCTTGATCAAAAGCACTCTTCCATTGCTTGGAGAACTTGTATGAAGCTCGGGGTGAGTTTGATTTGATCCTCTAAGGGTGCTCGAAGGAGAAATTAGACTGGTTTTAAGTAATAGATGAGTTGGATCTCAAGTGGAGCTCCCCTATTCTAGTCTAAGAAAATCGACAAATGGGAAATTCTAACTCACTCTAGGAAGCTTGGGGATACTTGGAAATGGTTCTTCTAGCTTCCCTAAGCTCAATCAAATTGAAGAGCCTTGAATTAAAATGAAATGAAATTGGGGGGGGGGGGGGGGGTTGGCCGTTTAGAAGGGCATAGCATTTGGTTTTGGCCAGAGAAGGAGTGGAGGAGCTTACCATGTGCAAAATAAGGGGGAGAAAGGAATCCCATGTGCTTATTTCCATGGGGGTGGTCAATTTTGACTTTGGGTTGGGTTTGGCTAACCCAAACCCATTGGGTTATGTGCACCATGTCCATTAGTTACCATTTGGTCCACTAAGAGGATGTCAAGTGTCCATGAAAAGGAATTGACCAAATTCCAAGTAGTTTTGATTTTAGGTTAACCTATGTCCTAGGGGGGAGGGGATCATTTGACGTGGATTTCAATTTGAATTTGTTTGATATGATTGAAAAATGGGTTAGGCCAAGTTTCAATGAATTTGGAGTTAGTTTGATATGATTTGGCTCACGTTGACCCTTTAGGTCAAGATGGGTCAACTTAGGTCAAGTTGACCAATTGGTCAAATTGGTTCAAACCAAGGGTTGGGCCAAGTTCATATGACCATTTGAAATATGTTGGAATCATTAGTTTGGTTCAATTTGATTTATATTTTAATTTGGTTCATTTGATTTCATTTAGGTCGAATGGGTCAAGTTGACCAATTTGACCAATTTGACCAATTTGACCTATTTGGGTTTGGTCATAGGTTGGTTTATATTTGGTTGGTCATTTGAAATGGATTGGTATCTTTGTTTCTAATCAATTTGGTTTATATTTAGATTTGGCTCAATTTGACCCTTTTAAGTCAAGTTGGGTTCAAAGTCAATTGGGCTAGGTTGGGTCTAGTTGACTAATTGGGGCTTTGGTCAAGTTCAACAAGTGATTTGGAATGAACTTGACCCATTGGTTTCAATTAATTTGGCTTAGATCAAGTTTTGACACATTTTAACTTTTTAGGCCAAGTTGGGTCAACTTTTGTCAAGTGGCCAATTGGGCTACGTTAGGCTCACATGATGATTTGGTCAAGTTCAAACATTGGTCATGAATGTGTTTTGATCAATGGTTTCAATCAATTTAGCCTATGGTGGATTTTGGCTAGTTTAGGTTTCATTTTGGCTAAGTGTTGACTTGGTCAACCCTTAGGTTAGACTTGGTTTGACCCAATTTGAGTGATTGATCATCTTATGATGATTGTTGCTTATAATTTGAGGCTTAGGTGGGCTTAGTTCAATCCATTTTGGTTAGGATTAGAATTTAGCTCATAAGGGTATTTTAGGTCAAGCGAGCCTAAGTAAGTCAAATAGCTTGGTGAAAGCTTAATTTGAGTTTCATTGAACTCACATACGGACTTATGATTAAAATATAAATCCATTTGTAAGTGATTTGAAGTCAAATGAGTTTTGATCCACTTGACAATTTCAAGTTCAAAGGGTGAACATGAGTTTGACTTGGGTTTGATTTTTGAATTTAGTTTTGGTTTGGTGATTGAAGTTTATGTTTATATTTGGATTTATGATTGTAGGATTGATTGAATTATGAAGAAAAAGCGAGAGTTTGGCTTGGTTTGAATTAGATTTGCCTAAGTTCAAGAGTTTGACTTGAAAGGCTTAGGTTGAATTTTGACTGAATTTGGACTTGAGTTTTGAATTTATTTTTGGTTATTTGAATTTATATTTCATTTATATATGTGAATATAAATGAGAATATAAATGAGTTATGAGAAAATTTCATGAATTTGAAGTGATTTGAAATTGATTTGAGCTAAGTCCATAAGAGAGAATCAAAGGACTTAGGAAAAGATTTTTTGAATTTGGACTTGATTTTGGGTTTAGTTTTGATTGATTTGAATTTATATTTCATTTATATATGTGAATATAAATGAGAATATAAATGGGTTATGAGAAAATTTCATGAATTTGAATTGATTTGAACTTGATTAGGGCTAAGTCCATAAGGGAGAATCAAAGGACTTAGGAAAAGATTTTTGGAATTTGGATTTGATTTTGGGTTTAGTCTTGATTGATTTGAATTTATATTTCATTTATATATTGAATATAAATGAGAATATAAATGGGTTATGAGAAAATTTCATGAATTTGAATTGATTTGAACTTGATTTGAGTTAAGTCCATACGAGAGAATCAAAGGACTTAGGAAAAGATTTTTGGAATTTGGATTTGATTTTGGGTTTAGTTTTGATTGATTTGAATTTATATTTCATTTATATATGTGAATATAAATGAGAATATAAATGAGTTATGAGAAAATTTCATTAATTTGAATTGATTTGAACTTGATTTGGGCTAAGTCCATATGAGAGGATCTAAGGACTTAGGAAAAGATTTTTGGAATTTGGATTTGATTTTGGGTTTAGTCTTGATTGATTTGAATTTATATTTCATTGATATATGTGAATATAAATGAGAATATAAATGGGTTATGAAAAATTTTATGAATTTGAAATGATTTGGATTTGAATTAGGCTAAGTCCATAAGAGGGAATCAAAGGTCTTAGAAAATATTTTGATTTGAATTTGAATTTTGAATTTAGTTTGATCGATTTGAATTTATATTTCATTTATATATGTGAATATAAATGAGAATCTAAATGGGTTGTGAGAAAATTTCTTGAGTTTGAATTGATTTAGATTAGATTTGAGCTAAGTCTATAAGAGGGAATCAAAAGATTTAGAAAATATTTTGAACCTGGAATTTCAATCATGAGCCTCAATCATTAGTTTCAATCATGTGGAATTGATTTGGGTTTGGAGGAAATCAACTAAGTTGGAATTGATTTAAGCTTTGATGTTGATTTGATTTGGAGTTTGACTTGAAGGAAGGAAGCCAGGAATGTTTCCAGCTATAGGGTTGGCAAATTTTCCTAACACCCCTAAGGCATGACCTATTCCTACGACTAACTCTTCTAAGTCTCAAGGGTTAGGTTGAGTGCCCACATAATCACTAGATGTGTCTTAAGACTAAGGAACTCTTAATTTCTAAGAGAAATCCTATGTTTAAGATGGAGGGGTTGAGAGCTCATTCTAAAAATGAAGTCAACAGTCCTTCTTAAATGATAACATAAGAATTAATAGGAATGGTCTTAAGCAAGTGTTGTGTTCTTTTCAAATGAACTATACACTTTGCAAATCCTATTCAAAATTATGTTAAAAGAGGAGAGAAATAAGTCACATAATGTACATCTTATATTATACTCACATGCAAGCTTATAAGTAATTATAAGTAGCATACCTTTCATTTATAATATTTGATTTCTAAGTTTTAAAAATAATTTTGGATTTAGCAGTGATAATAGTCATTCATATTCTTACTTTAGCCAAAACATACAATTTTACATAAAGAAAATATTTCATTTTAATTTGATTTTTCAAAAGACACGAATGCATGATTTTCATATGAAATACACATTTAGCATGCAAAGAAAGAAATAAAGTGATGCAAGCATGCAATTTCATTCACCTTAATTAATTCCTAAAGATAATCCTATGGAATAAGATCATTCAAAGTGAATCAAATTATTTAAAAAAAAATTTGTTTTGTTTTGAATTTGATTTTGTTTTAGGAAATGTGAACAGATTTGGTGGTCTTAACCCATCTCCCACATGTGTGTGTTATTTTAATTTAATTTTTAGAACCATTAGATTGATTTTATATTTTATTTAGGTTAAGGTATGATTTAAATCAATTAATTACCCCTTACCTATACCTCCTTAACATAATTATTCAAAAAATTATGAGCCAACATATGATATGCAATCACATTGAATTTAAATTAGTAATGCACCCTAAGAAGAAATGGCCTAATGCAATTGGCTCATAATTATTGATTAATTAAGCTAAGGTATTTAATTAAGTACTTTCATAACCTTTCCCACACATGTAGGTTGGATTTGATTTCCTTAAGCTTACTTAGGTTATTGAACACCTAAGTATCTACCTAGCAAAGGATTGATTAAGTTCAAATTGATTTTAAAAATTTGATTAATTTAATTAAGAAGTTTATTAGTGGATTAAACCTTAATTAGGTTTGGATTAAGAAAGAAATGGGGTTTAGAGAATAACTTAAGGAAAATATCCCAAAATTATTCCATAACCTCCTGATCCCTTAAATAATGTTCAATTATCTTAATTAAATGATTAAGGCACTATTCACATGCTTAATTACCCTTGATTACATTAAGAGAGTGATTAGGGATTCATTAATTGATTTCCTTAATTAACCCATTAATAAATTCCAAGATAATTAAGGGAGGCAGAGGTCATCCCCCAAAACATGCCTAAGAAGTTTGAAATTAACCTATGAAGTCATTAGGGAGTAATTAGGGTTATTAAAATTTTAAATAAATTGAAATTAAGGAAAACCCACTATTCAAAATCAATCAAAATAAATTTTATATTATTCCTTCTTTAATTATCTTTAAAATGAGCCCTCATTCATATTTTTTTGATTTTTTTACGTTTAGTTATCTAATTTTTAAGTTTTTATGATTAGGGAATAATTAAATAGTCTAATTATATAACTAATCTCGTCGGCACCACGTGGACCGTTGACGTGGTGCATGCTTTCCACATGGTGCAACGGGATTCGTTCTTTAAGTTATCACATCGTCTACACATTCAGTCGGCAGTGCTACACGCTTTCCCTTGGACCATCCAATCAAAGATCGGATGGTCAAGATCAAGCCCGTGGTATCAAAGGGATTAAACAGTGAATCTAACATGTTTTAATCAGGACTGACCATCCAAAACATGCGAGATGGATGATCCAAGATTCATGCCCGCCCTCGCCTGTGGGAGACAGCGACCGTCCATCCCTTAGGGCTTGATCCGAGCTCACTTGAGCTCGGATTGAGTAGGGATTGATCACACACCATCTAGAGGTAAAAAGGAAGACATCCAATGATCAAAATTGATTGTGATCACACTTCTCTTCACAAAGGACCAAATAAATCTACACCTATGCTCGGTTTTGATCCATACCTCACCGGAGGCTATCACCGATGCTCCCAGTCATTGAGGTAGCTTCGCCTAGCAGAGACAAAGACCTATTGAAAGTTTGAAGGCTTGAGATTGAGTAGATCCTTCTATTGGCCAAGGTGATCTCCAAGTGCTTGCAACTTTGGTCTAGCTCCCTCCTCCCGTGCCTTGGAAGCTTGGAAAAAGCTTTGGATCAACTCGACTTGGTGCCTTGAAGGTGTTTGCAAGAGGAATTGGCTTGAAGTTTGGTATTGAGTAAGTTGGAAATTCTTGCTACCTCCCTTTGATTTTGGTAAATTGAGAAATGGAGAAATGCAAAAAGCTTGAGGATTCTTGGAGAAGCTTGGGAGTGCTTGCTTTAGGTTCCTCTGGTTCAATCTAGTGTGTATGATCTGAATTCAAGTGAAATTAGGGAGAGTACATCTCCTCCTATAAGGATCAGATGATCGAGCTTGTCTCTTCTATTTTGATCAAATTGATCACAATGAGTGGGTAGATTAGGCTATTTTAGATGCCATGTGATTCAGTTTTGGTAGAGGGGAGTAGTGGAGGAGTTTCCATGTGTTAAATGAGGTGTGGGAGGTGATCCCATGTGCTCATTTTGAGTGGGGTGGTCAATTTTGTCCTTGGGTTGGGTTTGGCTGACCCAAACTTATTGGGTCATGTGTACCACACTAATTAGTATCCACTTGGCCACTAAGAGGGTGCCGAGTGGCCATGAAAAGGATATGACCAAATTCCATGTGGAATTGGCCATAGGTTACCCCTTGACCTAGGGGTAAAATGGACATTTTGCTTTGATTTCACTTTGGATAGATTTAGCATAGTTTGAAATTGGGTTGGTCCAAATTTCAAAGAATTTGGAGTTGATTTGATATTGTTTGGCTCATGTTGAACCATTTAGGTCAAAAATGGTCAACTTGGGTCAAGTTGACCAATTGGTCAAATTAGGTCAAACCAAGGGTTGGGTCAAGTTCATATAACCATTTGAAATATTTTGGCATCATTGGTTTTGTTCAATTTGATTCGTATTTGGTTTTGTTCATTTGATTTCATTTAGCTCAAATGGGCCAAGTTGACCAATTTGACCCATTTGACCTAATTGGGTTAGGTCATGGGTTAGTTTAGGTTTGGTTGGTCATTTGAAATATGTTGCAATCTTTAGTTTCAATCAATTTTAGTTTGGTTTGATTTTGGCTTGATTTGACCTTTTAGGTCAAGTTGGGTTCATGGCCAGTTGGGCTAGGTTGGGTCTAGTTGGCCAATTGATACTTTGGTCAAGTTCAACAAGTGACTTAGAATGAATTTGATCAATTGGTTCCAATCAATTTGGCTTAGATCAAGATTAGACACATTTTGACTTTTTAGGTCAAGTTGGGTCAACTTGAGTCAAGTGGCCAATTAGGCTAGGTTAGGCTCAAAAGATAACTTGGTCAAGTTCAAACATTGATCAAAAATTGATTTTGATCAATGGTTTCAATCAATTTGGCCTATGGTGGATTTTGGCTAGTTTAGGTTTCATTTTGGCTAAGTGTTGACTTGGTCAACACTTAGGTTTGACTTGGTTTGACCCAGTTTGAGTGGTTGATCATCTCATGATGATTGTTACTCACAATGTGAGGCTTAGATGGGCTTTGTTCAATCTAATTTGGGTAAGATTAGAATTTGGCTCAAAAGGGTACTTTAGGTCACTTTGGGTCAAGTGAGCCTAAGTGGGTCAATTGACTTGATCAAGGCTTGATTCAAGTTTGGTTGAACTCACTTATGGACTTATGATTGAAATATAAATCCATTTGCAAGTGATTTGGTGTCAAATGGGTTTTGATTCATTTGACAATTTCAAGTTAAAAGGGTGAACATGAGTTTAGTTTGGGTTTGATTTTGAATTTAGTTTTGGTTTGATGATTGAAGTTTATGTTTATATTTGGATTCATGATTGAAGGATTGATTGAATCATGAAGAAAATCCAAGGGTTTGAATTGATTTGAGTTTGATTTGGCTAAGTTCAAGAATTTGACTTGAAAGGGTTTAGGTTGGATTTTGACTAGATTTGGGTCTAAATTTTGAATTGGTTTTGGGTATTTGAATTTATATTTCATTTATATTTGTGAATATAATTAAAAAATAAATGGATTATGAGAAAATCTTTTGAATTTGAATTGATTTGGATTTGATTTGAGCTAACTCCATAAGATAGAATCAAAGTGACTTAGAAAAGATTTTAGATTTGGACTTGAGTTTGGGATTTGGTTTTGGTCATTTGAATTTATATTTTATTTATATTTGTGAATATAAATGAGAATATAAATGGGTTATGCGAAAATCTATTGAGTTTGAATTGATTTGTATTTGATTTGAGCTAACTCCATAAGATGGAATCAAAGTGACTTAGGAAAGATTTTAGATTTGGACTTGAGTTTTGGATTTGGTTTTGGTCATATGAATTTATATTTCATTTATATTTATGAATATAAATGAAAATATAAATGGGTTATGAGAAAATCTCTTGAGTCTGAATTGATTTGAATTTGATTTGAGCTAAGTCCATAAGATGGAATCAAAGTGACTTAGGAAGGATTTTTGAATTTGGAATTCAATCATGGGTTTCAATCATTTGGAATTGATTCATGATTTTAGAAAATCCATTGGAATTTATTTAAGGTTTGAGAAAATCAATTAAGTTAGAATTTGATTTGAATTTGATTTGTAATTGAAGTTGATTTGAATTTGAAGTTGATTTGGATTTAAGAAAATCAATTAAGTTGGAATTGATTTGAGATTTGATTTGGAATTGGTTTGAGTTTTGAGGTTGATTTGAATTTGAAGTTGATTTAAATTTGGAGTTTGACTTGAAGGAAGGAGGCAAATATTTGGTTCAAGCTATAGCATAGGAAAGTTTTCATAACACCCCTAAGGCATGACCTATTTATATGGCTAACTCTTCTGAGTCTCTAGGGTTATGTTAAGTGTTCACCTAATCACTAGAAGTGTCTTAAGACAAAGGAACTCTTAGTGTCTAAGAAAAGTCCTATGTCTAAGAAGGAGATGTTGAGAGCTCATTCTAAAAATGAGATCAACAGTGATGTATTATTTTAGACTGGATGCTAAGGTGTATGTGTGTAGCTTGAAAGTTAGGCATATATTAGCCTAATCATATTTTATGCAAAGGGTTGTGCTTAAAAGGGCCGCTATAATCAAAATATAAATAATTTTTACTGTGCAGGATGCTTAGCCCCCTAAACATAGCCCAAGTTAGGACTTGTGGACTTGGTTACCCATGTGTGGGGTGCTAAGTCCAAATCATTCCTATAACTACTTAGGTTGTATGGTATTGACAACTAACATTTATTTTGGAGGTGTGGCTAGATTTACTTTCCTTTTCTTTTAATATAATTTTGCATTAGTATTAGGATAAGTGTTATGGCGATTAAGGGTGAACATTGGTTATAAGACCATGTCTTATATACAATGTGATACCTTTGAAGCAAGTTACATCCCAATCAAAGCCAAAAGAAAGAAAGAAATGAAGCAAATCAAGATGAAGGAATGAAAGATGAAGAGTGAAGAATGGAAGATGAAGAATGAAGACCCCCCATAACACTTATCATTTTACAATTGTAATTATTCTTTCATTATACCGGGATGTATAAAGGTAGAGCTGGGCTACCCACTTTTCTTTTTGGGTTGTACGGCCGTACTCGACTGTACCGGCTTTTTATTCTCTTACGATAACTTTATAAAATTGTGTGATATTTTATTTAGCTTGTGCAATAGAAATAGCATGGCTTTTCATAGTTTCTTTATGATTGGTGATTACTGTGTGGCCTGGATACGATTATGCTCCTAGGGTAAAAAAATAAATTTTCTATCCCATTAACAACTCATAACTAAAATTTTAAAATAACTCATAACCTCACATAAAAGCCTAAGAATTAAGTCATGGTAATAAAATTTTTAGCAACCTCTTAGCTGGATGATTGAATGTATAATATCGTACATGTCATATTCTTCCACTCTTGCTAAGAGAGGGTCCTATCTGTGCTAGAGAATAAAGGCTTAACCTATAAGAGCTTTTGATGAAAAAATACCTACATCTCTTCTGATTTATCCCACAACTAATTTCTCATGTATTTAGGCATACAAAATTATATAGCGTGTGTCAAAATAGAAGTCCAAAAATCAAATAAAACTTGGCAAAATTTGCATTAGATTTAAGTCATGACTCATGACCTTTATGATCTAGTATCTTAAGGAGTGTGTTTAAGGACTTAGTTTTTTTTTCTAAATAAACAATAGGCTAACCATCTTGTAAAGCATAAGAATTTCTTACATGGATTTAAAGCACGGAGAGTTAGGCGCCACTCTAGCGTGTATACCCATGGGTGGTTTATCCTCTCTCGTGGAGGTAAACCATATACCTATTTTTTCCTTAGATTTAGGTTGTGCTTTGGCCTTCGTCGAAGCTCTCTAGATTTAGGATCTGAGGTCGCTCGCGGGCTACAAGCATAAATCCTCACCTCTTAGGCATTCCACAATCTTGTGTGGTGGAATTATAAGTCCTAGATTTCTAATAAAAATTCAACTCAAACAAATAAACCTCCTCAAATTCAAGTGTATAAAGCCTAACCATATGATAGATTGGAGTGCTCACTAGGCTTCATAGTATCATGAGCACTCCCTACATATCTCCCTTGATTCTGATAATAACTCTTCCCCTTTTGATCTCCCCCACTTGAATTTCAAAAATATAACTAATCTTTTGATAGTCCTATTTTTGAATTCTTTGGAGACAATAATCGTCTACTTTAATCGAGAGTATTCTTAAGGGATTCATTTCCCTTAGGATGCAATTAAATATGGAGGCTTACTTCTATAGGGAACTTAATGTACTCGGTTTAAATAAACATTGCTTTACCTTTCCATATAAAGTAGGGGAAAAAATCTCTAGTATATTCGAAGACCCATCATGCCTTAGGAGTCCTTATTAGGTGATTAGGTCCATTATAGGTAGTGACTTCTATCTCTCGAGATAATACACTATTCCTTAATGTCATACCCGATCACTCTAATGAGTACATCTGCAGATCTGTGTGGTATCCCCTCACACAAAAACCATACAAGCACAAAAATAAACACCACAGATATATTCAGTAATTTCGGCATAAAGCTCGATGTCAACCTGAATCAAAATATATTCAAGGATCTTGTCTTATAGCATGACTTCGGCTTGGCTAAATATATAAAAATGCCCCCTATCTTACTGGGGAAATTCTAAACCACTTTGAAAAAACTCTAAAATAATTTAAGAAAATATATCAATGTATAAGTTGATAAATTTGATCTTAAGAGGGTTTTAACATGTAATATTAACTTCATTTATGTATAGAGATCTAAAATGCCTCCTGTGTAACAAGAGAATTTTCATGAAAAGTTTTTTCATCTTAAGTAAGTATATTTATTTAGGGATCTCGGCATGTAGCATGATGTCGGTGATATCTCTAGAATATATTTATCAATAATACCTCTAGAAACCATTATTTATCATATAATGATGGTATGTCCTCCCATAAAAGCCACCAATTCTTCGATTATGAATAATTATTCTTCTCAGCACCAAGACTAATTCCCCTTTTTGGAATGTTCGAGGCCACACCATATGGTCAAAAGCCTTGGACATCTTTGCTTAATAAACTTCCAGATTTTGATGAGCTTGCAATCTAACTTCATCAAGTGCGTTGAGTTCCTCTATTCTTAGATGAGCATTTTAATCTTCAGTTAGGTTGTATTGGATTACTATTCAAAGTGATGGCAACTCAACTTCAAGTAAAAGAATCATCTCGGTTCCAAATACCAATAAATAAGGAGTGGCTTTAGTCGGCATCTTATAGGTAGTTCGATACGCCCATAATGCCTCTATCAGTTTGGTATGCCATTCTCTCTTATTTTTAGTGAGGATCTTCTTGAGCAGTTTGACCAATATTTTGTTGAAGGCTTCTGCCAAACCATTTTCCCTTGGGTTATATATTGAAGAATATCGCCAATCAATTTTGTGTCGATCGACAAATTTATAAATCTTTATTTTTTGAAAGTTGTGTCATTATCAAAAATAATTCAACCCGACACTCCAAATCTGTAGACCACATTATGCATAAAGAAGTTAATCACTCGATTAGCATTAACTACTTTAAATGGGGTAGCTTCAGCCCACTTAGAGAAATAATCAATCACTGCTAAGATGAAGCAGTGTCCAGCTGGCGACAGCAGATCAATTGGTCCAATTACATCTGTATCTCAACATTCGAATGGCAAGTATGCTATTGTTGGGTGTAATGGATTTGGAGGTTGGTGGATTATATTCCCATGTACTTGACATTCATGCCACTTCTTAGCATTATTGATACAGTCTCTCACCATAGATGACCAATTGTGACCCATCCTTTTGATTTTTACTGCCATCTTAGGACCTGACTGATGTGCACGACAATATCCTTCATGAACTTCAACCATCACTTTACTAGCTTCATCTATATTTAGGCATCATAGACACATTTGTTCAAAGGATCTACAATATAAAGTGTTGTTGACGAAAGCATAGTGCAATATTCTCTTCTCAATTTGAGCTATCATCGATTTATTATTTGGTAATTTGCCTTCTTTAAAGTAGTCGATGAAGGGTTGCCTCCAATCATGTGGCTCTTCTACAATAAAGGCTTCACACTACTTTTTTGATGTTATATTATATTTAGCTATTCTTTTTATAACTTTTTATTAGTTTTAGGAAGAAGGAGGAGCAACCTGAGTCATATCCTGCTGTGTCGAATTAAGTAACCCCTCTACCTGCGGAAATTGGTACTTTGCTAGCTCTAGAATTCGTCGAGTAAATATTTTGATCATGACATAATCACCATTTATACTTTTCATCTCTTTAACTAATTTTTCTAAGCAATATTGTTTGCTATTCTCGGATCGAGAGACCCGTGTCAATGTGATATTTGATATTTGCTTAATAAGCTCGAGAATTCGCTTGTGTTTGAAATGTAACTCAACCTTGTTGATTTTATAGATACTAAGCATTTGATTTATAATAAGTTGAGAATCACCAAAAATATAAGTTTTGAATGCCTATAAATAGCTTCTCCAAGGCCTGGCACTAACGCTTCATACTTGACTTCATTATTAGTTCTTGGCTCGGTCAACCCATATGGTTATCTCATTATCCCTCCTTATGGTATTATGAAGACGATGTCGATTCCTACTCCTGCCCTTGGAAAATTTAGAGGTTGGACTTGTTTAATCGATGAGGCTCCATCAAAGTACATTTCCCAACTTTGTGATTTTTCTCTTTCATCAATGAGCATAATTTGCTCATCAGGCAAATCGTCATTAAGAGAAGAGTCTACAGGGATGGGACATGCAGCAAGAAAATTTCCTAAGACTTGCCATTTTACTGCTTTCTAAGGTACATATGTAATATCAAATTGTAAAAGTAATACTGCTCATCTTGCCAAGCGACCTGTCAATGCTGGTCTTGGCATCAAGTACTTCAGCGGATCAATCCTTGAGATGAGGTTAATCTTGTGAGATAAAATATAATGACGGAGCTTTTGGACTACAAAGATTAAAGCCAGAAAGTGCTTCTCTATTAGAGAGTATCTCATTTTTGCTCCTATCAATCTTCAACTGATATAATAAAGAGTATTCTCTCTACTTTCTTCATTGTGTTGTGTCAATAATGCTCCAAGAGACTCTTTTAATGTAGTTGTGTATAGAATAAGGGGCTTCACAGAAGTAGGTGCTGTAAGGATTGGTGGATTTAATAGGTAGCTTTTAATATTATTGAAGGCTTCTTGGCACTCCTTGTCTCATTTAAATGGAGCATCTTTCTTCATCAACTTTGCAAATAGTTGACAGTGTCCTGATAGGTTTGATATAAATCATTAAATGAATGCAAGCTATCCTTGTAAAGAACGGAACTGGCGCAAACTCTTCGGTTGAGGAATCTCCATAATTGCCTTGATTTTAGCAAGATCAATTTCAATTCCTCTGTGACGTACAATATACCCAAGAAATTTTTCAGAGGATACCCCGAATGCACATTTTAGAGGATTCATCTTGAGATCATATTTTCTGATTCTATCCAATACAATTCTCAAGTCTTCAAAGTGACTTTCTTGATTTAAGCTTTTCACCACCAAATTGTCAACATAACATTCCACCTTCTAGTGAATCAACTCATCAAACATCCGCATCATGGCTCTTTAGTATGTAGCTCCAGTATTCTTCAATCCGAAGGGCATGACTGTGTAGTTGTATATACTAATTGATGTCCTAAATGATGTGTGCTTCTCATCTTCAGGAGTCATCTTGATTTGATTGTATCTTGATGATTCGTCCATGAATGAGAATATATTATTGTTGGAAGTATTGTCCACTAGAAGTTCTGATATTGGAAGTGGAAAGTCATCTTTTGGACACGCCTTATTTAGGACTCAAAATTCAATGCAGACACGGATGTGGTCATTCTTCTTCCCAACTGGGATAATGTTGGCTATTCAATATACATACTTCTCCTCTTGGATGAAGCTTGCTTCGATCAGCTTCTTAATTTTTATAATTACTTGTTCTTCAATCTACAATCTCATTCGCCTAGGAGATTGCTTAACAGGCATCACATCTGGTTTAATGGCAAGTTTATGAACTGCTACATCAGGAGATAAGCCTATCATTTCAAAATATATCCAGACAAAGCAATCCCTGAATTCATAAAGTAGCATTTTTTAGCTCTTAAGCTTTCTCATTAGGTAGAAGGGTACTGATAAAAGTTGGACGGGGATCATCCTCAGCTTTTAGGTTGATTTCTTTGAGTTCATCCATAGTAGCTGTCTATCCACCATCTTCGAGTTCTTCAAGCGCAGGCTTGGCTTCTACTTCTTCATCATTTGTAAGAAGAATTTTATGGAGATCATCTTCTTCATTACTATTAGTTTCAATCTCTGCTTCTATCACATTTTAGCAAACTTTATTTTGATGAGATTTGTGAATGAACCCAAGACCTTTAGTGACAAACTTATCACTTCTTCATGATATTTGAAGACTTCTTTTATTCCACATCTTGCTAAAGGCTTGAGCTCTTTACTTAGTAATTCTAATATGAATTCCATGCTTATACATCATTCTTCATAATTTTTTTGGATAGTATATTCATATTCTTATTGGCACTATCTCATTAGAATTTTTACATTTAGAAGGCCAATCAAAATTGTGAGGGTGAGACTCTTTAGATTTGTAAAATAGAGTTTCTATTCTACCACTCTCAATCAATTGTAGCATATAGAATGTTATCAATTTTTCAATGTTATGAACCTCTAGTGGAGTGATTTGTTTGAAGTACTGTTGAGGGATGGGTATAATTTTAAAGGAGTCCTCTAACATTGCCAAATGAGCTATCCTTCTTGATGCAACCATATGAACTCTTTTTTTATAAGTAGATTCAAAATAATAGTCTGAATTAGAATTACTTATTTTATATTTTGTCTTTCTTGAAAGTTTATAAGTTCTCTTGGGTTTCACATAAATATTTTCTTCTTCTTGTGTCACTTCCCAAATGAGGAAATGATCTTCTTGATTTAGATGTAGAATCTAGTGCTTTAGAAAAAATTGATATTTCCTTCTTTCTACCTTTTTGTTTATGCTCTTTTCACATTATGAAGTTATTTAGTTCCTAAAGTGGATGCTACCACCTCAAATGACTCTATTGACTTAGGCTCTTTAGGGATGAAATATTTTCCATCTTCATAGATATTTGCTTCATGCATGGAGAATTATTGTAGGTTGCCAGGAATTTTGAATTCTTCTTCATCTCTTAGGTACTTCATACACTGATGCATAGTTGATGGGAGCATGTGATACTCATGCAGCCATGGCTGACCCAAGAGAGCTTTAAATGATGTATCAGTGTCAATTCCATGAAACTTGGCTCCTGTATATAAGTCCCAAAACTTGAGCGGGAGAATAAAAGAACCCAGGGTTTTCTACCATTCCTCATTGAAATCATGAGCCATCAACTTATCTCTCCCAAGATGTTAGATATCAAGTGATAATTCTATTAATACTTTTAGACTCATAAGATTGATAGAAGAATCTGGATAAATCAATATTTGGTTGATCAAGATGCCATCACTCTTTGCGGTAATATATAGAGGATGGTTGTGATCTGTTATTCCCAACAAAAGATCTTCTTCAAAAAATGTGATTACTAGGAGATTTTGAGTTTGCAATGATCCCAGTCTTATATTTTTTGGCACAGTAAGCTTTATAACTATCTGAATCTTTGAGAGCCTGTATCAAAATTTCTCAGAGATCTTTTGAAATTAAGAGAGCCTCATACACACTTAATTATGCAGGGATCTTTCTCAGATATGATATAATATTATAATCTATCTTTTCACTTGATTCAGGATTTATTCTTGGATTTATGGGAATGATATCTTCACTTCGATTTGTTTGCCTTTATCTTTATTTGAATTCCCTTTTTTGATGATGGTGGTAAAATTTTACCACTTCTTAACTGAACTTGAATCTCCTTGACTTGCTTAGATTCTTCTGAAGAGATAGTTTCTTCAAATTCACTTCTTATTCTAGAAGATTGACCAAAAGGGCTAGACTCATTTTTCAACTTCATACATTTCATACGTGATGATATTGATGAGTCTGACTCTTCTCCGTCGGGGAAACATAAATCTTCATCTGAACTATTATCTTTTTGTTTAGTCATTAAACAAAATTTATATGTTAACTCCTTAGGCTCTTCTTATTTTTCTAATAAGAATTTTGATGGGTTGGTCGAGTCTATCTGACCACCTTTATCATTTTGGAGTAACTGATGATGAATGACATCTGATATCACATAAATGATTCAACATGTCTCTACTAGACAAGATTTGATGTTATCTTCTTCATCCAATTCAATAATATGAAGTTTAGGCATAAAATTTGCAAGCCTAAATGGTTGTCTTGTCAACTAGTGATACTCCTCTAAATTATTAATAATCTTTTGAGTTATAGTCTTCTTCTTACTCTTTTTTTCCTTAGCCGGCTTTTTTGATTTATGAGGCCTATGTTTAGTAGACTGCTCATTATGCTGTGATGAAGTAGCCTTATCAAAATGTCACTGAGAAGCCCAAATACTTGGTTTAGGCCTCTCTTTTAATTCCAATATAGGTTCAAGTGGTGATTTTTACTTAACACTATGGATATTTTTTAGCTGCTTCAACATTTTCACGGTCTTCTTAGAGACTATCGTTTCCCATTCTTCAATTTGAATTGATTTCTCTTTCTTTTTGTCTTTAATGGATGATATGGAAGAAGGCGTAATCATCCCTGTAGACTCTCTTCTTGGGTTAACTAGAACACTATCATATAATGTAAATTCACCTAGTTAATACTACCTTTCTAGCCAATCTTTGAAGACATAATAATCTTCGATAGGATGACTAATCATTCAATGATAAGGACAGTAATTTCAATTATTGACTTGGTCAGCTTCTTCAGGGCTTTTAATTTCTGGTAATTATAGACCAACTTTGACTGTTTGTTGAAATAATTTAGTCATACTGTCCCTTCTAAAGGAATATTCTTTGTTCATCTTTTTCTTAAAAGATGGCCTCATTCACTCATCATCTATTGTTGCTTATTTTGGATGCTCTCCACCACTTAGAAAATTTTGAGGTTTATCATTGCCTCCCAACACCAATTTTGTCTATGGATTAGAATGGACAAGCTTCTTTCCTTTATAATCATTGTACATTGGCTATTTTCCTTTATCCACATTATAGATTACTCATTTTTCACCACTTGAGCTATAGGATGCGACATGAGTTTTGTTCCTTCTTGAGTCTAAAGGCTTATTATTTTCTTGATTTATCTATATAGATTTCAAACGTAGGGTGATTCAGCTTCTCAAATTTGGCCACCTTATCAAGCAAGTCTTGGAATGTTGTAATTGATGCCATACATAAAAATGGTACCATTTTATCATCTATATTGCCCATTAGCTATTGGATCACATGTTCTTCTTTCAATTGTTGCTCACATTTCATACTTAGGATACGCCAATGACTTATGAATTTTTTCACTGACTCATCTTTTCTCCTTTTCAGCAAGGAAAGGTCAGCGATTGTTATTTTTCTGGTTGCACTAGTGAACCTCTTTAGGAATATTATCTCTAACTCAATAAAGATTTTAACTGAATCATTCAAAAAATTTACATACCACTCGAAAGTAGCTGAGGTCAGGCTACTGACGAACTAACAAAAAAGTACTGCATCATTCCCTCCTGTGTTACCACAAGTAGCCTTAAATTGGGCTAGATGTTGCTTTGGGTTACCAAGCCCATTGAAAGTATTAAATTTCAGCATTGAGTAATGTTGACCTCATTTTTTAGAATGAGCTCTCAACCGCTCCATCTTAAACATAGGACTTCTCTTAGACTTTAAGAGCTCCTTAGTCTTAAGACACATCTAGTGATTAAGTGAACACTTAACCTAGCCCTAGAGACTTAGAAGAGTTAGCCATATGAATAGGTCATGCGTTAGGGGTGTTAGGAAAATTTTCTTACCCTTAGCTTTAACGATTCCTCACCTTCCTTCAAATCAAACTCCAAATCAATCTTATTTTATTTTCTACAAACTCAAATCAACTCCATGTGATTGAAATCCATAATTGAAATCAATGATTGAAACCCATGAATGAAATTCCTAAGTCCATAAATTTTCTTAAGTCCTTAATTCTCTTTTAATGGACTTAGCCTAAATCATGATAAAATCAATTCAAATTCATGAGATTTTCTCATAACTCATTTATATTTTCATTTATATTCTCATATATAAATGAAATATAAATTCAAACCAATCAAACTAAATACAAAAATTTAAATCCCTACTTCAAAATTTCCTAAGTCCTTTAAGTTTTCCTTCATAGACTTAGCCTAGATCATGATCAAATCAATTCAAATTAATGGGATGTTCTCATTTATTTATATTCTCATTTATATCCACATATATAAATGAAATATAAATACAAATCAATCAAACCAAATTCAAAAATTCAAAACTCTAACTCCAAAAATATTCTAAGTCCTTTAAAATTCCCTTTTAATGGACTTAGCCTAAATCATGATCAAACCACTTCAAATGCTTAAAATTTTCTCATGATCAATTTATATTCTCATTTATATTCACATATATAAATGAAATATAAATTCATACAATCAAAACCAATTCCAAAAATCAAACTCAAATCCATTCAAAAACCTAAGCCTTTTAAGTCAAAATCTTGAACTTAGCCAAATCAATTTCAAATCAACCCAAACTCTTGATTTTACTTCATGATTCAATCAACCCTACAATCATGAATTCATATATAAATACAAACCTCAATCACTAAATTAAAATCCAATTCAAAAATCAAAGCCAAATTCCTTTAATGTTCACCCTTTGAATATGAAAAAAGTCAAATGAATCAAAACCCATTTGATTTCAAACCACTTACAAATAGATTTATATTTCAATCATAAATCCATATACAAGTTTAATCAAACTCAAATCAAGCTTTGACCAAGCCATTTGACTCACTTAGGCTCATTTGACCCAAAGTGACCTAACGTACCTTATGAGTCAAATTCTAATCCTAACCAAATTGGACTGAATCAAACTCAGCTATGCCTCTCATCATGATCAACAATCATCATGGGATGATCAATCAACCAAATTGGATCAAACTAAGTCAAACCTAAGGGTTGACCGAGTCAACATTTAGCCAAAATGAAACCTAACATAGCCAAATTCCACCATAGGCAAAATTGATTGAAACCAATGATCTAAGTTCATTCATCACCTATGTTTGAACTTGACCAAGTCAACATTTGAGCTAACCTTGGCCACACCCACTTCGACCCTTGACCTAAAAAGTTAAAATGTGTCAAAACTTGATCTTAGCCAAATTGATTCAAACCAATGGGTCAAGTTCATGAACTTGACCAAAGCCTCAATTGGCCAACTACTAACCTAGCCTAACCTTGAACCCAACTTGACCTAAAGGGTCATGTTGAGTCAAATTCAAACTTAACCATAATTGATTGGAAATAAAGATATCAATCCACTCCATATGACTAACCAAGCCTAAACCTACCCATGACCTAGCTCAAATAGGTCAAATGGATCAAATAGGTTAACTTGACCCATTTAACCTAAATGAAGTCATATGAGCCAAATTCAAACCTAAACCAAATTGAATCAAACCAAAGCCACCAAAACATTTGAAATGGTCATATAAACTTGACCCAAATGGTTTGACTAATTGGTCAACTTGACCCAAGTTGACCCATTTTGACCTAAATGGGTCAACATGAGCCAAACCTTATCAAATGAACTCCAAATCTCATGAAACTTGGCCAAACCTATTTTATCCACATATAGAACATATCCAAATTCAAAAATTGGCCAAATGACTATTCTACCCCTAGGCCATAGAACAAATTATGGACTAATCCATGGGTAATTTGGTCAAGCCCTCTTCATATTCAGTTGATACCTTCCTAATAGCTCAAGTGGACCCAATGAATAGTGGTGCACCCAACCCAATGATTTTGGGTCAGCCCAAATGGACCCAAGGACAAACCTGACACCTAGCTCAAATTGGCTAATTCAAAATCCTCCCTCCACTTGATGTGATGCTCATGGGAGGTTACTAATCCACTCAAGACCTCAAACCGACCATGTGCAAAGATCTAACAGCCTAAACAACCCTCTCCATGTGGTTAATTGGATCAAAATGGCAACCTAAGGCTCGATCGTCTGATTGCCATAGGAGGAGATATACTTCTGATAATTAAATTTGAATTCATCATCCTCACATACGATTGAGCACTGGAGAGAGTTAGGAGTCATAAGAGAGCATCCCTAAGCTTTCTAAGAGGGATTTGAATTTAAGCTTTCTCAATTTTCTTCCTTAGAAAATAGGGGAGCTCATCTCAATTCCCAAGTCCTTCCATGCTCAAATTTAGTGTAATTGCCTTTGTACACTCCCTCAGGGGATCGAGTAAAGTGCACCTAAGCATTCCCTCAAGTTCCCAAAGCAAGGAGGAGGTGAATTGGATCAAAGCCGCAAAAGGGAGCAAGTGGTGTTGGTCCATAGAGAGATCTACTCAACCCCAAGGCTTGAAACTTTAAACATGGCTTCATCTCCACTAGACGAAGCTATCTCATCGACCTCGAGCATCGGTGATCACCTCCAGTGAGGTATAGAATTGTTCAACCACTTAGCTTAGGAGGTGTTGGTCATCTGTGAAAGAAATGTTCATGGCATGTGAAATCCACCATTAAATAGCTTTGTAATTATGTTTAGATAGTGTGGGTACAATCTCATTCCAATCTGAGCTCAATCGAGCTTGGATCTTCCCTTAGATCATGGATGGTCTATGTTGATCCTCAGGAAAGAACTGGGAGAATCCTGGCCATCTATCCGCACATTTTAGATGTACGGCCAACTTTAACCACATGTTTTAGAATTGATTTATCCCTTTTAAAACCATGGAATGATCCCTAGCCATTCGATCCTTGATCGAACGGCAGGGGTCAAACAACGATCCACCACCATGATGCCTTCTTGATGCAACGTTCAAGTGAATAGCTCAGGACACATGTACCGCCATGATGTCGAAGAGCTGGAGATAAGTTAGGGATTTAATTAATTTTAATTAATCTCCTAACTTTCAAAAATTCATATCTCCCTCTATAAAATTTAAAAAAATATGAGATAATTTCTATGGAAAGATAATCCAACGTAGAATATTTTAAAAATGATTTCAATGGATTTTGAGTTATCCTTTTCTTTGAGTTTGGGTTTTAATGGAAATATTATTTTGCTAATTACTCCTTAATTAACCTTCTGATTAATGCCAAACTTCTTGGGTATGTTTTAGGGGATGACCTCTGCCTCCCCTAACTTTCTTGAGATTTATTTAAGGCTTAATTAAGGGAATTACAAATATGTTTTCTAATTACTCCCTTAATGTAATTAAAGATAATTAAGGTTTGGATTAGTGTTTTAATCTTTCATTGGAGTTGATTAAGGTTAGATCCAGTGAATAAGAGGCTTAAGGAATAATTTTGGGGTATTTCCCCTAAGCTATTCCCCAAACCCCTTTTTCTTTCCTTAATCCTCTCTTAATTAAGGGTTATTTCATTAATTATTCTCTTAATTAATCTCTAAAAATTCTAAAAACTTTAAGAACTTAATTAATCTACTTTGGGTAGATGCTTAGGTGTTTAAGAGCCTAATTTTGATTAAGAAAATCAAAACCCAACTCACATGTGTGAGGAGTGTTTTGAAATTACTTAAGTTAAACCCCTTAGCTTAATTAACCATTAATCATGAGCCAAATTGCGTTAGGCCCTTTTTTTCCTAGGTTCATTGCAAATTTAAATTCCTTATGAGTTTTTATGTCATCTCAGTGGCTTATAATTACTTGATTAACTATGTTAAGGTGGTGTATGTAAGGGTTAATTAACTTTCTTAATTCATACCTTAACCTAATTAAAATATAAAAATAAATCTAATAGGAGTTGGTAAGATGTATGGTTCATTTGAAAAGAACCTAACACTTGCCTAATTCCACATCATTTTCATTCTTATTATTACCTATACTCCACACACAAATTTCATAAACAAAATGAAACAATTGCATTCTTTCTTTTCCATTCATTTTTTGTGCATATATTTGTTTTAAGGAAAATATTAGTCTCCGGTTAACAAGGCATAGGTACCCTCACAATGGCATTGTCCTTTGCCTTTCATATATGTGCATGTGAAAATTGGATAAGAAACCTTTTTCTACTTAATGAAAATTGTTCATATTAAGCTTAAAAATTTCCTTAAATGAATTACTTAGCATGCATCATAAAGTTTGTTAAATATTTTTATTTTTATGTATAGATATGCTTAGGACTCATTCATATGCATGTTATACATCTTGGAAAAGAAATGAAGTGATGTATGTTTTGTGAATTTGGTTCATTTTATTTAATCTTAAAATGTCTCTCATTTTGAATAGGTTTGTTTAGAGTTCATCTAAACTTAGGATTAATTAAAAGACTTAATCAAAAAATTCACTAAACAAAACTACAAATGTGAATATACTTTAAGAAATAATAAGGAAGTTAATTAAAATTGTAAGATTCACTTGAACCTAATCAAAACATGAAATAAAAATCAACCCAAATCAATTAAACAACTTAAATGAAATACTCCTCTAAGTTGAATATGCTTTACACTTAGAAAATTCTAACTTAAATCCATAGCTAAGCATACCACACAAACCTTCAAAGCATGCACATTAGGCTAAGTCACCACTTCTAGCTTTAGGTTAGGATGGTGCATGGTTTGATGCTTGCTTTTGTTTTTATGATATATGTTTTAGACTGGATGTTAGGATGTATGCTCGTAGAATGAATGGTAGGGCTATTTGAGTCTAACCATTATTTTCTGTAGAGAATTATGTTTAAGGGGTGCTATAATAAATAAATATAAATCCCTTTGCTTGTAGGTGCCTATACCCCTAAGCATAATCCAATAGGCTGGGTGGACTTAGTCACCCATGTGTGGGGTGATAAGTCCAATATACATGCTTGGGATTTAGGGCGATAAGTTCCAGGTGGACTTCTATCTCCCGAGATAGTACACAATTCCTTAATGACGTACTCGATCACCTGAATAAGCACATCTGCGGATCTGCGTGGCATCCTAAAATGATAAATTTTTATATTCTTTCCTTTTTCACCACAGATTTGAAGGCGACCTTATAGAAAATTTTCACCATAGATTTTTCTGGCGACTCTGTTGGGGATGGTTCCTCTCTCCATCTTTGATAAATGATCGTTGTCTTCAAGTATCAATAGTAGATTTGTACTTTGGTATGAATCTGAGACTATCTTTCTTTTCATTGGCACTTAGCTTATTTCATCCTCTAGTTGAGTTAGCCAACAAGTTTTAGATTTTAGGACCTCACTCCATGTTGGTCTTAAAACCCCCATTGGGTTCTCCAATGGGTAAAAAAATAAAAATATTTAAATAAAAAGAAAACATTTAAAGACTTCCTCCTTCTCAGTTTATGATAAAGAAAGGTTCATTCTAAAATAATAAAGATAATAAATTTTCCATAAGAACTTTGTTTTCCAAAAAATCACTCTTTAAAAAAAGCACCTAATAAAATATATTCCACAAAAAGTTTATCACCCTCATTTAACAATTTTCATAATTATTACATGTAGGAATTTTTTAAAAATAAAACTAACAATCTTTTCCAAAAGCACAAATGAACATCTTCTTTCAATTCACTTTGATGAAGATTTCACTTTTCAAAATAAAATGAACAATCATCTTTTCAAAAATCACAATTATAAAGTTTTCAGAAAGCATACATGAACCTTTCCATTCAATACACTCACACCTATTGAATGGAAATTTCATTTCTAAATAAAGTTAAATTTTTCCCAAAGCACAAATGAACATCTTCTTTCAATTCATTTTGATGAAGATTTCATTTTCAAAATAAAATGAACAATCACCTTTCTAAAAATTAAAATCAAAACCAAAAATAAAATTTTCAAAAAGCACACATGAACTTTTCCATTCAATACACTCACATCTATTGAATGAGAGTTTCATTTCCAAATAAAATTAATTTTTTTGAAAAGCACAAATGGACATCTTCATTTAATATACTCAAATTTATTAAATGAAGACTTCATTCCCAACTAAAATAATATCATTTGGAAATCCCACTATAACATATCCCACATATGATTAAGTTTGAATTCTTCTCTTTCAAAAAGTAATAATCACACGCAAAATAAAATTTTCACATTTCAAAAATAAGATTGACCTCCATTCGTGCATACTCAAATTTGTTGAATGAAAGTCCTCTTTTCAAAAATTAAAATTGATCATATTTTCAAAAAAAATTCAAACATATTCGAAAACTCATTTAGCATACTCAAATTTGCTAAGTGAATTCTCAAAATCTAAAATCAAAACATTTTTCAAACACATTTTGGGAACCTCATTTAGAATACCCAAATTTGCTAAGTAAAGTCTCCAAATCTAAAATAAAAAATTTTCAAACATATTTTGGAACCTCATATAGCATACTCAAATTTGCTAAGTGAAGTCTCCAAATCCAAAATCAAAAATTTTCAAACACATTTGGAACTTCAATTACCATACTCAAATTTGCTAAGTGAAGTCTCTATATCCAAAACATCAAAAATTTTCAAAGTCACATTTAGAACCTCATTTAGCATACTCAAATTTGCTAAGTGAAGTTTCCAAAATATAGAATCAAAAAACTTTCAAACACATTTTGGACCTTCATTTAGCATACTCAAATTTGCTAAGTGAAGTTACCAAATCCAAAATCAAAAATTTTTCAAACAACTTTGGAACTTCATTTAGCATATTCAAATTTGCTAAGTCCCAAACCCAAAATCAAGCATTTTTCAAACACATTTGGAACTTCTTTCCTTAAGCATACCAACTTTTCTAAGGAGAAGTTTCCATTCTTCAAAACTAAAAACATTAAAATTTTGAACACATCTTTTAGAATTTCATTTAGCATACTCAAATTTGCTAAGTGAAATATCCATTTCACAAAACTAAGTGGGAATTCAACCTTAGCATATTATATTTTCTAAAGTAAAGTCTCCACTTTCAAACAAATCAAAATAAAAATGAAACACTTAGGATTTTTTTAGCACACCTAAATTTGGTAAGGGTCCTACCTTTTCAAAAATCAAGACATCAAAATAAAATGAAACACTCAGGATTTTCTTAGCATACCTAAATTTTCTAAGAACCCTATTTTCAAAAATCAAACAAAATACACTTGGATTCTTCACTTAGCATATCTAAATATGCTAAGTGGGAATTCTAAATTTCAAAATCAAACAGCACTTTACAAAAAGAAAACAATCACTTTCAAAAACACTTCACTTAGCAAACCCAAATTTTCTATTTAAGTAAAATTCCAAAATCATCAAATAAAAATAAAATCAATTTGACCCTAACTTTAACATACCCAAATTTGTTAAAGGAAAGGGTCCTCAAATCAAAAAGAAAATCTAAATTCAAATAAACATGAACCTATGGAAGCATCCTTCTCAAAATATTTGAATCCATCTTTCAACATACCCAAATTTGTTGAAGTTGGATTCATATTTAAAATTCCTCTTTCAATCCAAAATTCTCAAATCTATTTGAACCCCACTTAACACATCCAAGTTGTTAGATGTGGGTTCAAATTTTCAATTCAAATACAAAAATCAACAAAGATAGAAATCTGATCCAAGTTTCTCACAGATTCTCACCATCGCAGACAAATGTTACTCAAGTTAATCTGAAATGGAAAACTCGCAGAAATTTATTTTCACTTTCCCTCATAGCATGGATTTGGCTTCGGACCAGGCCAACTTTCCCCGATTGGATCATACACACCTTATCCATTTCGGTAGGGGGCTTGAGGGAGTGAGGATTACATGTGAGGGCACTACCCTCATGACAGTTAGTAGGACCACAGTGATCTGGCATAAGCTGGTCATCCGAATTGACTTATCCTCTGATTCTAACATCTCCTCATTGAAGATGATAGTAGTGCACCCCACAAGCTTCGTTGGAAGCACCTAGTACAAGCAGCCCTCGACATTTCTCATGCGCCCGGTGAGGGATATCACCCTCTCATAGTACCCTCTAAAGGTAAGGCTCCTGTCTTAGGGCTTTCCCCACTTTGAGTATGGGTCAGCTCCTCCCATCCTAGGACACAAGTAGAAACAAGAACCACATGATCAAGCACCACACTAGAAGAGAAGACAACCCGCTCAGTTGAAGAGTTTTCCATTATTACTTTATCATTACAAAGAACCGCTTCCATCCTCTCTCAGGTTAGACAAAGAGGATGTTAGAGGATCTCATCACCTCCACTAGTGGTGCACAAAGACGCCCAGTCAGGGGAGGAGGTCATTTCTCGGCCTCCGCCTTGTGCCGGTAGGTGGAACTTATAGAGAGCTTGATCTTAGATCCATCATCCCCCATAATGTGGGGAAGCATATCCACCAGAAGAGGGCCCGAGAGGCCCATACAGCTCACATTACAAATAGGGAGAGATGGAGGTTGGGCCACCGAGCCGCTCTTATTAATTTTCTAGCTCTACTGCCACACCATACAAAGATCCTACTTACTCGCCTATCATAGAAGGATAGCTCCTATGCATAGAGAGTCGGTAGTGTCTCCACCCCACCACTGTACCCCTCATCCGCCATTAGTAATCCAATTCCAGCAAAGGCCATGAAGGCCATATCTGGGGAGAAGTGCACCCCATTGGTGATCTAGCTACAGCCAAGGGATCCTACCCCATCCACACCTATCACACCACCTTCTGGGTGGTAAGGAGAGACCCCAAAGCATCGTGGTTGTCCCTTCTCTATCATTACAAGAGGGAGATGGATCAGTGGAGAGATTGTTACCCTCATACACCTGGGATCACTCCCACCCTGCAAGGTGTGCCTCTGTGTATGAAGTGATCATCGCTAGCATTGTATTTCATGATTGATCATCCGATGAGATATGGCATATTTCATGAAAAGAAGGAGATTTTGGGGTATGATTATGGAGATTCCAACAAAGACTTATTAGAGACTATTAGATGCATGGTTGTGAGGATCTCTTCAGTAGCCATGGAAGGTGAAGGATCTAGTAGGTCAGGTAGCTTTTGCTATCTTTTTTTTTCCATTTGGAAAGGCAAGTCGTAAGACTTAAATCACTAATTTCGTCTAACCGGCTTGTGAGCCGATGCGCTGCCCCTCATGAATTACTATTCTTTCCGTTTACCTAATTCTTCATTCCTTTCACGAACTCTTCCATAGATTCGATCGTGTTTTACAATTATAGCTTCCACACCTATTCATTTTGGATTATTTACTATAGATATTCAAATTTGAGATTGATAATTTACTATTACTAACTCTTACTATCTATATAGTATGATTGCATTGATCTAGGCTGAAGGCAAACCTAAAGAAAGGTCACCCTTCTTTGAAACACTTTGGTATTGCTCCTAGATTAGGATACAAAGAATGAATCAGAGGGTATATCTCACCATAACACTATCAATCTCAACGGGATTAGGTAGCACCGACAGATGTGGGTGATGAGGTTAATCAAGAAGATACAAAGACGCCTCGCACCTTTGACATCGCTTAATATAGAAGGATGAAAGAGGATGATAGATGACATGATAGAGGACTTGTTAGCAGCAATTTTAGTGCTTCAGAAATAAGCCCCATTAGTTCATCCTACTACAGTCGACATCAGTCAGCCTGAGTTAGTGCATGCCTTAGAGCCAGCCAAGAATTTACCTCCCGTTGAGCAAGGTAGCACTAGCATGTATAGGAAGGTAGTGGAAAGTACCTTCATACAAGAAAAAGACATAAAATCCATGGTTTAGCAGCAAGTTAAGAAAGCATTGGCTCAAGCCTGGGGAGGATCATTAGTTCCAAAGGGTAAACCCTACACAAAGGAATTTGATGTCATCCAACATCCCAAGAGTTTTGTGATGCCTTCCTTCAAAAGCTTTGATGGCAGTAAAAACCCAAGGCAGCACATAACACACTTCAGGACCAGTTGTTGCAATATCGATGGCAGCAACACTTTGCTTTTCTACCTCTTCGTTAGTAGCCTAGCGGGTATTTCTTTCAATTTGTATGCTAAACTGCCCAATGGTTCAGTAAAGACATTTGCTGAGTTAGAGCAACTCTTCATCAAGAGGTTTTCTGGAGCTCAACAAAGGTGATCTCACAGTAGCAACAACACCTGAGTCCCTTGTTGATTATGTCCATGGCGAAAGTATAAAGTGTGAACCATACTAGCAAGATGCCATTGAGATTCTTTTGAAGAATATCCATGGCTCAGTTGCCTTCATGCTTAAGGGATTCACTATCAAAACATTTGAGAAGCTAATCAACAAGGTGGCTAGTCTATAAGGAGAGGCCAAATAGTTGCCTTTTCAAGATCAGTTGCCTAAGAAGAAGCTACAAAAGGTCTATAAGAAGAAGCCGGGAGCAGTCACAATGGTAGATAAGGGGCGTGCTAGAGATCAATCGAGAGACCAACCCTAGCCTCCACCCTTTTGCCACCACCGCCTCTACCACAGCCTCCATCCGACCAGAATCGCCTCCATATACCACCCAAGAAGCCATACCTTCCGCCAAGAAGCTATGGTCCACCTACTCTTTTAGATAAGTTAAACAAACCTTATTCTTTTAAGAAGGAGGTAATCAGAAAGATCTTTAAGAGTCTCTTAAAGAAACCTAATTTTCAGCTACCCGAGCCTAAGAGACAGGAGGAAGTAGGCAAAAGTCATGATCGATACTTTTTCCCTTACCACCGTATGCTAGGCCATGTTTTGGAGGATTGCTTCACATTCAAGGATTGGCTTGAACACAGTTTTAAGACCAGTGCCATAGTTATCCCAAAGGAATACCTTGTGAAAACCATCCAGTTCCATCTGGGTAATCCTTGGGGATACATGTGAGCCTACCAAAACTAAAGAAGGCTGGGATATTTGTTTATCTAAAACCTCTAAGAAGATCAAGAATCTTTCTTTGTAGGTTCCTGAGTCAGCTCAAACCTCCAACATCAAGAAAGGTTTGCAAGTTTCTAATGCCAACTATAGGAAAGGGGAGTAGAAGAAGGCGGTCAGATAGCAATAGCCATCGACCGACCACCTCCAGATTACAAGATCCAATGAATTCTTCCACTTCAGCTAGCTCTACTTCTTCTACTAGTAGAACTCTTGTATCGGTGGATAAGGGCATCAAATCTTTTACCCCACTCACTTTACTTGATTTGTATTTTGTACCTCCAAATAATTCAAAGAAATTGAAGAATAAACCTAGTTTGAATTACATCTATGTCACTTCTGATGGGTTGTCTTCTTCTATTCCTAATGATAACTCTTCAAGTCAAAATAACTATAACAATTCCAATCTTCCTCTTTCTGATTCAGAGTTGGACTTTCCTACTCTAAATACTATGGGTTTTCCTCTTGACATAGACTTGGAATCATCCAATTTTGAGGGTCCCATAAGAGAAGCTATAGGTGAGCCTGATGTACAGGTAGAACCTTCCATTATCCTGCCACAATAGATCACCGAAGTCAACCTCCATAGTGGCAAGGTTCTACCTCCTAGGGCAGCACCTCAATATAAATGGAAACAAGTCATTGGTATAGAAGATTGAGAAGCCCTTCCACAAGATGCTCCACCCTTGGATATGCTTGTGGAGGACCAGCCGAAGGTGGACTACAATGTCCTTTCTCATCTAAGAAAGTTTCCATATAAGCTAAGCATATATGATGCCCTTATCTTATCTAAAGAGATGAGGGAATCACTAATTAAGGCTCTTCTTGATCCTAAAATATGCTTAGCTCAACTGACTGCTATAGGTGAGGAAGCACATTATGCAAAAGAAGCTCAGGGTATCACCTTCACAGATGAAGACCTTCTTTTGGGGGACTTAGAGCACAATTATTCCCCTCTACATCACAGTTGACATGGACAGGTTCAGACTTGCCAGAGTTTTCATAGATTTAGGTGTGTCAATGAACATTATTAGTCTAAAGACCCTTGCCTATTTGAGGATCGACATCTCCACACTCTGAGGAGATCAGATAATGTTGAGAGGATTCAATGACCAAGGTGATTGGCTTCAGGTTCTATAGTGTTACCTTTGGAGATAGGTGACTGGAAGACTGAAGCCAAGTTTTACATCATTAATTCAAATAATTCATTCACTGCTTTGCTTGGTAGGCCTTGGATACATCAGAATAAGATCATTTCACCCACCCTCCATCAGTGCATCAAGTTTAGAAAAGATGGAATTGAGTACCGTGTCAACGGAGATGAAAAGCTATTTTCAATTAGAGAGGTTGAGATTTATGAGGATGTAACCTACTATCTTCCTCAAAACACCCTTTCTCATGGACTTGGACAAAATTCAAATGCAATCACAAAATAAAAAGAAAATAAAGAAAAATAAAGGTTAAAAGAAAATGAAAAGAAAAATAAAAGTCCAAGTGAACAAGAAAGGGGAATTGAGAAAGAAATATATCTGCATATCACATTCCACCCACAGTTCATTCTATCATATAGACATGTGGGTAACATGGCTCAACCTCCACCGGGCAGAGGCAGAGGCAGAAACAGAGGTGGAAGACCCCTTAGTTGGCCATCAGCCAACAGATGTCATATTCATTTCATAGAGGATTCACATGGAATCTAGTTTAGAGGATGAGTCTAATGTGATTAGTATACCAACCAACCCCTCTCCAGTTCCATTGGAGGTGTGCATGACAAGACAGGCCTCCAAACAAAGCAAAGTATTTGAATCTAATTTATGTGAAACTATTAAGCAAAAATTGGGAACCTTAGCTCTTACCTCACTTACATCTTAGAAAGTTGAAGGTTTGATAGTTAAGGAAGTCCCTAAGTCTTCCAATAACATGAAGTAGAAGAAGTTCTTTTTGGGATCATCATCCTCAAGTCTTGAAGTTGATGTAGAACTTGACGAGGATACTTATCAAGAATTAATGGAATTACCATTTGACTTTTACTCGCCTTGTATTCATAATCTTATACAAAATGGTTTAGTTCCTCACACATGGTCCAAGCACAGGTCAGAGTATTTCAAAATGCTATGGAATAATATAGGCAGAGAAGCACAATCAAGAGTAGGACTGTGATTCGATACAGTGGGTCCAGTTGGTGATGACGATTACTGCTTGTTACCAATCATTTGGAGTTTGATAAGTTCTTCTCACACATCCCAAACTCTTCTGAGAATGTGTGCTTAGAAATCTCAGATGATCCAGATTATCTCCAAGTTAAAGAGGCACCACCAGAGTTTGAAGAGGAGATTCATTCAATAATAGACAAGCTTAAAGCAATCAACCTCGAGATCAAAGAAAATCCACGCTTGTCATACATCAATTTGTTGCTGAATGAAGAAGAAACCAATGACTTAGTTAGGCTATTGATTGAGTTTAAAGATTGCTTTGCATGGAGTTATGAAGAGATGCCCAGATTATCTCCTGAGGTAGCAGTCCACAAACTAGCAATAGATCCTAATGTTACCCTTATTAAGCAAGCTCTTAAATGCATGCGATTAGAAATTAAACAACAGGTCATTTCTGAAGTCAAGAAATTGATCGATGATAGTTTTATCAGGGAAGAAAAATATCCTACCTGGTTGGCTAGTGTTGTCTCAATTAAGAAGAAGACTGGCCAAATTCACATATGTGTCAATTTTAGGGACTTAAATAAGGCATGTCCTTAAGGATGAGTTTTTTCTTCCTATACCAGAATTAATGGTGGACGCCTCATCTCATGCGCCTTCTTTTCATGGATCATCATGCTATAACAAAATCAAGATGTCTACTGAAGATGAAAGAAACACTACTTTTCGACCCCCAATCAGAATCTTCTATTATAGGGTTATGCCTTCTAGGCTGAAAAATATCGGTGCTACATACCAACGAGCCATGACTTAGATCTTCAATGAACTCATCCATCATTAAGTTGAGTGATGCGTTGATGATATCATAGTCAAGAGTAGAGAAAAGGAAGACCACCTCTTTGACTTGAGAGTAATTTTCGAATGGCTAAGATAATATAACCTCAAAATGAATCTCCTGAAGTGCGCATTCAAAGTAACTTTAGGTAAATTCCTTGAGTTTGTTGTTCGACATTGGGAATAGAAATAGATCCTAAAAAGATCAAAGTCATCTTAGAAATGCCACCTCCTAAGAGTTTAACTCAACTCAAATCTTTTCAAAGATGGTTGACATATCTAAGATGCTTTATCTCTAATCTATCAAGGAGATGCAAGCCATTTTCAGCACTTATCAAAAAGGATGCCAAGTTCAAGTGGGATGACAAAAAAGACATCAAGAAGATTTGGTAAAGTCAGCCTCTAGTAACCCCTATCCCGAGCAAGCCACTTATACTCTACACTACTACATTGGATGACTCTCTCAGCGCTCTATTGGCCCAAGTAAATGATGAAGGGAAGGAGAACACTCTTTACTACCTCAATCGTCGTCTGATTCTCATTAAAGGAAACTATCCTCCTATTGAAGAACATTGCCTAGCTTTGATCTTTGTTTCCCAAAAGCTATAGCATTATATGCTTTCTCATAAGGTGAACTTAATCTCTAGAATAAATCCACTACAATACTTCATAAAATAGCCAATGCTATCCAGATGTTTAGCTTGTTGGTCCATGATTCTCTCACAGTTTGACATCACATTTGTACCCCCTTCGTAAAAAAAAAGGATTGAATTAAGACACACTCACTTCCTGCTGATTCTCCGCTTAGTGACGATCTCCCTGATGAACAAATCATGAACTTAGTGGAGGTCGGCAACCACCGATGGGAGATGTATTTTGATGGTGCAACTTCTTTTCACAAAGGTGAAGCACCACGATCTATTCTCCCAAGAAAGGTAGGGGTAAGAATCATTGTTATAACTCTAAATCGTGATGTGATGAGATTCTCATACTATCTATCCAACCCCTACACCAACAAAAAAGCTAAGTATGAGCCTTTGATTTCCAATCTAGAGTTAGCCATCACTATCAGTTTCAAGAGCATCAATATCTTTGGGATTCTCGGTCATCATCAACTAGATTGCAGTCCTACCGGTTCTCAAACCCAAGCTTCATCATTACCAGTATACCATGAAGCTTGGCCTTCTCAAGTCACCATCTGCAAGGTTCCCCGAGCAGAGAACGTAGTAGCAGATGATTTGGCCAAACTTGCCAAAGAATTGGCATGTCTGGAAGATGAGTCCATTTTAATAAGGGTCCAAAATAGGCAATTCATATCTCTTATTGATGTTGAACTCATCGAGAGACTTTCTCTTAATGGGGAGGTTGCCGTTGCCAAAATGGACAAGGAGCTGGATTGGAGGAAATCGTTCATAGATTACTTGAATACTAGCAAACTACCTCTAGAAAAGTCACAAGCCCATCGTGAAAACAGAGAGCTCTCTATATGCTCTCATGGCACCCTATCACGGTCCTTTGACCAAATGTGGTTATGTTGTTTAGACAAACACGAAGCCCGTAGCATTATAATTGAGGTACATTCAGGTCTATGCAGAGCACATCAATCTGATCTGAAGATGAAGATGAAGATTAAATGACTTGGATACTATTGGCCTTTGATGATTATAGACTGCACAGATATAGCTAGGAGATTCCATCAATGTCAGGTATACGGTGTGGTCCTCCACCAACAACCCAACATTCTACACCCTACATTAGCTTCATGGCCATTTGAGTGTTGGGGGTATCGATATTGTTGGTCCGATCGATCCTCCTTCTTCCAAGGGGCATCGTTTCATCTTTAGCTGCAACTACTACTTTTCTAAGTGGGCGGAAGCCATCCCACTCAGAGAGGTCACAACTCATCATGTGCTTCAATTTTTTAGGAACCATATCATATATAGGTTTGGAGTTCCTCGATGAATTATATCTGATAATGGTACTATATTCAAAAACACGAAGATCAATAGCTTTGCTAGAAGACACGATATAGATTAGAGATACTCCACCATCTATTACCCCAGATCAAATGGCTTAGCATAAGCATTCAACAAAACTCTCATCCAGATACTAAATAAGACTCTTGATGATAACAAACGATAGTGGAACGAGCAGTTGGTTGAAGTCTTGTGGACCTACCGCACACATATCAATTTTCTCAACTATCCTATTCATTTTCTTCCTTTAGAAGTTCAACTTCTGCCACTAAGGATAGCATTGGGTAATAAGAACACTACATAGCAAAATGCAAAGTTGCGATTAGAAGAGCTCAAAGGTTTGGAGGAGAGTCGCCTACGGGCGTGCTAGAACCTCGAGTTGTACAAAGCCAAAATGATTCAAGCTCACAACAAGCTAGTTTGGCCTAGGTCTTTCTGAGTAGGAGAACTTGTGTTAGTTCTAAGGAGACTAATTATTTCCCATCAAAAAATGGGAGGCAAGTTTGAACCCACTTGGGAAGGCCCCTATGTCATAGAAAAGGCATACCAAGGAGGATCTTATCAACTTATAGATTATAAAAGGGAACACTTGATGCTTCCAATTAATGGGCTCTATCTAAAGAAATATTACCCATAAAATAAACCATGTTTAAAAATAATAATTAATAAAAAGAACAAAAATTTGATTCCATTCATCAAATCTTCTCTTCTTTCAAAGAGTTGTTTGCTTGTCTTGCAAATCCACCATGACGTATCTAGAGTAGGTGTAAGAGTTCCCCAATGGCATCCTATCCCCCTTTGATAACATAAACACAATCTCTCAATGCTATTAGAATAGGTGTAAGAGAATCTGAGAGGCATCCTATTTTGATTATCATAACTAAGTTAGGTGTGAGAGAACCCAAGTAGCATCCTTTCTTAGTGGGAATTCTTTTTGCCATCCGTGGCATCATTTCATATAAACCCCTAGTGTGTTTTAAGGTAGGTGTAAGAGTTCCCCAGATGTGTCCAATTCCTTTTAACACATGCACAATAATAAACACAAATCTTTTATCTCGAGCTACTTTGATGTGGGAGCAAGCCCCATGTGACACTCACTTATTAACTGGCTCTAGGTCAGGTCTACATGCTACCTCGCTAGTATGTCACCCTAGTGGCCACTTATTTGAGGATGTGAGTCCCCAAGCTTTCTTCCTAATTTGACCATTCCAAACCAATGAGCACCTTATTAGTATGGTAGTTTTGACTGCCCAGCCAGTAAGTTACCTCATGATTAACTTTTCTTAAGAAGATGTGGGTCCCAGTACTTTTTTTTTTAACTAACCATCATGCTCTAACTAGGTTGAGTATATTTGAGGTTTAGGATAAGTCCCCCAGAGGCTCCTTTCCTCTTGACTACTTATATAAGTCTCCTGGCATTCACTCAAGAGTCACCCCAGGTCTGGCCCTCCGACGACACTATCCCAGCAATTAATTTCACTATAGAAGGATGTAAGTCCCCGAGCTTTCTCCTAGGTTGCAAACCGATACACCTTAAGTTGGTTGATGTTCTATGCATTGACACGGATGATACACCTTGGTGATATGAGTCCCCGCGCTTTCTCCTTGAGTTGGACATCGAATACCTATTAGAATTTTGAATAGCCATGTCATCTTCTCCAAAGTGTTGGATTAAGCCCTTACAACCCCATCCCCTGTAAGCACTCTAATTAGATCACATCCTTTGAGACCCCATTTAGATACTACCTGAGTTACTTTTTGATTAGACAATCCCCCTTTCCTAGTAGCCACCCCTGTGGTTGAAGAATTTGTTCAGCAGATGTGCAGATTCTCCCTTAGTTCAGTAAATTTGAGATAGGTTTAGGCTGATATAAGCTCCTTCCCAATTTGATCCCTCGCAAACTAATAGACCGATAAGCAAATTAAACCAAAAATAAATAAAATTACTTTACTTGTGGATTAGGAATTCAAGCCCCCAAAGGGCCCCTTTTCTTTAGTAGGCATCCTATCTTTAGGGCAGTGTCAGCAGAACTCCCTATAAGAATTGCCTGACTACCTAAGTTGAGATAAATCCCCGGGTCGGTACTCACTCCGTAGTCACCCTTAGGTCAGGTTCAATCTATTTTTTCATAAGCAAGTTACCAGAAACCTTTGGTTATTCCCACAGCTTTGAAAGATATAAATGTTGTCCACAGTAGTCTTTTCTAGTGGAAGATGTGAGTCCCCGAGCTTTCTTCCCCTGAATTGATCATTATAAATTGAAAGGCACTCCTTTGGTTGGATAGTTCTCCAATCGGTCGAGAAGCTACTTCCTTTGGTTCAATAAATCTAAGATAGGTCTAGGCTGACATGAGCCCCTTCTCAGTATGATCCATCGTAAACCAACAAAATCCATCAAAATAAATCTAAAAATGAAATTAATCTTGACTATCTTTGAGCTGATCTAAGTCTTCCAGCGACATTCACTCAATAGTCAGCCCTAGCTTGGGTTTGATTTGTTGCCCAAAGTAACCAATCACCCCAATGGTTCCTTGCTGGGGAAGATATGAGTCCCCGCACTTTCTTCCTAACTTGGCCATTATATACCGAAAGGCACCATCTGGTCGGATAGTCCTACCTTATGGTTGGTAGATTATTCCCTTTGAATTGATAAATCTGAGTTAGGTCTAGGCCTCCATGGCCCCTACTAGTGCAGTTCATTGCAAACCAATAGGATCCATCATGATCAAAACCAAACAAATCTAAAAAATTAAATTAATCTTGACCATCTATCTTTGAGTCGATCTAAGTCCCCCAGTGACATTCACTCAATAGTCAACCCTAGGTTGGGTTTAATCTGTTGCCTTGCCAATAAATTACCCCAACAACTGGTCTCTACTTTGGAGGATGTATGTCTATTATTCTTTCTTCTTAGTACAGCTGCTGCATAACGAAAGGCATCACTTTAGTTGACTAGTCCTACTATGTGTTTAGTATACTACCCCTTTGGATTGGTAAATCTGAGTTAGGTCTTGGCTTCTATGACTCCAACTTAGTGTAGTCCATTGCAAACCAACAAGGTTCATCTCAAAAATTCAAACCTAACAAAATTAAAACAAATTTAACCATTTTCCCAAGTGTAAACTTCTCCTCAGTGAGACTCAAATCAAATCAAACCTCTCATCCCCTTGTGGATGACTTGAACTTGCTTCCCTAGAGGAAGGTTCACACTCTATCCCTTAGTGATTCTTCCCTCTCTCTTATGTCTTGGACATAAGTAGAGCCACATTGTACTAAGCTCTGGAATCTTTCTACACCTTAGGTTAGGGATAGCTTGTTTTTATTAGTGCTTTTGATCTTTCGGTGTTGTTGATCATTTCGGTCAACACCAATATGTGTGATGTTCATTGTCAGTCACACCACACCTTTTGGGCACCCTTTGTTAACCTCATTTTAGAATGAGCTCTCAACCCGTCCATCTTAGACATAGGAATTCTCTTAGAGTTTAAGAGTTCCTTAGTCTTAAGACACATCTAGTGATTAAGTGAACACTCAACCTAGTCTTAGAGACCTAAAAGAGTTAGCCATAGGAATAGGTCATGCCTTAGGGGTGTGTTGACCTCATTTCTAGAATGAGTTATCAACCCCTCCATCTTAGGCATAGGATTACTCGTAGACTTTAAGAGTTCCTTAGTATTAAGATGCATCTAGTGATTAGGTGGACACTCATCCTATCCCTAAAGACTTAGAAGAGTTAGCCATAGGAATAGGTCATGCCTTAGGGGATTTCCTACCCTTGGCTTAAACCATTCCTCACTTTTCTTCTTTCAAGTCAAACTCCAAATCAATTCTATTTTATTGTCCCCAAACTCAAATCAATTCCATGATTCAAATCCATAATTGAAATCTATGATTCAAACCCATGACCAAAATCGATCAAAAATTCCTAAGTCCAAATTTTGCCTAAGTCCTTAATCTTCCCTTAAGGACTTAAACAAAATCATGATCAAAACTTATTCAAATCTTTGAGATTTTCCCAAAATCTATTTATATTCTCATTTATATTCACATATATAAATGAAATATAAATTCAAATCAATCAAACTAAACTCAAAATTCTAAACCAAATCATGAAATTTTTCTAAGTCCCTTAATTTTTCATTAATGGACTTAGCCTAAACTTTGATCAAATCAATTCAAATCCTTGGGATTTTCTCAAAACTCATTTATATTCACATATATAAATGAAATATAAATATAAATTAATCAAATCAAATCTTCAAATTAAATTTCCAATTTAAAAATTTCATAAGTCATTAATTCTCCATTAATGGACTTAGCCTAAACCTTGATCAAATCAATTCAAACTTATGGGATTTTCTCAAAACTTATTTATATCCACATTTACATTTACATATATAAATGAAATATAAATATAAATCAATCAAATCAAAGGAAAAAAATTAAATTCTCAATTAAAAATCTCCTTTAAGTCATTAATTTTCCACTAATGAACTTAGCCTAAACCTTGATTAAAACACATCAAATTCATGGGATTTTCTCATAACTCATTTATATTTACAATATAAATGAAATATAAATATAAATCAATTAAACCAAATTCAAAAATTCAAACTCTAAACTCCAAAATTTTCTTAAGTCTCTTAAATCCTTCTTAATGGACTTAGCCCAAATCATGATTGAACCACTTCAAATCCTTGAAATTTTCTCATGATCCATTTATATTCTCAATTATATTCATATATATAAAGGAAATATAAATTCAAACAATCAAAACCAATTCCAAAAATCAAACTCAAATCAACATAAAATCCAATCTAAGCCTTTCAAGTCAAAATCTTGAACTTAGCCAAATCAAGCCAAATCCTTGATTTCTCTCATGGTTCAATCAACCCTACAATCATGAGCTCATATATAAATCCAAACTTCAATCACTCAATCAAACCTAGTTCCAAAATCAAACCCAAAACCCTTTCATATTCTTCTTTTGAATATGAAATTATCAAATGGATCAAAACCCATTTGACTTCAAACCACTTCTAAATAGATTCATACTTCAATCATGAGTCCATATACAAGATCAACCAACTTCAAATCAAGCTTTGTCCAAGCCATTTGACCCACTTAGGCTCACTTGACCCAAAGTGGCCTAAAGTACCCTTATGAGCCAAATTTTGATCCTAACCAAATTAGATTGAACCAAACTCATATATCCCTCTCATCATTATCAACAATCATCATAGGATGATCAATCAATCAAATTGGGTCAAACCAAGTCAAACCTAAGGGTTGACCAAGTCAACACTTAACCCAAAATGAAATCTAACATAGCCAAATTCCACCATAGGCCAAATTATTTGAAACCATTGATTTAAGTTCACTCATGACCTATGTTTGAACTTGACCAAGCCAACATGTGAGCCTAACATAGCCCAGTCAACTTGACCCAAGTTGACCCATTTTTATCTAAAGGGTCAAAATGTGTCAAAACTTGATCTCAGCTAAATTGATTGAAACCAATGAGTCAAGTTCATTCCAAATCACTTGTGGAACTTGACCAAAGCCTCAATTGGCCAACTAGACCCAACCTAGCCCAATTGACGTTAGAGCCAACATGACACAAAGGGGTCATGTTGAGCCAAAATTAAACTTAACCCAAATTGATTGGAAACAAAGATACCAATCCACTCCATATGACTAACCTAACCTAAACCTACCCTTGACCTACCTCATGTAGGTCAAATGGGTCAAATAGGTCAACTTGACCCATTTGACCTAAATGAAGCCATATGAGCCATATTCAAAACTATACCAAATTGAATCAAACCGAAGCCACCAAAATATTTCAAATGGTCATATAAACTTGACCCAACCCTTGGTTTGAAAATGACCATCCTACCCCTAGGCCATAGAGCAAATTTTGGCTTAACCCATGGGTAATTTGGTCATACCCTCTTCACATTCACTTGAGGCTTTCCTAAAAGCTCAAGGGGACCTAGGGGAGAGTGGTGCACCCAACCCAATGGGTTTGGGTTAGCCCATTTGGTCTCTAGACCAAAATCGATCCTATGAGTCAAAATTGAAAATTCAAACTCCCTCCCAAGTTTAAATTAAAGCACATGGGAGGTTGGTGATCCACTCATTGGCTCAAAATGACTATGTACACACTCCTAACTAATCAAACAGCCCTCCCAATATGATCAATTGGATCAAAATGATACACAAGCTTGCAGCCATCTGATCCTTCAAGGGGGACATATACTCCCCCTAAACAAACTTGAATTGATGATTCCTAAATTTGATTGAGTGCTAGTGAGACTTAAGAGCCATCAGAGAGTGATAGAAAGCATCCTAAAGCTCTATCCAATTACCAATTTCTCAATTTTCAAAGAGTGAAAATACGAGAGCTCAATCCATTAGCCAACTTCTTCCACACTACAATCAATTGCAATTCCTTTTTCAAGCACACTTAGGTGACCAAGTTGAGCTCTCCTAAGTTCATTCCCAAGTTCTAAAGGAAAGGGAGGATTGAATTAGATCTAAGTCGAGCTCAAGCAAAGGAGGATCCACTTAACCTCAAGTGTTAAAAACTTCAGCAAGGCTTTGTCTCAATCAGATGAAGCATCTTTGAGGGAATCGAGCGCTAGTGATCACCTCTGGTGAGGTATGATATTTTTCGAGCATTAAACTCAATGTGGTGTGGAGCTTTATGAAATAAACTTTTACCACATCAATTTTTGACCGTTGGATTTGTCGCTCTTTGTCTTTAGATGGTGTGGGCTGAGTTTAGTTTGATTCCATGCTAGATTGAGCTTGGATCTTCCCCTTGATCATGGACGGTCTATGTTGATCAAGGGAAAGAACTTGGATGATCTCAGCCATCCATCTGCACATTTTAGATGGATGGCTGAGATAATTTAGCACGTTTAGATTTCCTTTTATCCATTTTAAAATGTTGGAGAGATCCCTGGCCATTCGATCTTTGATCAGACGTTAGAGGATCAAAGCACGTGCACTGCTAGCCATCATTTGGGATGTGATGTTTAAGTAATCCCTCACGGTGTGATGCATGTAAAGCGCATTGACCGACACTACCACACGTCGCGTCGTGAGCCAGGGATTAGTTAGGATTATCTAAAATGCTTAATTAATTCCTAATTAACCTAGAGATCTTCTAAATTATATATCTCCCTCTAAAAAATTTATAAAAATGTGAAATTAAATCTTATGGATAGATAATAAAACCTAGAACATTTTAAATTTAATTTTGATGAGTTTTAAATTATGCTTTTCTCTGAATTTGGGTTTTATTAAAAAGTTTATTTTGCTAATTACTTTTTAATTAAGCCTCTTATTAATCCCAAATTTCTTGGGTATGTTTTAGAGGATGACTTCTGCCTCTCTTAATTTTCTTGGGATTTATTGAAGGCTTGATTAGAATAATTGCTTATGGTTTTCTTAATTATCATCCTTATGTAATTAAGCATAATTAGAATATGATTAGTGATTTTATCCTATGATTAGGGTTGATTAAGGTCAGATCCAGTAAGTAGAAGGTTTATGGAATAATTTTGGGGCATTTCCCCTAAGCTATTCCCTAAACCCCCTCTTCTCTCCTTAATCTCCTCTTAATAAAGGGTTAATTCATTAATTATTCCCTTAATTAATTTCTATAAATTCTAAAAAGTTCCATAACCTAATTAATCTATCTTTGATATATGCTTAAGTGTTTAATATCCTATGTTCAATTAAGGAAATCAAAACCCAATTCACATGCGTGAAGGGGTGTTTTGAAATTACTTAAGATAACTCTTATACTTAGGTGCATTTAAAAGCCATCTCATAAAATAGCAAAAGTTAATTATGGAAACTCATCCACCTTTTAAAATAAATCAAATTAAATAAACAAAATTACTTTGAATTCACTTTGATTTATTCTAAATTTTCTTATTCTATGAGAATGTCTTTAGGATTTAAGTGAAGTGAACTTCTTTATATGCTTTAATTACTTTGGATCTTTTCCCAACAAGTTAAGTTGTATGTCATGTGATTTCATGCATTCATAATTTTGAAATTAAAATTTTTAAAATGAAATTATTTACTTTATGTCAAATTTGCATGTGTTGGCTAAAGTAGAAATATAAGTGGTTATTACCACTACTAAATCCAAATTATTTTCAAAAAATATAAATAAAATACTAAATCTGAAAGTATGCTACTTATATTTTAATTATGAGTTTGCATGTGATAGATTATAGAGACATGCTTAGCATAAGTTTCCTTTCTCTTTTATGTTAGTATAGTTTTGAATAGGAATTGGTAAGATGTAGGGTTCATTTGAAAAGAACTTGACACTTACTTAATTCCACATCCTATTCATCTCTATGATACTACTTAAGAAGGGTTACTTATATTTGCATGTGTAAATCGCATAAACAAAAGTGAATCCATTAAACAACTTTTGCATTTTCTTTTTCTACTTCATTTATTTTATGCATATGTTTGTATTTAAGGAAAGTGATATATTATTCTGGACAACCCCAAGGTTGCAAGGCTTTAATTAGCCCTAAGTAGGACTTGTACCTTACACCTCTGGTTAAAAATGGTGTTGTACTCACTTATCCCTTTCTCACTTCCATGTGTGTATGTGAAAATTTAGATAAGGAACACCCTTTCTACTTAAGAAATATCATGCATATTCAACATCTAAATTTCCTTAAATGGGTTACTTAGCATACATCATAAAGTGTGTTAAATACTCTCATTTTTATGTATAGATATGCTTAGGGCCAATCCATGTGCGTGTTATATATGTTGGGAAAGAAATGAAGTAATGTGTGTTATGTTAATTTTGATTCATTTTATTTAATCTTAAAATGTCTTTCTTTTTGAATAGGTTTGTTTAGAGTTTATCTAAACTTAGGATTAATCAAAATATGTAATTAAAACATTCACCTAAATAAAACTAAAATGTGAACCTACTTTATAAATTACTTAGGTTAGGGAAGGAAAGAGAAGTTCTCTTCTCTTTCCCTCTCTTCATAACTTAGTAATTAATTGTAGGATCCACTTAATCCATATCAAAATATGAAATAAAATCAACCCAAAATAATTAAACAACTTAAATGAAACCCTCTTCTAAGTTGAACATGTTCTTCACACTTAGAAAATTTAAACCTTAAGCCATATCTAAGCATACCACACAAGCCTTCAAAGCACACATATTAGCCTAAGTCACTACTTCTAGCTTTAAGTTTGGTCGGTGCATAGTTTGATGTTTATTTTATTTTGTGATATATGTTTTATACTGGATGTTAGGGTGTATGCTCGCAGAATGAATGGTAGGATATTCTTAGTCTAACTATTATTTTTTGCAGGGGATTGTGCTTAAGGGGCACTATCATAAATAAAATTATAAATGGTTTTCCTTACAAGTGCTTTATACCCCTAAGCATAATTCATAGGCCAGGTGGACTTAATCACCCATGTGTGGGGTGATAAGTCCAATATACATGCTTGGAATTTGTGTGGCTTGTTTTAGCTAACCTTTGTTTTACAAGTGTTATTAGATTTCCACTTTTCCTTTTCATGTAAATTTGTGTAATTAAGATCTTGGAATAATTTGTTATGAGGATTAGGATGAGCATTGGTCATAAGATCCTATCTTATGCACCATGTGAAGCCTTGGAACATCCACCTTCCAACCATCCAAAAGAAGAAACCAAAAGAAAATAAGAAGAAAATAAAATAAGAAAGAAGAAATAAAAGCTAACACACACACACACACATAATAATGAATTCCATGCTTAATTGTAATTTAATTCATTTGTAATCCAAGTTGTATAAGGGTAGAGCTCAGCTACCCACATTTGATATTTTCGGGTCTATGCGGTGGTGCCCGACCACAACAACTTTTTATTCTTTCTGCGATTAGCTTTATAAATTGGTTGATGATTTGTTTAGCTTTTGCATTAAGTGGCATGATTTTCTTAGTTTCTTCCTTGCTTTATGTTTGGCCTGGATGTGAATTAGCCTCTTTAGGAAAAAATAAATCTTTTACCAAACTTAACAACTCATAATCTCACCTAAAGCTTAGGTTTAAAATCAAGATAAAAGAATTAGCAACTCCTCAATTGGATAATAATTTCTTTATAATATCATGCATAAATGCATCTTATTTCACTCTTGATTGGATGGCTTCCACCTTTTCCAGAGAAACTTGGCTTGACCTTTGAGAACCATGGTGGAAACTCACCTCCTCTCTTCTCACTGATTTTGGCCAATAATCTTCTTTCTCATGCATTAGTCATATGAATCCTATTAGCCTTAGTAAAAATAATTATACAAAATGAAAATAAAATGAAATTTGAATTGCAGCAGATTTAGGTCATTTAAAGCATGTCTCTTTACATGATCTAGTCTCTTTAGAGAGTGAGTTTAAGGACTTAGTCTCTTTCTAAATAATAACAGCCTAACTATCTTGCATAAGCATAATGACTTACCTACATGTATTTAAAATCATTGGAGTTATTTGGCGGCCACCCCAGGCTGTTGTAAGTCCAAGATGTCGAGTGATTTGTTCTCTTTTGTGGAGGCAAACCAATTACCCATTTTTGCTTTATATTTAGGTTATCCTTTCAGCCCTCGCCAAAGCTCCCTAGATTTTAGTTCTGAGGTTGCTTCTCCCCTTTGCGAGCCATAAGCATAATTCCTTACCTCTTAGGCATTTCTTTAATCTTGTGTTAAGGAATCTTAAGTCCTAAATTTCTAATGAAAAATATAACTCAAATAAGCTAAATCAATTTAAAAAATGTAAAGGCCAACTACATGATAGTTTGAGATGTTCCCTAGTTTTCCTAGCATTGTGGGTATCTCTTACTTATCTTCCATTTTGGCTTCCTTTCTTAGTGGGAATCCTTCTGCCATCCATGTCAACATTTCATGAAACCCCTAGTGTTTTTAAGGTAGGTGTAAGAGTCCCCCAAAGGCATCCTATTCCTTTTAACACATACACATAATAAACATAAATCTTTTATCTCAAGCTATTTTGATGTGGGAAGCCCCTGGCACTCATTTCCTGCTCTAGGTCAGGTTTACATGCTACCTCGCTAGTATGTCACCTCAATGGTCATTTGTTGGAGGATGTGAGTCCCCGAGCTTTCTTTCTAACTTGACCATTGTAAACTAATGAGCGCCTTGTTAGTATGGTAGGCTTCACTTCCCAACCAGTAAGCTACCTCATGATTGACTTTGCTTAAGAAGATGTGAGTCCCCGTGCTTTCTTTTTGAACTAGCCATCATGTTCTAACTTGGTTGAGTATATTTGAGGCTTAGGATAAGTCCCTCAGAGGCTCCTTTCCTCTTGACTACTTTTGAGTTGATATAAGTTCCCTAGTGGCATTCACTCAGTAGTCACCCTAAGTCTGATAGCACCTGTCGAGCTGAAGATAGACTATCCCAATGGTCAGTTCCACTATAAGAGGATGTGAGTCCCTGAGCTTTCTTCCTAGGCTAATTATTACAAACTGATGGGCACTTTAGGTTGGTTGATATTCACTATGCTTACAGTGACTCTCCTGGTGAGTACACCACTCTTGGTAGATATGGGTCCCCATGCTTTCTCCTTGAGTTGGACATCGAATACCTATTGGATATATGACTATCCATGTCATATTTTCCAGGTGTTGGATTAAGCCCTCATCGGCCCCATCCCCTGTGGGCACTCTATTTAGATCAAGTCCTTTGTGACCACATTTAAATACTACCCAAGTTACTTTTGGATTTGACAGTTCCCTTTTTCGAGTAGCCACCCCTGCGGTTGGAAAATTTATTCAGTGGATGCATAGATTCTCCCTTGGTTCAGTAAATCTAAGATAGGTCTAGGCTGATATAAGCTCCTTCTCAGTTTGATCCCTCACAAACTAACAAAGTCCACGATAAAACCAAACTCAAACAAATAATAAATAAATAAAATTAATTCACTTGTGGATTAGGAATTCAAGCCCCCAAAGGGTCCCTTTTTTCAAGCAGACGTCCTATCTTTAGGGCAGTGTCAGCAGAACTCCTATAGGAATTGCCTGACTACCTGAGTTGAGATAAATCCCCAGGTCAGTACTCACTCCGTAGTAGCCCTTAGGTCGGGTTCAATTTATTTTTTGACAAGTAGGTTACCCCGACAGTCATTCTGCTTTGAAGATATAAGACTATGGCGCATTCTTTCTAGCATGATTGTCGTTAACTGATGAGCAGCCTCAGGTCGGGTTTGATTTGTTGCCAAAAGAAACTGATCACCCTAATGATCTTTTTTAGTGAAATATGGGAGTCCCTGAGCTTTCTTCCCTTGAATTGATCATTGTAAACCGAAAGGCACTCCTTTGGTTGGATAGTTCTTCCATCGGCCGGGAAGCTACTCCCTTTGTTTCAGTAAATATGAGATAGGTGTAGGCTTCTGTAAGCTCCATCTCAGTTTGATCCATCACAAACCAACAAATTCCATAAAATAAATTAAAAATAAAATCAATTTTGACTATATTTGAGCTGATCTAAGTCCCTAAGTGGCATTCACTTAATAGTCAGCCCTAGGTTGGGTTCAATCTGTTGTCTTGCCAATAGATTACCCCAGCAACTGGTCTCTACTTTGGAGGATGTAAGTCTAATATGTTTTTTTCCTAGTACAGTTGATGTATACCAAAAGGCATCCCTTTGGTTGGCTAGTCCTACTACGTGTTTAGTAGACTACTCCTTTAGATTGATAATTTGTTAGGTCTTAAGCCTCCATGGCTCCTATTCAGTACAACCCATTGCAAACCAATAGGGTTCATCTCAAAAATCTAAATCTAACAAAATTTTAAACAAATTCAACCCTCTTCCCCAGTAGAACAAGTCAAAACTATTTCTCCTCAGTGAGATTCAAATCGAACCTTTCATCCTCTTGTGGATGACTTGAACCTGCTTCCCTAGTGGAAAGTTCACACTCCATCCCTTAGTGGATTCTTCCCTCTCTCTTATATCTTGGACATAAGTAGAGCCACATTGCACTAAGTTATGGATTCTTTCTGTTCCTTAATTTAAGGATAGATTTTTTCTATTAGTGCTTGTGATCTCTCTGTGTAGTTGATCATTTTGGTCAACACCAATACGTGCGGTGTTCCTTGTCAGTCACACCACACCTATTGGGTGCCCTTTGTTGACCTCATTTTTAGAATGAGTTCTCAACCCCTCCATCTTAAGCATAGGATTCCTCTTAGACTTTAAGAGTTCTTTAGTCTTAAGATACATCTAGTGATTAGATGAATACTTAACCAAGCCTTAGAGACTTATAAGAGTTAACCATAGGAATAGCTCATATCTTAAGGGTGTTAGGAAAATTTCCCACCCTTAGCTTAAACCATTCCTCACTTTCCTTCTTTCAAGTCAAACTCCAAATTAATTCTATTTTATTGTCTCCAAACTCAAATCAATTCCATGATTGAAATCCATGATTGAAATCTATGATTGAAACTCATGACCAAAATTCATCAAAAATTCCTAAGTCCAAATTTTGCCTAAGTCCTTAATCTTCCCTTAAGGACTTAAACAAAATCATGATCAAAACTTATTCAAATCTTTGAGATTTTCCCATAATATATTTATATTCTCATTTATATTCACATATATAATTTAAATATAAATTCAAATCAATCAAACTAAACTCAAAATTCCAAATCAATTCATGAAATTTTCTAAGTCCCTTAATTTATCATTTTATGGACTTAGCCTAAACCTTGATCAAATCAATTCAAATCCTTGGGATTTTCTCAAAACTCATTTATATTCTCATTTATATTCACATAAATAAATGAAATATAAATATAAATTAATCAAATCAAATCCTCAAATTAAATTTCCAATTTAAAAATTTCCTAAGTCATTAATTCTCCATTAATGGACTTAGCCTAAACCTTGATCAAATCAATTCAAACTTATGAGATTTTCTCAAACTTTATTTATATACTCATTTATGTTCACATATATAAATAAAATATAAATATAAATCAATCAAATCAAAGGCAAAAATTAAATTCCCAATTTAAAATCTCTTTAAGTTATTAATTTTCCATTAATGAACTTAGCCTAAACCTTGATTAAAACACTTCAAATTCATGGGACTTTCTCATAACTCATTTATATTATCATTTATATTCACATATATAAATGAAATATGAATATAAATCAATCAAAATAAATTCAAAAATTCAAACTCTAAACTCCAAAATTTTCCTAAGTCCCTTAAATCCCTCTTAGTGGACTTAGCCCAAATCATGATTAAACCACTTCAAATCCTTGAATTTTTCTCATGATCCATTTATGTTCTCATTTATATTCATATATATATATATATATATATATATATATATATATATATATGAAATATAAATTCAAATAATCAAAACCAATTCCAAAAATCAAACTCAAATCAACATAAAATCCAATCTAAGTCTTTCAAGCCAAAATCTTGAACTCAACTAAATTAATTCCAAATCAAGCCAAATCCTTGCTTTTTTCTCATGGTTCAATCAACCCTACAATCATGAGCTCATATATAAATCCAAACTTCAATCACTCAATCAAAACCTAGTTCCAAAATCCAACCCAAAAACCTTTCATATTCTTCCTATGAATATGAAATTGTCAAATGGATCAAAACCCATTTGGTAAATGGATTTATATTTCAATTATGAGTCCATATACAAGATCAACCAACTCCAAATCAAGCTTTGACCAAACCATTTGACCCACTTAGGCTCACTTGACCCAAAGTGACCTAAAGTACCCTTATGAGCCAAATTTTGATCCTAACCAAATTGGATTGAACCAAACTCAAATATCCCTCTCATCATGATCAATCAATCAAATTGGGTCAAACCAAGTCAAACCTAAGGGTTGACCAAGTCAACACTTAACCCAAAATGAAACCTAACATAGCCAAATTCCACCATAAGCCAAATTATTTGAAACCATTAATCTATGTTCTCTCATGACCTATGTTTGAACTTGAACAAGCCGACATTTGATCCTAACCTAGCCCAATTGGTCAACTTGACCCAAGTTGGCCCATTTTGACCTAAAGGGTCAAAATGTGTCAAAGCTTGATATAAGCCAAATTGATTGAAACCAATGGGTCAAGTCCATTCCAAATCACTTGTGGAACTTGACCAAAGCCTCAATTGGCCAACTAGACCCAACCTAGCCCAATTGACCTTAGACCCAACATCCAAAATTGAACTTAACCCAAATTGATTGGAAAAAAGATACCAATCCACTCCATATGACTAACATAACCAAAACCTACCCTTCACCTGCCTCAAGTAGGTCAAATGAGTCAAATAGGTCAACTTGACCCATTTGACCTAAATGAAGTCATATGAGCCATATTAAAAACTATACCAAATTGAATCAAACCAAAGCGACCAAAATATTTCAAATGGTCATATGAACTTGACCCAACCCTTAGTTTGACCCAGTTTGACCTATTGGTCAACTTGACCTAAGTTGACCCATTTTAACCTAAATGGGTCAACATGAGCCAAACCCTATCAAATGAATTCCAAATCCAATGAAACTTGGCCAAACTTAGTTTCTCCACATACCCAACATGTCCAAAGTGGAAAAATACAAAAATGACCATCTTACCCCTAGGTCATAGAACAAATGTTGGCTTAACCCATGGGTAATTTGGTCATACCCTCTTCACATTCACTTGAGGCTTTCGTAAAAGCTCAAGGGGACCTAAGGGGGAGTTGTGCACCCAACCCAATGAGTTTAGGTTAGATCATTTGGTCCCTAGACCAAACTCGACCCTATGGGTCAAAATTGAAAATTCAAACTCCCTCTCAAGCTCAAATTCAAGCACATTGGTGGTTGGCAAACCACTCCTTGGCTCAAACCAACCATGCGCACACTCCTAACTGATCAAACTGCCCTCCCAATATGATCAATTGGATCAAAATGGCACATAAGCCTGCGATCATCCGATCCTTCAGGGGGGAGATATACTCCCCATAAATAAACTTAAATTGATGATTCCTAACTTTGATTGAGTGCTAGTGGGACTTAGGAGCCATCAGAGAGTGATAGCAAGCATCCTAGAGCTCTTGCCAATTCCCCATTTCTCAGTTTTCAAATAGTGAAAATAGGGAGCTCAATCCATTAGCCAACTACTTCTACACAACATTCCATTGTAATTCCTTTTGCAAGCACACTTAGGTGACCAAGTCGAGCTCACCTAAGTTCATTCCCAAGTTCTAAAGGCAAGGGAAGAATGAATTGGATCAAAGCTGAGCTCAAGCAACAGAGGAGGTGACCCATAGAAGGATCCACTCAATCTCAAATGCTCAAAACTTCAGCAATGCTTCGTCTCAACCAGACGAAGCTTCTCCAATGGAATTGAGCAACGATGATCACCTCCAGCGAGGTATGGGATTTTTCAACCATTAAACTCAATGTGGTGTGGAGCTTTGTAAATAAAATTTTCACCCCATCAATTTTTGACCGTTGAATTTTTCGCTCTCTGTCTTTAGATGGTGTGGGTTGAGTTTGGTTTGATTCCATGCTAGATCGAGCTTAGATCTTCCCCTTGATCATGGGCGATCTCTATTGATCAAGGGGAATACCTTGGATGATTTCAGTCATCCATCCGCGCATTTTAGATGGACGGCTAAGATAATTCAGCAAGCTTAGATTTTTTTTTATCCATTTTAAAATGTGGGGAGATCTTTGGCCGTCCGATCTTTGATCGAATGATAGAGGATCAAAGTGCGTGCACCGCCAGCCATCATTTGGGATGTGATGTTTAAGTAATCCCTCACAGTGTTATGCATGTAAAGCGCACTGACCACCGCCGCCAAGCGCCGTGCCGTGACCCAGGAATTAGTTAGGATTATCTAAAATGCTTAATTAATTCCTAATTAACCTAGAGATCTTCTAAAATTCATAACTCCCTCTAGAAAATTCAAAAAAATAAGAAATAAAATCCTATGGATAGATAATTAAATCTAAAATATTTTAAAATTAATTTTGATGAGTTTTGAATTATGCTTTTCTCTGAACTTGAGTTTTATTGGAAATTTTATTTTGCTAATTACATTTTAATTAAGCCTCTGATTAATCCCAAATTTCTTAGAAAAGTTTTAGGGGATGACTTCTGCCTCTCCTAATTTTCTTGGGATTTTTAAAGGCTTGATTAGAATAATTGCATGTGATTTCCTTAATTACCCTCCTTATGTAATTAAGCATAGTTAGGGTATTGATTAGTGATTTTAACCTATGATTAGGGTTGATTAAGGTCAGATCCAATAAGTAGAAGATTTATGGAATAATTTTGTGGCAATTCCCCAAATCTATTCCCTAAACCCCCACTTCTCTCCTTAATCTCCTCTTATTTAAAGGTTAATTCATTAATTATTCCCTTAATTAATTTCTAAAATTCTAAAAAGTTCAAGAACTTAATTAATCTACTTGGTTAGATGCTTAGGTGTTTAATAGCCTAAGTTTAATTAAGGAAATCAAAACCCTATTCATATCTGTGAAGGAGTGTTTTGAAATTACTTAAGCTAAACCTCTTAGCTTAATTAACTTTTAATTATGAGCCAAATTGCATTAGGCCACTTTCTTATTAGGTGCATTGCAAATTTAAATTTCTTGTGGGTTTTATGTCATCTCATTGGCTCATAATTATTTAGTTAATTCTTCTAAGGTGGTGTAGGTAAGGGTTAATTAAGCTACTTAATTCATACATTAACCTAATCAATGCATAAAAATGGATCTAATTATCTAAAAATTAAACAAAATTATCAAACACATGTGGGAATGGGTTAGGAATAGCAAACTCATCTCACCTTTTCAAAATTAAATCAAACTTCAAACTAAACAAAAATTACTTTGAATTCACTTTGGTTTATTCTAAATTTTCTTATTTTATAAGAATGTCTTTAGGATTTAAGTGAAGTGAACTTGTTTACATGCTTTCATTACTTTGGATCTTTCCCCAACATGTTAAGTTGTATGTCATGGGATTTCATGCATTCATAATTTTGAAATTCAAAATTTTTAAAATGAAATTGTTTACTTTATGTCAAATTTATATGTGTTGGCTAAAGCAAAAATATGAGTGGCTATTATCACTATTAAATCCAAATTATTTTCAAAACATATAAATCAAATACCAAATATGAAAGTATGCTACTTATATTTTAATTATGAGTTTGCATGTGATAGATTATAAATACATGCTTAGCATAGGTTTCCTTTCTCTTTTATGTTAGTATAGTTTTGAATAGGAATTGGTAAGATGTAGGGTTCATTTGAAAAGAACCTAACACTTATTTAATTCCACATCCTATTCATCTCTATGCTACACTATGTGTAAATTGCATAAACAAAAGTGAATCCATTAAACAACTTTTGCATTTTCTTTTTCTATTTCATTTCTTTTATACATATATTTGTATTTAAGAAAAGTGGTATATTAGTCTGGACAACCTCGAGATTGAGTGGCTTTAAGTAGACCTAAGTAGGTCTTATACCTTACAACTCTGGTTAACAATGGCGTTGTACTCACTTATGCCTTTCTTACTTCCATGTGTATATGTGAAAATTTAGATAAGGAACACCCTTTCTACTTAAGAAAAATTATGCATATTGAACTTCTAAATTTTCTTAAATGGATTACTTAGCAGACATCATAAAGTGTGTTAAATACTCTCATTTTTATGTATAGATATGCTTAGGGTCAATCCATGTGCATGTTATATATGTTGGGAAAGAAATGAAGTAATGTGTGTTATGTGAATTTTGATTCATTTTATTTAATCTTGAAATGTCTTTCTTTTTGAATAGGTTTGTTTAGAGTTTATCTAAGCTTAGGATTAATCAAAAGATGTAATTAAAACATTCACCTAAATAAAACTAAAATGTGAACCTACTTTAGAAATTACTTTGGTTAGGGAAGGAAAGAAAAGTTCTCTTCTCTTTCCCTCTCTTCATAACTTAGTAATTAATTGTAGGATCCACTTAATCCAAATCAAAATATGAAATAAAATCAACCAAAAATAATTAAACAACTTAAATAAAACCCTCCTCTAAGTTGAACATGTTCTTCACACTTAGAAAATTTAAACCTTAAGCCATAGCTAAGCATACCACACAAGCCTTCAAAGCTCACACATTAGCCTAAGTCACCACTTCTAGTTTTAGGTTTGTTCGGTGCATAGTTTGATGTTTATTTTATTTTGTGATATATGTTTTATACTAGATGTTAGTGTGTATGCTCGTAGAATGAATGGTAGGATATTCTTAGTCTAACTATTATTTTTTGCAGGGGATTGTGCTTAAGGGGTGCTATTATAAATAAAATTATAAATGGTTTTCCTTACAAGTGCTTTATACCCCTAAGCATAATCCATAGGCCAGGTGGACTTAATCACCCATGTGTGGGGTGATAAGTCCAATATACATGCTTGGAATTTGTGTGGTTTGTTTTAGCTAACCTTTATTTTGCAAATGTTAGTTAGATTTCCACTTTTCCTTTTCATGTAAATTTGTGAAATTAGGATTTTGGAATGATTTGTTATGAGGATTAGGATGAGCATTGGTCATAAGATCCTATCTTATGCATCATGTGAAGCCTTGGAACATCCACCTTCCAACCATCCAAAAGAAGGAATCAAAAAAAAAGAAGAAAAGAAAATAAGAAAGAAGAAATAAAGCTTGAAGACCCCCCCCCCCCCCATAATAATGAATTCCATGCTTAATTGTACTTTAATTCATTTGTAATCCAAGTTGTATAAGGGTAGAGCTCGGCTACCCACATTTGATATTTTTGCATTGGTGCCACAACGACCTTTTATTCTTTTTGCGATTAGCTTTATAAATTGGTTGATGATTTGTTTAGCTTTTGCATTAAGTGGCATAATTTTCTTAGTTTCTTCCTTGGTTTATGTTTGGCCTGGATGTGAATTAGCCTCTTTAGGAAAAATAAATCTTTTACCAAACTTAACAACTCATAATCTCACCTAAAGCTTAGGTTTAAAATCAAGATAAAAGAATTAGTAACCCTTCAGTTGGATGAGAATTTCTTTATAATATCATGCATAAATGCATCTTATTTTACTCTTGATTGGAGGGCTTCCACCTTTGCCAGAGAAGCTTGGCTTGACCTTTGAGAACTATGGTGGAAACTCACCTCCTCTCTTCTCACTAATTTTGGCCATTAATCTTCTTTCTCATGCATTAGTCATATGAATCCTATTAGCCTTAGTCAAAATAATTGTCCATTATGAAACTAAAATGAAATTTGAATTGCATTAGATTTAGTTCATTTGAAGCATGTCCCTTTACATGATCTAGTATTTTTAGGGAGTGAGTTTAAGGACTTAGTACCTTTCTTAACAATAGCATCCTAGCTATCTTGCATAAGCATAATGACTTGCCTATATGTATTTAACATCATAGAAGGAGTTAATTGGCGGCCACCCCCAGGCGGTTGTAAATCTAAGCTGTCATGTGATTTGTCCTCTCTTATGGAGGCAAACCAATTACCCATTTTTGCTTTAGATTTAGGTTGTGCTTTCATCCCTCGCCAAAGCTCCCTAGATTTAGGTTCTAAGGTTGCTTCTCCCCTTTGTGGGTCATAAGCATAATTTCTTACCTCTTAGGTGTTGCCTCTTTCATTTCTCCCCACAGATTTGAAAGGTGACTCCCTCTACAGAAATTTTTCACCACAGGGTGTTAGGAAAATTTGTTTACCCTTAGCTTTAACCATTCCTCACCTTCCTTCCTTCAAGTCAGATACCAAATCAATCTTTTTTAATTTTCTCCAAACTCAAATCAGCTCTATGTGATTGAAATCCATGATTGAAATCCATGATTGAAGCCCATGAATGAAATTCCTAAGACCATAAATTTTTTTAAGTCCTTAATTCCCTTTTAATGGACTTAGCCTAAATCATGATCAAATCAATTCAAATTCATGGGAATTTTTCATAACTCATTTATATTCTCATTTATATTCTCATATATAAATAAAATATAAATTCAAACCAATCAAACTAAATTCAAAAATTCAAATCCCTACTTCAAAATTTCCTAAGTCTTTTAAGTTTTCCTTCATAAACTTAGCCTAAATCATGATCAAATCAATTCAAATTCATGGGATTTTCTCATAACTCATTCACGTTCTAAATTATATCCACAAATATAAATGAAATATAAATACAAATCAATCAAACCAAATTTAAAAATTCAAAACTTCTACTCAAAAAATTTCCTAAGTCCTTTAAAATTCCCTTTTAATCGACTTAGCTTAAATCATGATCAAACCACTTCAAATACTTGAAATTTTCTTATGATCAATTTATATTCTCATTTATATTCACATATATAAATAAAATATAAATTCAAACAATCAAAACCAATTCAAAAATCAAACTCAAATTCATTCAAAATCTAACCTAAGCCTTTCAAGTCAAAATCTTGAACTTAGCCAAATCAATTTCAAATCAAGTCAAACTCTTGATTTTCCTTCATGATTCAATCAACCCTATAATCATGAATACATATATAAATACAAACTTCAATCACTAAATCAAAATCCAATTCAAAAATCAAAGCCAAAATCCTTTCATGTTCACCCTTTGAATATGGAAAAAGTCAAATGAATCAAAACCCAATGATTTCAAACCACTTGCAAATGGATTTATATTTCATTCATAAATCCATATACAAGTTCAATCAAACTCAAATCGAGCTTTGAGCAAGCCATTTGACCCACATAGGCCCATTTGACCCAAAGCACCCTAAAGTACCCTTATGAGCCAAATTTCTATCCTAACCTAATTGGATTGAATCAAACTCACCTATGTCTCTCATCATGATCAACAATCATCATGGGATGATCAATCAACCAAATTGGGTCAAACTAAGTCAAACTTAAGGATTGATAAGTCAACATTTAGCCAAATTCCATCATAGGCTAAATTGATTGAAACCAATGATCTAAGTTCATTCATGACCTATGTTTGAACTTGACCAAGTCAATAATTGAGCATAACCTAGCTCAATTGGTCACTTGACCCAAGTTGACCCAACTTTACCTAAAAAGTCAAAATGTGTCAAAACTTGATCTAAGCCAAATTGATTCAAACTAATGGGTCAAGTTAATGCCAAATCACTTGTTGAACTTGACCAAAGTCTCAATTGGCCAACTAGACCTAACCTAGCCCAAATGACCTTGAACCCAACTTGACCTAAAGGGGTCATGTTGAGCAAATTCAAACTTAACCAAAATTGATTGGAAACAAAGATATCAATCCAATCCATATGACTAACCAAACCTAAACCTACCTATGACCTAGCTCAAATATGTCAAATGGGTCAAATAGGTTTAACTTGACCCATTTGACCTAAATGAAGTCATATGAGCCAAATTCAACCCTAAACCAAATTGAATGAAACCAAAGCCACCAAAATATTTCAAATGGTCATATGGACTTGACCCAACCCTTGGTTTGATCCAATCTGACCAATTGGTCAACTTGACCCAAGTTGACCTATTTTGACCTAAATGGGTCAACATGAGTCAAACCATATCAAATGAACTCCAAATCTCATGAAACTTAGTCAAACCTATTTTCTCCACATACCTAACATATCCAAATTCAAAAATCAGCCAAATAACCACTCTACCCCTAGGCCATAGAACAAATTATGGACTAATCCATGGGTAATTTGGTCAAGCCCTCTTCATATCCACTTGATACCTTCCTAATAGCTCAAGTGGACCCAATGAAGAGTGGTGCACCCAACCCAATGGGTTTGGGTTAGCCCAAATGGACCCAAGGCCAAACCCAACCCCTAGCTCAAATTGGCTAACTCAAAATCCTCCCTCCACTTGCTTTGAAGTACATGGGAGGTTACTAATCCACTCAAGACCTCAAACCAACCATGTGCAAATATCTAACAGCCTAAACAACCCTCTCCATGTGGTCAATTGGATTAAAATGGCAACCCAAGGCTCGGCCGTCTGATTTCCATAAGGGGAGATATACTCCCCCCAATTCAATTTGAATTCATCATCTTCACATTTGAATGAACACTAGAGAGAGTTAGGAGTCATCAGAGAGCATCCCTAAGCTTTCTAAGAGGGATTTGAATTTAAGCTTTTTCAATTTTCTTCCTTAGAAAATGAGGGAGCTCATCCCAATTCCCAAGTCCTTCCATACTCAAATTTAGTGCAATTACTTTGCGCACTCCCTCAGGGGATCAAGTCGAGTGCACCTAAGCATTCCCTCAAGTTCCCAAAGCAAGGAGGAGGTGAATTGGATCAAAGCCGCAAAAGGGAGCAAGTGGTGTTGGTCTATAGAGAGATATACTCAACCCCAAGACTTGAAACTTTCAACAAGGCTTCATCTCCACTAGACGAAGCTACCTCATCGAGCTCGAGTGTCGGTGATCACCTCCGATGAGGTATAAAATTTTTCAACCACTTAGCTTAGGAGGTGTTGGTCATTTGTGAAATAAATGTTCATGGCATGTGAAATCCAACATCAGATAGCTTTGTAATTGTGCTTAGATGGTGTGGGTACAATCTCATTTCAATCTGAGCTCAATCGAGCTCGGATCTTCCCTTAGATCATGGACGATATCTATTGATCCTCAGGGAAGAACTGAGAAAATCTTGGTCGTCCATCTGTGCATTTTGGATGGACGGCCAAGATTAATTGCATGTTTTAGAATTGATTTATCCCTTTTAAAACCACAGAATAATCCCTGGTCATTCAATCCTTGATCGAACGGCAAAGATCAAACCGCATCCCGCTGCCACACCACCTTCTTGACGCAACATTTAAGTGAATAGCTCACGTTGCGATGCGTGTAAAGTGCATTGACCGCTGCTGCTGCATGTCGCATTGTGAGCTAAGGGAATTAGTTAGGGATTTAATTAATTTTAATTAATCTCCTAACCTTCAAAAATTCATATCTCCCTCAATAAAATTCAGAAAAATATGAGATAAGTTTCTATGGAAAGATAATTCAACCTATAATATTTTCAAAAATGATTTCGATGGATTTTGAATTATCCTTTTCTCTAATTTTAGTTTTAATAAAAATATTATTTTGCTAATTACTCCTTAATTAACTTTCTGATTAATCCCAAACTTCTTGGGTATGTTTTAGGGGATGCCCTCTGCATTCCCTAATTTTCTTGGGATTTATTTAAGACTTAATTAGGAGAATTTCAAATGTTTTTAATTACTCCCTTAATATAATTAAGGATAATTAAGGTTTGGATTAGTGTTTTAATTCTTCATTGGAGTTTATTAGGATTAGATCCAATGAATAGGAGGCTTAGGGAAAAATTTTGGGATAATTCCCCTAAGCTATTCCCCAAACCCCATTTTATTTCCTTAATCCTCTCTTAATTAAGTGTTAATTCATTAATTACTCTCTTAATTAATCTCTAAAAATTCTAAAAACTTCTAGAACTTAATTAATCTACTTTGGGTAGATGCTTAGGTGTTTAAGAGCTTAAGTTTGATTAAGGAAATCAAAACCCAACTCACATATGTGAGGGGTGTTTTGAAATTACTTAAGTTAAACCCCTTAGCTTAATTAACCATTAATCATAAGACAAATTGCATTAGGCCCTTTTTCTTTCTAGGTGCATTGCAAATTTAAATTCCTTATGAGTTTTTATGTCATCTCATTAGCTCGTAATTACTTGGTTAACTATGCTAAGGCGGTGTAGGTAATGGTTAATTGACTTGCTTAATTCATACATTAACCTAATTAAAATATAAAAATGAATATAATCATCTAAAAATTAAATAAAAATATCAAACACATGTGGGAATGGGTTAGGAATAGTAAACTCAACTCATATTTTAAAAATTAAATCAAATTCTAAATCAAACAAAAATCATCTTAAGTGAACTTTAGTTTACTTTAAGCTTTCTAATTTCATAAGATTTTCTTTAGGATTTAATTGAAGTGAATGTGTTTACATGCTTTCATTGTTTTTATTCTTTCCCCAACATGTTAAATTTGAATGTCATATGATTTCATGCATCCATGTTTTTCAAAATCAAATTCAAAATGAAATTGTTTACTTTATGTCAAATTTGCATGTGTTGGCTAAAGTAGAAATATGAGTGGTTATTATCACTACTAAATTCAAATTATTTTCAAAAAATATAAATCAAATGCCTAAAACTAAAAGTGTGCTACTTATATTTTAATTAGGAGCTTGCATGTGAAGAAAATATAAGAATGTGCTTATCATAGGTTTCTCTTCTCTTTTATTTTAGCATAGTTTTGAATAGGAGTCGGTAAGATGTACGATTCATTTGAAAAGAACCTAACACTTTCCTAATTCCACATCCTATTCATTCTTATGCTATCACTTAAGAAAGTTACCTATACTTACACACATAAATTGCATAAACAAAATGAAACAACTAATACAAATTTTTGCAATCTTTCTTTTACATTCATTTCTTTTGTACATATGTTTGTATTTAAGGAAAGTGGTATATTAGTCTGGAACAATCCCAAGGTTGCAAGACTTTAAGTAGCCCTAAGTAGGACTTGTACCTTACACCTCTGGTTAACAATGGCGCTATACTCACTTATGCCTTTCTTACTATCATATGTGCATGTAAAAATTGGATAAGAAACCTTTTTCTACTTAATGAAAATCATGCATCTTAAACTTACAAATTTCCTTAAATGAATTACTTAGCATGCATCAAAAAGTGTGTTAAATATTCTCATTTGTATGTATAGATATGCTTAAGACTCAATCATATGCATGTTATGCATGTTGGGAAAGAAATGAAGTGATGTATGTTTTATGAATTTGGTTCATTTTATTTAATCATAAAATACCTCTCTTTTTGAATAGGTTTATTTAGAGTTCATCTAAACTTAAGCAATTAAAAGACTTAATCAAAACATTCACTAAATAAAACTAAAAATGTGAATCTACTTTAGAAATTACTTAAATTAGGGAAGGATTCACTTGAACCTAATCAAAACATGAAATAAAAATCAAACCAAATCAATTAAAAAACTTAAATGAAACCCTCCTCTAAGTTGAACATGCTTCACACTTAGAAAATTCTAACTTAAAGTCATAGCTAAGCATACCACACAAACCTTCAAAGCACATACATTAGGCTAAGTCACCACTTCTAGCTTTAGGTTAGGACGGTGCATGGTTTGATGCTTGCTTTTATTTTTGTGATATATATTTTAGACTCGATGTTAAGATGTATGATCATAGAATGAATTGTAGGGAAACCTTAATCTAACCATTATTTTCTGTAAAGTATTGTGCTTAAGGGGCGCTGTAACAAATAAATATAAATTCTTTTGCTTGCAGGTGCTTATACCCCTAAGCATAATCCAATAGGCCACGTGAACTTAGTCACCCATGTGTGGGGTGATAAGTCCAATATACATGCTTGAGATTTATGTGGTTTGTTTAGCTAACCTTTGTTTTGTAGGTATTAGCTAGATTTACTTTTCCTTTTTATATAAATTTATGCAATTAGAATTTTGGAATGATTGTTACGGGGATTTGGATGAACATTGGTCATAAGATCCCATCTTATGTACCATGTGAAGCCTTGGAGCATCCACCTTCCAACCATCCAAAAAAAGGAACCAAAGAATAAATAAGAAAAGAAGAATAAAGAAGAAAAGATGAATGAAGAAATGAAGCCTGAAAACCCCCATAATAATAAATTCCTTGCTTAATTATAATTTAATTCATTTGTAATCCCGGTTGTATAAGGGTAGAGCTTGACTACCCAATTTATTTTTCGGATTTGTGCGGTGGTGCCCGACCATAACGGCCTTTTATTCTTTTAACGATTAGCTTCGTAAATTGATTGATGATTTATTTAATTTTTGCATTAAGTGACATCTTTTCCTAGTTTCTTCCTTGCTTTATGTATGGCCTAGATGTGGATTAGGTTTTTAGGAAAAAATAAATCTTTTACCAAACTTAACAACTCAAAATTAAAAATAAAGAATTCATAACTTCATCTAAAGCTTAGGTTTAAAATCAAGATAAAAGAATTAGCAACCCCTTAGCTGGATGAGTATTTCTTTTATAATATCATGCACAACAACATTTTATTTCACTCTTGATTGGAGGGCTTCCACCTTTTCTAGAGAAACTTGGCTTGACCTTTGAGAGTCATGGTGAAAACAAACCTCCTCCCTTCTCGCTGATTTTGGCCAATAAATTTATTTCTCATGCATTAGGCATATGAATCCTATTATCCTGAGTCAAAATAATTATCCAAAAATAAAAATTAAATTAATATTGAATTGCATTAGATTTAGGTCATTTGAAGCATATCCTTACATGATCTAGTCTTTTTAGGGAGTGAGTTTAAAGACTTAGTCTATTTCTAAATAAATAACATCTTGGCTATCTTACATAAGCATAAGACGTGCCTATATGTATTTAAAATCGTAGGAGAAATTAATTGGCGGCCACCCCCATGCGGTTATAAGTCCAAGCAATCAGATGGTTTGTGCTTTCTTGTGGAGGCAAACCAAATACCCATTTTTTTCATAGATTTAGGTTGTGCTTTCGACCCTCATCAAAGCTCCCTAAATTTAGGTTCTGAGGTTGCTTCTCCCCTTTATGGGTCATAAGCACAATTCATCGCCTCTTAGGCATTTCCTTAATCTTGTGTTAAGAAATCATAAGTCCTAAATTTCTAAAAAAAAATTCAACTCAAACATATTAAATCAATTTCAAAAGTATAAAGCCCAACTATAGGATAGTTTGAGATTGTTCGCTAGGTCTCCGAGCATCATGGGCATCTCCTACTTATCTTTCTTTTAGCTTCGATAATAACTCCCTCTCTTTAATCAATCTCATTTGATCTTCAAAAATAAACTAATTGATTGATAGTCCTTTCCTATTAAAATCTTTGAAGATAATGATCGTTTACATTAATCGAGGTATTCCTAAGGGATCCCATCCCTTAGGATGTAATTAACTATGGGGGCTTACCCCTATAGGGAACTTAACGAACCCAGTTCAACATAAACCCTGCTTTACTTTTCTATATAAAGTAGAGGCAGAATCTTTGGTACAGATACAGACTCATCATCCTTAGGAGTCCTTATTGAGGTGATTAGGTCCATTAAAGGGTAGTGACTTCTATCTCCTGAGATAGTACACTATTCCTTGATAATGTACTCGATCACCTAAATAAGCATATCTACGGATCTATGTGGCATCCTAAAAAAATAAATTTTTATATTCTTTCCTTTTCCACCACAGATTTGAAGGCGACCTTATAGAAATTTTTCACCACAAGTAACTTTTTGGGTACGACACTTGATCATATTCAGTTGGGTAAGGGCAACCTTACTCACCAACTTTTCGCCTTGCTCAAGTCAGAATCGCTTTATCTTTTCATTAATTATTTTTCTAGTTGAGCGTACCGCCTGCTAGCCATATTTTGAATTATCGACTGAAGAGGTAGTTAGTTAACTTCATTTCTCGTTTCAGGTGTAGCATGTACTACAGGATCTTGAGGTACCTGGGCGACTGGTGGTATAGAAGTTGTATTATTAGCTACCTGTTGATTAATAAATGAAATAAATACTATATTTGATGTGATATTCTTCTGCAACATATCCATCATGATATTTATTTGTGCCATCATGTCATTCATGTTGGCACTAAGCTATGAAATTTTCCTATCTTTGACTTCATTTGATGTTGCATTGCTCTTTGCTCTCTAGCTTGCGCGATGACCTCAATCAATATAGGATCTTCTTCTTCCTCTATTTCTTATTGTCATTCTTCTCTTTGCTCATCTTCAAGGGAATAACTTGATTGTCCTTCTCCTTATGCATTTGTAGGGACAGCTGTTGTTAGGGCTGAACGACTATGCTGACTATAAAAGCATGTACCATGCTAATCATTTCCTGGTTCAATCATATAAATAGCTTTAACTCCCATGATATCTTTTTCATTTTGATCTTCTTCTTCTTCCTCATCAACAGAGATTAAAGATCCATCTTCTACCTGCTTCTGTGAAGACTCTTCTTCATAAACATCTAATTTAGGTTCAGGTTCCCTGGATACATATTACTGTTGATGGTGCTGAGCGGTCATCTATATCTCTGACCATATAGACAACTTCCACTTCTATAGTGTCCTCTTCATTACATTCTTTTTGCACATGAATTTTTGATCAACATTTCTAGTGAATCTCTAATTCAGTGTATGGAACAAACACTTTTTCCATTAAAGGACTGTGATCAAAGTCAACCTTCTCTTATGAGGGTGAATCTAATCAATGATGGGATCCCCTAAAGGATTCTCCATGATGTCGACTATCATATCTTTTATCAGTGATATCCATTTTTTAGGTATCCACTTCTGATGAGTTATTTTTGAGGTAAATTTTTGAATATGTGTATCAGATGTCACACCTCTTTCTTTCTTCAGAATTTCATTATGGGTCCTTGGCCTCCATACCTGCTTACCCTTTCACTGGGACCTTTTGGCAGTGGATTCTTGGACACGTGGTCCAAATGCCACGCTCTGATGCTCACCGCATGAAGCATACTTGGCTTGATGACTAGTTACTAGAAGAGATGATAACCTCCTTTGCATGGCTTCAGTATTTTTCAATTGTCACAGGCCTTTAAAATTTTCTTTTCATCAAGCCTCTTTCCTTGGCTACTTTAAGAACGTTATGTATTCTAGAGAACAGTGTTTTAGGTTGTCTCCTCTGCGGTGGTGGAGCTTGACATTATTAAGTCCAGAAAGACTATTTGACCTCACCAGTAGAGCAATTCCTTTTTACCCATTCACCTCACCAGTAGAGCTATTATTTTTTACCCATTTTAGTTATCAAAGTTGTTATGGGTAGGAATACTCGCTTCTAGTAGCAATATTATTTGTTCAGTAGGTAATTCAAATGAGATCTACTAAGCCCCCAGCTCAGCATTTTTTCTTCTTTTTTGCCTTCTAGTTAATTTGCTTCCTGATGAGGAAGCTTCATGATCATGATTTCTAGGTACAAAGGCTTCAGTTGGCAAAATAATTGTACCATGAGGAATTAAAGACACAGTTGCCCACTAATGGTACTTTTCACCACGAGGCTTCAGATTGACCCAATCTTTCAAAAATTGAAGTTCTTTGTCAAGAGAACTCCTTGACAGTGATTAGATGCTGAACTGGTTGGCGAGCATGATGAGAACGAGCTTCAATAACCTAAGACTTTCCAACATGGCCTCGAACAAGTCCATTATAGGTGGATGCTTTAGGAGTTGCAACTATGATAGCTGGAAAATCAAGCTATCAAATTGAATGGTAGCTCCAACATCTCTTGTGTTGATGACGGGGCTAGCTAAGTAGATGTTTGCACCACGCTCTAGCTGGACAGTGAAATGAGTGCTTTGTAGTTCATTCTATAAAAGTGAAAGATGGGGATTAATAATTAGTAATTATTATTTCACCCCATACTTTCAAAATGCAGAGGTATTATAGAACAAAATAATAGTGTAATAAAAATATGCTCTATAGAATAATTCATTCGGCATAGAGTCTCATGCATTAGTAACTTGAATTTATTACACATTTAAATTACCATTTTTTTGTTTTAAATTTTTAAATATTTTATTGCTACTATAGCATATATATGACTAGCCAAAGATGGAAAGAGAATCCTATCCCCAGCGGAGTCGCTAGAAATCTGTGGGTTCTGAAAATTCGTCTCAGATCTCTTGACAAATGAAGAGAGTCTCTCAATATTTAAAGAGAGTGTGATTTATATATCGGTGTAATTTTTAGAAGGTAGATGAGATAGTAGATAAGACACTACATAAAAATTTTATCCTCATTTTGTGAGGACTTTAGATCTAGTTCTAGGTTTCCTATTGGTGCAAGCCCCTATAGTTATTTACCTCTCTCAATGCAGAGAGAGAACTTTCGATTAAGGTTAGTCATTAGATCGATGAATGTGTAGCATATAGTAGCAGCATGTGGAGTTTAAAATTTAGATTTATGAAATTCATTATTTCAACTTAAAGTGGATGGTTAGGGGAATGATGACGTGCCCAATCTAGATTCCATGGTTCCGTCATCCTGGGCTGTCGCGGTCCCTAGTCTACTTAGTCAGAGGAGGTAGTCAACACAATCTCACCAAAAGATCCTTATCAGCAACACATGGGTTACGTCGTCCAAGAAATCTTTATAGACCTGGGGTGATATTTGTTTAAGGAGACAAGCTTAAGTCTACCTTAGTTGACATAGAGCTTTTTTCTCTATCAGGTGTACCCTATGACTCACAACTCAAAGGGCAGAGTCATTGGGGAGCATATGGGTTATGCTCGTGGTTGTAATATAATGATGTCATTTTACGATAACCATCTGATCAGAGAACTCTGGTCATAAATACATAATATGTAGAGTCTACTGGCCAAGCCAAGCAGTCAGAGGACACGTGTCACATCCTTACTAGCGTGAGATTGATTGAGAGTGAACATAGTAGAACACTTGATTTAACTTTGGCTCTTTTGTGAGCTAGAGTTTTCTTAATTTGTCACCTTCAACAAAATATTGCAGAAGGTGGATTGAATAGAGTTTGCTTTAAGTATTTAAGGATTAAATTTAATCTAAGCAATTTTTAGATTGATACTTAATTTGAGTTGATTTAATTTGAAATTAGAATCATATTTTTGATGGAAGTATTCCCTCCGGTCAAAATCTTTATTCAACACAGCCATCATTGAGGTTTATGAGTTTACTTGATCATGTCAACTCTATTAGTTTAATAATAGAGGATCAGATCTACTATCACATGATAGAATTAGCTTCTCGAATATTTCAATAAGCTAAAATTCTTATAATAATTGAATTTTTGAGTTTTGTTAACCTGGACCCGGTCCTAAGACCAAACCAAGAAACAACTCGCGCAGCATCCTCAGACACTTGAAGCTAAACATTCAACATAGTGTTGGGGCCCATGCAGGTGATTAGAATACTTATACGAATTTTTTTTTTTTTTGGAAAGCTCAAATTGAATTGAATATTGCTTTATAATTCGTACAAGAATTCATTTCTTTCAAATGATTGCATAAATTCTGATGCACATGAATTGAGTGATAGTTGGCTCCATAATTTATGCAAAATTAATACATTTGAAGTCTATTCAGAATTTAAGTCAACGCCTTATGTCTGCTTGTACAGAGAATTGCAGATCCGATGGTGATTAAATTTAAGTTGTAATTTAAAACATTACTTGCACTTAACTTGTTAAATTTTTCAATTCTCCAAGCTTTCAAATTCATTTATGAGCAGGTTCAAATTCTTTCATATTTGAGAATTTATCTTCCAATTAGTTTAAAACAAACTATTAACAGCTCTTGTATGAATCTTTCAATCATTCATTAAGGAGCTTTAACTATGCTTGCCAACATGTTATTTAATTTCTTCATAGATCTCTTATAAATTTTATTTTATTTCCCCCTTTTTTTATATATAAACATAACACTTAACAAATTCCTTATGATTTAGTTTTGTACTAAAATACAAATTCAAGTAGACTTGAAATATAACATTCATGACTATCAGCAAGCCAACAAGTTATGCTTGTGAGTAAGCTATCGAATAATATTCTTGCACTTATGAGAGTTATCTAGTCTTCATATAAAAGCGATCAAACCCAATTTGACTTGATTTTAAATTTCACATCAAGTTTTATGTTTATTTAAAAGTAAAACTTCAAACTTTATAATTCTTTTATGAGTTTGGCATTTATCTCCCCAAATTTTAATTAAAACTTGTTTAATTTTGAAAAATTTACACGAAAAGAGAACTTACTTTATTAAGAAGTTAATTTTAAATAAGAATGGGTTCCTTATTACTTCTTCCAATCCCTATAACTAAGGCTAAGAGAGAGCACTTGTTTGAGTTTAGGGTACTTGAGAAAGAGGGGGAAGGATTTTAGTTTGAACTTTGGGAGAGCTTTCAACTTGCTTAAATAAGTTTTGTAAGTGGTTTTTCTCTTTTTATTTTTTGGTTTGATGTTCGTTTTAACTTTTATCGTGTATTTTCTTATTTAACTTAAGCTTAGACAATTTCAGTTTGAATTTGTTTAAATTACAAATTTCAGTCAAAATTTCGACAATATTTTGGCAAAGGGGGTCGCATCTAACAGTTTTGGAGGTCTTCCCGTCACGCCCTGATGAGCATGGCGGTTGGTGTTTTACAACACCTCGACCAAATTTCATCTCGTCACACCGCGATGAGCATGACGAGACCTTCAAACATGCATAAAGAAGCATATATACATACACATTTCACACATTTACTCCTACACATCCAAACTCATTTTTTTGTAATGAATAACGTAGCGATCAACAAGCACATAAAAGTGGAAGGAATGATAAAATGCCGAAACCTGAGAAGAACGCCTGATGTGTCTTCTTCGCGAAGAGAGATTGAAGGGTAATTCAACACTATCGCTCGATTAGAAAGCGAGAAGTATACCAAGAGGAACCCGCTTGATGACGGAGTTGCCTCTTGGCTACCCTCGCTTGTAAAAAAAAGGAAGTTGGCTAAGGATGAATTCGGCAAAGAGAAATGAGGGAAGGAGGGAGTTCAACTAAAGCAAAATGAGGGAGAGAGGGGGTTCAGCCGAGGGAAAATAAGGGAGAGAGGGAGTTCGACCAAGGGAAATTGAGGGAAATGGGAATGGATTTTCGGCCAACGGAAATTGAGGGAAATGAGAAGGGATTTTAGGATAGGAAGAAATGAGGGAAAATGGAGAATGAAGGAGGGAAGTTTACTATTTTTTTGTGGTTTGCTTCAGTTGGAGATGAGGAACTGAGAGTGAGTCCTTCGGTTAAGGGACCGATCGGTTTTGAAGGAGAAGAAAGGAGGAGGCGGGAGCGGTTCGTGCAGTTGAAGGGGGAGAGCCAAGCGGTTTGTGCGGTTGAAGGGGAGAGTCGAGCTTGGAGCGTGCGTGCGAAGGGGACGAACCGAGCAGTGAGCTTGCGTGTGTAGGGCAGAGGTTGTGCGCGTGAAGAGGGGAGAATTGAGCGAGTGGGATCGAAAGGGGTCGGGTCGATTAGGAATTTAGATGGGCTTTTTTATTAATTTTTTAAGTGTCTAATCAGTCTTAATATAAATTTTACGCCGACAAAATTACATAGTTAATATATTATATGCAACCACATCCGCTTTCTCTGACGCCATTGATTGTTAAATAAATAGATTTCACTTTAAATGTAGCGTATTACTCCCAACATTTCTTGAATTGTCAATTGAGCGAACATTCAAAACTAACGCAATCAATTTCAATGAATGGAGGTCATTTGAGCATCGACGCAGATTCGACTCGACATATGGCACATTGATACCGATCGCCGATCCGATCATTGATCGCAATATTTATATCTAATTAATTTTGACGCTCAACGCGATGGCGAAGTCCGCTCGATCGGTCATTTCATGATGATGTTTGGTGTTCATTTGTGCTCAAGATCGTCGATCAATTCATCTTATAAGCTCGATTCGACTCATGTGATATATATATGAAGGTCAACACATAGTTTTTTAACCAAAGTTGAGAGTTAATAATATAAAGAAAATCTACAAAGTTGAGAGTATTCTTAAGCATGGGATAAAAAAATTATTGTTTGGATTGTAATTGAGCCTGCATTGATTATTTATAGATATAAAATGTTTTGAAAAGGATAATAGAAACAAGTAAAAATTTTTATATTTTTGAAAAACCAGTCTTCATTTACAACTACAATCACCAATTATTGCAACAAGTAATTTTTTATTTTTGAAAAACAGATCTTCATTTTTAACTACGATCATAGATCTATGTAACAAGCAAATGTTTTTTTTTTTAATTTTTCAAGAAGGCGACTTATAGATTGTTAAATGACACCCTAGTATATTAAGTTGTTATTAAAATATTATTAAGAGACTAAAGGGAACCAAGCAACTTGTAGATTGGAATTAATTTATTAGCATTCATTTGATTGCATGTATAGGGCAATAATAACTTTTTAAGAGCAATACTTCTTTTACTCATTTTGGCTTAATAAAAAACATCAAGCAAATTATTATGATGTTGAATACCAAACAACTCAGAGATGCTAGGGCATCAAACAAACTTGAAAGTAAGTACTCTCTCTCTCTCTCTCTCTCTCTCTCTCTCTCTCTCTCTCTCTCTCTCTCTCTCTCTCTAAACAGAGACAGACAATTACTTTCTCTCTCTAAAACAGAGCAAAAAAAAAACTACAGCTAACATTCTACCTCATTCCCCCTCACTTTTTCTTTTTTTAAAAAAGAATAAGCAACAAAAGAAAAAGAAAACTAAAAAAATCATTATTTCATTCTCTTCGTCGTCATCATTATTGCTCTTCAGCAAAACCTGATAGCAAAGTACTCCCAACTCGTATGGTTTATGAGCAACACTTTGAGCTTCCGGTCGTGGGGGTGAATCCAAAGCTCAATGCAGTTAATCCAGAGAGTTCAGTTAACAATTTAAAAACCATGGTTCTACTCGTCAATGTTAGATTAACAATTAACACTTCAACGGATGAGACCCCAATCAATCAAATGGAAAAAGCAACACTTAAACACCACTTTACAGGAGAAATTCTAAAAACGCTGATTTTTTTTTTTTTTTTTTTTTGAACGCATTAATAACCTCGCTTCCTTTTGTCAGCAGCTTATTTCAATTAAAAATTTTTGGTGTGTATCATTTTCTATTTTAATATTAACGAACAATCCAATACCGCAGTGCTAGTAATTGAAAAATAGCTCAAATTGTACTAATTTGTGCTAGTAATATCATTATCTTTTAATGCTCACCAAACAACAACCCGAAGCCACCACAATTTTCATTGCTCGACCTTTTAACTCATTCACACAAGCGAAGAATCAAATTCACTGAGAAAATAAAATATGCTACTACCTGAATATAAGACACCAGAGAAAAAATATGACAAATTTTTTTCTATAAATAATCATATTCAATTTGGATACAATCTATCTCTTCTCTCCCTCCTTGTATGAATTAGATTTTGGTTCTAATGGTAGAAAGTTAAGGTAAGAACAAACAAATAATATTTGTTAATAATTTCATTACACACGTATTTGATACAGCAGCACATTAAACTTCATGAAACGGCCATTTCATACCTCCTGATGCAACTCTTTGGTACATGGACTCTGTGAAACTTTGGTTCCTTAGGAGTAGTTGTAGGCTTTCTCCCTTGCAGGTAAGCAGTCCTTCTTTCAGCAGTTCTATCAGGCAACTTAATCAACCCTCCTTTCTCTTTGAACATCCGAGAAATGGATTCCCTCCTTTCTTTTGCTGCACTGCATTGAGAAATAGAAGAAATTGGTACAATTTCCAAGTTGTCCTATTGAATAAATACATTCCCTTTAGTTTAGTCTATTGAATTGATTTGATATGTGATGAAGAACCTTGTGATCTTCAATGGCTGCTTCCTTGATGCAATTTTTGAACTCTTACTATCTGATTCTTGTATTATCTTCTCTTTTTTAGTATTAAGCTGCAGTCATCATCAATTCCTAATCATTAAAATTTACAAAAAAAGAGTAGCATTGATGAGCATTCATGAAAATTAATTTACCTTTCTAGTCTGTGTTATTTTAGCAAGCTTGGATTGAGAATTTGTCTGTTGTATCTGAAAATTTAACAAAATAGAAGAATTCAGGAGATTAGAGAATATAAAATCGTTAATATTACTGAAATGAATAACTTAAGCCAGCCATGGTTGCAGGCTGAGCTGAAACCAACGTGCACCTATATATGCTTGGTGCTTTTTATTCTATCGTTGAAGCAAAAAAACCAAAATTAAGAAAAAGCTCACCTGAATCCCATCTACATGCCTGAGTAGTGTTCCAGGCTCTTTTTTGGACTCAACTCGGAACTTCCTCTCCAAATTTGTCTCCTTAAGAATTCCTCTTTCCTGATTCAATGGATGAATGTATCACTATCATACTTTATACAATGTCATGTAGTCAGATGTAATGGCAATATTATTAAGTAGTAGGACTCACATCTGTTCTTAATCTGAAAGGTTTGGGGTTTGTTGTTCTCTTGAGCTTTGCTCCCTGGAAAGCTTTGTTTTGAACTTCAGTTTTCTGATTCCAAGTGCTAAGTCGTTAACAGTAGGTACCATGGAAGAATCAGAAATGTGAAGAATGCTGGAATTTTCGAACAATCAAATATAGATTTACCTGAGGATTTGAATCACCATTAAGGTGCGAGTTCTTAACCTCAAAAGTTGCTGCATTTAGGTGCATATTTCTGACATGAATCACCATTAAATATATGAATTTAACTATGAGAAAAATGAAAATGAAGAACTAACTATATAGCAGGTTTGGATTGGAAGTTGTGGATAGTACTTATTTTCAAAAGTGAACAAAGTGTTCTCCTTATCATCATCTTTGGTGACATTATAAGCAGTTTTAATCTCACTGTTTGCACCTCCGGAAACTGTCAGATCAATATAATGTACTTCCTTTTTACCAGGCTTGATTGATACTTCAGAATAGCTCTCAAGTTTAGAATTTATAAAATCATGATTTTCTTCACCAGTTGGCTTGACTAAAATAGTGATATTCTCTTCTACATGATCAGAGCCATTACTGCCGACACCAATCTGATCATCTTTCATCTCGTTGTGTTGAGCTTCTTTAAGGATGCTGCGGTTTCTAAGCTTCGAACCAACTGCGCTGGTCTTTGTTGATGACATCGAAGATCCCTTACATTTGTTTGAACTGATTGCATAAGAATCTCGAGTCATACACTTTCTCTCACCATTGGTATTTATCTTCTTCCTCTTCTCAGAACAAATCTCAGAAAATGGAGCTCTGCTTGACCCAGCTGCTTTCTTTGGAGTGCGTGAGAAGAGTGCCTTGACCAAATTTCTATCCTTCGACGCCATTACAGCATCAGATGTCTTCAAGCATTTGGCATGGGATTTGTTGTTGCCTGTTGTAGTTTGTTCCTTCTCACTTGTCAAGGTACGCACTTTTGGTCTCTTCTGAATCGGTGTCTCTCTCAAGCTAGTTATTGGATGCTGCCTTAGCTTGGCCATACTGATTTTTTCTGTGATTGAACTCATGGTGTTCATTCTTGAAATTCCATTCTTGAATGATTTTGCTGGGGCTGATCGTGGGCACTTCGTGTTTGCTCTGTGTTTTATATCAATTTAGAAAAAAAGAAAAAAAAAAAGGTTTTTCAAATAAGGACGGTCTCATATACTCTACCTTGAACCTTGCTTGTTCAATGCTCTCTGAAATCTTACATTTGGGCTTCTCGCTGCCATAACCTATATCACTTGCACTATTATTAGTACAAGGTGAAATAATAGGAAGTAGCAAAAGCAGGAAAAGTTCATCAATGGCTTACAAACCCGGAGTATGAAGCTTCTGTTAAGTTCGTCAGGATCTACATCTTCATGATTCTGGTCACAACCTGGATTATTTGGAAACACAATGGTAAGAACTCAAGTAAAATCGCACATTATGAAATGGTAAACTATAAGAGGACACACCGATGCGAGCACAGAACCATGACCTCTGGTCTGAACGAATGCTCTCAGGGATGGTGAAATCGACGAACTTAGGGGCTTCGATCCTCTCATAGAAATCTTCTTCTTCCTCTACTACTGCCAAGTCGGGATCTTCCATTTCTACAGTCAAAGCCTATCTTGGCGAGGCCAAGGCGAGGGAGAGAAGGGTAGGAGAAGAGGAAAAATGAGTAGGAAAATAGAACTAGATTTGAGGACCGTTTGCCTGGAAGTTCTCTAGAAGAAGGATTAAATTTTGTCAGTTTTAAAAGAACTTTTAGGAGCCGTTGTGCTTCCTTGTCTGGAACTAGCCGTTAGAAGTTGGAACGGCGCCTGGATCATTTAAAAACGTATAGTGCAATACCTACCCAGCTTGGCTTCTGCTCATCCTGTCAGGTAGACCCCATAATTTTTTTTTATTATTATTGTAGATCTGGTATGCAACGGCCTTATACAATACACATGGATAAAATTCATACAAAGATCTGCGGGAGAAAGGCCGCACAGCTGAATAATCGCAGTCATGCTACTGCAAAGGGTTCGAATAATATGAATTTAAAATGTGCCAATCTTTATTATAAACTATAATATAAAAGAATTTTAGAATTTTGGAGAAGTGAACTGAAATGTGAAATTGTGATTGCAAGAAAGAAGATTGTTATGGTTGGTGATTATAACTTATAGTGCTATCCAAACATGAATCAATGGTAATGCAGAAAAGGATTGATAGATCATTAAAAAAATATCGTCTTTTAAGCTTGGATTTTAATGTAAAGGGTGTGTCTCAAAGCAGCTTAAAAGATTATTAAATCATTGCCTGAATTTACTTAAAATAATCGAATGAAAGACATAGTAAAATTTGAACTAGCACAGAAACTCTTGTTTAGAATTTAATACATTCTGTGAACGAAAGCTAAGTTAAGATGTATAAAAAATGATTTTAGTATACTTGAATTAAATGAGAATTTGACACATAATAGAACACAATGGAGACGAAGGATTCATGTAGCCGACCCCACCTAGTGGGATTAAGGCTTGTTGTTGTTGTTGTGAACGAAAGCTAAGTCAGGAATTGCCATATTTAAAGCGAAGCAACCCGAATTAAAAGGCTGAGACAATAAGATTAATAACTTAAGTTTGGGATGTCGAAGATTATTTAAGATTCAGGATAAAAATGCTTTAGTATTTTTGATCATGAAATGAACAAGCTGATCAAGGTTGGTAATCATAACTTAGTGTTATCATCCAAATATAGAATAGTTTCGTTGGAATCATAAAAATTTCTATTTTTGCAGTACAAATTTGGTTGAAGAGCATTCATCTTAAAATAAATAAATAAAGTATTAGTTTGTAGTTAATTTTATTTAGTTCGAACAAATAAATTCTAAACAAGATTTGGTGTAATGAGTTGATTTTGTAAACACAAAAAGCATTAAACAAACCACCAGGAACTTGAGCTACCAGAACCTGGTCCATTTAAGGTGAATAAGCTTGGTCTTGTTTCGAACGGCTTTCACATGAAAATATTCACTTCCATGTGTTTTGTTGTCAATCGAACTCTGATATCCTGTCTGCAAAATAATTCCTATACAAATCATTCTAAATGATTGGGCTTCATGAAAGCATCACACCATGCATGTTCCATCATTTTGTGTTCAATATATCATCTCGAAGAGAGGATTATCCTCATGAAAATAGTAGGATGCTGCCTACATTTTTTAGCAACCCAACATTATAGATTAAAATCCTTTTTAAATTTATTTTAGCCACTTTGATCATCAAAATTTTGATTAATCATCACTCTTACACTCATACTATCACGATTTATGATATATCTATTAGCATCAATTGAGGTTATATCAAATCATATGTAAGAAAAAATCATCTAAAGAGTTATGTAGCTTATAATGAATCAGCTGAGTCAATATCATTCAATCATAATTCTTACAGAGAATTGTTGACCCCACATTTATCTTACGACTCAAATTAAGTGAATACAATCTAATCGATGTGTCATAAATGAGATATTATGTGAACCTAGTTGATGCTAGTGATCGAAAAAAAAAATTATTATAAATAATGAACAAACAAAGATAAAAATGCATATTATTAATTTTTCGATTTAAGATCAAGTTGAGAATGATCTGAAATTCAAATTCAAATTATTTGTTATATATATTAAATAGATTAAATCAGTTCATAATAAAAAAATCGGTGTGTTCTTAATATTTAGAGTTATTGTTATTAACTTAAGTTATGTTCAAACAAAAAAAAAGCAAATCATGCAAACATAAAATGATAATATTCGTATTCTTTTATTGCAATAAAAGTAAGGTTAATATTTGAAAATTTATTTATCTTTTCAAGTAATCTCATGAAATTAAACATTACATTTTCTTCTCTGATTTTATTTATTTATTTATTTTTGTTGCGTGCTAGAAAATCAGTTGCGGTAGAGTAAAAGTTTACGCCTTAGCTTTGTTGCGGAGTCTAGCACACACACAGATGTTTGAAAAACTAATGATAAAACTCCAGAATTTTTACGTGAAAAAATCTCAAAAAGAGAGAAAAATCACGGCCTAGTAAAAAAATCTTTGAGTACAAAATTTTCCCGATAATGGGATTACATAATTGTATATGAGCAGGACAGACAATGCGAATCCCAGAATCAGGCAACAACAGCTATATAGCCATGGTTAAAGTGTAACAGTTGCTAGTGGTAGTAGATGATGGTGAACAGCGGGGGTCAACGACCGACGATGACGGTTGTCGATGGTGGTGACCGACGGAGATAACCGGCAATTGTCGGCAGCAATCGGTGGTGTGATGATCGCATGGTGGTCGCGCGATGCCCACGACAAATGATGGCGGGTAATGCGGAAACGAAGAACCAGCAATAACGATGAGGATTGATGGTGGTGGCCGATGACGGCGGTTGGTCGGCAACGGCAACTGGCGATGGTAGTCGACGGTGGCGACTGGCATCGGTAGTCGGCGGGGATGACCGGCGACGATGGTGGTGACCGGCGGAGATGACCGACGATGGCGGTGGTGACCGGCGACAGTAGTGGCGGTGACCGGCACGTAATCGGCATGGTGACCGCACCGGATGACCGGTGATGATGGTGGCGACAGACGGGGCCGACGGTAGTCGCTGCCGAGCAGGCACAATTATGCTTGGAGGATTTTCAAGCTTTAGAGCTCTCTCCTCTCTTTAGCTTGGCCTCCCCTCATGTGAAGAATGAGGGGCTATTTATAGATTGGAGGAGTGACGTTTCTGTAAATACATGCAAAACCCGAACCACTCCACTCCATCGGATGGCTAAAAATGATTCATTTGATCATTTAATGTATTTTAAGTATTTAAATGCTCAAATAAGTCAGAATTATGAGATCTTGGGCTTGTTAGATCTGGCTCGTCGAGACGCTCGATTTGACTATAAACACTCTATGTTTAAGTGCTATTTAGAGATTTAACTGATATCATGAAGTTTTCAATGATATTTTAAGTGCTTGATCTCGACCGCCAACTTAGATCAACTTGCTTTTGACATCAAGATTCTGCATTTGACCAAGTGGTATTTTAAGTATCATATTAGTTTCCCCCCTATTTTTGAATGACATTATCTCAATCATCCAAAAATATATACGTCAAATACTTGAAAATAGCAAATTCTTCAATGAAATTTGCGGGTCCATTAACCATTCATTTTGAGAGAACAGATCTTCATAGGAGCACAAGAATATGATTATGGAAGTGGGTGCAGAGCCGCGGATGCGTACGGGTACGCGCGGATGCAAGATTTCGGGGTTATGGACCCATCCAGACATTTACGAAAGCTTGTAGGCGCCCGCTCACTCTCACGGGCGCACCCGAGCCCATGTGCGACCGCAAGCACGCGCACTATTATGGCGGGGTCGTAATGGGCAGCTGGGTCGCGAAATGCGCAGGTCCGTGTCGCGGCGTCACGCGTGGCGCTGAAGAGGAGCCGGAGTGGGTCATGGGTCGCGGTCACGACACGACTACGGTGCTGGAGAGGCTGCCACGCCGGTTTGACAGGGCACCACGGACGCTGGATGATGGCACCGTCCATGACTTGGGCGAAATGTTCGTTTTTGTCCGTTTTGGCCCATTTTCACCCATTTTGGGCGGATTTTTGTGATTTTTCTTTGATTTTTTTTAATTTTTTGCCCCTATAGGGGGTCTATAAAAATCTCCATAGGGCCAAGGGAGAAGACACACTCCTCATATGCTCTAGATTTCCTCTTCTTCTTAAGAGAAGGTCGTTTCGAGGTGATCAAGGCTCGTAGTTCATACGGCGAGGCTCCGATTTTCCCTCGAAAGAGGCATCAACTATCCTCGCCGACCACGCTCGTGAGGCGTCGTAGTTCATAGGCGAGCATTTTCCCTCGAAAGAGGCATCAACTGTCCTCATTGGACCGACCGGGATCAGAGGCAATCAAGGCCCGTAACTCATATGACGAGGTTCCCTCGAAAGAGGCGCCAACCGCTCGCCAACAACCGTTGAGGCGATCAAGGCGTAGTTCATACGGCGAGCCCTGCTTGAAAGAGGCGCCAACGTCCTCGTCGACCGAAGTTTGAAGGATCAAGGCGTAGTCATATATGAGGCTCGGTTTCCCTCAAAGAGGCATCAACTGTCCTCGTCGGATCGACTGGGTTCGGAGGCGATCAAGGCCTGTATTTCATATGGTGAGGCTCCGATTTTCCCTTAAAAGAGGTGTCAATTGTCCTCATCGGACCGAACGGGTTCAGAGGCAATCAAAACCCATAGTTCATACGACGAGGCTCCAATTTTTTCTCTAAAGAGGCGTCAACTGTCCTCATCGGACCGACCGGGTTCGGAGGCAATCAAGGCCCATAGTTCATACGGCGAGGCTCCATTTTTCCCTCGAAAGAGGTGCCAACTGTCCTCGTCAGACCGACCGGGTTCGGAGATGATCAAGACCCGTAGTTCATACGGCGAGGCTCCGGCTTTCCCTCGAAAGAGGCGTCAATTGTCTTCGTCGGACCGACTGGGTTCGGAGGTGATCAAGTCTCGTAGTTCATACGGTGAGACTTCGACAACCAGCATCGGTGGTCGGCGATGATGACCAATGACAGCGGTTAATAATGACAACGGTCGATGGTGGCTGACGGCGGCGGTCGCCGCCGGTGGTTGGCGGCCAACGGAGGTGGTCGGCCGTGGCAACTAGCATCGGTAGTCGGCGGGGATGGTGATCGGCGCAGATGGCCGACGATGGTCGACGGCGAGACGGGCGACCACCGGCGATCACCACGACGATACCCGGCAGGACCGCGATGGTGATGACCGACGGTATGGCGATGCTGGTGGTGACACCGACGGGTGGCATGCGAACCGACAGGTCAACCGTGACCGCGGTAATTTGGATGACCGATGATGATGGTTGACGGGATGACCGGTTTGACGACAGCCGACGGTCCGTAGTTCCCACTTCTTATTATAGGAAATTGGATTTCTTGAAACTTCAATGGATGGTTCAACAGTTGATAACTGCCAAGATGGAGGGGAAGCGTTAATTAGGAACCGTCATTGAAGCAACTCAAAAAGTCTGATAGATAATTTCAAAGTATTATTCTCCATCATATTACTTGATGTCGTTAACTTGCATGTGAGGGGTAGAATTGAATCCGCTGAGAATTTTTGACCCATCCGAAGTTGTTTGTCAAAGTGTTACTTGATGACATTAACCTGCACAGAAGAGGTCGAATTGAATCCGTTAAGTATTTTTGACCCATCCGAGGTTGTTTGTCAGAGTGTTACCTGATAACGTTAACCTATATGGAAGAGATCGAATTGAATCCGCTGAGGATTTTTGACCTATCCGAGATTGTTTTTCAGAGTGTTACTCGATGACGTTAACTTGTATGGAAGAGGTCAAATTGAATCCGCTGAGGATTTTTGACCTATCTGAGGTTGTTTGTCAAAGTGTCACCCGATGACGTTAACCTATATGAAAGAGGTCGAATTGAATCCGTTGAGGATTTTTGACCTATCCAAGGTTGTTTGTCAGAGTGTTACCCAATGACGTTAACCTATATAGAAGAGGTCGAATTGAATCCGTTGAAGATTTTTGACCTATCTGAGGTTGTTTACAGAGTGTTACCCGATGACGTTAACCTATATGGAAGAGGTCGAATTGAATCCGCTGAGGATTTTTGACCTATCCGAGGTTGTTTGTTAGAGTGTTACTAAATGACGTTAATCTCTATGGAAGAGGTCAAATTAAATCCGCTTAAGATTTTTGACCTATCTGAGGTTGTTTGTCAGAGTGTTACCCGATGACGTTAACTTATATGGAAGAGGTCGTGGTTAGTCCACCAAGGACCTTTTGACCTATCTGAGGTATTAGCCAAAGTGTTATTTGACTTCTTACTTATGTGGAGTAGGTGCGGAGTTTTGACCTATCCAAGGTTGTTTATTAGAGTCTTTGCTCGATGACGTTAACCTGTGTGGAGCAGGTGTGAAGTTTTGATCTATACGAGGTTGTTTGTCAGAGTCTTTGCTCGATGACGTTAACCTGTATGGAGGAGATCAAATTGAATCCGATGTGAATTTTTGACCTATCCGAGGTTGTTTGTCAGAGTGTTACTCGATGACGTTAGCATGTATGGAAGAGGTCGAATCAAAACATCTGTTTGTGGTTGTAGCCAAAGTTGCTCATTAACCTTGGTCTTATTTTTCCATGAGTATGATTGGAAAATCATAATTTGCAAAGCTATATCTTTTCTCAATGTTGAAATATCCTCTAACTTTGACTTGTTTCTTGGGATGGTAATCGATTGGATGCTTAACATATTAACATGGATGATCTTTTGAGATTAAGAGTTGCCCCTCAATTTTCGATAAAATCTGAAGGAACGAAGTTTGATGAATCTTCATTCTTCGTTTGCGCTCCTTAAAAGCTTGAAATGCTCCACCTCGATGGTCATTTTGATCTTGTTGGGAAACTTGGTTGTCATATAAGATCAAATGATGGGAATCAGTTTCCTACAGACGGCCCCAAATTGTTGAGTGCTAGAAAACCAGTTGCGGTAGAGTAAAAGTTTATGCCTTAGCTTTGAGTCCAAAGACACAGATGTTTGAAGAATTAATGATAAAACTCTAGAATTTTACGGAAAAATCTCGAAAAGAGGAAAACCACTCTGACAAGTAAAATCTTCCACTATGTATCTATTTCAGAGCATAAAATTTTCTTAATAACAGATTACAAGATATGAGAAGGGTCGACAATGGAATCCCAAAATCAGTAACAAATGATATAGCCATGGTTAGAGTGTAACAGTTGCTGTAGTAGATGATGATGGTGAACACAATGGGTCAATGATGTGACGGTCATGGTGGTGATGAAGATGGCCGATGGTCATCGACCAGCGACCGAATGGCATGCTGATCACGACGTGGTCGGCGATGCCCCGACGATATGGTCGGCACGCGGATATGGTGGTCGGCGAGATAACTGCGATGATGGTCGACCACTAAGATGATCGATGGTGGCACGACGGCAGTGGTCGGCAATGATTAACCTGACGGTAATGACTCGTACTACCCGTAATGGGTGAGATGACACAGCATGGTGGTGACCGACGAGATCGACGATGGTCAGCGCGGGTGACCGGGCCGACAGCACGGCTGATCGGCGACGATCAGCGGGTGATCGACGCAGCCGGACCTACGACCTGCAGTAACGCGGACCGGTGATCGCAATCGCACCTGCAGATGGCAGGGTGACCGGCGATGGTACGGCGTGATCTACGACGTGATGATCGAGGTGCGGCGGCACAGCCGACACGGTGGCGCCGACGGGGTGACGGCGACCGCCGAGTGGTAACGATTATGCTTGGAGGATTTTCAAGCTTTAGAGCTCTCTCCTCTCTTTAGCTTGACCTCCCCTCATGTGAAGAATCAGGGGATATTTATAGATTGGAGGTGTGATGTTTCTATAAATACATGCAAAACCCGAACAACTCCACTAGAGGCGCGGTCTCATCGGGCAGTGAATGGCACCGGTCCGCACATCGACGCGGACTCCGCTGGCCATCGCGACCCACGGAGTACACCCGCCACGCTCGACTGGCCGCAGAGACTCGGCATAGCCATCACAGCCACGCAGCTACGGGCGTCATGAAGCACACGCAGCGCAAGCACCAAGAATGTCCGGACGGGTCCATAACCCCAAAACCTTGCACTGTATACTGCACATCCATGCGTGACTCGCTCCGTAATCATAATCTTGTGCTCCCATGAAGATCTGTTCTCTCAAAATATATGGTTAATGGACCCGCAAATTTCATTGAAGAATTTGCTATTTTCGAGTATTTGGCGTATATATTTTTGGATAATTGAGATAATGTCATTCAAAAATAGGGGGTAACTGATATGACACTTAAAATACCACTAGTCGAAGTACGAATCATGATGTCAAAAGCAAGTTGATCCTAGGTTGAAACTGGTCGAGATCAAGCACTTAAAATATCATTGAAAACTTTGGGATTTCAATTAAATCTCTAAATAGCACTTAAATATGAAATGTTTATAGTCAAATCGAGCATCTCAACGAGCCGGATCTAACAAGCCCAAGATCTCATAATTCTGACTTCATTTGAGCATTCAAATACTTAAAATACATCAAATGAACAAATGAATCATTTTGAGAAGTCCAATGGAGTTCAGTGATTCGGTGTGTATTTACTAAACGCCACTCCTCCAATTATATAACACTCATTCTTCACATGGGGAGGGTTAAAGAGAGAGAGCTCTAAAGCTTGAAAATCCTTCAAGATAATCGTTTATCGCCGACGGTCGCTCACCGTGGCCGCCACCACTGGTTGCCGCCAGTCGCGTACGCCACCACTGCCATCACTCCGTTGCACCACGCCGTGACTATCGTTGCCGGCCATACCATCGCCCATCTTCTTCGCTGATTACCACTATCGGCTGTCATCCCGTTGACTACGTTGCCGGCTTCCACTGGTTGACTATTGCTGGTTGTTGTCGACCACGCTTTGTCGTTGCCGGCCACCACCATCAATCTCTCATTGCCAACCATCATCGCGGGTTATCTCGACCACTGCTGCTATCACTGCCGCTGCCCACTGGCCAAATTTTATCGCCAGCATCACTGCCAACCACTATCGCTGACACCGCTGGCGATCTTGCCGCAATTATCGCCGCCATCTCGCACCACTACGACACCGATCATCGTTTGCTGGCGTTCATTCATTCATCATCTACTACTACTAAGAATCGCACTCTAACTACGATTATATAGTTGTTGTCGATTCAGATTCTCATTGTCGGTCTTCTCATATACCTCAGAATCGTATCGGAAAATTTTGTACTCAAATGATACATAAAAATTTTACTGAGTGATTTTTTCTCTCTGAGTTTTTTAATGTCCTGACTTTATCATTAATTCTTCAAACATCTGTGTGTGTATTGGACTCTATAATAAAGCTAAAACGTAAACTTTTACTCTAACACAACTGATTTTCTAGCCCACAATAATTTTATTTATTATTTTATTTTATTTTTTCTTATGTAAAATAGATGTATATATACATATAAGTTTGGCGCTGAGTTATCTCCATAAATTCACATGTGACACTTCTGCACTTCCACCGCCCAAGCCATTCAAAGCAATCGATAACAAGTCAACTCCATTCTCATACTTCTTCATGTGGGATTTTCAAAAAAAATGAATCTAATTTTATCCCTTTCTCTGGTGTCACTAAAGCAAGAGCACGTTCTCTCAGAGATTTTAAAAAAAAAAAAAATCAGAAAATAAAAAAGGGACTCGGTGACCTTTTTCACCCCGCTTTTTCATCTCCTACGCAAAAACCGAACCTCTTAAACTCTTTCGACTCTTCCCCTTCAATCGAGCACCAAGCCTCACAGAGATCCTGATTCGCACATAAGTAATTTCTCTGTCATTTTTTTTTCTCTGTCATTTTTTTTTTCTCTTTTCTTTCTTTCCTTTATTTCGTCTCTAAGTATCTACTATGATTTTAGAGCTCGGAGAGAGGAGATGTTCTATCGATTCTCTTCTGTATCTCTTGACCTTCAATTTCTTTTCTTTTTTTTTTAACATTGCCGTGAGATAGAATGTATGTAAAGTGTTTTTTTTTTTTTATAGCTTTGCTGTTTTCTTTTTGGATCCCGGTTTCGTATTAAGATCTGAAAATTTTGGGGAATACTCTTTTTCTTTCCGAATGGCTAAGTCATCGAGGATGGCCTGGTGAGGGGTTAACACTTCTTAGGCAACTCGCGCAGCGCTTTCGTTCCAGCAAACAGATATTTGGGATTTTAAATCCCATGATTCATAGGATTTAACATTTTTCTGATTTTATTCCCCTCGAAAATCTGAGTTTGCATGAATTACCTTATTCTACATGAGTTTTTACCATTTCTCGTGAAGAAGCTTGCTGTCTCTCTCTCTCTCTCTCTCTTTGTGAACTACAGGAAACCGAAAAAAAAAAAAAAGTAAAAAAAGAGAGTTGCCGTCTCTCTCTCCCTCTCTCTTTGTGAACTACAAAAGAGAAAAAAATGGTTTTAATTCTCAAGTTTATTGAAAATATGAATTTGCATGATTTATTATAAGAGGATTTACATACATACCACACAATTCTTATATATTTATATATCTAATAATTAAACTTAGATATTTACTTATCTAACACTTTTCTATGCTTAAAAAGGTATATTTCACTTTTAAAAAGTGAATAAAGTGATATTTTTGATGTGATATTGAAGATTAGAGTATTATATATATATATATATATATATGTATAAAAATTGAAGTTTAGATGTTAGATATGTAAATATATAAGAATTATGTGGTATGTATTATTATATTTTATGTGGGTCTTTACTCTTTCTGGTGGAGAAGCTTGTCGTCCCCTCTCTCTCTCTTTGTGATTTGCAGAAACCTAAATAATAGAAAAAAAAAGGAGAGGTTAATGTTTCTAAGCCTCATTAATTGCTAAAATCAATACATATGCATAGATACAAAAAATGTGCAAGCTTGAATGTTCTTAAAATCCTAATTGCGTTGCCTGATGCGACGAGGAACCCAGATTTGTAGACAGAGGAAAAACTCAGACGCTCACGGCATGACAAGAAAAATAATGTGAATTTTTTTATGCAGGTAACATATATACGCTCTTTATAGCGTGGTAGGGAAGAAGATACTCAGGTCGTGGTTTATACCACTTATACACATTCTTTGTAGTGTGGTGAGCAGGCCCAGCCCCTGATGTAGCTCTCTACGCGAGGACAACGCTTGGAAGTTGTCGAATTTTGGACTAATAATGTACTCAAATGAACTTAAGTATAATATAAATATAACTTAAATAAAAAAAGATCTAAGCAAGAGTTTATAAACTAAAAAAATGCATAATAATAATTAAAATAAAGAATTAAGAAATAAAAAATTATTTGCAAAATAAAATTAATTAAAAATAAAGGGTGAAAGACAGAACTTATTAGGAGACTTAGAACTTTATTCCAAAGGACAAGCAAAATTTTCTCACACTCGGAACCTTCATACTAATGAATGAACCTAATATCCGAATATAAAAAATAAATAAAATATAAGATTTAATTTTATAAGATGAAGAACATCTTATAATTGTATGAATCTAATTATATATACCCCAATCCGCAATTCATATATACAAATGCATATAAGTCATTAGGCTTCAAATTTAAAATTACACGTATTACGAGACATTTTTGTAAATACTATGCTTTAAAATCTATGTAAATACTTTAAAAAATGGACTCATGACATGAACTTTGTAGTGATGCTACACTTAATTGAAGTTCTTTAAAATACGTGCGAGCCTTCAAATGAAATTGAAGTGCTTACATGGATCATAAAGTAACTATATATCCAATCTTTTTGCATCTACCTGTAAATGAGTATTTTAAAAGATTATTGAATTCTCCATTATTCACCTAAGAGTTTAAAATGATCACCCATATGGGCCTCGACACTATGCTAAATGCTTAAACTTAGTGTCTGAGAATGCTGCGCGGGTTGATTCTCTGTTTGGTCTTAGGATCGGGTCTAGGTTAACAAAACTTAAAAATTCAATAATTATATTATAATATTTTTAATCTAAGAAAATCTCTGAGAGGGTAATTCTATCATATGACAATAGATCATATCATCTATTATTAAATTAATAGAATCGATAGGATCTAAAACAATAAACTAAGTGATCAACACTCTTATGGTGGCCGTGTTGACTGAATATTTCAATCGAAGGGGTTTTCATAATAATAATAATAAAATTTATTCAAATTCTAATATCAAATCATTATTAAATGATCAAATATTCAAATAAAATAATATATATATATATATATATATATATATATTAAATGAAATTGATTATTTAAATTTAAAGTAAAATCCATCCACCCATCTGTAATCATTTGTCGATGGTGACAAATTAAGAAATTTTTTGCTCAAAAAGTGCTAATGTCAAATCAAATATATAACTATTTTTACACTCAAATAATCTTAAGTCCGTAAGAATGTGGCACGTGTCCTCTTTCCGCGTGATTTTTCTACAAAAATGGCACCACATAAATTGCGGTTATGACTAGAACCCTCTAACCGGGTGGTTTGCCGTGATATGACACCATTAAATTACGGTCACGATCGTAGCCCGTATGTTCCTCAACGGCTTTACTCTTTAAGCTGTGAATTATAGAATGCATTTGGTTGGACAAAAAGCCCTCTATCAGCTAAGGTGGACTTAAGCTTGTCTCCTTAGACAAACTCCACCCCAAGTATACAAAGATTTCTTAAACGACGCAACCCATGGATGCTGACAAGGATCCTTCTATCATGTTGGGTCGACTACCTCCTCTGATTAAGTAAACTAGGGATCGTGATAGCCCGGGATGACGGAACCATGGGATCTAGATCGGGCGCATCATCGTTCCCCTAACCATCCGCTTTAAGTCAAAATGATGAATTTCATAAATTCTAAATCTCAAATTTTAAACTACGCATGTTGCTACTATATGTTATGCATTAAGCGACCTAACAACTAGCTATAATCGAAAGTTCTCTCTTGGCATTAGGAGGGGTAATTAACTATAGATGTTTGGGCCTATAGGAAACCTGAAACCAATCTAAAGTCCTCATAAAATGAGTGTAAAATCTCTGGGCAGTGTCTCATCTATTATTTCATCTGCCTTCTGAAAATTTTACCGACACATTTAATCTACTCTATTCATCGAGAGGTCGGTGGTGAATTTTTGGAGCCCACAGATTTCTGGCAACTCCATTGGGGAAATGTTTCTCTTTCCATCTTTGGCTAGTCGAATCTAAGTTATAATAGCAGCGGAGTATAATAAATTAAAATCCAAAAGTTATTTATAAAATGAAATCGATTAAAATTTAAAATTATTTCTATAATGAACATAATTACGAAGTTCTTAAAATCTTTCTATATACATAATTTGTTCTTATATGCTACCATATTTGTTTTTGTTGTATCTCTGCATTTTGAAAGTGTGGGATAATATATCAAGTGTTGATTACTAATCCCCATCTTTCATTTATGCATAATGGATCTCCAGAATACCCCATTTACTTTACAGCCAGGCAGCAGAGCTAACATTCGTCTAGCTAATGACATCAACAACACTGGAAATGCTGGAGCTACCATACAATTTGGTAGTGTGAATTTTCCATCAATTGCTACTAGAACTACTGTTATACCTGCATGAGATAATCATGCACAACTCCCACATCAACCAACTTAGCAGCTTAAGTCTGTTAAAGCTCCTGTTGCTGTTGAGGCTCCTCGAAAGACGGCATCGGTATTTGAAAGGTTGGGATATATCGAAGCTCCGGCCATGAAAAGAATTATCACAGGGCAAACGATTTCAGTGGTGCATGCAAATGCTACTTCCCTGCCGACCTTGCCCTTTGCATAAGGCCGACGTGATGCTGAAGCTTCCTCATCTAGAGAAAAGCTAACTATAAGGCAGAGGAGAAGAAGGAATGCTGAGCTGCGAGCCCATCATCTCTCACCTGGCCCCTCTATTACACAACCAGTCTTACAATAAGAAGTGAGTGTTCCCACCCACAATAAGTTTGAAAATCTCAAGTGGGTGAAGAAGAACAACTCTACTGGTGATATTAAGCAATCATTCTGGGAGCAACGGTACCAAGCTCCAATCCCACAAAGGAGGCATCCCGAGACTCTATCCTCTAGAGTGCACAGAGTATTAAAAGTTGTCAAAGAAAAAGGTCTTATGAAAAAGAGTTATCAAAGGCTAATTATCAGAAAAACCAATAATATTTCACTGTAAAGACTACCATCAGTGGTAGTAAGAACTCAAGAGCATTACAAACAAGCTCTGCACGGTGAGCATCGGGGTGTGACACTTGGATCATATGTCCAAGAATCCGCCGCTGAAAGGTCTCGGCAGAAAGGGAAACAAATCTGGAGGCCAAAGCCTCGAGAAGAAATCAATATGGAGAAAAATAAAGGCGTGACGTCCGATTTATATTCCTGGATATCCGCCAGTGATAGGGTACGATAAGAATGGGTCCCAAAAATAAAGATTACCATTAATGAACTAATGGATGGTCGACATCCTGGAGAATCCTCCAGGGAATCCCATCACCAAGTAGCTCCATCTCCTCAGGAGGTAGTCAACTTCGATCGAAGCCCTCCAATTGAAGAAATGTTCATGCCGCAACCTGAGCCTGAGATTCATTGGAGATGACGCTCAGAATTGAGGCTACAAGAAGAAGATGATGATGATGATGATGATGAGACCATGGGAATAGAAGTATTCTATATGATAAGTCGAAGTGATGATCAGCTTAGTACTCAATTATATAATCAACGTCAACGTACCATCCTACCCACTGCTCCTCCTGAAAGACAAAAAGAAGAAGAGCATTTAGGTTCTTCCTCAGATGATGAGCGAAGATAAGAGTCAGAAAGGGAGGAGAATCTCGTGTTCAGACGCCAAACTAAGTGTGTGAGGCATGCATGCGCTGATGAGGATAAAAGATAAAGAAATTGAACAGCTTAACACTAAAATGAATGAGATGATGGCTCAGATGAATCTTATGATGCAGGTAATGTAGAGGATTGCAGCGGTAGTGCCACTATCCATTCCACCCACTAATCCTCAAACAGCTAATATCATTCCTACCAATCCACCAATATAGCCAACACCTTAAACTTCTGAAGCTCATAGTGCTCATGTGGGGAGAAATGAATATAATCAGTTGGATTCCCAGCCAACTCCCCAAAACTTGCTTAGCACATCAGAGCACGTGACAGCTGCTCAATTGGAGATTATTTTAAATGAGAAGATTAAAACTGTTATTGCTGCAAAGCAGGTAGAGAAGTTAGTAAATAAAAGCCACCCATACTCAATCGAGTACGACCAGGTGTCATACCCCAAAGGCTATTCAATGCCAAAGTTCAATTCCTTTGATGGCAATGATAATCCTAAGCATCACTTGGTGCAATTTAAAGAGACCTGTGGTAATACTGGGGGGTAATGATACACTTTTATTTCACCAATTTGTCAGTAGCCTAACTTCGATCGCTTTTGAGTGGTATGCTGAACTACCAAATGATTCTATCAAAACTTTCATGGAACTCGAAGTTATGTTTATCAAGAATTTTGCTAGTGCAGTTAAAGAGATAATCATTGATGACCTTGCTCTTGAGAAGAGAAAGAAAGATGAGTCAGTGACTCGATATATCACATGTTAGCAAAATATGAGTATGAGATGTGAGCAATAATTGAAAGAAGAACATGCAATTCAATTGCTAATGGGCAACATTGATGACAAAATGGTACCTTATCTTTGCATGGCTTCAATCGCCACGTTTCAAGAGCTTCTTGATAGGGTAGTTAAATTCGAGAAATTAAACCTATCAAGCTCTAATAGTCACTCAAACAAAATAAAAAAGAAATAAAGTTCTAAATTCAAAGAAAGGGGAGACACACTTTGCTTCTTTCAAAAGTGATAAAGGAAAGTAGGTAGTTTATAATGTTGACAAAGGGAAGCAGCTCACTTACCCAGATAAATTAAAACAGTCATATAGTCTCACTCCACAGCTGAAGCTCGTACTTGGAGGTAATGATCTGCCACGAGATCACTTCAATGAAAGCGAGCGATCGAAACAAATGAAAGGAATAAATGACTCAATAGTTCCAACCCTTAAGGAAAGGTTGAATAAAAAATATTCTTTCAAAAAAGAGAGTGTGGCTAAGCTCTTCAAGCACACATTCAAAGTGAGTCTCCAGCAACTAGAGTGTAAAAGGCCCGAGGAAGATGGACAGACTGATAATCCTAATCATTGTCCTTATCATCGGGTGTTCAGCCATCCTATTGAGAATTATTATATATTCAAGGATTGGCTAGAAAGAAAATATAGAAATGGAGAATTTACACTGCCCGATAGTGTGTTAGTGTATCTAAAGAAGAAATCTGCCAAGGTAATCACTTCATGTCCAATGCCGTCAAGTAAAGATAAAAGTAAGGAGAAATTAACCAATGATGAAGAGTGGGAAGTTCCAATTTCAAAAAAGATCGCAAAGATGCTAAAATAATTGGAAGGCGTCTCAGGAATTAAGTGGAAGTCACCACTTGAGCCAGTGCTAGACTTGAAAGAAAATCAGAGGTTGGATGTGTTTGCCTCAATATCATCCACCCAAAAATATCGTGGATAGGCCGGCTCATCTCAGCATGAGAGATAACCTAACCAAATCCTGCAAGGAAAAATAAGAAGGTCTACCAAACTAAGGAATAAATCCACAAAAAAGAAAAAGACTATAACACAGAAGATCATCAATAATGTGGATGATTACCAACAGCTAGCAAGATGACCTATCAGACTTGCTGATTTCATTACCAATCTTTAAATTAATGAGGAAGCAAGGAAAGAAGATGAAGAACTTTCAATTGAATCCTGCTTAATGGTACATGAAGGTGGTGACAGCTCAGGGAAACTCTATCTCTCAAATGAAGATGAAGCAGAGCCCGTCATGATAATAAACATAAAAAATGTGAAATTGGACAGTGATTCTGAATCTTCAAATCCATCATTGGATGGAGCATAAGCCGATGCTAAAATGACTGACTCATCTGAAGACTGAGGGTCAAATGAAGTAGTTAGCTTTGAGTTATCTCCATAAATCCACATGTGACACTTCTGGAAGCCACCGCCTAAGCCACTCAAAGCAACCAATAGCAGCTCAAGTCAACTCCATTCCCACACTTTTTCATGTGGGATTTTCAAAAAAAAAAAATGGAACCCACGGTCTCTTAGCTCAGTTGATGGGCGAGTGCGGCCGGCAATTTTCGAGACCGAGTTCGAATCTTCTTCAGGGCGGAGGCACCTATACCTAAGATGGGGAAAATAAGTGAGAACTCGATACATATGAGTGATGAATATAGTGCTAGGCCCCCATAAGATTAATCACAATGACATCCCTACCTATAAAATAGGTGGAGGTATTGGGAGTATACCCATTGCAAAAAAAAAAATTGAATATAATTTTATCCCTTTCTCTGATGCCAGAACATAAAAAAGAGACTCAACGACCTTTTTCACTCCGCTTTTTCATCTCCTACGCAAAAACCAAAGGCAATTTTTTTAAAATAGGTACCGTTAAAATACAAATTAGCAAATTGAGTATCAACAAAAAAAAATTTAAGAATAGGTATACGCTTAATTATGATGGGCTTTCCGCCACGCGTGGTCGTACACGTAGTAGCCGCCCACTAATTGGGCGATCATTATATCGAAGCCGCCGCCCAATTAGGGCGACCGCCAGATGAGCCGCCGCCAATTAAGCACGGCTCGACATTTTAGGGTCGATCGCCGACTAGCCTCGGTTTTTCTCGATTCCTCCCGCGACACTCCGCTCTCCGCTCGTAGTTGCGCCGACCGAAGTCCGACCGCCCACCGAGCACGAGCACGGTCCTCCCGTCGCCGGCGAACATCTCGGCCGCCGCCGGCGTACAAAGCACCGCCTGCATTGCGGTTTTTTTGTCCCGTTGCACACGACTTCTTCTAGGTATTTTTTTTAGCAATGTGATTTCTAAATGTGAATGTTGTGCGATTATTCTCTATTGCGAACGATTGTTTGGTAAATCCCTTATCACGTGATACTTAGCAAAGATGTTAATTTACAAGTATTAGGTGAGGAAAGATTTTATTAAGTTACTAGCATATCATTTTCTAACGCTAAGTTGATCATCATGCTTCTATTTTAAAATTTTAAATTCAAGATGTGTTATCGATGGTTTTGACAATTTTAATTTTAATGGGTTTTAATTTGAACTTAAATTTAGGTAGATCTTGTCCCAAACCTATCTACTAACCTAAGTTAAGATGAGTCTATATATGGTACTATCAAGCATGTTATACAAAATTTTTAGGGTAAATAAATTGTCTTTAATTTCAATTTTATGAGTGTGAGTTGGACAAGTGATCTATTCAAGTGTGTTAACAAGTGCAAAAATATGATTTTGAGGAAACTTAGCTGATTAGTGTGATGCCCGATTTTTTCTACTTTAGTAAATTTATTCCGTAAAGTTTTAAGACCAATATTCCTTACATACTCCACAACAACTTTGTACATTTTAATCAATGTTGGGATATTTTTAACCATTTGAAACATTAATTAGCTCTTATCATGAAATATTTGGTTGGCAAAACCAGCAGATATTTCCATTTCTTTGACCTCCTTTACAAGTCGTTTCTACCTTGTCAAGAATCTCAACCAATAAAAAAACTTGGATCAATGTAAACGTTATTGCCTTTCATTCCATTTTGAACCGTGTCGGTTTATGCTATTTATAACAAAAGATAAACTAAATGTGAATAAAAACTTATAATTGAAGATCAAGAACTTATAGTTATTTTCTCAGAATTCTTATGTGACTTTTGGAGAGACTTTCATCTTCGATTTAACTAAACTTCTATGTATGTATCGAGGTTGTCTTGGAGAGTTGTTTTCTTTCAATTCAAGCATTTGTTTATGTGGATTTCCTACACATTATATGTGATAAGAATGTAAGGTTTGTCTTAAGATGTATTTCCACTTTTATTTTAGGGGTTGATCCGTTATTTCTCATAATTTACGATGTAGCGTTGATTGTAAATCATAATCTTCTACTTTTCTGACAGGTACGATGGCAGAGGAGCACCACCCACCGCCTAGACGTCGGCGAGCCTGCTAGGGAGGCCAGCCCACCATTGGAGCAAGCACCGAGGTTCATCCTAGTATTGCCTCCCACGCATGCATCGAGCCGCTTCATCGACATTTTTTTTTAAGAATGTGTTACGCTTTACCTTTTATTTAGTGTACTAAGATTTTTTTTTGAGCAGACTTGAGGCGCATCACACTTGCTTATGCGAAGGAGTGGCCCATTACATGCGTGAGATTCATCGACGCGCTGAGACCGGGCTCGCAGGAGTCGCCACGCTTCATCCTACCGGGATCATCGCCGCTTACCGCTTTGGTTGAGAGATGGTCTCCGACCAATACCTTCCACTTCACCGCCGGTGAGATGACCGCGGACGCCCGTGACGATGGCGATTCGGACTACGGATTGATGGGCCACCTATCATAGGTCCGATTGTGATTGGCGAGGAGAAGAGATGGGTCAATTGGCCTGATTGCTGCGATGATTTGTTAGGACGACACCCATTACCAGGCGTGATGTATCATGATCCGATCACTCCGCATATCGTCGTCGACATTCGATGGGCCGTGCACATGCGCGGTATTACGCATGCCATAGGTGGCTTAGGTGGACTTTCTATGGGGAGTCATATGACAGCCGAGCACGAGGATTTTACCGACACGCGGGCTTATATTTTATTGACCGCTTTACCGCCGATACATCCGGGAGGTCCACCTACGATTTACCACTCGGAGGATGGATTCTTTTAGCACGATGTCTAGTGGAGCGCTTTTGGCTCATCTATAGAGAGTTGCGAAGTCGACTAGACCAGAGGGCCAACATGGGTTGCCTACACCTCCTTCGATTTGGGAGCATATTCATGTGGGTAGGTCAACTTTACATGTACCTTATCCCAGATTTGGTCTCTCGGCTGGTCAGGAATGCGGTTGTTAACTATGCTTTCAATCTATGCGCCTTATATATATGTTAAAGCTTTATGTGCGTGGAATGAGAAGTACGCTCGCCAACAAATAATAATGTTGCGCGGTACGTAAATGAGCTAGATGGTTTGCGCCAAACAGGTTGGATCTGCAGCTACCACTTTAGTCTAAATAGTCGAATGCCGATTATGTTTTAACATCGCCTTATCATACGCAGGTGATGGGAGCCGCATGAGGAGATCACAAAGACATCTATCCCAGGTGCTCATAGTTCCGACATATGGTTAGCACGAGTCCCTCTTATCAGCTGGAAGAGGGTTGAGTGATATTCACCAGATAGAGTGCTGCGCCAGTTCGGCCTTATTCCAAGAGTAGATGTAGCCCCAGTTGACCCTACTTTCAAAAGGGTCGATGGTCGGGGTAAAGCAGATGCCGACTGGGTTGAGTACCACCAGTCACACATAGCTTCTTGGGAGAGGCGGAGGGATTGCCTTGTCGAGGGGCTAGATGAGGCTGTGGACAGGAAGACTGCTACTACGCGACATGCGGTTCGTGATCATGGGCTTCTTTGTACTCGTCACCTGACAGATCCTCCGACCACTTACTACGCCAGAGCCCTGGAGCGCCTTTATGTAAGTTATGATATAAGTAAATATTCAATATTATTATAAGTGATAATTTTACACTCTTTTTTTTGTTTAAAGGACCATATCGCGGCAACCCGGGACATATTTCAACCATACTTCGGTGCTGTCGATGATCACCACTTACAGCGATGTGTCGATAGATACGAGATGATATGCAGAGACCTTGATCAGCGTGTGCATATAGGTGACACATATTACGGATCGGTGCCTACAGAGGGTGACGCACAGCATGACTGGAGCGCCGGTCCATCTACTTCCGCTGATCCAGGTCCTTCTACGTATGTCGATCCAAGCATTTACGCATGATCCAGTCCTTCACGTACGATCCAGACCTTCTACATATCACATATGACTCGACCACCTATATTCCCATCAAGGATGATATGTCTCACATTGCGAGGATATTGCACTAGAGGGCCGATCACCGCGTGATCGCCCATCTCGATGCCGACCGCATACACACCGGAGTGGTGCAATTCGCAGACACCGGAGGAAGCGTTGTCTCAGGTAGGTGGTTCAGATATAACATTTTTTTTTTTGTTTTGATTAACAACTTCAGAGTCCTGTACTAGCAAACTTTGATTACGACATAATGAACTTTTGTTTCTTGTCCATTTGTGAAATGAATTGGTCGACTATTCTGCCAGTTTTTATATTTGCAGCCTTCACCTTGGTGGCCTACTCTGCAGCTGTGTATTTTTTACTATTTTGGTGGCAAGTCTTACTTTTTTTACGGCTGATTTTGTGGAGTAGAATTTGTGTGCCTCTAGCCTAATTTGCTGCACATGGCTGCCATGGCATGTCTCTCTTTTTTATGGTAATGATGTGGCTTGTATGCATGGTCATCGCTTTCAGTGCAACCACACGCCATTACCAAGGTGATTTGAATATGGCTATTAGTAGAAAGCTTCAGTTCTAGGTGAAACTCAATGCACAATGTAGTAGCAATGATTCGCTTGTTTTGTTTGAAGGATTCCATGGTCATCTTGTCCTTATTCTTGCTATCTTTAATTATTATTCTTCTTGCCTTTGAGACCGCATTTTAACTTTGTTCTGTTGGAGGATTGAGCTGAAAAATAATTTATTTATCAATTATTTACTACTTGATTGTTTGGTTTAAGTGTAATTGAATAGAAATTATTTTATAAGAAAATTTGAACACGATATTTCTTTTATCATGTTTGTTTAAATTTAAACCGTGAATTTTTATTAGGTTGTATTCATTCTTCAATTTAATGTTTATTCCTTCGCCGAAAAGAGAAATTCAATTTCCGCTTAGTTTCTCCTCAACCAACTACCGGCTCGGATTATGTAGCCAACTGAAGTCGAGCCGCTAGTAATTGAGCTGATATCCGCCTAATCGGGCGACCGCTTCAAGATGAAGCCGCCCGCATCATGACGGTTAGATGAAGCCGCCGCCCGCATCACCGTTTCGCTTAATGAAAATTGCGGCGCTTTACCGAAAACATCCGCTCTTTTGAGTAGGTGCATTTGTGCTTAAGAGTTAGACCATTTGGATAATGATTTAAGTATTCATCAAACATCATCTATTTTGAGTTCCTTCAAATAATTTATGTATTTGACTAAAAATAGTTAGGATTTTGTAAGATATCAAATTCTTTTCATACTACATTTTAGAAGCCTTGCAAGCATATTCCTTCCTACCGGAGTTGGCACATTTACTTCCCAATTTGAGCAAATGATATGTATAGCTAAATGATATGTATACTTAAAACCAATGAACAAAGGTGCATTTGTGCTTAAGAGTTAGACCATTTGGATAATGATTTAAGTATTCCTCAAACATCATCTCTTTTAAGTTCCTTCAAACAATTTACCTATAAAACTAAAAATAGTTAGTATTTTGTAAGATATCAAATTCCTCGAGTAATACATTTTAGAAGCCTTGCAAGCATATTCATTCCTACCAGAGTTGGCGCATTTACTTCCCAATTTGAGCACGTAAACATACATTAATAAACTAATTCATTTCACAAATGGACAAGAAACAAAAGTTCATTATGCCGTAATGAAAGTTAGGTAGTACATGACTCTGAAGTTGCTAATCAAAACAGAAAAATAAAATGTATTAATCGCCCTAAGCTACACCGTGTGACAATGCATTCCTCCTCCTGCATTTTACTCACTGTCGCCAACGCCTAGCATGCGTGGCCCTCTACCGTGCACTCGATAGAACCTCAAATATATTAGTATCAATATTGTAAAATCTTAGTAGATCGCTGCAACCCGAAGAGAAAATAAGCATTTTATTATTGAAAATGTACCGCCGACCGTCAATGTTATAGGGCACTGACCAGATGACTGGTGATGGATATGCTACAAGTCGCTACTTGAACGTTGTCATCCATTGACGAATCTATTCAGACGGTCGGCCCGACCTTCTACGAAAGTTAGTCGCAACGCGACTAATCCATCCTCTTCATCAAAGATGGCCAATCGAGCGACCGGTAGAGTATGAAATTCATTTACGTATGTCGCCTTTATACAACGCAGAGTGTATCGCGTGACACGACGATGGTTTAACCGTCAAAATCCCAATGCGACAATGACATGTGGGCATGGACAATGATATATGATTATTCTGCCACAATTACAAACACACAGGCCATTATCTAGTAAATCAACTCTGAATGATTGGCTGGACCTGTCAAAAACATGCATCTCATGTGGATTTATATTAACAGGTTCAGGGAAATGCCTAGCCTCCCTTTCAGTACGCTGTATAAGTGTGGAGAACCTCTGGGTATAAATAGACAAGTTTACTTTCTCTTGCTGAGTAGCAGTGGATAATCGTTTCATGAATAAAGCTACTAAGTTATAGTAGATAGCAGTGATTAAACCGAATAAAACCACGCCCACTTCAGTACACCGTTAAAGCACTCGATGCATTCGTTTGTCCCATAACGCATACCACCATCGCATGACAGTGACCATTTTATAGTCACGCTTCTACTGTATGCTTCTTCTTTCACATTTTAATGTCTAGCATCAAACGGTTGAATTGACGAATATCATCGTGTTACCGCCATGTACATCTTTTGGCATACAAACTCAACATCGAATTCCTCTGTATGACTTTTTTAAAATTCTCGCAAATGACGAACAATACCTATGTTGCAAAAAATCTCTTTGCATCCACGCAGAGACCAGCATCGATATTATATGCATAAATCACGTCTACTAGACACCACGGGTAACATATCATGCAGGCACAACAAAAACCACAACCACGAATCAACATTTTCTGATTCCACAACAGCAAAAGCTAAAGGAAACAACTTATTATTACCGATTCCTACGGCAAGCATTAATAATACGATTTGCCCAATGAAATGTACCGTTTGCTTAAAACAGTCTCTGCAAAGAACTCCATCCCGTATTGAAGGTCCAAAGCCCAAAAAAGTCTCTCAAAATGTTGCGTCGGTAGATCAATTGTAGACTGTACTGTGTAAAGTACTAAACCGATTGATATAAAGACAGAGTCTGTAGACTCTTCTCGCCACCGAATATTGCTTTTATTGCCTTTTCGCCTTGCATCCCATGCTTTCATATATGAAACTTTAACATTAAATTTTGACTCCATCCTACCTATAATCTCTAGGTTTCAAATCAATCCGATCACGGGTTTGATGTAGTATGCTATGAAACTTGAACTACTGCGATGGGATGAACTTATGCATTAACATCTATGATTTTCACCAACTTTTGATATTCTCCAAGCACCCCTAATCGCCGATGCTACAATGTAAACGCCAATGGGCCTTGTATGACTATCGTCGCACACATACAACCGTAGTTCTTCGGTTAGAGAGAACTGGAATTGTACATTATTTACTATGGACCACCCGACACAAGAAATTGCAAACTCCGCTTACAGAAAACACATACCTTCGGAATGTCATTTGGAATTTCAATTTCATCATTTAGGGAGTTTCGCCGATGGCCAAAGTAAACATCGTTGTCCCACCGCCTCGTAGTTTTACACATCCCGACATACTGTTTGGACAACATTTGACTCACTGCCAACATTGCGAAATGAGTGATTTCTCAAGTAGTATGAGTATATTCTCAAGTATGTCTTCTAACCCAACCCAACAGCCATCATCACTAATACTGCTCGGACTCACTACTTGAGCCACTACTCATACCGATACTCATCTCCAACTACAAGACTCGTGCACATACGGTTCATCCAACGGTATCATCACCGCCACATAACTTATAAGTTCAAAGAACTAATTATCATATTAATTGTTACAAGTTTAATCGATAAATTATGACGATAAACTACGGGAATAAACTCATCGAGCTGCGTTGTATCCCGGATGTTCTTGTGCGATGAAATCTCGTATATGTTAGCGGTATCTATCGATTTTACCTGGATCGGTGATGTGGATGCAATATTAACATCTTCCACTTCGACATACAACACCAACATCTGACTGGAAGCTTCGTCAAGTGTAACTTCGCAAACGTCATCGTCAGATATGACAGACGCTACAAATCCGCTACTCACTGGATAACGACCTGTTAGAGTGACAGTGTGGCGCTCCGGATCGATGTTCAAGCTTCTCATAATTGCTGTTTCAATGCCGTAGTGTGACGAACCTTAATCGGACGAGTTCGACCTCCCATATAACTTGATCAATTGCTCATCGATACCGCCGCCTTCCATAATAAAGTATCATAAACAAATTCTATTCATTTTGCACTAAAAAATGTAGAATCCAAAGGAAATTTTTCTCAACCGAAATGCAAGAATCGCCGAAAAGCTAAAGTTGACTTCCAACGGGTAAATGAGAGGTAGTTAAACGTCACAAAGCAAATGCCGGAAAAATAAAAGTTTCTATCGAATACCTAGAGAAGACGCAATGCGGCGTTAGATCTGCCGGGCGGTGAAGTTCCAAGAGGGGAGCCTGGAGTTCTATTTCGGCGTTCCTACAAGCGAGCTGAGTGTTGCGGGAGGAATCGAGAAAACCTAGAGCTGACGGATCGTAAAATGGGAGCGCCCACCAGACCGTCGTGAGAGCGCCCAATTAGTGGGCGACCGGCTACTCTTTCACGTAATACGCCCACGCCTGGAGACGACATGAGTGCCGCCCACTAATGACTATACCTATTCTTAAAATTTTTTTTTTATTGATACTCAATTTGCTAATTCGTATTTTAACGGTACCTATTTTAAAAAAATTGCCAAAACCAAACCCCTTGAACTCTCTCGACTCTTCCCCTTCAATCGAGCACCAAGGCTCACAGAAGATCCTGATTTGCACGTAGTAATTTCTCTATCATTTTTTTTTTCTCTCTTTTCTTTCTTTCCTTTCTTTCCTTTCTTTCGTCTCTACGTATCAAATATGATTTTAGAGCTCGAAGAGATGAGATATTCTATCTATTCTCTTCTGTATTTCTTGACCTTCAATTTCTTTTCTTTTTTTTTTAACATTATTGTGAGATGGAATGTAGGTAAAGTGTTTTATTTTTAAGAAATTTATATATCTATCATGTAATTTTTATATATTTATATATCTAATACCTAAAATTAGATATTTACTTATCTAATATTTTTCTATGCTTAAAAAAAATATATTTTACTTTTAAAAAGTGAATAAAGTGATATTTTTAATGTGATATTAAAGATTAAGATATTATATATATAAAAATTGAAGTTTAGATATTAGATATATAAATACATAAAAATTGTGTGATATGTATGTAAATCCCCCATTTTACTTTTTTTTTTTTTTTTTTTTGAACTTCGCTGTTCTCTTCTTGGATCCCCGGTTTCGTAATAAGATTTGAAAATTTTGGGGAACACTCTTTTTCTTTCCGAATGGCTAAGGCATCGAGGATGGCCTGGTGAGGGGTAAACACTTCTTAGGCAATTAGCGCAGTGTTTTCGTTCCAGCAAACAGATATTTGAGATTTTAAATCCCATGATTCATAGGATTTAACATTTTTTTTTTATTTTAATCTGAAATTGCATGAATTACCTTATTCTACTTGAGTTTGTACCATTTTCTCGTGAAGAAACTTGCTCTCTCTCTCTCTCTCTCTCTCTCTTTCTGTGAACTACAGAAGAACAAAAAAAAAATAAAAAATTTTTAATTCTCAAGTTTACTGGAAATAAGAATTTGCATGATTACTATATTCTATGTGGGTCTTTGCTCTTTCTCATGAAGAAGCTTGCCGTCCTCTCTCTCTCTCTCTCTCTTTGTGATTTGCAGAAACCGAAATAACAGAAAAAAAAAAGATGGAGAGATTAAAGTGTCTAAACCTCATTGATTGCCAAAATCAATACATATTCATAGATACAAAAAAAAAAAATTGCTCAAACTTGAATGCACCTAAAATCTCAATTGCTGCATGTTCAACACGACGAGTGGAACCTGTACATGCTCTTTAGATGAGGTGAAAACAGAGGCTGACGCCATGCGACAGAGAAAATTATGTGATTTATCTTATGCAGATGACCTATACACGCTCTTTATAGCGTGGTAGGGAAGAAGATATTCAGGCTATAGTTTACATCACTTATATGCGCTCTTTGCAGCGTGATAAGCAGACCCAATCCTCGATGTAGCCCCTACGCGAGGACGATGCTGAGAGGCTGCTGAATTTTAGATTAATAATGTACTCAAATGAACTTAAGTATAATATAAATATAGCTTAAATAAAAAAACCTAAATAAGAGTTCATAAACTAAAAAAAATACATAATAACAACTAAAATAAAGAATTAAGAAATAAAAAATTTATTTGTAAAATAAAATAAATTAAAAAAAGAGGAAAAAGAAAGAACTTACCAGAAGACTTAAAACTTCACTCCAAAAAGCAAGCAGAACTTTCTCACTCAAAACCTTCAAACGACTTAACATAATTGAATAGATCTGAATAAAAATAAACTGAACAGTATTCTTATTTATAGATAGGAAAAAATGTTATGTGAAAACTACTTGAAATAAAATAAGTTATATAAAGATGAATTTTGATGCCCAAGTAAAGCTAAAATTTTTGAAAGAGCATCTTGCTAAGAAATCTAAAATGAAATCAAGTTAAAAATAATACATTAATTTTAAATTTTTTACGCCACCAAATACACAATTCATATATACAAGCGGACAAAAGGCGTTAGAGTTCAAATTAAAAATTACATGTATCACAAGACATTTTTTTAAATAATATGCTTTAAAATCTATGTAAATACTTTAAAAAATGGACTCATAACATTAACTTTGCAGTGATACTACACTTAATTTAAGTTCCTTAAAATATGCACGAGCCTTCAAATGAAATTAAAGTGCTTACATGAATCATAAAGTTATAATGTATTCAATCTTTTTGCATCTACCTGTAGTTGAGTATTTTAAGAGATTAATGACTTCTCCATGATTATCTTAAGAGTTTAAAATGATCACCCGCATGAGTCCCGACACTATACTGAATGCTTAAACTTAATGTCTTAGGATGTTACGCAGGTTGATTTCCGATTTAATCTTAGGATCATGTCCAGGTTTACAAAACCTAAAAATTCAATAATTATATTATAATATTTTTAATCTAACAAAATCTCTAATAAGATAATTCTATCATATGATAATAAATTTGATATGTTATTATTAAATTAATAGAGTATACATAATATAAAACAATAAACTAAGTGATCAATACTCCAATGGTGGCCGTGTTGATTGAATATTGCAATCCAAAAGATTTTCATAATAATATTAAAAAAAATCTATTCAAATTCTAATGTCAAATCATTATTAAATGATCAAATATTCAAACAAATAAATATATAAATTAAATAAAATTGATTATTTAAATTTAAAGTATAATCTATCCACTCATCCACAACCGTTTATTGAGGGTGATAAATTAAGAAAAAATTTACTCACAAAAAGCTGTTGACCTCCATATATGTGTCAAAAGTCGAGTAAAGCTCACAAGTCGAATTCGACGGACTTCGGAGGTGACAATGCGCAAATCGGGGTTCAAAATGTACTGGACGTCACTGAAAATGGTCGAAATGACCTCCGATCTGCGAACGAACTTCGTCGTTGCGTTCAGAACGTCAAAATTGATTAGAATATAAATATTGCAAAATCTAACGAGCAATTGATTAAGCGCTCAAATCGAATTCGGCGATATCTCGTCGGAAGGCTGCGATGATAACCAAACAACCTCCATTCAGAAAATTAATTGCGTTGTTAGCTCTGAAATGATGAAAACTATTAAATGAGACTGTCCGCGTTCAATTCGGACGAGTCTACGCGAATGTCAAGCAATCAGAATTGATAATGCGCATTTTTAAACTGAAAGTGACCCAATTCGACGTCGAAGTCGATCAAACGACCTCCGTTCACGAAACGGACTAACCATTGTGTCCGGAATGTCAAAAGTACCTAGAATAAATATCCAATTTGACTAAATTTATCGCACTTAAAATTCTGCCAAAATTAGCACATATTTCGAGATAAATCTACCTAATTATTTCTTAATCACAACTAATCAATGACTTAGAACTCACAATCAACCAATCGAAGTCGCCATTGAGCCCTCCATGCTTGTAAACTTTTATTTCCGCTCTTCTTCGTTGGAGGAGAAAGATTTTCTCCTAGCCAAGGAACAAGCTTCATATCGCTGGTCCTTTGCGGCAAGGCGAAGGGCGAGTTTTCCTCCTTGAACTCCCCTCTCTCGTGCAGACCTCTTCGATCCTTTCGCGTCACCGGCGGCGGAGCGAATCTTCTTCCTCCGTCTCGCTCACGCTTGAATGCGAGCCGCCCTCCCGTTCCTCCGTGCCTTGCAACAAACCCGCAAGCTTCCCCTGATGATATCCGATGGACGACGACCACAAATGGTCGAAGCCACAAAAGGCGTCGCCACCATCAGATGCACTGAATGCCGGCGACGGTACTCATTAATCAGTCCGGCGCACTTCATCCCTCGCAACCCCTCTACCCCCATGTTCTCGTATTCTGCCATCTCTCCACATGCTTTAGGAGTGCGATGTCCACGTTTTCTTCAGCCGTCTGCGCATACGGTGATCAATACTGAGATCACGGCCATGTCGTCGACCGGCGGTGGTGGCGGAGAATTAAGATCTGCTTAACGCCGTCGAGGCTTTCGAGCTCTGCGACTGCTGCCAATATGCGTGTTTCTACTTTTGATCATGGTAACTTCTGTGAGACTTACCATTTGGATGTTGCTGGGTGGAGGAAGTACGAGTCGTGCGATAAGAGGATTCACTGTGGCTGCATAGTTTCGATCCCTGCTTATATGCTTCTGGTCGTGGGTGGAGTTGAGTGTATGGCTTGAGTTAGGAAGGCTTACTCAGCGGCACCAAACCAAGTTTGTTCACCTTCAGTGGCTCTTTCTCATCGAGTGTCGAAGAAATCAAAAGAAAGTGCAATTAAGAGTTGGAACCAAGTGTCTGGTTCGTTTCCAAGACAGTGGCGCCACCCATCAAACATATAGAATTCATCCAATATCCAATCTGACTTGCACCAACAACTGTCCTATGAGTTTGACAGGCCATCTAATTCAGAGAAATTGATGGCTAGAGCATGCTCTTCTATTTCTGCACTGGAAAAGAAGCCCAGCGACCTTCCTGGAAGAATTGGATTAAGTAGTCTAAACCATGTTCCCCTAGATAGATGTGGAGAGAATTGTCTAACTTCTACAAAAAGCGGGATGATGTCAGATGCTTACTCTGCTAGTTCTCCTGGTGAAACTTTGAGACATATCAAGGTTCATCTGAAAAACTCCATCATACCAAAGGGGGAGTCAACATCTTTACTAATTGGCCTGGGCGTTCCTCTCTCTTCTATGAATGGCATAAATGACCCAATCAAGGTTACAACAAATCATCCACATCATCAAGCAGTTTCTTCTCCATCGCCTAAACAGATATGTTCCAACCCTTTGAAGAGTTTCCACTCTGGAGAATCACAAGCTCAGACTCGCAATGGAAGAGACCGGTTGGATCCAAGGGCACGTTCACATTTACTTCCTCGATATTGGTTTAGGATCACAGATCAAGAATTACAAAAAATATCTGGAGATTCAAATTCCGTTGTTATCCCTCTTTTCGAAAAGATGCTTAGTGCAAGTGATGCTGGCCGCATTGGACGGCTAGTGCTGCCAAAAAATGTGCTGAGGCACACTTTCCAACGATTTCTCAGCCAGAAGGCCTTCCATTAAAAATGCAAGATGTCAGTGGTAAGGAGTGGGTATTTCAATTTCGTTTCTGGTCTAATAACAACACAGTAGGCTGTATGTTCTAGGAGTTACACCTTGCATTCAGTCAATGCAATTGCATGCGACACGGTGTTTAAAGACCCTGTTATGCTCAATAGAGCTAACATGATAGAAAATCATGACCTCAGTGTCGCAAGACACTGATCGTTATCTTCGCGGGAAAATTTGAATAGACTCAGAAGCCTATCACGGGGAGTACATTGGGAGGTTGTCGAAATTCAAATTGATAGATGACTTAATTAATTTAATACAAAATGAACTCAAAGCTAAAAATTAAAATTTCAACTTAAGACCTGTTATAGATAGTAAGTAGAAGATCACGGTGTCATGAGATCGATCATCCGGTAGAGGCGGCGGAAGGCCAAATAGACTCGATGCAAACTTATGGGGATCGTCAATTTTAGATTAATTGGTGACTTAAACAAGAACAAATAAAAATGTTAACAAACTTAAATTGAACTTGTTTGAAAATGATAAATTAAAAAAATAAACCTATATATAAAATTCTAAAAGTCTTTAAATAAGAATGATCTTAAAGGAACTCGACAACTTGTTGACGATCATAAATAAGACTTGAGAGTTTGTCTCCTAACAAGAACAAAATTCGAGTAAAGCCTTCAATGATCTTGTTAGTTGCCTACGAGCTTCTCAATGATCACGAGTTAAACACCATTAAAACCCAAAGAGCTCAATGAGCTATGAACTAAATGCAAACAAATGAATATTAGTATAAATAATTGAATAAGATTTAAAAAATCTTACGCCACCAGATTCGCAATATATCATATAAACGAACAGAAAACATTAATTAAGACATTCTTAGATATATTTGTATATGCTCAGATATAGAGATTTAAAGTACAAATTTTAATATTTGTGTAAACTAAATTAAAATCAATTAAATATTAATCTGAAAAATCTAATAAGATATTAGATCAATTAACAATATCTTCTACGTCATCGGATTCGCAACATATTATACAAATGAATAGAAGACTTTAATTAAAACATTCTTAGATATATCTGTATGTGCTCGAACATAAAGATTTAAAATACAAATTTTAATGTCTGAAAAAACTACGCAAGATAAATTAGAATCAATTAAATATTAATCTAAAAAATTTAATAAGATATTAAATCAATCTATAACATCTTCTACGCCACAAAATCTGTAACACAAAATTAGAAGCAAATAGAAGGAGTTGACTTAAATTCTAAATAGGCTTCAAATATATTAATTTTGCATAAATTATGAAACAACTATCACTCAATTTAAGTACTTCAGAACTTGTGCAATCATTTGAAAGAGACAAATTCTTGTACAAAATATAAAACAATTTTCAATACAATTTGATATTTCCAAATTAATACAAATATTCTAAATAACCACCCGCATGAGCCCCAACACTACTTGAATCTTAAACTTAGTGTCGAGGATCTCGCGTTAATTCCGAGTCTACTAAATGAGTCAGAATTAACAATGATATGTAGCTTTCTCGCATGAAAATCTTAATTTTGTCATTTTAACAATATATTATCTCCTAACTCCCAATAATAACTTAGTTGATTGAAGACATCAACTAAAAGGATAACTATTATCAAAATATTTAAGATATCATATTCAATATTCTCAAATTCAAAATCGTTAAAATATAAATCTAAATCTGATCCTCTATTATTAAATTGATAGAGTTGACAAGATCTAAAATAATAAATTAAATGATTTAAACACCCGCATGAGCCCCAATACTATATTGAATGCTTAAATTTACTATCTGAGAATGCTGCACAAGTTGTTTCTTGATTTAATCTTAGGACTAACTCCGGATTAACAAAACCTAAAAATTTCTTATAAAAATTTCAACTTAATAAAATATCTGAAAAACTAATTCTATCATGTGACAATAAATCTGATCCTCTGTTAAGAGCTAAACAGATTTAAAATTTTCAAATATATTTGATTCAATCAATTAACCACCCCAATGATAGAGCTTTAAATGAAATTTTTAATCGAATGAGATATTTCAATCAAAATATGATTATAATCTCAAAAAAAATTAACTTAGATTGAATCTCAATCTAAATGTTGAATTTAAAATATCATTCTGATGTATGGGGACCTTCCCCAACCACCTCAATTCAAAGTTCTCGTTATTACATAATATTTATGGATAGATATTCTCGATACTATTGGCTAAATCCCAGGCAGACAAAATTAGAAACTCTTACTAAATTTATTCAATTCAGATTCATGGCAAAGAAACAATGTCAAAGCCCCATCACTACACTTCGAGCCGACAATGGTGGTGAATTTACAAGCCATGCTATGCAACGCTATCTTCAAACCCATGGAATTATACATCAACTAACTTGTCCATACACACCCGAACTAAATGAGATAGCCGAGCGCAAAAATCATCATATCCTCAAAAATACAAGAGTCAAAATGTTTACAGCAAACATTCCCTCCAAACTTTGGGCTGATATTGCACTGACTGCAACTTACCTTATCAACTTAATGCCTTCTAAACAACTCAAAAATTGATCTCCACATCAGATCTTATATAAATAAAATCCCATTTTTAAACATCTCAAAACTCTAGGTTGCCTTTCCTACCCATGGCTACAACCACTCTCAGCAAATAACTTCTCCCCTAAATCACTTCCATGTATTTTTAGTGGTTATGCCCCACACCAAAAGAGATACAAATACTTTGATCTCCCAACAAATAAAATATATATCTCTCGACATGTCAAATTCATTGAAACAATCAACACCACCCCCCTCCCCTTTCATATTTACCACCACTCACTTTTACTCCAGCCTTCTCAACCACCCTTTCATATTTACCACCTATATCAATGGTTATAAATTACAGTAGCTTCACAAATTATTTAGCCCTCATCATTTTTTTTCTCTAACAATTCTAGAGTAGAATCTGTTATCCTCTATTTCTTCCTTATTTTACTAGGCTTATTTTCCAGAGACGAAAACCCAAAATACTTGAGCTAAATCCTCTCTTCTGACATAATCTCCATGACAAAATCTCCTACGTGCAATTTGGCGCAATTTCGTGCAAGAAGATTTAATCCATTCATGACCTAGCATCAATCACAATCAACAATCCCTACATCTAAAAACTTCTGTTTCATCTATTCAAACATCTATTGCCGCCTGCACATATTCATCCCAGACCAACTCTCATGCAGTCGGAGATGAAAAGAGCATTTAAGTTGCACATATTCTTGCCAAAAGCAAGTAAACTTGTTGAATTTATTCAACTCGTCCCAACTTTACTTTACCCGAATTAGGCTTATTCAAAATCATCAATAATTCTCTCTCATTCAGACATCAAGGAGGCTTTTTTATCTACAATTAACTTTGGCTCATTTTATGAAAACAATAACCTTTTCTGAATTAGAATATTTATATGATGCAATCAAACAAAATTTTAAGTTCATTGCAACTTGCTAATAATAAATACTATACATTTTATCCGAATTTAACAAGGTTTTATTTAAAAATAAGTACAACGAGGACTCCTAAGTTCATGAAAAAAAAGAGGTTTATATAAGCTTTGTTGAAACTTAGTGAAGCTACAAGGTCGAAGATGAGGCAAGCAACAAAAAATTAATGCTTTCCCATAAACTAATGAAGATCGATTTACTTTAAAATACCAATTTATCCTAACATACTTTTCTATAACTTCTGAAGTTATAATTTACCTTATGTTATTGAAAAGAGTTCTACCATCTCAAAATTAGAGGATTTCTCGAATTGGAGGTTTCTATTGATCTTTTATAATAATCTATTTCAACATCCAAGTTGCGTGATCACAATTCCGGCAAGGAGAGAGCAGGATTAAACATTACCAACGTCGGATGATTATTCTCATAATTTTCCAGTTATTGTGAGGCATGAAATACGAGGGAAGAACAACTATAAGTAAACACTGAACAATTATTTCAAGTAAAACATTATCATACAAAACACGTTAAAATATTTAAGTTGTAAATATACCCTTATTAATGAAGAATAGTAAAATATAATCCACAACCCTAAAAATATTTACAGCTCTTAATATTAAGCGGAAATTATCGGGAGCGAAACCATACACGAAAAATATTACTAGATCACATTTGTTAAAAATTCGACAGTCTGGAACGGGGATTATATATAACATTGCAGGACCCAATAATATTTTAATAATAACAATAATAAACTATTTTATTGAAGGCCAAAGTGCCCAGGTTCACTGTGGAAGACATCCTATAATGTGTTAAAATATCTTCAAATAAAACTGAACTAAACACCTAGCTTGGCAAAAATTTAATTACAAAAAGCTTACTAATTTAACAATGCTACAATACTTTAAATCGCATTACACAAAATACATGGCACAGTTCGTTATAAATAGAAACAAAAGTTTTGTATTAAAAAAAAAGGTTAATAATGGCTCAAAATTTATTCCAAAACATACTTTAAACCCCAAAATTAATACCTCGTGAATATATATTCAGCAAGAAAAAACAAAAAAGATAAGACCTCATAAAGCATATCACCAAAAAAAAAGTTTTAAGAGGATTCAAAACCCATAATCTCAACATAAAATCACAAAAGAGAAATTCTCAAAAAATATGTTGATGCATAAAGAAATACGATAACCCATAAAAATATCAACAGTTTATATAGATGAATTCCTAAAAACTAATCAACAAATCAAATGCACATATCATTAATGCTTATAAACTCAAATTTAATTGTGTCAAAATTCAAGACAAGCATTTAGTGTTGCAAAAGAGGATTCCGTCTAAGAAGATAATGTTTGATGCAACAGCCCGAAATTTGATGGAAATGAAAGCCAAACAAGGCAAACCTCTCACATCGTGCAGCTGCGCCATCCTATCATTCTCGGCTCCATGCAAAAGGTAGCTAGTTATCGACAAACAAAGCCCCCGTTGTCTGACTTTGAGCCATCTTCTATAAATAAAAACATGGGAACACTATTGAAAATTAATAGAAGAGACGCTAGAAACATACCTGTAAAATTGGATAATAAAATAACAATAGCAGTTATGAAATTAACTGAATAAATGAAATGATACTGCAGGTTAGGGTACAGTTGTTTCCAGTTATTGTGGCATTTGGACAAAAATCAGAAAAAAAAAATCCAGAAGCAATCTTCCACTGGCTATTAGTATAGGCTCCATGCGGCAGACAGGACGCCATGGGAAGGCACCTGCTGTTAGACTCTTTTAATAAGAGCCCAGCAACTCGATAAATATTAGAACAAATGTTAAGTAACATACAGATAAACCGAAAATAAATGATACAAGATAGATATTTTAACATGGTTCAAAATAATGCAGCATGGAATCATACAGATAAAGATTGAGATGAGAAAAATATCTTCATTAAAAATATGTAATAGACATCAAAAAAATGCAAGAACATCAAAAATCTTTTTATGCTCCAAATTTTAGTATTGGGCTGTATGTTTTGCGTATGTTTAAGTGATTTCCCACCAAAGTGTTGCTGGCCACAACTAAAAAATAGAATGACCATCAGATTAAAAAGTGAAATAAATATGAGGGACTAGTTCATCCCTAAGGCAGCTCAGAGTAGCAATAGGGGCAGACGTTAGTAGTCCCAATGAAAAAGTATATACATACTTTTTATAAAGAAAAATATGCAGATAAACTAAGGGGCTGTTTGAGAATAATTTTGTTATGTTTTTTTTTAAATTTTATGCTATGTTTAAAAACATGTTTGTTTGATGTTTAGGTGTTTTAATTTCACTTTCAAAAACAAATATCATTGCTTTTAAAAACAATCAAAACAAGCTTTTAGATATTTTGAATGCTTTTAAAAATAACAATTACAACAAAACATGATTACTTTGAAACAAAATATAAAGAAAATACAATAAAAATATAAAACAAAAAAAATAATAAAAGTGATCCCAAACAGCCTTTAAGAAATCCTAAAGCGTCTACAAGAGAACAACTATATTGCTATCTAAATAAATAAGAACATGTCGCAGAGTCTCATGACAAACTTTCATTGATCACAAGTAAATAAAATAGTGTTTCGTAATAATGAACATTTTATTTCAAAATAAAATCAAGTGACTACCAGCCACGCACATGAAGGCCAAAAACATCATAGCTATCTACAATCACTTTCAAAGGTGATCAAAACGGATAAAATTTTATTAAGGAATTCAAAAGCCAATTCCTTGCATTGAGAACTATTTCAAAACATTAGAAAATTTAATCGAGAACTTGAACTGAAGTCCTCGACCTTGAAAACTTAAATTCCAGGGTAGGTAATACACTAAAATGGTTTGCATTCTTGCGTGCAGGATTACACCCACTGTTCTAAAGATTACAACACAATGTTGACAAATCATATTACACATTTTATTTCTTGCAATTTCCAATGTCTCATAAGATGTTGCTGCTGAGTGCCAAGAGTAAAATTGTAGAAGGGTATAAGCTAGAATAAAAGATTTAGTAAAGTTGCAAGACTAAGAAACAGCAATCCTCCCACTTTAACAGGTAAAGATCCATTCAAATTAAATAAGAAAGAAACCCTGCACTTGATCTCAAGTCTAGCAAGGCAAAAGTTCACGTGCAGCTACTGATTTCTTGATAAGTAAACCTTCACACTGTCATCATTGGCAACAAAATTCAACGATATAAATAAAACAGAAGAAAATAGTGAACCTACAATAACAACAGCGCTTTAATTTAAAAAACCATAATCATGCTATCATCACCAGTAACTCAATTGAGGAGAGGAATTATATACAAAGAAAACACAAAAAAGTAATGAATACCCTAAAATCGCAAAATTAAATGTAAATCAAAGTGAGCTAATATAATTTAACAACAAGACAATGCATATCACTAACAATAAACAATGAAAGTGGCATTAACAAATTGTCATATTTTCATCCAGTTAGACATTGTCAACATGGATCAAGTATATTAGCTGGAGCAGTCATCCAAGGAAGAAATCATATCAAAAGCTCTCAGGCTGCCCCTTGGAATGCTTGAGAAACAAGCCTTCATCATGTCATTATTGGAATCACATTACATGCAATACAAAGAAAACCAAAAACGAGTCAACAACCTTGAATCACAAACAGAGAATTGATTACACATAATCTATAAGAGATTAAATTGAGACAAACAATTAACCTTAAATGTTAGCTTTCATTGTTGACAGATAACCAGACTACGCATAATGATAATTATTTACAAGGTATAACTACACGTAAATGAAACAAAAAACGTATGTGGACTCAAACATCCAAGCCCAGAATTGTTGGACGTCACTAGCTGTCAAGACTTGCAAGATGAAAACACTCAGGAGGCCATCAATATGAACATAAGGATCACACAACCCGCAACCAAAAATAAAGTTTAGATTCAACGTACGCTTAATTAATTTGCCAATAAGAGAATAATTTAAGCTGCAATCATTGAAGTTTGAATATTCATTATCATTGGACGCTGAACAATGAGATTGGGATAATCAAATTCTCCTTTGATTCATACAATAAAAATTGTAACAGTACATCAGGAAAGTAACTGGCCTCAGACATCCAAGGAAGGAAATGCTGTGCAGCATTAGCTCTCAAGCCTGGCATGGCGAAAGCTCTCAGGCGGCCACTGCGAATGTTTGAGAAACAAGCCTTAGTTTTGTCATCATTGGCATCACATTTAAGTTACATAAGGGTGAAATACATTTAAGTTCACAGTCTACTATGACAAGACCTATTCAAACATTAAGAACCCTTTATTATCCATTACCATTGATTGTAATAGCATTAAAAAAGCAAATTGAATAGCTTTACAGAGTAATACTTAGAAACAGAAATTAAATATATTTCACTGGATTTCCATTTACTGAGGGGTAGCCTAGAAAACAAAAATCTCAATCTTACAACAATTTTACAGAAAACTCCAAACACATTAAACTTTTCAATATAGGCATCAATCAGCAAGTATTACAGATGATCCAAGACAAACAAACACATTTAGAATGATTATATTACTAAATCACTTTAATTCAACTGAATCATCTAAACAATGATTAATATATCACTCAGAAAAATTCGGTTATGGAGGAAGATCAAGAGTAAGTTTCAATGAAGACTTTAGCTTGCCTTATAAAGCAAAAAATATCTGTCGTTATAGACAGCCAAAACAACAACAAGCCTTTATCCCACTAATTGGGGTCGGCTACATGAATCCTTCATCTCCATTGTGTTCTATTATGTGACAAATTTTCATTTAATTCAAGTATACTAAGATCATTTTTTATAAATCTTAACCAAATCTTTTTAGGTATACCTTTCTTAGCATAAAGCAAATCTAATGCATCTACTCTCCTAACCAGGTCATCGATTAGAGAAAGTCTTCTTAGATGGTTTGGCACATAAAGCGGCCGACGCTTTATGTGGCCAAACCATCTAAGACGACTCTCTCTAATCTTATGTGCCATTCTCTAATAGTTGGAAATAAGCAGTAAAACATAGCATTAACATCATAACAAAAGAAACAAGGGAAACGTTAACAAATCATTATCAAAGTTGTAATTTAACAACGGCTGACAAGAAACTAAAAGTATATACATCTCGTTCATGAAGCAACAGCGTAAAAGAAACAAGGTAAATGGACATGACGATTACATCCATAATGATAACAAATGTTAACTAAAATAAGCCACAACTATCAACTCATATAATTGCAGTCACAGCTAACAGAAAAATCAGGTGTTGCGCCACATATTTCAACCAATTTTTGGTGCTTGGCGAGAGATGTTTTATATTGTATTATAAAATCCCTTCAAAAGAAGAACATTTCGTACACAAAAATATTATGACGAAATATTGAAGGTGTGGGTAGAAAACATGGCGAAGGGTCTCCAAATTATTCTTGGAATTGTGCTGAAAGAATAAAAGATACGAGGAATTACCTTTTTGCAAATCACTAGACAAAGAAGCAAAGACCTTCACAGAAGAACAATCAAAACCCTAAGCGAACCTAAAGAAGATCGGAAAAACCAGATAAGGTGTTTAAGAAATTAAATAGAAACTAACGGAACAAAATATAAATCCATTAGTCTGAAGTCATATTTTAACTCATCGTACCACCACCGACAAAAAATAGTTCTAGTCCGCCGACTGAAAATAAATTCCAAGCGAATAAGAATAAGATGCAGGAGATGCCATGTTAAAACCAACCAAAGATAACAGAAAGAGAGATGAAGAGAGAGTTGACTGGACTGAGGAGACGATGAATACAAACATCTAACCCTAGAAGGAGAAACTGAGAAACAAGAGCAATGCCAGAAGAGAGATGGCCGCGGCTCTTAAATAGTAGGAACTAAACCCTAGATCAGGCTAGGAAGGTTGGACGCTGTAGACGAGTAGCTGATTACACGGCCCAGAACGCTGGACTCAAAATACTACCTAAGCGGGCTCAAAAAAACTACTAAATAGAAGGCCAACAGCCCAATTTGTTGGCCATAATACATTTTTGGTGAAACATTCTCATAAAATAAAATAATTATAAATACCCCCAAAGGCCTAGAACAGTTACGAAATGAAAATTATAACTCGATTTAGGTCAGCCCAATCCTTGATCAAAATTGCTATTTTATAGAAATAGGTATATTATATGATGTTTAATAAATTTTTATAAGTTATAAAAAAAATGTAAATCTCATCATGATAGTAGAATTATTTCATTTCTCTTGCAATTTATGCATATTTTCTCCTTTGTAATGTATAGAACATGTTTTTCTATCACATGAAGGTTTGTAAGATTCGATGACTAGCTTATAAATAATGCATATAATTTGAAGGCAACATTTGATAATATGAATAAATTCTAGATATTTTGTATGACAATATGTATAATTATTTAAAAAGGAATACAAAGCAATATTGGCCCCCTATTTGTTATATAAAATCTTATAAATTGATATTATCATAACAACTAACTAAAAGAGTAGATAATTGTGTTTGAAGACTCCACAAGCAGTTGATATCAATGACAAATGAGTTGGCTAAAAGACTAGTTTGATCATTTTCTTAGGTTAATTTTGAATTTATTTAAAAAAAAAGGTAAATCCTCTAAATATGAATTATGGAGTTTAACCTCATTCTTTTAATCTTTTTCAAGGTTTTAAATTTTAAATTAAAAACTTTTAAAGAAAAGTGTCTAATAAAGAGAAAATATAATAACATAAGAAGCTATTATTAATGCTTCTCACATGTGCCACAAGGACTAATAGATAAACCATTGATCCAATTTGGCAAGAGGGTCATATAAGATCATTTGGATTTATTTTTTTAACTTGAACAAGTATTTTGTTGACTCATTCAAGCGCTTAATAACCTCCAATGACTATTTTAAATATTTTGAATATGTTTTCAAACTTTTAAGCCTTTAAGGTTGACATGGCACTTAGAATTCCATTAGTTGAAGCTCGAATTTTGATGTCAAAAGCAATCTGATTCTTAGTCTAGACTAACTTAAATCAAGTGTTTAAAATATAATTAAAAACTTTGGGATATCAGCCGGCTCCTAAATATGGAGTGTTTATGGTCAAATTGAGCGTCTTGACAAGCGGGATCTAACAAATCTAAGATCTCCTAATTTTGACTTTATTTGAGTACTTAAAATACATCAAATAGTCGAAGGAATTATTTCGAGTCGTCCAATTGAGTAGTTTGGATTTTGCCTATATTTATAGAGATGTCACTCTCATCCCCTCATTCTACACATAAGGGGATGCCAAGCTAAAGAGAAGAGAGAGTTCTGAGGCTTGGAAAACCCCCAAGCTTAATCGTGCCACCAGTCGATGGTTACCACCACCGGTGGAGCTGATTAGAGACGGGGGAACTGCCCCACCTCACCTGAAATTTATTTCCAAACCCTCGCGATTTGCGACGCTGCGTTTTCCCCTCTCGGCAATCCTGCGTTTTCTTCTCTCAATCTGAGAATCCCCTTTTTTTCCTGTGCTTCCTGAATCCCGTTCAGTAGTGACTCCGTGGTTGTGACTCATACGATCCTACTAAATGCCGTAATTTTTCTATTTCTTCTTTTTGTTTTTGTTTTTTTTTGGTGAAGCGCATGTCTTTGCTTTAGTGCTGATTTTTCATTTGGGTTTTGGTTTGAAACAAGAAAGTGTAATTTTGTGTTTTCTAGAGCTTGAGGGAGTGAAACTTGCATTGTGGAATATTTAGAATTGTTCAATATTTGAAATCAGAAAGCATTGGTAGATTGTTTTTTGGATTCGGTTCTTACATTTCAAGCGCCGGTTGATGAGTATATGTTTATCGGTTGTGTCTGTGAGGCCGTGATTCGTGAAGCGGTGAAGGAGTTTGAGAGGAAAATGTGAAGATTGCTATGCCATTGCCGGTCTTTGTTTCCTTCTCTCACTTTTTATTCTGCCATCGAGCACATGGGTGAAAGTTTATTAGGGTTACATTCGGTGAGTTATGCGGTTCCTTGTGCTCCTCTTTTTCTTTTTTTCTTCTGTTTTCATTTCATATTTTGCTACCTCTTTCATCGCTCTTTCTTATTTGAATTCGCCATCTATCCTAATGCATTTTATTTTTTATTTGGTTATGGATGGAAATTAACTTCTTCAGTGGAGGGATAAATACTTTTATTTAATAAACCCGAATGAACAAATAGTAAAGAAAGACATGTAAGAAAGTTAATATTTGATTTCTCAAGCCTTTTGTGCCTATACAAATAAAATATTCGATGTGAATTTATTTCGATATAGAAAATTGGATTTCTTGGTTTTAGATATGTTGCAATGAAAGTTTAAGGATGTTTTGGTTGTTCATGCTCACAATTCTTTGGCACTCAAAACTTTGAGTGCGAGAATAGTTTGGATCTTTGCCAAAAGCTTTTGTGATTCTAGTTTCTTTCAATCTCAATATTATATTAGAAATTTTCGATTTTAGTTAGTATTTTTCTTCTCAAGACTCTTAAGTGATAGGCAGTCTTTCTTCATTCTCTAGATTTGCCAAATTCCAAGCGAGATATAATAAATTCCTTGTTGATTTTGGCATTCTAGACTGAGTGATGTGAGTTGGTAATATCCACTTTGCTCGTTTCTCCTTTCTATAAATTTGCTTGCTCGATGTGTTTTTTCATGTGTTGGTGTTAGAGTGAGATTGCAAAAGATGCAGCATATTGTTTATTTTGTTATCTTTATAGACCTGACTTTGGTGAACAAGCAAGTGGTGATAGTTTTGATAATAAGGATTTAAAATTGGAAAAAAAAGAAAGATTTGAAGTTCATATTGGCAAGTTAATAGTGCTCATAATATTGTTGAAGAAAATGTGAAGATTTAATGAATCGATCAACACATTGCATTTTCTTATGAAAGACATTTCATCAAAATCGAAGGGATTACGAACACGATTATGTACAATTGATTGTGTATGCTTTTTAAGCCAAGGATTAGCTTTTATGGTCATGATGTCGAGGATTACGAAAATCAAGGAAATTTTCTTGAACTTCGCACTTTTAGGCATAATGAAAGTATTAATAAGGTTGTCCTTGAAAATGCTCCGGAAATAATAAGTTAACTCACGAAATTGAAGGATATTACACACTATTGAGACTTCAAATACTATTATCAATGATTTGGGTAATGAGTTATTTGCAGTTCTTTTAGATGAATCTCGCGATGTATCAATGAAAGAACAAGTGGCTATTGTGATTCGTTATGTTGATAAGAGAGGTTGCATTGTTGAGCGTTTCCTTGGTATTATACATGTCGGTGAAACAACTGCTCCAACACTTAAATATGCTATTGAGGCACTTTTCTCAAAGCATGGATTGAGTATATCGCGAATACGTGGTCAAGGTTATGATGGGGCTAGCAACATGCGTGGTGAGTTTCATGGATTAAAAGCTTTAATCTTGAAAGAAAATAATTCAGCTTATTACATTCATTGTTTTGCTCATCAATTACAATTAACTTGTTCTTTGTATAGAATCATATTGATTGCTACATTTTTTAATAATGTATCTAATTTGATAAATATTGTTGGAAGTTCTTGCAAAAGGAGAGAAATAATTGAAAGACAATTAAACAAAGTTGTTGAGCAAATAAGGAGTGGAGAACTACAAGATGGCGAGGTTTAAATCAAGAAATAACTCTTCGAAATGGAGATATCGTTGGGGATCACATTATCTTTGCATTGATAAATATACTTATTTTATTTGGATCTATTATAGATGTTCTTGATATAATTGTAGAAGATGATTTAACATGAACAAAGAGGGTGAAGCAAATGCTCGCTTGATTCAATTCAATATTTTGAGTTTGTTTTCAATGCACTTGATGGAATCCATATTAGAATCACTAATGAGTTATCTCAAGTTTTACAAAAAAAGGATCAAGATATTATAAATGCCATGACTTTGGTTAAAGTGTCAAAACAAAGACTACAAAATATGAGGGATGATGGTTGAAACATTTTATTTGAAGAAGTTCATGCATTTTGTGAGAAAAATGATATACTTGTGCCAAATATGAGTGAAAGATTTATTATGCGTGGAAGATCAAGAAGATATGCTCAAGGAATCACCAATCTACATTATTATCAAGTTGAGTTATTTTATTACATTATGATATGCAACGGGAGAGAACAACAAATTTGATGAATATCTTGAATTACTTTTATATGTGGCATGTTTGAATCCATGTGATTCTTTCTCTTTTGATAAAAAAAAATTGATATGTTTGGCAAAGTTTTATCCCACAGACTTCAGCTTTGATATTATTATTTTAGATAGTCAACTTGAGAATTATATTATTGACATGAAATCCAATGATTCATTTTGAAGTTGAAGGGTGGAGAACTTGCACAAAAGTTAGTAGAGACAAAGAAAAATGATATTTATCCTCTTGTATATTTGCTAATAAAGCTTGCTTTGATATTGCCAATCGCTACAGCAACTGTTGAAAGATCATTTTTTGCAATGAAGATCGTAAAAAATCGCTTGCACAATAAAATGGGAGATTCTTGGATGAATGATTGTCTTATTACATATATTGAAAAAGATGTATTTAAGAGTGTTGATAAAGAATTGATTGTACAACGCTTTCAAAATATGAAGACTCGGAGGGAGAAGTTATAAATGGTATGTAATATAAAAAAAATTTATGTTATTACAGGTTTGATTTCTTTATTTTGTTATATGAGATGCTTTGATTTTAATTTTATATAAAAGTAAATTATTATTTTATTGTGCCCCTCGAAAAAATTTACGGATCGCCCTGCCGACCACCACTGCTGGTCATCACCGTTGATCATCGTCGTTAACCGTCGATCTTGTCGTGCCGACTACATGATCTAGCCATCGACCGTCATTGATTGCCGTCGAACACCACCGTCCCCGCCGGTCGACCATTGGTCGCCGCTTACTACCGCCGACCCGCCATGCGTTTCCAATATAGTTAGTCTGCCACCGCCGGTCACTCACCGCTACCACCACCCGACGGTCGTCGGATCATCACCGACGGTCATTATTCACTATAATTTACACTTATTACTATTACCAACTTGCATAATTGTATTTGCGATTAAAGATTTTTATTATTAGGCTTTCTCACATACAACTTTGTTATCATATTATCGGGAAAACTTAAACTTTGTACTCCAAAACAGCTATATAATGGAACATTTTTTTTAAGCTAGGCCCCGTGATTTTTTTGCATCTTTTTGTTATTTTTTCACGTAAAAATCTTAGAGTTTCTCACTCTCTCTTCAAATATCTATGTGTGTGTTGGATTTCTTAACAATGCTAAGACGTAAAGTTTTATTCTAGTGCAACTAATTTTCTAACATGCAACAAAGGTAAATTTTGGGGGAAAAATGATAACATTATCAATTTTTTAAGATTTATTTATTTTAATCATGCTTATAATATTTGGAGTTTCTTTTGATTGTATGAAAATAATTTTGTTGATAGCTCAAAAATGAAGGTTTATGTTGAAGTGTTTGAAGTGTTACCATTGAGGTTTATTTTTGGAATGCAATTTTATGATGTAAAATTTTTAAGATAGAAAATATTTTCTATTGTAATATTCTAATATTTCTCAATATTATGTTTGAAGATGTGATTATTCCATGAAACATGGCCTTTGAGATGAATTGTGAATCTTAAAAGCAATGAAAGGAAGTTGAGCTTACACTTATTCTTTTATAATAAAAAATAGGTCAAAATTCAGAAGTAAAATAAAGTTGAAATTTTATGAAAGCAGCCACCATTATATGATTGTCTCATCATGACAACTCCAATGACCTAAATAAGGTATGAATATGATGAATTTAATAACTTTTATACCTTTAGCCACAAACTATATAAAATGAGCACGAACATATTTAATATTGACCTAAATCTTTTTTGCCAAGCCAATTCTTTTTCATGTATGTCACCGATAGGGTACACCTTAATGTATAATAATGTCACATGTGTCAATACACACCATCATTTTTTAGGGGACATTTCAATAATCCTCAAAAAGATATCACTACAAGCAACAACTTTATAGTGCTAGATTGTAAAGATAGAAGTTCAGTTCTATGTGATTTATTCAAAGAATTTGACTTCTCAAAATTATTATAACCACTAAAGACTTAAGTTTTATGAGTTATTTATGATAAATAATTGCTCTCAAATAGAAAAGTATTTCATTATAAAATTAAAAATGTAGTTTCATCATTTTTAAACTAACCCAAATTTAATCCACGAATTATCACAATGTTATTCATGTTAATTTAAATGTTTAAACTTTAATTCATCAATTATATTAGATTTGCAAATTTTGATTTACAAAATCACTTGGTTCATCAATCTAAGACATCACCAGCAACACCTCTCATCAAACTATACTATTGAATCATCATCATCGACCCTTACTCAATCACTTGGCCTACCCCAATGGAGATTAGCCAATTAGGCTAATCTAAGAATGGGATCATGCAATCAATTCTTAATTAGGTGGACACTCAATCTAAATTTATATTAGTGATAAAAAATAAGAATATATATATATATATATATATATATATATATATATATATATATATATATATATATATATATATATATATATTGTGAAAACTGGATTTGTAGGGACCTTGAAAATGAAATTTTCATAAAATCATGATCAACTTACAAAAAATAATTGATGAACTACTAAAGCTTTACATTGGAAGCGATTAAATCGATTTGAGTAGAAATTATAATAAAAAGTTGGTACTAAATTGTTAAGTTTTTTTAAAAAAATTTATCTCTTATATAAGCATTTAATTTTATAATATATATGTAATATCAACACATCAACGTCAGGTCCTCAATTGAGCACATGGTTGGTTGGATGCTTTGCATGGAACTTGAACTGGACACCTAAAGCTTTCTTTTTCTTTTACATATATATATATATATATTTCTTATAAGGTCTTATATATTTTAGAAGATGAAAGACAAATAAAGGTTAAAAAAGCAACCTTATCCTTACTATTTGAGGGTAATACTGGCCCTATCTTAGTTGATTTCTTTGGCCATGGCTGGCGGCTATGAAACGTCAAATGCAAGTGTTAAATGTTGTAATGTAAATACTACTGGTAGCAGTTTTAGAATTAGTTTTACAAAATTTTGTAGCCCTAAATCTTTGGGAAAATAATCTGTCATCATCAACAAGATGCATTTAAGCACACATGCGTTGTGCATAAGGGGAGTAGAAGTGTCTTGTTACCACTTGTTGACCCGTTCTTTCAAAAGAGTTTTAGGCTAAAATTAACTCTCTCTTTTTTTTTGGTGAAAAAAAAATTACACTATAGTCAGTTATTTTTCATTTTTTGGTCCATAAGAATAATAAGGCTCAGACGAATACTGTTGATTATTGAATGACTTGGTCCTATGGCAATGACTAGTGTTTTCAAAAATTAAGAATGATATGTTAACGGGAAGAAATTATTGAAGAAGGATGAGAAAGATTTACAAGATCTTGCAGATAATTATGTACAGTTTTATACATATATTACCTATTAGCTCCTGATTTATCAAATACAATTTTCATGGTTTCTTCTTCTTCGTCTAATAATTTCTGGTTTTCTAGTGCTACAATGCCATTATCCACGTCAAAATCATAGATGCTAGAAGCCAATGGATATAGGTCAAAACTATAAAATAAAAATTGTGATCAAACTCTCTCCAATATGCCATTAGATCTAAGAATCTCAGCAACACTTTCTTCTTTGATATCCTCAAAGATGAATTCTTCTATCTCCATTCCAATCTCTCTCTTCTCAGCCTGGAAATAGTTCCACTCAGTCCTGGAGTTAAAGAGGTCTTCGTCTATCAACTGCTCAATTCTCAGAGCATTACTTGACTCCTTTTCCGCCTTTTCCAAGGAAAAGACATGTCCTTGGTCCAAACTTTCATGTGTTTCCCGAACGCTCCCCTCAAGCTCCTTCACACATTGCAGGAGGAGTTGTCTTGATTTAAACAAGACATTGCTGCTGCTTTCTCTGTACTGATAGGAGCTGCTACAGCAAGCAGAGTAAAGTGGAATTTCAGAGTTCTCTGAATGTAGACTTGAGATTGAAGCTATAAGAAAGAAAGAAGAAAGTGATTCGAGTTCAAAAATGAAAGAAAGAGGAGAAAGAAGGAAACGCAATTAAATTTCAAAATCTCTACAATGGCGTATAAGGAGAAAGAAGGAAACTCACAATGATTTTGGAAAGAGCAGCCTTCATCTAAGTGCAATTCAAGGATTGAAACTGGACTTAGCTGCTTGGGTTCCTGCATCTTTTTCCAGAAACTTGCATCTTTTCTCTTCGAAATGGTTTTTGTCCCAAAATCCGCTCTGGTATGGCAATTCAGAAACTTTCTGAGTAGCTTCCAATGCATAATCTTGGGTAGCAAACAGCTTAATATTGTCCTAACCCTCCTCCTTCTGAATCCATAAGAGTTGAAATCCAACAATTTCTTGGAGCAATTAATTGGCCAGCACTTCATTAGAGAATCTGATTTGAGGGATCTGCATGAACAGCCATTCTCCAAGAGGTACACTTCGAGCAGAAATGGATCCTGCTGTTGGTCAAGAAGCTCGAAGAGACGCCTTCCATGAGACAATGCTAGGGTATGAGAAGTCATTGAACCTCAAATCATGAAGCAATGTTATGATGTGGAAAAATGGAGTTTTTACGCTAGTAGAGAGGGAGGAAGACTACAGGTCTTGCTAAGGGAAGAAGGAGAGAAGAGAGATGGAGGCTAGTGTGTGTGACATTGGGGAAATACGATTCATATGTAGGATACAAGAAAACGAAAACCATTAACTGTTGGCAAATGAAGAAATGAGGAAGTCTGGAAGGGAAAGGAAATACGAAGATTTATGTTTGAGTTGTTGAGAAAACCAACAAAAAGCAAGAAGAAAGCAAAGTATAGCAGTGAATGTGATATCAAGGAGAAGAATTAACTTTCAGTCCGTCGAGAGCAGTGAGAAAAGCACAGAATAGTCCTACTCCACATACTAAGTTAAATAAGAGTATATTTAGCCAAACGTTAAATAATATCAAAATTTCAATGTACTTTGTGGGTCAAATGAATATTGACAGCTTTCAATATGACGAAGAAGTTTCAAAAGAGAGAAACATGTTAGGGAGGATGAAGTCAAAGAGGAAACTTACACTAATAGTTTAACCTATTTTTAACTCAAAAAGTTTAAGCTCATTAGTAAGGGTTAATCATTTAGAATTTTGAAGTTAACATATTTTTCAACAACTCGAATGAATCACTCTCACATCCCTTAATATAATGCTCATGTAGTTTCCACATAATTCAGTGGAATTTTGACTTGCACACTTATTGATGTATCAATATTTCAAAAGTTGTGATATAAGTATAGAGACAAGATGATTTAATCATGTAAATTTTATTTCTTAAAATATTTCATAAAAAATCTGTCTAAAGTTAAATATTAAAAAAACTTTGAAATAATTTTTAAAATTCAAAGTTTTTTCTTTATATTCTAACTCCAAAATATAATAAGATAATCATAAATTGTGGGTTGGGAATATGATGACCAAGCATATTATACAAAGACATGCATATAAAATACAAACTAACATCCAGATCATTAAAATCTCACAAGCCCAAAGACTCATGTTATTTGGAGTATATATATAAAAAAGGTAAATGTTTTATAGATTTAACCGTTATTATAGACCTTAGAGATTCACAAAGACATTCTAATAAGGATTTGAAACCTCAAACAGTTTTAATGAAAGAGACAACATAGAAACACAAAAGATTGTACTTGCATAGGTTGCAAGATAACAAAGGTAAAGAAATCCTAGCGAGACTCATTTAAGCTGGCTTGGATTTTTTTTTTTTAAATTTCTTCTGCGGGGTTTAGAAATAACTTAGAGCAGTTTCTTAATAATAACGGAAAATTTAAGTTTTTATTTAATTCGATAATTTGCTTGGGTTTTTGCGCGCTCTCAAAGCCAAACAAAGGAGAGGAAGAAGCTTAAACTAAACAGTAAAATAGAAAGAAAAGAAAGAGACGAAGTAACTACATATAGAAAAGAGGAATTAACAGCGGAGAAGGGAATTGGCAAGCTTCTTCGTAATAAAAAATGATTCTAAAAGAAGTCTCAAGAACTATAACTTCAAAAAGCAAGAAAGAGAATGAACTAAAAAATAGAAAAGCTCTGAAACCAATCAAGTAATAGCTGTAGAGCAAAAATCTGAGAATTGTGAGTGTACTCCCACTGAAGACAAATGCCAAACCATCCATCATCAGCTCAACTAGCCAACAACAGAAAAATCAAAGCCAGTTAGCCAATAGCAACAGCATATCTTACCCTCACAATACTCAAAGCCTTGAGTTGGAGGGGACGAATTAAATGTCTTCTTTCTATTCATAGCCGTCTGTTTCAGCACAGGCATGCAATGGCAAATTCCAATGCGACAGACTTCCTTCTGATGGAAATGAACGGCTATGATACTATTGGATTAGTACCATTGTTTGGTCCCTACCTGGTGCTATTGAGAAGCCCTCATGTGTCCTGGAGGATAATAGTCGCAGTAGGAAATTAAGAAAATTGAACAAAGTGAACCCCACACTTTCTTAGTTTCTCCTGCAATCTTTCCTTTGGGTTGTTATTTAGTTTAGCTGATGTTGTGATGCAATGCTTGATGTGCTTATAGAGTTATGGTGTCCAGTGCTGAAGCACATGAAAGCAAGTTGCCTGCTTTCGAGTGATTTTTTATTTATTTTTCTTAACTTACGGAGGAAGATATTAACTTTAGGTATTTGAGAGTTTCATAATACCTAATGTTTTGAATGTCTGAGGTGCATGCTTTTTGGTTAGATTCATTTCTTATACAATTTTTATTTTTATCTGGCCAACTATTATGTGTTACAGATCTTATAAAATATTTTGAATTTATTGAAATATTTTAATAGCTTGTATAGATAATATATATATATATATATTTGCTAAGGTGAATATGCTATTTTTAATCTATTGTTGGTGCTTCAACACTTTAGTAATTTATAGACACCTCTTGTAATTATAACTTAATAATGTAGAAAAAACAGTGTCAATGGATATGAGACTTGAGAGGATTGATATTTGAGCCACTTAGATTCTATTTTTTATTATATTTATGTATAATTATTTTTCTTCATTTTGGTTCCTAATATTTGAAGATTGATGAACCATACCACATGATTACAAATGGGAAAGCATGATGTAGTTAATAAGATTAATGATAAAAATTGAAACTCCTATTGAGTAATATCGTTGTGGGCTCCGAAAATTCGCCATCTATCTCTCGACAATTATTGAATTGAAGAGAGTGAGATTTAAAATGTGTCGGTGTAATTTTCAAAAGACAGATGAAATAGTAGATAAGACACTACCCAGAGATTTCGTCCTCATGTGGTAAGGACTTTAGATCTAGTTTCAGGTTTCCTATAGGCGCAATCCCCTATAGTTAATTACCTCTCCCAATAAGTGCGAGAGAACTTTCGATTAAGGCTAATTAATGGTCGCTTAATAAAAAGCGAGATATGGAGTTTCAAAATTTAGATTATGAACTCCATCATTTCAGCTTAAATCGGATGGTTGGGGGAATGATGATGTGCCCGATCTAGATCTCATGGTTCCGTCATCCCATGCGATGCGGTCCACTCTCGAGGAGGTAGTTGACCCAACCGACGAAGGATCCTTATTAGACATGGGTTCGTCATCCAAGAAATCCTTGTAGACTGGGGTGGTGTTTGTCAAGAGATGACTTAAGTCTACCTTAGTGACAGAGATATTCTATCACCCTATTCACAACTCAAAGAGATTGGGGAAGCCATACGGTCGTGATCGTAATATAATGGAATGACCAAATCACCCGTCGAAGACTCGATTGTAAGTTTCATCTGCGACTTATTTGCCAAACCGCGGTCGAGGATCTGGTCACGTCATAATGACATGAGATTGGTTGAGAGTGAACATAGTAGAACACTTGATTTGACATTGGCTCCATTGTGAGCTAAAATTTTCTTAATTTGTCACCACCAATAAACTGTTGCGGAAGGTGGATAGATTGAGTTTTGCTTTAAGTTTTTAATGATTGAATTTCATTTAGACGATTTTTAGATTGACACTCAATTTAAGTTAATTTGATTTGAAAAAGTGATTACTTTGAATATATTTAAGAGCTTTAGATCCTGTCACCTCTGTTTAGCTGCTAATAGAGGATTAGATCTACTGTCACCTGACAGAATTAATTTCTCAGATACTTCATTGATTTGAAACTCTTATTATAGGTTTTTAGGTTTTATTAACCCGGACCCAGTCCTAAGACTAAATCGGGTAGCAACCCGTGCAGCATCCTCAGACATTTGAATTTAAGCATTTATTATAGTGTGAGGGCTCATGCGGGTGTATAGTAATTTTAGGTAATTTTATGTTTGAATTTTGAGATTGACTTTGTATTTTTATTTTATTTTATCCAATTTAGCCTGTGCAGCCTTTTCAGACATTAAAGTTTGCACTTCAAATCTCTATGTCCGAGCACATATACGTGTTTATTGCTTAGCTAATTTTATCTAATTAATGAAATCATTTATTTTGAAAATCATAATTAGAATAAAAGTTCTTAATTTTTGATTGAAGGAAGCTCTATGATTTTTATAGATTTTGATTTAGTATCTCCTTCTGTCTGCTTGTACAAAGAATTGCAGATCCAGTGGCGAAGAAGATATTTTGATTTATATTGTAGTTTAAAACATCAGTTGCACTTAGTTTACTTGTTGAGTTTTTGCAATTCTCACAACTTGATTATGTTCAATCTACATCACTTTTTATAAGTTATGCCGATTTCAGTGTTTGTTGCTTTAGCCCTACTCATGCTTATTAGCTGGCATAGTAATCACCTCCATATTCGTATAAGAGTTATTAAACCCAATTTGGATTCTTCCTTAAACTTTAAGTTTATTGCAAGTTTTTTATAAGTTTAGTATTAGTTTTCCCAAATTTCAATTAGAACTTGTTTAGTTTTGAGGAATTTACAAGAAAAAGAGAACTCACTCATTACTTCAATTTAAGCCATAGAGAATCGCTATTAGAGTTTGTGAGTTTAATATTAGCCTCCCCAAATTTTATTTGCATTTTAAATGAGTGTTTCATTCTTTCCAAAATTTTCTATAAAAGCTTCTCCCCTATTTCTCTTTGATTTAACATTTATCTTCATATTTAACATATATTCTTTTATTTAACTTAAGTTTAGGTAATTCCCATTTGAATTTGTTTAAGTCCTGAATTTTAGTCTAAATTTCGGCAACCTCTCGGCATCATCCCCGTGTAGAGGGCTGCATCGGGGGTATTTTGGCTTACTCGGTACACCCTCTTGAACTTAGCGAGCAGTGTCTTACGATACCACAGCCGAATTTTTATCTCGTTGTGCCCTCTTAAGCACGACGAGACCTTCAAACCTGAAAGAAGACAAATGCAACATATAATCATCCCCCTCCCCCTTTTTTTCTAAGTCTAGAAATTAGACAAAATTTCAGCAGCATTTCGTCTAGGAGGAGCGACATCTAACGAATGTTGGCTTACTCGATACACCCTCTTGAGCATAACGAGGAGTGTCTTACGACACCACAACTGGTTTTTCATCTCGTCGCGCTCTCTTGAGCACAAGGCTTCTAGAAAAAGCATGTATATATATATATATATATATATATATATATATATATATATATATATATCCCACATGTTCTGACTCATTTTTCAGCGCTCTGCAATGCTCGGCAAGGGAACAAGGTTGTGTATGCAATTGCAAATGTAAGGTGTGACATCGGAAAACCGAAAGAAGAATTCGCCTCTTGATGATGTTTTTCCCCGATTTGCAGCGAAGCGAAATTAGATGGGTTATGCAATGAATGCGATGCCAAAAATCGAAAGAAGAATTCGCCTCTTGACGATGTTCATCCCGATTCGTGAAAATTGGTGATAAAGTGAGGAGTCGGAACGAAAGAAGAACTCTTGTGATGTTCTTCCCGGTTTCTGTGAGGAAAATGACGGGTTATGTAAGAATCGATGCAAAATCAATTTGCCTCTTGACCATGTTCTTCCCCGGTTTACGATGAAGCAAAAATTGGACGGGTTGCGGGCTGTAGGAAGGAGGGTCTTGGTGGCGTGGAAGGGAGGAGAAGGCGGGCCGAGCGGAAGGACTTCAGTTCTGAGTGTAGTAGGGACAGGCTTAGCGGATTAATCTTGAAACAGCGATGGATGTAGTTTTGTGGTGCTTTCGGCGAGCAAGTCTGCAGTGATGGAATATGCGGGTTTTCGAATGCACGATTTTAGTTAATTTTAAACAGGCCGATTTAAAATAATTATGTGATTGACGATTAAAAATTTAAAATAGGCGCCGATCGAGCGGCCAGGTACCGTCCGATCCGCCGATGATTAGGCACTAAAATTAGAGAGAGCTTCCGAGCCTCTGGTTTCTCCGTTTTACTTCTCCCCTGCATCCGTCGTTCGTTTGTGTCACCGTGAAGATCGCCGTGAAGGCTGCAGCGCGTTTCTTTCCACGGTTAACTTGTGGCTTTGAGAGATCTTTTGATTTAGGTATTTTTTTAGCGAAATGCAAAATAAATTTCAGATCTACTTTGGATTTGTTGTTTTGATAGGAAATATTTGTTAGATGTTATTTAATGAGATTTTTTGAAGGAAATTTGTTAGATTTGAGTTGGATGGTTATGTTTATGCTTATTTGAGATAAATTTTTGCATATGATTGAATAAAGTATATGGAAAAAGGCTAAGATGGCTTGTTTTGTGTTTCTTATGTGCTCTCAAGAAGCTATTTCATCTTCAAAATGCAAGTTTTTTTCATGGTGTAGTTGTTTTGAAGGAAAATCCATAATAGCGACATTGTTTGTTTTATACAATTAATGAGAAAGTATATCAAGAAATGATCTTTATTGATTTTGAGAAATCATATAGTTAAGTATTATGAAAATTGATTTGGTGAGTATTAAGAAAAATATGTGTTAATGATTATTAAAATTATTAAAGATGTGTATGATGGGTCATTAACTAGCTTGAGAAATATTGTTATATAAAATTATTAAAGATGTGTATAATGATGATAAGTGAAGTTAGCTTTGAAAAGATCTATGAAGGTGATGCTTTTGGTTCAAATGAGAGAGATGTGATTTAAAATGTTATGAGGGAAATTATAGTTGGTTTGGTTATGCTTATGCTTATGAATATGCTTATGCTTATGCTTATTTGAGCATAATGTGTAAATTATTTAGTGAGATGAAGGAAATGAGAGGTCGATTTGGTTGTGAAGCGTTTGTCTCATTAATTTTACAAAGTTATTGTTTTATAAACATGAATTTATGATTGTGTAATTTGCAAGTTTGTATTTCGTTCTTGAATGTGATATTTGTGAAATTTGTAAGATTATCATGTAGAACATGTAGTGCAAGTTTATGGTGTAGATGAGTGTGGACTTTCGATACATTGTGGACTTTCTTGATTAGAACTATTTGCCAAATTCATCGTTAGTTGGGAAGGCGGTTGTTTTGTTACTAATAGTTGAGAATGAATTGAGACCAGATTCATAGTTCTTTACGGTGGTGAACTTAGAAGCGGCTTCATTCCAACATACATTGGTGGGAGAAATCACCCAGTTCAAATCCCACGACGGACTCAATTTGGTGAATTACAACAAATAATAATGAGGTCGTTGACGCTGGATCCAGCACAGATATCTGTTAATCTTGTAGGTCGCTTTCCAGTAGGTACTGGATTTGTTGCAACACACATTTTGGATGATGAAGTTTGTCAAGTTTTAATGCAAAGATGCAACCTATTGTCATTTATGTAGAAGTTAACGAACATCCGGTGGTGATAGGGAGATAAACAAAGGCGTGGAATGCCAATTAGGTCGAAACAGCACTGAGAACATTACACTATCTTCTCAGGTGGAGTATTATGGGTCTGGAGCTAGAGAACATGAATATTTGGCCGACAAGTTCTACCGCGCGTTACCTGCATGTAGATGATATTAATCTACCATCTCAAGACCAAGGATATGAAACTATGCCTAGTGGAGGTAGTAGTGATGATGAAGAAGAGGATGATAACCCGCATGTAATTGATTGGGAGACAAAACCATCCGCCGTTAGATTTGAGTAATTTGATTCGTCAAAAGTGAGAATTGCGACCATAAAATGCGAAGAGTTGAAATTATTTCACTGTATTATATTATTTGAATATTTTGATTAAATCAAATGCGAAGAGTTGAAATTCAACTGAGAATTGCATAAAGATTCAAACTCAATATCTAAGTTTTTTGTAACTTCTGAATTCGCACATTTGTAAACACTGCATCTCACCGGACGAGATTCGTCAAAAGTGGTGAACATAAAAGTTGTAAGATTTTTTATTATCTTTCCAATGATACCAAGCTCCCAACCGACATCCGCCGAGCAAATGCGACCATAAAATGTATCCGCCCACTTAATTTTTTTTTAAAATTATTACGCCGCCTTAGCCAGGCGAGGCACCGACTGGCAGCTCAGTCGCCAGTCGCCGCGACGCAGCCTATTTTAAATTTTTTTTATCGTGCCTAATCACATAATTAATATTTTAAATTGGCCTAGTTTAAAAATTAATCCCGATTTTGTGGGTGCTTGCGGCGGAACAGGAGACGGGCCGGCAAACGGGATTGGATGGTGCGCGGCAGTGGAGGCGGAACGGTGGGCTGGGTCGGAGCAGCGTACGCAATGGGTGCGGAATGGTAGGCTGGGCCGGAGCGGTCCGTGGCGGCACGGGATGGACCGGAGGCGGGACGCGCGGCGGGCCAGGTTCGCGGGATGCACTGCAGATAGCCGGATTGTGCCGGAGGCAGGCCGTGCGGAGACGGGGCTTTGCGGGCCGGCGGGATGCTTTGCGGAGGAAATTGTGAGCGGAGAGGGAAATTCGAGAAGGAGAAATTATCTATGCAGATAAGTTTCGAACGAGGGAGGGAAGGAGGAGAGTTTCAGTCTTTTCTTTTTGGAGAAGTTGGTAGAAAAAAAAAAGACGTAAGCAATTTTTTTTTTTTTGCGGTTAAGGGAAGAGAGTGGAGGGAACGGTTGAGCATGGGTTAGGAATTTTAAATGAATTTTAAATTGATTAAACAGCTTTAATGTGAATTTTATTTTGGTAAACTCACATAGTCAATATATATATCAATTAAAGGTAATTTCGTTATTCTGAATGCAATGACACAGTCTGTTTCGTGATCAGAGGCCGTTTGGTTCAAGTTGACGTCAAATTGAGTCCATTTCAGCTTAAAATGCACATCGCCGCTTTCGACCACTCAATTTTTATGTAGACTCGTCCAAATTGAGTGTGAATAATTTTACTTGATAGATTTTGACGTTTCGAACCCAATGGCGTGATCAATTTCATGAACGAAGATTGTTTGATCTGTATCAGCGCCTTCTGATCTCGATATGCGTGCAAGCTCATTGACGATTCAAGCACTTGATCAGTTGATCATCAAGTTGTCCAATATTTATAAACTGACAAATTTTGACATTCTAAATACAATGGGGAAGTCCGTTCGTCGATCGGAGGTCATTTGAGTTAATTTTGGTGACGTCAAGTGTGTTTCAACCTCGATTTGTGCATTATCATTTCAAATCATTCGAAATTTGCATACACTCCTCTGAATTGAGCATAGACAGTCTCATTTAATAGATTTCGATATTTTGAAGCCAATGACACAATCAATTTCACGAACGGGAGTCATTTGGCTTGCGTCGATGCCTCATGATCTTGATATACATGTAAGCATGTTGATGACTTGAACGCTTGATCGATTGATTATCAAGTTATACAATATTTATATCTTGACCAATTTTGACGTTCTTAATGTGATGGCAAAGTTCGTTCGTCGATCGGAGGTCATTTGAGTTGATTTTGGTGATGTCCTATGGATTTCAGCCTCGATTTGCATGCTGTCATTTCAAATCATTCGACATTTGTACAGACTCATTTGAATTGAACACAGACAGTTTTATTTGATAGTTTTCGATGTTTTGAGTCTAACGACATGATAAATTTTGTGAACGGAGGTTGTTCGATCATTATCGTAGCTTCCCGATACTAATATGCGCATTGACACTTTGATAGCTCGAGCGTTTAATCAATTGTTTGTTAGATTTTGCAATATTTATATTATAATCAATTTCAAGATTCTAAACGTGACGGCGAAGTCCGTTCATCGATCAGAGGTCATTTCAACTATTTTCAGTGACATTCAGTGCAATTTGGCCTCGATTTGCGCAATATCACCTCCGAAGTCTGTCGAATTTGATTTGTAGGCTTGGCTTTGACTTATGGCACACATTTGGAGGTAAATTAATAAATGTGATTTGTGCATGATGCACGCCATAAAGAAATTTTGCCGTAACTTTGATAGGATTTGTCATTAGTATGCTGCCTTATTCAGGACATACTAAATGATGGGCTTGACCGATTTGTCAGAATCAGCTTGTTGGATTGATAAGAGATCTTACACCATCTACTTTCTACTTCAATGACTTTGCTGAAGATCTCTTTTTTTTAGGTCATTATGAATTTGAGTTTCCTTCCACCCTAGCTCCATGCTTGGTTAAGTTTGATGGGAGAATTGGTTTATTTATTTTGATAAAGGATTCTGCTGGGGAATTGGTTTATCCGTGCTTGGTCGGATTTGAAACTCCTTCTATCCTAGCTTTGAGCTTAACGGACTTGATGAAGGACTGACCTAATTTGTCCCTATTGACTTGTCAGGAAGTGTATGCACTCCATGAACCCTGTGCTTGCTCCTTTGACGAATTCGTTGAAGGGTACATACAGATGACCCAGCCTTTCGGCATATATAGGGTCAATATTAAGTTATTAGTCTAGCAATGTGTGCTTTAATAGATTGAATAACTATGAAATTCCTTTAGTTCAGCTGTTGACTTTGTTTGAAGTATGTAATTGCTTCCTCGGTCCTGTGCTTTGCTTTGATGGACTTGATGAGGAGATTGGCTTTGATCTATGCTTTGAGCTTGATCAGATCATTTAAGAATAAAGTGAGATATCACCCTGCGAGTAATATAAAGATTGACTTGAGGCAGCTCTGAATTGAGAGTTCCCTCAAATTTTCTTGATCTATCGATCAAGTAGAAAGATCTCTTGGATCCTGGTTGCTTGTAATCACTAAGCTGGATATGATTTGAGATTGAACAGCTATCATCATTGGACTGACGAGCAGGAGCTCTTTCACTGTGGCCTTTTTTTATAGCTTGTTGAGTGAGAAGAGCGTCAACAACTCGACCACATTTGGGCTTGTTGAGTTCGACATTTAGAACCTACTCAAGTCTTCAACTTAAGCTGTAATGGGTTATTAATTTTATCATTAGATTGACGAATGGGAGCTCTTTCACTGCGGCCTTTCTTGTGGCTTGTTGAGTGAGAAGAGCGTCAGCAATTCAGTCATTTGTGAGATTGTTGAGTCCGACCTTTAGAACCCATCCATATCCTAGACTTCAGGATGTAGAGGTTGATGTTTCTCCAACTTAATTGATTGAAGCCTCCAAAATTGGGAGTTCTTCTGACTTGATCTCCAGAATTTGGTAAATTTGGGAGATAAATTTTTGACATTTAGGGTTGTCTTTTCATGCAGAGAAATAAATTCTTTTTTGTTCCTGCAAGACTCTGTAACTTAACAATAACAATTATAGATATATTCAAGGATTTCGGTATAAAGCTCAATGTCAACTTGAATCAGAATATATTCGAGGATTTTGTCTTATAACACGATGTCAACTTAAATAAACTTAACATATACTAAAAAAAATGCCCCTATCTTGCCTGAGAAATTCTAGAGCATATTTAGAAGAATTTTCAAGATGAAATACGCAAATACATCAATATTTGGATTGATATTCTCTTAAGAGGGTTTTAACTTGTAGCATTGATTTCATCTACATATAGAAATCTAAAAATGCTCCCTATGTAACAGGGAAATTTTCACAGAAAAGTTCTTCATATGGAGTATGTTTATTTAGGGATCTCGACATGAAGCACGATGTCGACCTAAACTGATATACTAAAAAAAAATTACCCCTGCCTTGCAGTGGGATTTCTATTGTACCTCGACAATGTGATCGTCAAGTATAGTACTTTTTCAAGTATCGACCATTAATTGGCAGCATTGGTCTTTCACCCTTTAGGTAGATGAGTTGGTATGCTCCTCATTGGTATACTTTTTCAATGACAAAAGGGTCTTCAGAGTTAGGCTCAAATTTGCCACCAAATTTTTGATTAGGAAAAATTGGTCTTCTCAGCACCAGAACCAATTCTCCTTTTTGGAATGTCCGAGGATGCACCATATGATTGAGAATGCTTTGAACATCTTTGCTTGGTACACTTCTAAATTTGCTGAGGGTGGAGCCTAATTTTGTTAAGCGCGTCAAGCTATTCCATCTGTAGATGGACATTCTCATCTTGAGTGAGATTATATCAAATGACTACTCAGAGTAAAAGTAATTCAACTTCAAGTGGCAAGACTGCTTCAGCTCCAAATACTTTGGCAAAAGGAGTGGATTTTGTGGGAGTACAGTCCAGATGTCACATCATTTCTTTAAGGTAGTCTCACTTCGAGGCTTTGGCCTCCAAATTTAATTACATATTTGTCAGGACCTTTTGACGGAGGATTCTTGGACCTATGGTTCAAGTGTCATGCCTCGATGCTCGCTGTGCGGGATTTGAATTAGTAGACATCTTGCCGGAGTTGTAGGATGAGGCCTCCTTGGAGGAGCAACTCTAGCCTCCCTGATGACAGGACTTTGATATTTTATTTTCACCAGTCATTTTTCCATACCCACTTTGAGGACCCGATGCAGTCTTGCATAGATAGCTTCGAGTTTCTTCACTGGAGAAGTTGGAACCTAATGTTGTCGGGTCCAGAAGGACTATTTGATTTGACTAGTAGAGCTGTTCCACTTTATTCATCTTAGGCTATCAAACCTGTTATGGGTTGGAACACTCACTTCTAGTTCACAGTTGGTTGTACAATTTTTTACTTGAATAATGATTATCGAGCACATAGTTTAACATTTCTTTTTCTCTACTGTCTCTGGGTTAGCTTGCTTCCAAATGAAGAAGCTTCTATGTCACTACTTTTTCTCGAGTCTTCGGTCTCCATATTTATTTTCCTTTTTGCTGGGACTTTTCGATAGTGGATTCCTGAACATGCAGTTTAGGTGTCACATCCCAATGTTCACCATGCAGGGATTGCTTAAAATGGTATTGAGCTCTTACTACCATTGATTGTAGCTTTTGTAGTGGAGCATTTTTGGCTTCTTTGATAATTGACATTTGATACATGTTCTTCACAAGTCATTTTTTCTTAACAACCTTCAAAACTCTATCTGCTTGAGTAGATAGAATTTTATATTGTTTCTTCATAAAGGTTGAAGCTAACTGCCATTGAGCCCAAAAACATCACTTAACATCACCAGTAGAGCTATTCCTTTTCAACCATCTCAAAATTTTTAAATTTATTATGGGTAGAAATACTCGCTTCTGGTTGTAAGGTTGGTTGTATGATTTGTGATTCAGACAACAACTACTAAGCTAGCAGTTTAGTGTTTCTTTTTCTTTGCCTTCTACTCAATTTTTCTCCAGAAGAGGAGGCTTCAGTATCATACCTTCCTAGTGTGAAAGCTTCAACTGGCAAGGTTGTTGCATTCACAAGTATGAATGAAACTTTTTGCCCAGTGAAGGTTCTCTTCACGACTGACACCTCAGAATGACCCAATCTTTCAAACACTTAGGTTCTCTTTCGAGAAACCTCAACAGTAGTAACGGTCATTCCAGTTGTCCTCCTCCATTGCACAGGTTGGAGTGTACAATCTGCAGATGCTCCAGGTGGAGGATTATTTGTAGCAATGATGGCTGGGAAGTCTACACTATCAAATTGAATGGTAACTCCAACATCCCCAATATTGATTACGATTAGGGATGGATATTGGCTGCACCCAACATAAAGCGATCCTGAAGATCCATCAATATATAGAACAAACAGATTAATCATAAGAATATGATTTATTTAAATTTAATTTCATTAATGAATGATTTTAAATATCAATTTTAATCATGCTTTACTATTACTATAGCTAAAATTAGACTGGCTGAAGATGGAAAGAGAATCTTGTCCCCAGCGGAGTTGCTAGAAATCTGTGGGCTCCAAAAATTTACCGCTGATCTCTCGACAATTATTGAATTGAAGAGAGTGAGATTTAAAATGTGTCGGTGTAATTTTCAGAAGGCAGATTGAATAGTAGATAAGACATTACCGAGAGATTTCATCCTAATTTGGTGAGGACATTAGATCTAGTTCTAGGTTTCCTCTAGGAGCAAGACCCTATAGTTAATTACCCATCCCAATAAGTGAGAGAGAACTTTCAATTAAGGTTAGTCGTTAGATCGCTTAATGCATAGCGTATAGTAGCAGCATATGGAGTTTCATAATTTAGATTATGAACTCCATCATTTCAACTTAAATCGGATGGTTGGGGGAATGATGATGTGCCTAATCTAGATCTCATGATTCTATCATCCCGGGTAATCACAGTCCCTAATCTACTTAGTAGTCAGAGGAGGTAGTCGACCCAACCTGACATAATGATTCTTATCAGTAACACATGGGTTATGCCGTCCAAGAAATCCTTGTAGACCTGGGGGGATTTTTGTCTAAGGAGACAGACTTAAGTCTATCTTAGCTGATAGAGGGTTATTTACCCTATCAAGTATACCCTATGATTCACAACTCAAATGACAGAGCCATTAGGAAGCATATGAGCTACAGTCGTGATCATAATATAATGGAGCCTGACTGACCAAACCATCGTGAGGACTTTTAATGCGCTTCATCTATGGAGCCTATTGCCCGAAGTCGAGGATACGCCACGTCCTTAATGGCATGAGATTGGTTGAGAGTGAATATAGTAGAACACTTGATTTGACATTGACTCCTTTGTGAGTTAGAGTTTTATTAATTTGTCACCTCTGATAAACTATTGTGGAAGGTGGATAGATTAAGTTTTACTTTAATCTTTTAATGATAGAATTTCATTAGATGATTTTTAGTTTAACACTTAATTTGAGTTAATTTGATTTAATAAATTGATTAATTTAAATATATTTAAGAGCTTTAGATCTTATCAACTCTGTTTAGGTACTACCAGAGGATTAGATCTACTATCACTGACAGAATCAGTTTATAGTTCACTGATTTGAAACTCTTATTATAGGTTTTTAGATTTTGTTAGCTCGGACCCAATCCTAAGACTAAACTAGGAAGCAACCCGCGCAGCATCCTCAAACACTTAAATTTAAGCATTCAGCATAGTGTCGGGGCTCATGCGGGTGTATGGTAATTTTAAGTAATTTTATGTTTGAATTATGAGATTAATTTTGTATTTTTATTTTTTTTATTCTAATTTAGCCTGCGTAGCTTTTTCAGACATTAAAGTTTGCACTTCAAATCTCTATATACGAGAACATGCAGGTGTTTATAACTTAGCTAATTTTATCTAATTAATGAAATCATTTATTTTGAAAATCATAACTAGAATAAAATTCTTTAATTTTTAACTGAAGGAAGCCCTATGATTTTTATAGATTTTGATTTATTATCGCCTTCTGTCTACTTGTACAAAGAATTGCAGATCTGATGGTGAAGAAGGCATTTGATTTAGATTGTAGTTTAAAACATCACTTGCACTTAGTTTACTTGTTAAGTTTTTGCAATTCTCCCAACTTGATTATGTTCGATCTACATCACTTTTGATAAGTTATGTCAATTTCAATGTTTGTTGCTTTAGCCCTATTCATGATTATTAGCTAGCATAATAATCACCTCCATATTCGTATAAGAGTTATTAAACCCAATTTGGATTCATCCTTAGACTTTAAGTTTATTGCAAGTTTGTTATGAGTTTAGTATTAGTCTCCACAAATTTTAATTAGAACTTGTTATTTAGTTTTGAGAAATTTACAAGAAAAAGAGAACTCACTCATTACTTTAATTTAAGCCATAAAGAATCTCTATTAGAGTTTGTGAGTTTAATATTAACCTACCCAAATTTTACTTGCATTTTAAATGGGTGTTCCATTCTTTCCAAAAATTTTTTTAAAGGCTCATCCCCTATTTCTCTTTGATTTAACATTTATGTTCATATTTATCATATATTCTTTTGTTTGACTTAAGTTTAGGTAATTCCCATTTGAATTTGTTTAAGTCAATTTTAAAATTTTGACCTCCTGGCCATCCCGCAGAGTCGACGGTGTTTTCTTTAGATGCCTTCGAAGGAAGTGGTTTGACACCACGTATCTTCTCTTGAGTAATGACGAGCCTTCAAACCCGAGAAGAAAATGCAACATATATTCATCCCTCCCCACCCGCTTTTTTTCTAAGTCTGAAATTAGACAAAATTTTGGCAAGATTCCGCAGTGAGCGATATCTAACGGATGTTGGCTAATCATTACGCTTTGAGCATAATGAGCTTTCTTTAACACCACAACCATTTTATCTGTCGCTACCTCTTGAGCACAACGAGGCTTTAAATGAAAGAAAGACAAATGATGTATATATATATATATATATATATATATATATATATATATATATATATATATATATATATATATATCCATTCACAGATCTCATATAACTCATTTTCAATGCACGCAAGGGAACAAGGTTGGGTATGATTGGAATGTAATGAAAGAGTGATGTGAAATCGAAGAAGAATTCACATCTTGACGATGTTCTCTCCTCATTGTGAAGAAAATTGGATTATGCGAAAATGTGATGCCGGAAATCGAAGAATTGCTCTCGACTACGTTATTCCATCGGCGAGAAAAAAATTGGATGGATAAAGAGAATGAATGAAAATCGAAATTAAGACTGACACGTTTCTTGGTTTATTACAAAAAACTGTTACGAGAATGAGGAAATCGAAAAGACCACCCTTGACAAATTTCTTCTTTACGAGAGCAAAATGATGCGAGTGGAAGGAGGTATGGGATGATGGGAAGGAGGCATGGCAAGCCGGAACACGAGAAAGACTTGCAGGATTGTGGGTGCAATAGGTTGTGGGACGGGCGCTTTCGGACTGGGTTGTGCGGAACGGACCGCGGTGGGTGCAATTTTGCGGGTGCTTGTGGCAGAACAGGCCGCGTGCGGGCAGTGGAACAGCGGGCTACAGGTTTGCGGTGGAACGGACCACAGTTTTGCGGGTGCTTACTGCGGAACAGGAGAGCTGGCCAGCAGACGGGATCAGACAGCATGCGGTAGTGGAGGCAGAATGGCGGGCTGGGTCGGAGCAGCATGCGCAGCAGGTGCGGAATGGCGGGCCGGGCCAGAGAGGTCCGCGGCGGTACGAGATGGAACAGTGAAGCAGCGCTGGATGGGTGGGAGGCGGGACGCACGGCGGGCTGGATTCACGGGATGAGCGGCGGACAGTGGGATTGCGCTGGAGGCGGGCGTGCAGAGACGGGGCTTTGCTGGCCTGGGGGATGCTTTGCGAAGGAAATTGAGAGCAGAGAGGGAAATCCAAGAAGGAGAAATTACCTGTGCAGAGATGTTTCGAACGTGGGAGGGAAGGAGGAGAGTTTCTGTCTTTTCTTTTTGGAGAACTTGGCGGAAAAAAAAAAGAGACGTGAGCAATTTTTTTCTTTTTTTTGTGGTTAACGGAAGAGAGTGGAGGGAATGATTGAGCATAGGGGAGGATAATTTAGGAATTTTAAATAAATTTTAAATTGATTAAACAACTTTAATCTAAATTTTATGCAGGTAAACTCACGTAGTTAATATATATATATATATATATATATATATATATATATATATATATATATATATATATATCAACCCAAGTAATTTGCTGAAATATAATGACAGCTTCATGATCGAGTTTGTGAAGTCGACCAAATTGATGATTTTCAAAAAAATACGCGTCACCGCTGATCACCAATTTTCACTTGACTCATCTAAATTGAGTAACGTCATACTTGATAGATTTTGACGTCAAACTTTAACGATCATGAAGGATCATTTTATCTCGGCCGCACCTCGAGATGATGCAAGATATGACTCAAGCTTGACGGGATCAAGTTTAATATTTATATTCAAATTTTGACATTTTAAACTTGGCAAAGTTCGCATCGACGGAGGTCATTTGAGTTGATTTTGGGACGTCTCATTTCATCCTCATTTTATGATTATCATTTCAAATTATTTGACATATCGTAAACTCGCTCACGAGGATAGTCTCATTTGATAGATTTTGATATTTTGAAGCTAACGACATAATCAATTTCAGAACGGTCGTTGACTTGCTTTGTCTCAACTCATGCTGTAAGCGTGACTACCGATGATTGAATCAAATCAATATAATATCAACCTTCTGAACTTGATGGAGAAGTCCATTCATCGATCGAAGGTTATTTGAGTTGATTTTAGTGACGTCATGTGCATTTCAGCCTCAATTTACGTGTTATCACTTTAATTCATTCAATATTTGCACAAACTCATCTGAATTGAGCGTGGATGGTCTCATTTGATATTTTTCGATGTGTTGAGTCTAACGACGTGATCAATTTTAACGGATCGCTCAATATTTTCACTGAATTGGACATATGATAACACTGATAGCAACTTAATCAATATAAATAATATAAATCAAGATGCCAAAATGTCATCATCCATTATAAAAATATGATATCAAAATGAAATTGATTAAACTTAATACATATGGAGGTCAATAATTGTAATTAATTTTTTCTTTGAATAATTAATTGAATAGCTTCTTTCACACTTATGTTGGAAATAAGGGCTTAATCATGAGTTCAAGGCGAAGTGTGAGGAAAATACAAATGAATCATATTATAGAAACTAAAAAGGGCTATAGGTAGATAAATAGTAATTGCTAATGAAATTATTAAGAAGGTCTTATAATGTAATTTTATGGGTATAACAAGTATACACAACTGTCCATTAGATACACAGAGAATCTGTGCATCGTTGTAATTGTTGAGTCAGTATTTTGATATTTAAAATTTAATATAATTTAATTTTGTTGCATGCTAAAAACTTTCTGGCATTAGTGTAAAAAATTTTAGGTCATAACTTTGCACTAAGATATTGTTGACTATATGTGTCAAGTAAGTCATTCCGTAAGTCGAATTTGATGGACTGGCGGATATGCAAATCGGGCTCAAAATACATTAGATGTCACCGAAAATGGTCGAAATGACCTCCGATTGACAAATGGACTTCGTCATCATGTTCAAAACATTGAAATTGATCGGAATATAAATATTGCACAATCTAACAATCAATCGATCAAGCGATCGAGCTATCAATGTATCGATACGCATATAGGAGTCGGGAAGCTACGATGATATCCGAAAGATCTCCACTCACGAAATTAATCAGTCGTTAGCTTCAAAATATCAAAAACTATCAAATGAGATTGTTCACGCTCAATTCGGATGAGTCTGTGTAAATGTCAAATGATTGGAAATGATAGCGCGTAAGTCAAAGATGGAATGCATTGGACATCACCGAAAATGGTTGAAATAACCTCCGATCGATGAATGGACTTCACCGTCGCATTCAAAATATCAAAATTGATCGGAATATAAATATTGTACAATGTAACGATCAAGCGATTAAGCAATCGAGCTATCAATGTGTCGACGCAAATATCAGACTCGGGAAGCTACAATGACATCTGAATAACTTATGTTCATCAAATTGATCATGCTGTTAGCTTTGAAATATCGAAAACTATCAAATGAGACTGTCCACGCTTAACTCGAATGAGTCTGTACAAATGTTGAATGATTTGAAGTGACAATATACAAATCGAGGCTGAAATACACAAGATGTCATCAAAACCAACTCAAATGACCTCCGATCGACGAACGAACTTCACCATCACGTCCAGAACATCGAAATTGGTCAGAATATAAATATTGCATGACTTGATGATCAATTGAGCAATGATTGAGTCGTCAACGTGCCCGCATGTATATCAAGGTCAGGAGGAATCGACGCAAACTAAATGACCACCATTCGTAAAATTGATGGCATCGTTAGCTATAAAATGTCAAAATCTATCAAGTAAGACTATTCTCACTCAATTCGAACAAGTTTGAGCGATGGTCGAGCGGTTGAAAATGATAATTTGCATTTTGAGCTGAAATGGACTCAATTTGATGCTGACTTGAACCAAACGACCTCCGATCATGAAACGGACTATCCCGTTGCATTCAAAACATCAGACTAACTTTAAATTGATATATATATTGACCATGTGACTTTATCGACGTAAAATTCACATTAAAGTTATTTAATCAATTTAAAAACTAGTTTAAAATCCCTAAATTAACCTAAATCCCACTTAACCCAAATCAAGCTAATCTATTCACCAAACTGTTTCAAATCCTTCCTCGTATGACTCCTCTTCCTCGTGTAAGATTCTCCACCATTCGCTCTCCTTCCTTTCAGCAACCCATTAAGAAACCGCTCGCTGGTCTCTTCCTCTCCACGTTGCATCGCTCCCAACTGCTTTTCTCCTTTTCTCCCTCTCATCCCAACGGTTCTTTTCTTCTTCATCCAAAATTGAAAGGAATCCTTTTCTTCCTTCCCTCTTCCTCATTCAAAATGAAAGAACATGTAAAGTTTCTTTCCACTTCTTTCTTCTTTCCTCCTTCTCTCTTTATCCATTTTTTTCCATTTCTCCAAACCGAAAATGATTCCTTCCTCCTTCTTCTTTCATCTTCTTTTCCTCCTCAAAATCATTCTTCCTCTTTCCCTCACATTAATCCAAAATTTTATTTCCCCAATTCTCAATCCAAAATTCTCCAATCTCACGTTTCACCATAATCTCTTTCACCAGAATCGAGAAGAACAACATTATTTGGTTCTTAATTTTGACATCACCCTCCAGATATTCTTTTTTTATCAGAACTGAGAAGAACATCATTAGCGGTTCTTCTCTGGTTTTCGCCTTCCATTTATGTCCCCTTTTTGACCCTTCTCTTCACTGTAACTAGAGAGGAACACCTTCATTAGGCTGGTTCCCCTCTTGGATTCTGGCATAACCAATTCCACCTCTTTGTCGAATATTGTAACGTGCAGAAAAATGAGTCAGAACATGTGGGATGTGTGATGTGGATTTCTATGCAAGTTTGACTCATTTACTCATTAGTATGAGATGAAAAATTAGTCACATACAAGACACCGTCACACTCATTAGCATCGAGATAGCCAACTTCCCTTAAATGTCACTCCCCTAACCGAAATGTTGCCGAAATTCCATCAAAATCTCGTGACTTAAAAAAAACGGAAAGTAAAAGAAATAGCTTAAGAATGTCAAGCAATGAAACCTAAAGCTAAAATTCAAATTAAAAACTCCAAACAAAAAAAGGGGGAGGGGAAAATAACATATAACAAACACAAAAAGTAAAATAAAAAGAGGGGTGAAAAGCACTTACAAAATTTATCTAAATAGAGTTGAAAGCCCATTAAAATTTTTAACCCCTCTCTTTCAAATACTCCAACTCTTCAAACAAATGGAATGGAATATAAGACCCCTTTTTTATTTATAGAAATTAGGGGTAGTGAACCATTTTCAAAAAAAAAGAGGGGGAAAATGAATGTAGGAAAAGTTTGAATAAGTCTCCTATGTGTAGCATAACTAACTCAATGCAAGCACTTAAAATTTTGATATTCAAGTTTTAGCTTTAATACCTAATTAAAAGCAAGCATTTGCATGGAGGGATCCTATGGATTTGAAAGTTGAATTGAAAGAGAAAATATATCATATTCTTAATATGGGTAAATGGCTTGAAATATCTACTTATAAATATATATATATATATATATATATATATATATATATATATATATATATATATATATATATATATATATATAAACATATAATCTTATCTATGAAAATAAGAAACAAGTTAAATGAGGGACCTTCAAAAAGAGGATGAATCAACTTAAATATTATACTATATTTATTCACAGAAGTAACTCTGAGGGGTAAACCTTCATTTGAAATAACAAATTAAACTATCTTTTGAATCTATACTCCAAAACATGTATCTCCACTGGATCTGTAATTCTTTGTACAAGCAGATAGAAGGCGACAATAAACTAAATGTTGCACGAATGAAGGAACTTTCCTTCAATACAAAAAATTAAGGAATTTCATTTCTAAATTATGATTTTCAAAATCAATGAATTCACTAATTAGGTGAAATTATCTAAGCTATAAATACCTACATGTGCTTGGGTATAGAGATTTAAAGTGCAAATTTTAATATCTAAAGAGGTTGCGCAGGTTAAATTAAAATATATTAAATATTAATGTGAAAAATCTAATAAGATATTAGATCGATTTACAATGTCATCAATATTCACACATAAAATTATATGATTCTTAAATACACCCGCATGATCCCCAACACTATGTTAAATGCTTAAATTCAAGTGTCTGTGGATGCTGCATGGGTTACTTCACGGTTTAGTCTTAGGACTGGGTCTGGGTTAACAAAACCTAAAAATCTATTATATAAGTTTCAACTTAGTAAAATATTTGAGAATCTAATTCTATCATGTGATAGTAGATCTGATTCTCTATTAGGAGCTAAATAGAGTTGATAGGATCTAAAGTTCTTAAATATATTAGATTCAATCAATTAACTATCCCGAGGATGGCTGTGTTGAATGGTAATTTTAATCCAAGGGGATACTTCCATTAAAATGTTTTCTCTAATTTCCAATCAAATTAACTTAAATCAAGTATCAATCTAAAAAAATTTCTTAAATAAAATTCAGACATTTAAAGCTTAAAGCAAAACTCAGTCTATCCACCTTCCATAATTGTTTAACGGGGGTGAAAAATTAAGAAAACTCTAGCTCACAAAGGTGCCAATGGAAAATCAAGTATTCTACTATGTTCACTCTCAATCAATATCTTTCCAAGATGTGACCGTCCTCGACATGGCTGGCCAAGAGCTCCACGATGATGCATTTATGACCGATTCCTCGATCGTGGTTTGGCCAAAGGCTCCATTATATTATGACGAATGCATTCTCCCCAATAGCCCGCCTTTGAGTTGTTAATCATAGGTATACTTGATAGGCAAACAACCTCTGAGCTATTAGACTTAAGATTATCTCCTTAGACAAACACCACCCCAGTCAAGGATTTCTTGACAACATAACCCATGTGTTGTCGATAAGATCCTTCTGGTCGTTGGTCCACTACCTCACTAAGTAGACGTGGGACGAGGACGCTCGATGACGGAACCATGAGATTTAGATTGGGCACGTCATCATTTTCTCAACCATCTAATTTAAGCTAAAATGATGACTTTCATAATATAAAATTTCAAAACTCCACATGCTGCTACTATACGCTATGCATTTAGTGACCTAACAACTAGCCTTAATCGAAAGTTCTCTCTCACTTATTGAGAGGGGTAATTAACTATAGGGGCTTGCGTCTATAAGAAACCTGGAACTAGATCTAAAGTCCTTACCAAATGAGGGTGAAATCTCTGGGAAGTGTCTTATCTACTATCTTATTTTCCTTCTAAAAATTACACTGATACTTAAATCACACTCCTCAATTCAAATATTATTGAGAGATCGGTGGCAAATTTTTGGAACCCACAGATTTCTCATGACTCTACTGGGAATATGATTATCTTTCCATGTTTGGCCAGTCATATATGTGCTATAGTAGCAAGAAATTTTTTGAAAATTCAAAATAAAAATAGTGATTTAAATGTGTAGTAAATTCAAATTATCAATGTATAAGACTCTATATCGAATGAATTATTCTATAGAGTGTATTTTTATTACACTTTTATTTTGTTCTGTAGTACCTCTGCATCTTGAAAGTATTGGGTGAAATAATAATTACTAATCCCCATCTTTTACTTTTGCAGAATAGATCTACAGAGCACTTCTTTCATCGTTCAACTAGGGCGTGGTGCGAACATATGTCTAACCAATGCCGTCATCAACACATGAGATGTTGAAGCTATAATTCAATTTGATAGCTTGAGTTTCCTATATCGTAACTCCTCAGTACCCATGTGGTACACGTCCAGGCCATGCTCTGGAAGCGTCTAAGTTCTACTAGCCATGTTTCCAACCGATTCAGTTAACCATGTAAAGTATTTCTTAGAGAACTTCAATTTTTAAAAGGCTAGGACAATCTGAAGCCCCCGTGATGAAAAGAACCATTAGTGGGAAAACTGTGTCTTCAAAGCCTCATTATACAACTACTCTGCCGATTGAACCTTTTGTACCTGGAAAGCATGAGCATGAAGCTTCCTCATCAAGAAGAAAATTAACCAGAAGATAGAGAAGAAGGAGAAATATTGAGTTGAGGGCTCAACAGATCTTTTTTGAACGACCTAGTGAACAAGCGATATTGTCGCCAGAAGCTAGTATTCCTACCCACAACAACTTTGACAATCTAAGGTTGATAAAAAGGAATAGTTCTACTAGTGAAGTAAAATAGTCTTTCCAGAACCAACCATGTCAAGCTCCACCACCACAGAGGAGACAGCCTGAAACATTGTCTACCAGAATTCACAAAGTTCTCAAAGTAGCCAACGACATAGGCTTAATGAAAAGAAGATTTCAGAGACATGTGGTGATTGAGAATACTGAAGCTCTACGAAGGAGGTTGCCATCTCTTCTGGTAACTCATCGACAACATGCTTCATAGTGAGTGAGTGTGACACTTGGATGTCCAAGAATCCAAAAGATCCTACAAAAGGATAAGTATGGAGGCCAAGGCCTGTAATGAAACTTTGAAGAATGGAAGAGGTGTGACACTGATACATATACTCAGAAATCCATCATTGATGAAATACATCATGGTTGACACCCTCGAGAATCCTCTAGGGGATCCCATCATAGATCAAATTCACCCTCATAAGAGAAGGTTGTCTTTGATCGCTGTCCTTTAATGGAAGAAGTGTTCATTCTGCACATTGAACCAAAGATCCACTGCAAACGTCGATCATAAATTCACATGTAAAAAGAAGGTGGTGAAGAGGACACTATAGAAGTGTTAGTCATCTATATGATCAGAGATATAGATGAATCTCCCACATCAAGATAAACATGAATCTGTGGAACTGAACTGAATTCGATATTTATGAAGAAGAGTCTTCACAAAGGCAAATAGAAGATGGATCTTCAATCTCTGATGAAGATTAAGAAGAAGATCAAAATGAGAAAGAGATCATGGGTGTCAAAGCTGTCTATATGATTGAACCAGAAAATGATCAGCCTATTACACGCTTTATAATCAAGATGCTCACCCCAAGCAACAAGCCATTACAAATGCACAAGGAGAAGGAGTCAAGTTCTTCCCTAAAAAATGAGTAAGAAAATAAACAATAAAAAAAATAAGAAGAAGAAGAAGAAGCCTATAATTGATGCCAACTAGAGAGCAAAGGAAAATGCAGCATCAAATGGAGGTCAAAAATAAGGAAATTGCACAACTTGGTACCAAGATGAACGATATGATGGTACAAATGAATATCATGATGGAGATGTTGCAAAAGAATATCACATCAACTATAACACCTATTTCATTTGCTAATCAATAGGTAGCTAATAACACAACTTATATACCACAAGTTGCTATAGTACCTCAAGTTCTTACGACATGCTACACGCTGGGAATGAAGTCAATTACCTCTTCCCAATAATTCTGGCTAGCACATCGAGAATGGTAACAACTGCTCAACTAAAAATGATAATCAATGAAAAGATAAAGGCAGTCATAGCCTCAGAGCAGATTGAAAGTCGGTGAGTGGTCGCCCTTACCCAACTGAATATGACCAAGTGTCATACCCGAAAGGTTACTCAGTGTCAAAATTTAATACTTTTAGTGGGCTTGGTAATCCAAAGTAACACCAAGCCCAATTTAAGACTACTTATGGTAACACAGGAGGAAACACGATGCTAATTTGTAGTAGCCGACCTCGCCCGCTGAATGGTATGTAAATTGCCAATGATTCTTAAAACTTTGCTAATTAGAATATATTGTGAAGAGGTTTGCCAGTGCAACCGAGAAAATAACAATCGCTGACCTTGCCTTACTGAAAAGAAGAAAAGATGAGTCAGTGATAAAATTTATAAGTCATTGGCGTACCCTAAGCATGAAGTGTGAGCAACAATTAGAAGAAGAATATGCGATCCAATTGCTAATGGGCAATATGGATGATAAAATGGCACCATTCCTATGTATGACATCAATTACAATATTCCAAGACTTGCTCGATAGGGTGGCTAAATTCGAAAAGCTAAATCGCCCTAAGTCTGAAATCTATGCAGATAAAGCAAAGAGAAACAAACCTTCATACTCAAAAAGAAACGAAATTCATGCCGCTTTCTACAGCTCAAATGGTGAAAAGTGGGTGATATATAATGTGGATAAAGAAAAGCATCCAATGTACAATGATGATAAGGGAAATAAGCCTGTCTATTCTAATCCACAACCAAAATTGGTATTAGGAGGCAATGATAACCTTGACTTTTCAAGTGGAGAGCCCAAAATAAATAATAACAAGAGATGATGCGACCATCTCTAAGAAAAGATGAATAAAGATTATTCCTTTAGAGTGTGATTAAATTATTTCAACAAGAAGTCAAAGCTGGTTTATAATTACCAAAAATTAAAAGGTCTGAAGAAGCTGATCAAGTCAGTAATCCAAATTATTGTCCCTATCATTGGATGATTAGTCGCGCTATCAAAGATTGTTATGTCTTCAAGAATTGGCTAGAAAAGAAGTATCGGTGAGATGAATTTGCATTATCCGATAGTGTTCTAGTTAACCCGAGAAGAGAGTCTACAAAGATGATTACGTCCTCTTTCGTATCATCTATCAAAGACAAAGTAAAGAAGAAATCAGGAAAGAATGGAAAGTGTCTCCAAAAGAGTGAAAATGTCGGCGCTAAAAGGTGTCCCTAGTGTTAATGGAAATCACCACTTGAACCTATATTAGACTTAAAAGCGATACATAAACTAAGTATTTGGGCTTCTCAGTGGCATTTTGATAAGGCTACTTCATCATAATATGAGGAGCAATTTACTAAATGCAGGCATCATAAATCAAAGAAGCCAACTAAGAAAAAGAAGATCAAAAAGAGAACTACAACTCAAAAGATTATTAACAATCTAGAGGAGTATCACCAGCTGGTAAAATAACCATTTAGGCTTACATACTTTATGCCTAAACTTTGCATTGTTGAATCAGATGAAGAAGATAATGGTGAATATTATCCAGTAGAGATAAGATGAATCATTTATGTGATATCAGATGTTCTTCAGCATCAGTTACTCCAAAATGATAAGGGTAGTCAGACAGACTCGACCAACCCATCAAAATTCTTATCAAGAAAGCAAGAAGAGCCTGAGAAGTTAACATCTGAATTTTGTTTAATGACTCAATAAGATGATAATAATTCAGATGAAGATCTATATTTTTCCAATGAAGAAGAGTCAGACTCATCGATATCATCACACATGAAATGTATGAAGTTGAAAAATGAGTCTAACCCTTTTAGCCAATCCTCCAGAATAAGAAAGGAATTTGAAGAAACTATCTCTTCAGAAGAATTTGAGCAAGATAAAGTTATTCAAGTTTAGTTGAGAAGTGGTAAAGTCTTACCACCTTCATCAAAGAAGAGAAATGCAAATAAAGACAAAGGCAAACAAATCGAAATCAAAGAAGATATCATTCCAAAAAATCTTAAACTAAAGCCTAAATCAAGTGAAAAAATATATTATAATATTCTATCACATCTGAGAAAGATCCCTGCACAACTGAGTGTGTACGAGGCCCTCTTAATGTCAAAATATCTTCGAGAAACTTTAATATAGGCTCTCAAAGATCCAGAGCGTTATGAAGCTTACTTTGCTGAAAAATGCATGATTGAAGCACTACAAACTTAAGATCTTCAAGTAATCACATTTTTTGAAGAAGATCTTATATTGGGAACATCAGATCACAACTGTCTTCTATATGTTATTGCAGAGAGTGATGGCATCTCGATCAGTCGAATATTGTTTGATCCATGTTCTTCTATCAATCTTATGAGTCTAAAAGTATTAAGAGGATTATCACTTGATATCTAACATCTTGAGAAGATAAGTTGATGGTTCATGGTTTCAATAAAAAAGAGTAAAAAAACTTTGGATTCTTTAATTCTCCGGTTCAGGTTTAATACAGAAGCTAAGTTCCATGTAATCGATGTTGATACATCATTTAGAGCTCTCTTGGGCCTGCCGTGGCTGCATGAATATGACATGGTCCCATCTACTATGCATGAGTGTATGAACTACCTAAAAGAAGGAGAAGAATTCAAAATTCTTGATAACCTACAATCATTCTCCATCAATGAAGCAAAGATTTATGAAGATGCAAAATATTTGATTCCTAAAGAGCCTAAGCCAACATAGCCTCTTGAAGTGGTAGCATCCACTTCAGGAACTAAAAAGTAATTTCACATAGTGAGAGAGAAGAAGCAAAAAGGAAGGAAGAAGGCAATGCTGACTCTCCTAAAGCACTTGATTCTATACCTAAATCAAGAAAATCAGTTTCTCATTTGGGAAGTAATATAGAAGAAGGAGAAGATATTCCTGTCAAACCTAAGGGAACTTATAAGCTTTCAAGAAAGGTAGAGTATAAAATAAGTGATCCTGATTCATACTATGATTTTGAATCTATTTATGGAAATATAGTTTAGATGGTTGCATCAAGGAGGATAGCTCACTTGGCAGAGTCAGATGACTCACTTAAAATTATACCCATCCCTCAGCAGTGCTTCAAATAAATCACTCCACTAGAGGTTCATAATATTAAAAAATTGATAACATTCTATGTGCCGCCATTGAACGAGAGTGGCAGAGTTGAAACTTTATTTTATAAATCTGAAGAATATCAGCCTCATAATTTTGATCAGCCTGCTCAACATGAAAATTATGATGAGATAGTGCCAATAAGAATACCAATATATTATTCATAGAAATTGTGAAGAATGATGCATAAGCTTGGAATTCATATTGGAACTACTAAATATAGAACTCAAATCTTTAATAAGATGTGGAGCCAAAGAAGTTCTCAAGCATCACAAAGAAGTGATAAGTTTATCACTAAGGGTCTTGGGTTCATCTCCAAATCTCATTAAAATAAAACTTGTTATAATTTAATAAGCAATAGTGATAAAAAGAAGAGGATCTCCATGAAATTCTTCTCACAAATGATGAAGTAGAGTAGTCCACTCAAGAACTCGAAGATTGTGGATAAATAACTACTATGGATGAACTCAAAGCAATTAACCTATGAGCTAAAGACGATCCCCATCCAACTTTCGTCAGTGCCCTTCTGCTTGATGAGAAAGTTGAATAACTAAAAATGCTACTTTGAGAATTCAGGGATTACTTTGCTTAGACATATTCTGAAATGCCAGGTTTATCCCCTGATGTAGCAGTTCGTAAACTTACCATTAAACCAGATGTGATGCATGTTAAATAAGCTCCTAGGTGAATGAGATTGGAGATTAAAGAACAGGTAATTGCAGAAACTAAAAAGCTGATCATAGTAGGCTTCATCCAGGAGGAGAAGTTTATAGATTGGATAGCCAACATTATCCCAGTTAGGAAAAAGAATGACCAAATCCATCTCTGCATTGATTTCTGGGACCTAAATAAAGTGTGCCAAAAAGATGACTTTTCGCTTCCAATATCAGAACTACTAGTGGACAATACCTCCAACTATGACATGTTCTCATTTATGGGCAGATCATCGGGATATAATCAAATCAAGATGATGCCTGAAGATGAAAGGCATACATCATTCAAAACACCTATTGGCATTTATTGCTACACAGTCATGCCTTTTGGATTAAAAAATGCTAGAGCTACATACCGAAGAGCCATGACGCATATTTTTGATGAGTTGATTCACTAGAAGGTGGAATGCTATGTTGATAATTTGGTGGTGAATAGCTTAAATCATGAAAATCACTTTGAAGACTTGAGAATTGTATTGGAAAGAATCAAAAAAATATAATCTCAAGATGATTCCTCTAAAATGTGCATTCAGAGTATCCTCCAAAAAATTCCTTGGGTATATTGTACATCACAGAGGAATTGAAATTGATCCTGCTAAATTCAAAGCAATTGTGGAGATTCTTCCACCGAAAAGTTTGTGTTAGCTTCATTCTTTACAAGGACAGCTTGCATTCATTCGTCGATTTATATCAAACCTATCAGGACACTGCCAACCATTTACAAAGTTGATGGAGATGGATGCTCTATTCAAGTCGGACAAGGAGTGCCAAGAAGCCTTCAATAGCATTAAAAGCTACCTATTAAATCCATCAATCCTTGCAGCACCTACTCCTAGGAAGCTTCTCATTCTATTCAGAGCTGCATTAGAAGAGTCCCTTGGAGCATTATTGGTGCAACACAATGAAGAGAGTAAAGAGAATACTCTTTATTATATCATTCGAAGATTAATTGAAGCAGAAATGAGATACTCTCCGATAGAGAAGCATTGATTGGCATTGATCTTTGTAGTCCAAAAGCTCCATCACTATATGTTATCTCATAAGATTACCCTCATCTCAAAGATTGATCCACTGAAGTATTTGATGACAAGACCAGCTTTGATAGGTCGCTTGGAAAGATAGGCAGTATTGCTTCTGCAATTTGATACCACATACATTCCGCAGAAAGCAGTGAAGGGATAAGTCTTAGCAGATTTTCTAGCTGCACACCCCATCCTAGCGGACTCTTCTCTTAATGATGATTTAACTGATGAGTAAATTATGCTCATTCATGAAAGAGAAAAATGACAAATTTGGGAAATGTAATTTGATGGAGCCTCATCAATCAAATAAGTCAAACCTCTAAATTTCTGGGCAAGAAGAATCGACATCATCTTCATAACAAAGGGATAATGAGATGATCATATGGGTTGACTGAGCCAAGAATTAATAATGAAGCCGAGTATGAAGTATTAGTGGCAGGTCTTGAAGAAGCTATTTTTATAGACATTCAAAACTTGCATATTTTCGGTGATTCTCAGCTTATTATAAATCAAGTGTTTGGCATCTATAAAATCAATAAGCTCGAGGTAGCTTTCTATCACAAGCGAGTTCTTGAGCATATGAAGTAAATACCAAATATCACACTAACTCGAGTCTCTCAATCTGAGATTAGTAAATTCGATTGCTTAGTAAAATTAGCTAAGGAGATGACAAGTATGAACGATGATTATGTCATGATCAACACATTTACTTGACGAGTTCTAGAGCGACCAAAGTATCAATCCCCGCAGGTAGAGGGGTTATCAAATTTGATTGAGCAGGATCTGACTCAGGTTGCCCCTCATACTCCCCAAAATCAACAAGGAGTTATACCAAGAAGGACTAAGAATGATATTGCCTCAGAAAAGTAGTGTGAAGCTTTTATTGTAGAAAAGCCACATGATTGGAGGAACTTTTCATCGACTACTTTAAAGAAGATAAATTACCAAATAATAAATCACTGACAGCTCAAATCAAAAAGAGAATGTTGTGCTACACTTTATCAACAACACTCTATATCGTAGATCCTTTGAACAAATGTGGCTACGATGCCTAAATACAAATGAAGTTAGCAAAGTGATGATTGAAGTTCATGAAGGACTTTGTGGTGACATCAGTTAGGTCCCAAGATGGCAGTAAAGATCAAAAGGATGGGCTATTATTGGCCATCTATGGTGAGAGACTGTATCAATCATGCTAAGAGGTGCCATAAATCTCAAGTACACGGGAATATAATACACCAACCTCCAAATCCACTACACCTGACAATAACATTCTGACCATTTGAATGTTGGGGTACATATGTAATTAGACCAATTGATCCACCATCATCAACTGGACACTGCTTCATCCTAGTAGGGACTGATTATATTTCTAAGTGGGTTGAAGTCACCCCCATTTAAAAAAGTTACTGCTGATTGAGTGATCAACTTTTTCACACATAATGTGGTCTATAGAATTTGAGTGTCGTGTCAAATAATTTCTAATAATGACATGGCTTTCAAAAATATGAAGATTTATAGATTCGGCAATCGACAAAAAATTGATTGGTGATACTCTTCAATATACAATCCAAGAGAAAATGGTTTGGCAAAAGCCCACTACAAGACATTATTCAAGCTGTTCAAGAAGATCCTTACTAAAAATAAGAGAAAATGACATATTAAGTTAATAGAGGCAATATGGGCATATCGAACCACATACAAGATGCCGACTAAAGAAACTCCTTATTCATTTGTATTTGGAACTGAAGTAGTTCTTCTGCTTGAAGTTGAGTTGCCTTCACTTTGAGTAGCCATCCAATACAATTTAACTGAAGATCAAAATGCTCGTTTGAGAATGGAGGAACTTGAAGCGCTTGATGACGTTAGATTGCAAGCTCATTAAAATCTGGAAGTTTATCGATCAAAGATGTCCAGGGCTTTTGACCATACAATGCGACCTCGAACATTCCAAATAGGAGAATTGGTCATGGTGCTGAGAATACCAATTATCCCCCATCAAAAATTTGATGACAAATTTGAGCCTAATTGAGAAGGCCCATTTGTCATTGAGAAAGTGTATTAAGGAGGGGCATACTAACTCATCGACCTAAAGGGTGAAATACCAACGCCGCCAATTATTGGTCGATACTTAAAAAAGTATTATACATGAGGAATACATCCCCGAAGTATCATAGAAATCCTCTTGCAAGACAAGGGGTAATTTTTTTAGTATATCTACTTATGTCAACATCGTGTTTCATGTTCAGATCCCTAAATAAATATACTCACTCCAGATGAAAAACTTTTCTGTGAAAATTCCCTTGTTACATAAAGGAAATTTTAGATTTATATACATAGACGAAAGCAATGTTACATACTGAAACCCTCTTAAGAGCATATCAATTCAAATATTGATGTATTTGTGTATTTTCATCTTGAAAGTTATACATGTGCTTTAGAATCCCCACTGCATGACAGGGGACATTTTTAGTTTTTGTCAAGTTTATGTGAGTTGACATCATGCTATAAGATGAGATCCTCGAATATATTCTGATACAGGTTGACATCGAGCTTTATGTCAAAATCCCTAAATATATCCATAAATGTTATTGTTAAGTTGCAGTCTTACAGGAACAAAAATAATCTATTTCTACGCATAAAAAGATAATCTTAAATGTCAAGAAAAATTCTCTCCCAAATTCATCAAATTTTGGAGATTAAGTCAAAAGAACTCCCAATTTTGGAAGCTTTAATCAATTGAGTTGAAAAAATATCAACCTCTATATCCTGAAGTCTAGGATGCAGATGGGTTCTAAAGTTCGAACTCAACAAGCCCACAAATGGTTCAGTTGTTGATGCTCTCTTCACTCAACAAGCCGTGAGAAAAGGCCGCAGTGAAAGAGCCCCTGTTCGTTTGTCCAATGACTAAATCACCAACCCCTCACAGCTTAAGTCGAAGACTCTAGGTTCTAAAAGTCAAACTCAACAAGCCTATAAATAGCCGAGTTGTTGATGCTCTTCTCACTCAACAAGTCGTAAGAAAATGTTGCAGTGAAAGAGCCCCTGCTCATCAGTCCAAAGATGATAATTGTTCAATCTCAAACCAGATTCAGCTCAGTGATTACAAGCAACCATGATCCAAGAGATCTTTCTACTTGATCGATAGATCAAGAGAATCTGAGAAAACTCTCAATTTAGAGCTGCCACAAGTCAATCTTTATATTCATTGTAGGGTGATATTTTAATTTATTCTCAAATGATCTAATCAATCTCAAAGCATAGATCAAAACCAATCTTCTCATCAAGTTTGACAAAATAGAAAGTACAGGACCAAGAAAGCAATTCCATAGTTCATACAAAGTCGATGGCTGAACTAAAGGAATTGCATGGTTATTCAATATGTTAAAGCACACATCGATAACTCAACAACAAGATAACATGGAAGGTCATTCAGACGCACTTTAATGAATCACAAAGTGCACAACATAGGATTCATGGTGTACATACACTTCCTGATAAGTCTATATGGACAAATTAAGTCAGTCCTTCATCAAGTCCATCAAACCTAAAACTAGGATATAAGAAATTTAAAATCTAACAAAACACGGATAAACTGATTCCCTAGTGGGGTCCTTCATCAAACAAGCAGACCAATTCTTCCATCAAACATAACCAAGCACGAAGCTAGGGTGGGAGGAAACTCAAATCTGCGATGACATAAAAGAAAGATATCTTTAACAAAGTCATTGAAGCAGAAAGTAGATGGTGTAAAAATTCTTATCTATCTGACAAGTTGATTCTGATAAATAGGTCAAGCCCGTCATTTAACATGTCCTAAATAAGGTTGCATGCTAATGACAAATTCTATCAAAGCTCCGTAAGCTATTGCAATTAAAGCTGAAATGATCCAAGTTCTATAGCCAGCCCAAAAGGTCAACCAGTTTTCAGTAAATGCGACTCACTCCATGCACGAATCATATTTGTTGGGGGGCATTTGTTGACCTCCATATGCGTGCCATAAGTTAAGTCAAGCCCACAAGTTAAATTTGATGGACTTCGGAAGTGACAATGCGTAAATCGGGGCTCAAAATATACTAGATGTCACCAAAAATAATCAAAATGACCTCTGATTGATGAACAAATTTTATCATCGTGTTCAGAACATAAAAATTGATCGAAATATAAATATTGCACAATCTAACGATCAACCGATCAAACGATCGAGCTATCAATGTGTCAACACATATATTAGAGTCGGGAAGTTACGATGATGTCAGAACAATCTTCATTCATAAAATTGATCATATTGTTGGCTTTGAAATATTGGAAACTATTAAATGAGACTATCCACGCTCAATTCAGATGAGTCTGTGTAAATGTTCAATGATTAGAAATGACATCGCATAAATCAAAGCTAAAATGCACTACACGTCACTGAAAATGATTTAAACGACCTCTGATTGATGAATGGACTTTGCCGTCACATTCAGAACATCAAAATTGATCGTAATATAAATATTGCATAATATTATGATCAATCAGTTAAGCAATCGAGCTATCAATGTGTCGACATGAATATCAGAGTCAGGAAATTGCGATGATATCTAAACGACCTCCGTTCATAAAATTGATCATATTATTAGCTTTAAAACATTGAAAACTATGAAATGAGACTGTCCACGCTTAATTCGAATAAGTCTGTGTAAATGTCAAATGATTTGAAGTGATAGTGCGTAAATTGAGGCTGAAATACATAAGACATCGCCAAAACTAACTCAAATGACCTCTGATCGACGAATGAACTTCACATCATGTCCAGAATGTCAAATCTAGTTAGAATATAAATATTGCATGACTTGATGATCAACCAAGCAAGCGATTGAGTCATCAACGCACCCGCATGCATATCGAGGTCAAGAGATACCGACACAAATCAAACGACCTCTGTTCACAAAATTAATTATGTTGTTAGCTTCGGAATGTCAAAATATATCAAGTAAGACTATTCACACTCAATTCGGGAAAGTCTGAGTGAACTTCAAGCGATCGAAAATGATAACACGCATTTTGAGCTGAAATGGACTTAATTTGATGCCGATTTGAAAACAAATCATGGAAATGGACATTTGGAAACATCGAATAACCTTCAATTAATATATATATATATATATATATATATTGCCATGTGATTTTATCAGTGTAAAATTCACATTAAAGTCATTTAATAAATTTAAAAATCAATTTAAAATAACTATATTACCTTAAATCCCACTTAACCCAAATCAAGCCCTAATCCTATTCTACCAAACCGTTCGGCCTAATCCCCTTCCTCATGTGACTCCTTTTCTCTCACACATGCAAGACTCCACTGCTTCTCCCCTTCCTCTCTTCAGACGATCCGATGGAAGGAACCACTGAGTGCTTTCTCCTCCTCCACGCTGAATTCACCTTCCTCTCCAACTGCTCTCTTTCTTCTTTTCTTCCTCATCCCAATTCATCCAAATGAACGATGCCGTTTCTTCCTCATCATTTCTCCTCATTCAAAATGAAAAGAGTATGTAGATTTCCTTTCTTTATTTATTCCTTCTTCATGATTTCCTCTAAACCGAAAATGATTCTTCCTTTCATCTTTCTTTCTTCAAAAGTCGAACTGAAAATATCTTCCCTCTTTCCCTCACAAGTTAATCCAAAATTTCATTTTCCCTCATTTCTCAATCCAAAATTTTTTCCAAACTACTTCATTTTCACAGCTCTCCTTACAACCAAAAGAACACTTTTATTTGGCGGTTCTGATTTTCGCATTGTTCTTCATTACTTCCACTTCGCCAACAACCGGAGAAGAACATCATCATTAGCCGAGTTGTTTTCCTGGTTTTCAATGTCTCCCATTTCTGTCCCCTTTCTGACTCTTCCCTCTGTCGTAATCGAAGAGGAACACTGTCATTAGGCAAGTTCCCCTCTTGGATTCCGGCATCGCCAATTCTGCCTCTTTGCCGAATATTGTAATGCGCAGAAAAATGAGTCAGAACATGTGGGATGTGTGATGTGGATTTCTTTGTAGATTTAAAGGCCTCGTCTTGCTTATTAGGGTGCGATGAGATGAAAAATTGACTGCCGTGTCATAAGACACTGCTTGGTATGTTCATTAGGGTGTACTGAGTAAGCCAACATCCGTTAGATGTCGTTCCCTCTAGCTGAAATGCTGTAAAAATTTTGTCAAAATCTTGTGACTTAAAAAATATAAAGTAAAAGAATCGGCTTAAGAATGTCAAGCAATGAAACCTAAAGCTAAAATTCAAATTAAAAACTCCAAACAAAAAAAGGGGAGGAAAAAATAACATACAACAAATATAAAGACTAAAAAAAATAGAGGGGTGAAAAGCACTTACAAAATTTATCTAAGCAGAGTTGAATGCTCACTAAAATTTTTAACCCCTGTCTTTCAAATACTCCAACTGCAACTCTTCAAATAAATGGAATGGAATATAAGACCCCCTCTTGGCCTTATTTATAGAAATTAGAAGGGGTAGTGAAGGACCCACTTTCAAAAAAAAGAGGGGGAAAAATGAATGTAAAAAAATTTGAATAAGTCTCCTATGTGCATCGTAGCATAACTAACTCCAATGCAAGCACTTAAAAGTTTGATATTCAAAGTTTTAGCTTTAATACCTAAATAAAAGCAAACATTCGCATGGAAGGATCCTATGGATTTGAAGGTTGAATTGAAAAGAGAAAATATATCTATATTCATAATATAAGTCAATCTATTGGTAAGCTTGAAATATCTAAGGATGTCTCATAAAAAAAAAATACATAAACCCATAATCTTATTTTTGAAAATAAAAAATAAGTCAAGTGAGGGACCTTCAAAAAAAAGGAGGAATGAACTTAAATATTATACTCTATTGATTCACAAAAGTAACTCTGAGGGGTAAACCTTCTTTTAAAATAATAAATTAAACTATCTTTTGAATCTATAGCTCCAAAACACGTATTGCCACCGGATCTATAATTCTTTGTACAAGCAGATAGAAGACAACAATAAACTAAATGCACCACGAATGAATGAGCTTTCCTTCAATACAAAAAAATTAAGGAATTTCATTTCTAAATTAAGATTTTTAAAATCAACAAAATCACTAATTAGGTAAAATTATCTAAGCTATAAATACCTGCATATGCTCGGACATAGAGATTTAAAGTGTAAATTTTAATGTCTAAAAAGGCTACGTAGGTTAAATTAGAATCTATTAAATATTAATCTGAAAATTCTAATAAGATATTAGATCAATTTACAACGTCCTCACCGCCACCGGATTCAGTACACATCGTACAAGAAAATAGAAGGCGTTAATTAAGGCATTCTTAAATACACCGGCATGGGCCCTGACACTATGCTAAATGCTTAAATTCAAGAGTCTGAGGATGCTGTGTGGGTTGCTTCTCGATTTTGTCTTAGGGCTGGGTTCAGGTTAGCAAAATCTAAAAATCTATTATATAAATTTCCACTTAGTAAAATATTTGAGAAACTAATTATATTATATGATAGTAGATCTGATTCTCTGTTAGGAGCTAAACATAGTTGACAAGATCTAGAGTTCTCAAATATATTTGATTCAATCAATTAATCACCCCGAGGATGGCTGTGTTAAATGATAATTTCAACTGGAGGGAATACTTTTGTTAAAATGTTTTCTCTAATTTCTAATAAAATTAACTTAAATCAAGTATCTATCTAAAAAAAACTGTTTAAATAAAATTCAATCATTAAAAGCTTAAAGAAAAACTCAATCTATCCACCTTCTGTAATTATTTATCAGGAGTGATAAATTAAAAAAAACTCTGACTCACAAAGGAGCCAATGTCAAATCAAGTGTTCTACTATGTTCGCTCTCAATCAATCTCTTTCCAATAAGGATGTGACCCGTGTCCTCTAACTACTTGGCTTGGCCAGTATGCTCCACAGATGATGCAGTTATGACCAGAGTCCTTTGATTGGGTGGTTTGGCCAATAAGGCTCCATTATATTACGATCATGACCGTATCCCGTATCCCTTTGAGTTGTGAATCATGGGTATACTTGATAGGCAAACAACCCTTTGTGAGCTAACTTAAGATTATCACCTAGATAAACCACCACCTAAGAACTTGATACATGAAGAATCCTTCTGTCAAGTGACTACTCTCTCGATTGTTAAGTTGACCCGGGATGACGGAACCATGAGATCTAGATCGGGCATGTCATCATTTCCCCAACCATCTGGTTTAAGCTGAAATGATGAATTTCATAATCTTAAATTTCAAAACTCCACATGCTGCTACTATACGCTACGCATTCAGCAACCTAACGACTAGCCTTAATCGAAAGTTCTTGTTGACCTCATTTTTAGAATGAGCTCTCAACCCCTCCATCTTAGACATAGGACTTCTCTTTGACTTTAAGAGTTCCTTAGTCTTAAGACACTTCTAGTGATTAGGTGGACACTCAACCTAGCCTCAGAGACTTAGGAGAGTTAAGGAATAGGTCATGCCTTAGGAAAATTTGCCTCCCCTTGAACCATTCCTCACCTTCCTTCCTTCAAGGCTTCGTTCCAGTTGCATTGCTTGATTTTTCTCCAGAAACAAATCAACTCCCATGATTAAAATCCATAATGAAAATCCATGAATCAAATCTATGAATGAAATTCTTAAGTCCAAATCTTTCCTAAGTCCTTAATCTTCTTTTAAGGACTTAGCCTAAATCATGATCTAAACCAAATCAAATCCTTGATATTTTCTCATAATTCATTAATATCCTCATTTATATTCACATATATAAATGAAATATAAATTCAAACCAATCAAACTAAACTCAAAATTCAAAATTAATTCATAAGTTTTTCCTAAGTCCTTTAAGTCTTCCTTCATGGATTTAACCTTAATCATGATCTAAATCAATTCAAACTCATGAGATTTTCACATAACTCATTTATATTCTCATTTATATTCACATATATGAATAAAATAAATATACAAATCAATCAAATCAAATCCAAAAATTAAATTCCAAATCTAAAATCTTTCTTAAGGACTTAACCTAAATTTGAATTTGATTTTCCAAATCCCAAACAATCAAAACCACTCCCAAAAATCAAATTCAAATCCACTCAAAATTCAACCTAAGCCTTTCAAGTCAAAATCTTGAACTTAGTCAAATCAACTTCAAATCAAGCCAAACTCTTGATTTTTCATCATGATTCAATCAACCCTACAATCATGAATCCAAATATAAATACAAACTTCAATCACTAAATCAAAACTCAATTCAAAAATTAAACCCCAAATCCATTCATATTCTTCCTTTGAATATGAAATTGTCAAATGAATCAAAACTCATTTGACTTCAAATCACTTACAAATGGATTTATATTTCAATCATAAGTTTATATACAAGTTCAATCAAGCTTTGACCAAGCCATTTGACCCACTTATGCTACCTAAAGTACCCTTATGAGCTAAATATTAATCCTAACCAAATTAGATTGAATCAACTCACCTATGTCTCTCATCATGATCAACAATCATCATGAGATGATCAATTAATCAAATTGGATCAAGCCAAGTCAAATCTAAGGGTTGACCAAGTCAACACTTAGCCAAAATGAAACCTAAACTAGCCAAAATTCACCATAGGCTAAATTGATTGAAACTATTGATCTGAGTTCATTCATGAACTATGTTTGAACTTGATCAAGTCAACATTTGAGCCTAACCTAGCTTAATTAGCCACTTAACCCAACTTGACCTAACAAGTCAAAATGTGTCAAAACTTGATGTAAGTCAAATTGATTGAAACCAATGGGTCAAGTTCATTCCAAATCACTTGTTAAACTTGACCAAAGCCTCAATTGACCAACTAGACCTAACCTAGCCCAATTGACCTTGAAACCAACTTGACCTAAAGGGGTCATGTTGAGCCAAATTCAGACTTAACCAAAATTTATTGGAAACAAAGATACCAATCCACTTTATATGACTAAGCAAACCTAAATCTACCCATGACCCAACTCAAATAGGTCAAATGGGTCAAATTGGTCAACTTGACCCATTTGACCTAAATGAAGTCATATGAGCCAAACTCAAAACTAAACCAAATTGAATCAAACCAAAGCCACAAAAAATTTTCAAATGGTCATATGAACTTGACCTAACCCTTGGTTTGACCCAATTTGACTAATTGGTCAACTTGACCCAAGTTGACCCAAGCTGACCCATTTTGACCTAAATGGGTCAACATGAGCCAAACCATATCAAATGAACTCTAAATCCAATAAAACTTGGCCAAACCTATTTTCTCAAAATACCCAACATATTCAAATTTAAATATCAGCCAAATGATCATTCTACCCCTAGTCCATAGAATAAATTTTGGTCAAATCCATGAGGAATTTGGTCAAGCCCTCTTCATATCAACTTGATACTTTCCTAATAGGTCAAGTAGACCCTATGGAGGGTGGTGCACCCAACCTAATCAATTTGGGTCAGCCCAAATGGACCCCAAGGCCAAAATCGACCACATGGCTCAAATTGGCCATGTGTGAAACCTCCCTCCACTCAATTTGAAGCACGTGAGAGGTCACCAATCCACTCCTTAGCTCAAACCGACCATGTGCCAACCTTTAACAGCTCAAACAGACCTTTCCATATTGGCAATTGGATCAAAATGGCAAAGATAGCTTCAATCGTCCAACTGACATAGGGGGAGATATACTCACTTCAATTTTCATATGCTCATTATCGATTAAGTGTTAGAGAGTGTTAGGAGCCATTAAAGAGGGTTCCTAAGCTTCCCAAGAGGGATTTGAAATTAGCCATTCTCGATTTTCTTCAAGAGAAAATAGGGGAGCTCCATTGATTTCCATACTTCCTCCATACTACAATTCAACTCAATTGCCTTTGCACACTCCCTCAGGGGACCAAATCGAGCTTGCCTAAGCTCTCCCTCAAGTTCCAAAGGTAAGGAGAAGTCCAATTCAATCAAAGTCACAAAAGAGCTAAGGAGGTGTTGGTCCATAGAGCAATCTACATAACCTCAGGAGCAAATTCTTTCACCACAGCTTCATCTCAACCAGACGAAGCTCCTCCAAGGGAATCAATCACCGGTGATCACTTCCGGTGAGGTATGGAATTTTTCGATCAATAGATTTAAGGTGTGTTGGTCTTTTATGAAAGGAAGTTTAATGGCATAAAGATTCAACCATTGGATGTGATCTACATTACTTGATGATGGTGTGTGCAAAATTTTAGCCTAATCCAAGCTCAATCGAGCTCAGATCTTGCTCTAAAACATGGACGGCCTCCATGATTCACAGAGCTTGGCAATGGTAGATCTCTGGCTGTCCATCCACGAGTTTTGGATGGACGGCCGACATTAAACTCACTTTTTTATCTGAATTTTTCTTTTAAAATTGCGGGGTTATTCCTGGCCGTTCGATCCTTGATCGAATGGCGAATATCAATCGTCCACCATGCGCATGGTGACGGGGCGTTTAAGTGGCATCTCCACTGGCGTGTGAAAAGTGCCGACGCCCGCAGTGCCATAGATTAAAGGATTTAATTAGGTTTTAATTAATTTTAATTAATCCTCTAAGTTTTAAAAATTCATATCTCCCTAAATAAAAATCAAAAAAATATGAGGTAAATTTCCACTGAAAGATAATTCAATCTAAAATATTCTAAAATTAGTTTTAATAGATTTTGAATTGTATCTTTTTCTGATTTTTGCCTTTTAATAAAAATCTTAATTAGCTAATTACTTCTTAATTAATCCTTTGATTAATCTCAAACTTTTTGGATATATTTTAGAGGATGACCTCTACCTCCCCTAATTTTTTTAGATTTATTGAAGGCTTAATTGGGGGAATTGTAAATGTATTTCCTAATTACCCTATTTATATAATCAAGGATATTTAAGGGTTTGATTAGTATTTTAATCCTATATTGAGGTTGATTAAGGTTTGGTCCAATGAATAGGAGGCTTAGGAAATAATTTTAGGGTATTTCCCTTAAGCTATTCCCTAAACCCCCATTTCTTTCCTTAATCCTCTCTTAATTAAGGGATAATTTATTAATTATCCTCTTAATTAATTTATTAAAATTTCTAAAACTTTTCAGAACTTAATTAATCTACTTTGGGTAGATGCTTAGGTGTTCAAGAGCCTATGCTAAATTAAGAAAATCAAAACCCAACTCATATGTGTGAGGGGTGTTTTGAAATTACTTAAGTTAAACCCCTTAGCTTAATTAACCATTAATCATGAGCCAAATTGCATTAGGCCATTTTCTTCCTAGGTGCATTGCAAATTTAAATTCCTTGTGAGGTTTTATGTCATCTTATTAGTTCATAATTATTTGGTTAACTATACTAAGGTGGTATAGGTAAGGATTAATTAACATACTTAATTTATACCTTAACCTAATTAAAGTATAAAATGAATCTAATCATCTAAAAATTAAAAAAAAATATCAAACACATGTGGGAATGGGTTAAGAATAGCAAACTCAATCCACATTTTTAAAATTAAATCAAATTCTAAATCAAACAAAAATCATACTAAATGAACTTTGATTTACTTTAAGCTTTCTTATTTCATAAGATTGTCTTTAGGATTTAATTAAAGTGAATGTGTTTGCATGCTTTCATTACTTTAGTTCTTTCCCCAATATGTTAAATATGTATGTCATGTGGCTTCATGCATCCATGCTTTTCAAAATTCAAATTTAAAATGAAAATATTTACTTTATGTCAAATTACATGTGTTGGCTAAAGTAAGAATATGAGTAGCTATTATCACTATTAAATTCATATTAATTTCAAAATATATGAATCAATTATCAAAACTAAAATTGTGCTACTTACATTTTAATTATAATCTTGCATGTGAGTAAGATATAAGGATGTGCTTAGTATAGGTTTTTCTTATTCTCTTTTAGCATAATTTTGAATAGGATTTGGTAAGATGTATGGTTCATTTGAAAAGAACCTAACACTTTCCTAATTCCATATCCTATTCATTCCTATACTATCACTTAAGAAGGGTACCTAGGCTTGCACATATAAATTGCATAAACAAAATGAATCAACTAATACAAATATTTGCATTCTTTCTTTTCCATTCATTTCTTTTATATATATGTTTGTATTTAAGTAAAGTGGTATATTAGTATGGACAACCTCGAGGTTGCAAGGTTTTAAGTAGCCCTAAGTATGTCTTGTATCTTACACCTTTGGTTAACAATCGCGCCGTACTCACTTATGCCTTTCTTACTTTCATGTGTGGGTGTGAAAATTAGATAAGAAATTCCTTTTCTACTTAATAAAAATCATGCATCATAAACTTTCAAATTTCCTTAAATGAATTGCTTAGCATGCATCATAAAATGTGTTAAACATCCTTATTTATATGTATAGATATGCTTAGGACTCATCCATATGCATATTATATATGTTGGGAAAGAAATGAAGTGATGTATATTTTATAAATTTAGTTCATTTTATTTAATCTTAAAATGCCTTTCTTTTTGAATAGGTTTATTTAGAGTTCATCTAAACTTAGGATTAATTAAAACACTTAATCAAAACATTCACTAAATAAAACTAAAACATGAATCTACTTTAGAAATTAATTCGGTTAGGGAAGGAAAGAAAAGTTCTCTTCTCTTTCCCTCTCTTTATAACTTAGTAATTAATTATAGGATTCACTTGAACCTAATCAAAATATAAAATAAAATTAATCCAAAATAATTAAATCACTTAAATGAAACCCTCCTCTAAGTTGAACATGCTTCACACTTAAAAAAATTCTAACTTGAAGCCATAGCTAAGCATACCACACAAAGCTCCAAAGCATACACATTAGCCTAAATCGCCACTTCTAGCTTTAGGTTAGGGTGGTGCAAGGTTTGATGCTTGATTTTATTTTGTGATATATGTTTTAGATTGGATGCTAGGATGTATGTGCGCAGAATAAATGGTAGGGAGATCTTATTCTAACCACTATCTTCTGTAGGAGATTGTGCTTAAGGGGCGCTGTAATAAATAAAAATATAAATATTTTTGTTGAGCAGGTGCTTATACCCCTAAGAATAATCCAATAGGCTGGGTGGACTTAGTCACCCATGTGTGGAGTGATAAGTCTAATATACATGCTTGATATTTGGTAGTTTGTTTAGCTAACATTTATTTTGCAGGTGTTAGCTAGATTTACTTTTTTCTTTTCATGTAAATTTTGTAATTATGATTTTGAAATGCTTGTTATGAGGATTAAGATGAGCATTGGTCATAAGATCTCATCTTATGCACCATGTGAAGCCTTTGGAGTATCCACCTTCCAACCATCCAAAAGAAGGAACCAAAGAAGAAAGAAGAAAAGAAAGAAGAAAAGAAGAAGAAAGAAGAAAAGAAGAATGTAGAAATGAAGCTTGAAGACCCCCATAACAATGAATTCCTTGCTTAATTATATTTAATTAATTTGTAATCTAGCTTGTATAAGGGTAGAGCTCGGCTAACCAATTTATTCTTTTTGAGTTTGTGTGATGGTACCTGACCACAACAGCCTTTTATTCTTTTTGCGATTAGCTTTATAAATTGATTGATGATTTATTTAGCTTGCGCATTAAGTGGCATCTTTTTTCTAGTTTCTTCCTTACTTTATGTATGATCTTGATGTGGATTAAGCTCTTAGAAAAAAAATAAACCTTTTACCAAATCTAATAACTCAAAACTAAAAATAAAGAACTCATAACCATACCTAAAGCTTAGGTTTAAAATCAAGATAAAAAAATCAGCAACCCCTTAGCTGGATGAGTATTTATTTTATAACATTATACGCAAATGCATCTTGTTTCACTCTTGATTGGAGGGCTTCCACCTTTGCCAGAGAAACTTGGCTTGACCTTTGAGAGCCATGGTGGAAACATACCTCCCCCCTTCTTGTTGATTTTGGCCAATAACTTTATTTCTTATGCATTAGGCATATGAATCCTATTAGCATGAGTCAAAATGATTGTACAAAAATGAAAATAAAATGAAATATATATTGCATTAGATTTAGATCATTTGAAGCATGTCCTAACATGATCTAGTCTCTTTAGGGAGTCAGTTTAAGGACTTAGTCTCTTTCTAAATAAAAATAGCTTAGCTATCTTGCATAAAACATAAGACTTACCTACATGTATTTAAAACTGTAGGAGGAGTTAGTTGGCAGCCACCCCTAGGCAATTGTAAGTCTAAATAGTTGGATGGTTTATCCTCTCTTATGGAGGCAAACCAATTACCCATTTTTTACCTTAGACTTAGGTTGTGCTTTCGGCTCTCGCCAAAGCTTCCTAGATTTATGCTCTAAGATTACTTCTCCCCTTTGTGGGTCATAAGCATAATTCCTCATCTTTTAGGCATTTTCATAATCTTATGTTGTGGAATCATAAGCCCTAAATTTCTTATGAAAAATTCAACTCAAATAAATTAAATCAATTTCAAAAATGTAAAGCCCAACCATAGGATAGTTTGAGATGCTCGCTAAGTTTTCTAACATCATGGGCATCTCCTACTAATTTTTATTTTGGCTTCGATAATAACTCCCTCTCTTTGATCAATCACATTTGATCTTCAAAAATGAACCAATCGATTGATAGTCTTTTCCTATTGAAATCTTTGAAGACAATGATCGTTTACCTTAATCGAGAGTATTCCTAAGGGATCTTGTCCCTTAGGATGTAATTAACTATGGGGGCTTGCCCCTGTAGGGAACATAACGAACCCGATTTAAAATAAATCTTATTTTACTTTTTCATGTAAAGTAGGGGAAGAATCTCTTGTACATATATAGACCTATTATCCTTAGGAGTCCTTATTAAGGTGATTAGGTCCATTAAATGGTAGTGACTTCTATCTCCTGAGATAGTACATGATTCCTTGATGACGTAGCCGATCACCTGAATAAGCACATATGAGGATCTGCATGGTGTCTCAAAAAGATAAATTTTTATATTCTTGCTTTTCACCACAGATGAAGGTGATCATATAGAAATTTTTCACCACAGTTCTCTCTCACTTATTGAGAGAGATAATTAACAATAGGGGCTTGCACCTATAAGAAACCTGGAACCATATTTAAATTCCTCACCAAATGAGGGTGAAATCTCTGAGTAGTGTCTTATCTACTATCTCATCTGCCTTGTTAAAATTACACCAACACTTAAATCACTCTCCTCAATTCAAATATTGGCGAGAGGTCGGTGGCAAATTTTCGGAGTCCATAGATATAACTAACAAGCAAATAACAAAGAAGAAGAATGCCATAAACTCCTAAATTTTACATTGAAATACCCAATAAAAAAGAAAAAAAATATTAGGCATGCCTCAATCAAAATAACCCATTATTTAGATGAATTTGAAAATTTAACTCTTCTTTAACAAGAGTATATGATATTACAAAATAATAAGTTATGCAAACATTAGATAACAACAACCTAAAAATAGTAAGGCTATAATAGCCTATGATGGTAGTTGAGCTACAACAATTATTAGTGATGATTTATGATAACTACTGGTGGTAGACAGTGAAGACTGCTGATGGCAGCATGTTTCAAACTCTTATGCTTTGCATTTAGTTTTCTCCTCCTCTACAATGAGAATAACGTCTTATTTTATAGAGTTTTGAGGGGAATACCTTAGTAAATTTAATCAAAATCTTAAAATACTTCATCGAACGACTCATATTGAACTCCTTGATCATAAATCATTATTTTAGTATTTAAGTGCATCAACGATCTTAGATTTGAGTGATATTAGGCTCATTGAATGCTTTTATCGAGCAACCCGATTTAACTAAAAACATGATGGATTTGAATATCATTTGATTCTTCAACTAATGTCTCAAAGTTTATAGTCACACTTCAAAAGTTTGATTTAAACTAATTGGGATCTATATTCATCCACTCTTAATGTTAATGTGTTGTCTTATTGAAATGTTCAATTTGATTATAAATTTATCAAAATTGATGTTTAGATAATCTCAAAATTAATTATAGAAAATTCTAACATATATATTGCCTAGAGATTAATACTTAATTGATCATATTTTAGGAATAATTTATTAAACTTTTATTTTTTCTTATGTAACATACATACCAATTGGATTATACATATTTATCATCTCGAATCAAATTTTGCTAACATATTTTCTTATGACTAACTCGTATTTGTGGTTTCAAGTAAATCTTGCATTGGTTGAGTAGTTAAATTATTAGCTCTTGTGCATTTTAGAAGTCAAACTAGAAATGGTGTAGGTGTGATTATAGATAAAAGTATGAAGGATAATGTTATAAATATTAATAGATGTGAAGATAGAATTATAGCTTTAAAGATTATTATTGATATTAAGATTATCAATGTTATAAGTGTTTATGCTCCTCAAGTAGGTTTGGATGTAAGCTCAAAAGAAAATTTTTGGAATGAATTAGAGGATTAATACAAAAGATATCTCTTGAAGAAAAGTATTTATTGGAGGATATTTAAATGGACATCTTTGGTAGAGTGGTAGAAGATTTTAAAAGTATTCTGATTATGAATTTGGATGAATGAAGGTGAAGACTATATTAGATTTTTCTTAGCTTATGATTTTGTAGTTGCTAATACTTTATTTAAGAAAAAAAATGAACATATTATTACTTATAAAAATGAATCTAGTAAAACACAGATTGATTATTTTCTGATAAGAAAAATAGATCATTTAGATTATAAAGATTGTAAGGTCATTCTAAGTAAAAGTTTAAGTTTTCAACATCGATTGTTAATTTTAGATTTTAAGATGAAAGATTGTAAGAGGAAAAATAAATCAAATTATTATCTTAGGATTAAATGGGGACACTTAAAGAATACAAATAAAAATATTTTTAAGAGCAATCTATAAGAGTTTAGAATTTGAGATGTTCATAAGGAAGCTAATATTATGTGGGAAAAAGTAGCAAGTAAAATTAAATAATTGTTAAAAATTTGCTTAGAGAATCAAAAGAAAAAGCTTCTTTTAATAAAAATAGTTGGTGGTGGAGTCAAAGTGTACAAGAAAAAAAAGAAGAAGAAGCATTATTATAAAACTAGGTTTAGATGTAAAAACTCGGAGAATTGGGAAATATATAAAGCACCTATAAAGATTCTAAGAAAGTAATATATGATGCAAAAAATTTAGTTTTTAGTGATTTATATAATAGATTAGATACCAAAGAAGGTAAAATATGTATATATAAGTTAGGCAACCAAAGAGATAGGCGAAGTAAAGACCTAGTTCAAGAGAGGTGTATTAAGGATGAAAATAATAAAGTTCTTTTCTTAAAAAAGGATATTGAAAATAGGTGGATGAGGTATTTTGATAAACTTTTCAATGAAGGATCTAAAAGTATGATTGATTTTAGCAACCTTAATACCCTAAATAAAAATAGAAAATTTTATTTTTATCGTCGTATTAGTAAATTTGAAGTTAGAGAAACTTTAAAGAAAATAAAATGTGGAAAAACAGTAAGACCTGATAATATTCCAATAGAAGTGTGAAAATGTTTAGGAGATCAAGAAATTTCTTGGCTTACAAATCTTTTTAATGTTATTTTAAAAACTAAAAAGATGCCTAGTGAGTGGAGAAAGAGTTTGTTGGTTCCTATATTTAAGAATAAAGGTGATGCACAAGAGTGTGCAAATTATAGAGGAATTAAGTTAATGTGTCATACATTAAAATTATTGGAGAGAGTAATTGAGCATAGGTTAGGATGTGATACAAAAGTTTCTCGCGATCAGTTTGGTTTCATGCCAGGTAGATCTACTATGTATGCTATACATTTTTTAAGAGGTTTGATGGAGAAGTATAGAGAAAGTAAGGAAGATCTACATATGATATTTATTGATTTAGAGAAAGCTTATGATAAAGTTTCAAGAGATATTCTTTGGAGAGTTCTAGAACAGAAAGGTGTTAATATTAGTTATATTCAAGTCATTAAGGATATGTATACTAGAGTTGTTACATATGTCCAAACACAAGGAGGATTGACAAAATGTTTTTCTATTTCAGTTGGACTACATCAAGGATCAACTTTAAGCCCTTATCTTTTAACTTTAGTTATGGATGTTCTTACTAGGCATTTATAGGAAGATGTACCTTGGTGTATGCTTTTTGCTGATGACATTCTTCTTGTTGATAAGACTAGAGAGGGAGTCCAAGACAAACTTGAATTATGGAGGTCAACTTTAGAGTCTAAAGGTTTTCGTTTAAGTAGATCTAAAACTTAATATATGAAGTGTAATTTTAGTTGTAGAAGTTCTAGTGATAGTGTTGTGGCATTAGGTGAACAAGTCATTAATAAGAGTGAGTGATTCAGATATTTAGGCTCTATTATTCAAAATGATGGTGAAATAGATGGAGATGTTATTAGTAGAATTCAAGTTGGATGGTTGAAGTGGAGGAATGCATTTGTCCTATTGTGTGATAGAAAAGTTCCACTTAAACATAAGGAAAAATTTTATAAGATGGTGGTAAGATCTACAATGACTTATGGTGCAGAATGTTGGCCAATAAAAGAGAAGCATAAGACTAAGTTAAGGGTTACAGAGATGAGGATGCTCAGGTGGATGAGTGGCTTTACTCTTAGAGATAAAATGCGAAATGAGTATGCTCGGGAAAAAGTTGGAGTAGCTCTAGTGGCAAATAAGATTATAGAGAGTCGCCTTAGATGGTTTGGCCACATAAAGCGTCAGCCGTCCGATGACCCGGTTAGGAGAGTAGATGCATTAGATTTTCCTTATGTTAAGAAAGGTAGAGGTAGACCTAAAAAGACTTGGTTAAGATGTATAATAAATGACTTTAGTATATTTGAATTAAATGAGAATTTGACACATAATAGAACACAATGGAGACGAAGAATTCAAGTAGCCGACCCCACTTAGTGGGATAAAGGTTTATTGTTGTTGCTGTGCATTTTATAAGGTGGGTTATAACACTAATATGTTGACTTCAAACTATACTTTATAGTAGTACTTGTGACCATGTAGTCTTACTCATGACTAGATAATTTTTATTGATTAAATAAAAATAAAGTAATAGTAGTTTGAGTTGCTACGTAGAAATGTTCTCTAAGAGCTTTCAATTGGCATAGAATTGGTTTAAGGTTTCATTATTTGAATTATGTTTTCATTGGCTTGATTTAGTTGCATTATAGGATTTGTTCTTTTTGATATGATACACCGATTCACTAGAGTGGTGCACATTTAGTAATGATTTGAATGACAAATTTATAAAACTAAATGATTTTGAATTTTCAAAATGCTCACTAAACCGACGAAATAGAATGCAAAATTTAACTAAGCTGAATAACAATTTGACATGATTATTTAGATTTGGTTTTTTGAATAAACAGAAATTAGCTATATTTATAAAATATTTGTGAAATGTATATTTATTATGTAATTTTCTATTAATTTTCTATCATTTTTTTGATTTTATCCAAAATTTTATTTTACAAATTGATCAAAAAAATAACAAATTTAATATTTCACTAATCAAAATTAATATCTAAACTGCTAATTTCAACTACTCCGCACTCTTATGATACATGACATTGGTATAAAAATTGAACTACAAGTGATATAACAAACCACAATAAATTTAAAAGAATGACACTTATCATCATTTTAGCCATATGTTGAACCCTACCAAACCAATTTAAGCAAAATCAAGCCCAAAACTCAAGAGCAATCTCAAATAGTCCCTAAAAAACTTCATTCTTCATGACTTTCACTGCAATATCATCAACAAACGGCTTTCCTTCGCTCAGTAAATGTCTCTATTAAAAACTTAATAATCATAAGCAAATGTATCTAATAAGAGGAATGAAATGCCTATTAATTGTCTAAAAATACAATTCATGCATTTTAGGTTAAAGAATGATGTAATTGTATTGAAATTCTTATGATAATCAGCTCACTTTTTAATAAGTATAAATTAGATATGTATATATATGAGCAATTTACATATCACACAATTCTTATGTATTTACATATCTAACACCTAAATTTTAATTTTTACAAATATAACACTCAAATCTTCAATATCATATCAAAAATATCATTATCATTCACTTTTTAAAAGTAAAATACACTTTTTTAAACATAGAAAAGTATTAGATAAGAAAATATCAAAATTTAAATATTATATATATATATATATATATATATATATATATATATATATATATATATAATATTTTGACACTTAAAATATGTATAGTGGAGAAAGAATTCTGTTTTTGTTCTTATAAATTAACTTTCTAGCCTAATTGTTTGGATAAAAAACTTACAATAATTGTTTTCCCTCTCATTCGATATTAAGGTATCATGAACTAAAACTTTAGTATTAAATTGAATGAAATAAATGGTTTAGTATAAATGTTTACAAAAGTTGCTTTTAAAATTTTTATTTTCTTTCAACCAACTCTCATTTTACCCAATTTTTACTTTTATTTTTGTACTACCTTCTTTAAATTATACATCTCCTTTGATGTTAAACTGAAACTTTTCCTGAGGGCCGAGAAAAGAATTAAAGTTTATTTACCCTTTTAGCAAAGCTGATAATTACATGATTACTCTAACGGTTGATGCTTATCTTTCCTAAAACTTTGATTAAGAAAATATTCCAAAAGGTACCAAAGACTCTTTATATTATTGATTCTTCTGCATTGAATAGAGCAAAGGATAAATTTTCTTGCCAAGGCTCAAGACAAGCATGTGGAATTTATTGAATTTTTTTTAGGAAAATGTACAGTCGAATTATAAATATATATAGAAAAAAATATATATTTTACCTTAAATAAATATAATTGTTATTTTTTATGTTATTTAATAATTTATGTCTTATATAAATAAAAATTGAAATATACGAATTAGATATGTAATTATGTTATATAATTGATTGTAGCATATAAGAACAAGGCTATAGTCTAATTTATACATTGGCATCGGACGGCATCATGGCCGTAGCACAGCCATATTTAGAAAGATGGCCCAGGCTGGTAAGAATTATAATATTTTAACATGTGGGGCTTAACTATTCTATATATTACATAGGTTTATACTACTGTAAATTTGTGGTGGAGATTTGTCAATTTCAGATACATGGCAAGTTGAATGGTACTAAACATTCGCTGTATATAAAAATAAAAATAAAAATTGTGCTATAATTGATTGATTATATAAATAATAACATATTTTAAAAAAGATAGATTTACATATTTAACATGAAACTCTTATAAATATATAAATTTATACAACAGTATGATGTCTAAATCAAATCATATCAAAATTTATTTATAAAAAAATACATTTTCTTTTTTTATGAAATATAAAAATAAATAAAATAAAAGCATGCTAGTTAAAGAATCCAAACATACACAAGATGAAAGAAATAAAGAAATAAAAACCTCGAAAAGAGAGGAAAAATCACGACCAAGAAAAATCTTCCACTATGAATCTATTTCAGTACAAAATCTTCCCGATAGAGTGTATATAGAAGTGAATAACGACTATGTAGTCACGTGGGTAACAATTGTTAGTGGTAGCGGCGATGGCTAACAACGAGCGCCGATGAAGAAGATCATCATGGAGGCAGAGGGGACGACGAGACCGGTACGGCGGTGGTCGAGTCGAGTTGACACGGGCTTGGGATCTCGCTTAGGCTCTCCCCTTTCTCTTGCTCTCCCCTCATACATGAGGAATGAGTGGCTATTTATAGATGGAGGGTAACGTCAGTAATACGCAAAATAACCACTCCACTTCATCGAACGGCTCAAAATGATTCCTTTGATCATTTGATGTATTTTAAGTATTTGAATGCTCAAATGAAGTCGGAATTGTAAGATCTTGGGCTTGTTGAATCCGGCTCGTTGAGACGCTCGATTTGACTATAAACATTCCATATTTGGGAGTTATTTAAGAATTTAACTACTATCCCAAAATTTTCAATGATATTAAGTGCTTGATCTCGACCAGTTTCATCTTCGGATCAGCTTGCTTCTAACATCAAGATTCATGCTTCAACTGGTAAAATTTTTAGTGTCATATCAGTTGCCCCCCTATTTTTGGATGACATTATCTCAATCATTCAAAAATATATGTGTCATTTACTTGAACATAGCAGATTCTTCAATGAGATTTGCAGGTCCATTAGCCATACATTTTGAGAGAACGGGTTTCCATGAGAGCAGAAGATTATGATCACGGAAGCCGATGCAGGGCCACGGATATATGTGGGTACGTGCAGGCGTAAGATTTCGGGGTTATGGACCCATTTGGGTAATTAACGGAGCTTACGATGCATGCCATGGCGTACGGGCGCTTGGCGTGCTGGCCTACGGGCCGAGTCAGGATCGTCGGCCGCGACGGCGATGGATGAGTCCCGCAGCGCTGATGGTCGATTGGTGGGGACCGCAGAATGGGCCGGTCATGAGCGTGAAACGTCACGGGTCAGTGAGCCACACGCGGTCACGAGTCTGGGCGGCAGACGCCACGCGACGCTAAGCGCGTGGCTGCTGGAGAGCAGCCTGCGAAGCGTGGGCGGTTGTGGCGAAGGGTTTCCGGAGGAAAACGATGGTTTTGATGATTTTGCTGTGGGGGGTCTATAAAATCCCCTGGGCTAAAGGAGAAGGCACACTTCTATGCTCCGTTTCTTTATTCTTGAGTGAAGGTCGAAGTGATCCAGCCGCGCATACAGTCGATCTACATTTTTCTATCAAGAGAGCGCCAACTATACTTGCGACGGTCCAAGTTCTGAGGCATCAAGGCCCGTATCGTCGTTACGCTTTTTCCCTCAAAGAGGCGCCAACTGCTTAGTGGACTCCCCGGTTTGAGGCGATCAAGCGCCGCACATACGTCGTGTCACGATTTTCCCTCGAAAGAGGTGTCAATCATCGCCGGACCGAGTTTAAGCGATCAAGGCCGCATACGCTCTCTGAAAGAGCGCCAACCGGTACTCATCCACCGTCAGGTTTGGATCGGCCCGCATATGTCGTACGTTTTTCCTCAAAGAAACCAGACTTGTCGACCGTCTGGTTTGAGGCGATCAAGCGCTCAGCTTACTTTTTCTTGTAGGAAATTGGATTTCTTACAACTTCAATGGATGGTATAGCAGTTGATAACCGCCAAGGTGGCGGAGAAGCGTTAGTTAGGAACCATCATTCGAATGACTCAGAAAATTTGACAGGTAATTTCTGAGCATCATTAGAGGGGAGTATCTTCTCTCTCTCTCTCTCTCTCTCTCTCTCTCTCTCTCTCTCTTTTCTCATATGTATGTGTATCTTTTCACGATCGTAGGCAAAAATTTTATCCCAAGTTATCCGTGCGAGAGTCAAAAAGGATACGCATAGTAAGTTTGCTTCTACAAAATTTTCAGATTTTTGTCATTTCTTTCTCTTTATTTATCATGTATTTTCATAGGGTGATGGCCAGAAGAAAATCCATAACATGACTGTTATAAACGATATATCATCCACTATCACATCAGATAGTTTAATGGTATTATGCAAAAAATTTTACTTCCCTAATGAGTTGGTGGCCATTGTTGCTAAAAAGTTTGATCGAGCCCGTTCACCTCCACCAGGGTACTTTACTGTTTTTGAGATGATACTTCATGCGAGACTGCGATTCCCTTTGGCTTCCGAGTTGATTGAGATCTTCAAAATATGTGGTGTAGCTTTGTCACAATTTTTATTTTGAGCTTTAGTGGTCATCATTGGTTTGATTATCTTCTTTAGAGAGTGTGATGTTACTTTGAACATCAAATACTTATACCGAATGTGTAGATTCACATGTGATACTCAGGGACGTGTTTATCTGACTATAAAGAATTGGATAGAATTTTCGGATCCCTCAAAAAATTGCTCTACCGGATTCTTTTTTGTGAAAAATGTGTGGGCCTTCCCGAGAGATGGGAAGATTGAATGACCTTCCGCATCTATCGACAGAATGAGATCTTGGCAACTCTTAATGTTCGATATGAAAGCTAACATGAGTTACCACATTATCAAATATATAGTTGAAGATAGAATGTTCAAGGTTGGCCTTTCCATCCTGGGAGATCTCATTCTTTTCACTAAAGAAGTCAAGTAAAGATGATGAAAGGTCTCCTCATAAGGTTCTTTGAAAGAAGCCAAACAAGAAATCGAGGGTGGTGGCAATATTTCTTCCCTAAGAAAAAAAAGACATGTCTTTGAAGTATTCGTCAGAATATCGAAGAAGATGTTAGCCCCAGGTTGACCTCGAGAGTTTAGTTGTTTCAACTCATGATGGGGAGTTCATTTCTCAAAAGCACATTCACGAAGAGGTGTTAAATCACATATGTATTGGGCATCAAAGCGGATGAATTGATGCGTTGTCTTCCTTCTTCTTTCTTCTTTTCCTCCTTCTTTTCTTTTGTGTAATATGTTTTTTTTTTATAGGTAACTCAAACATTAGGGCTGATGGCTCATTTGGGTGTCTCTTTAGCGAGTGAAATCTTGAATTTGTGAAGGTAAAATATCTGAGGTATGAGAGAAAGATGAGTGTTAAGGCCAAAAAGTGGCGACTTTGGAGGATCACTAATGGGGTGTGAGCTAGCGAACATGTCGACTTCTCTCTCCATTAGAAGGTGGAGGCGCTCGTGATGGTGATTGAGGTGAGGTGAGAGACTTCGAAAGAGAAAAGACTCGAGGCACTTCGGCGGAGAAGAGCTCTCGAGGGAGAAGAAAATATTCCAAGATCATCTTTCTGAGAAGGAGAATATAATATCAGAAGCGGAAGCAAATGAAATCACCTTGAAGGCAGTGAAAGACTTTAAGAACTCCTTGGCTTATCGCGGTACCATCGAAGACCATGTTCAGGAAGCTCGTAATCATATTCTTAATGTTGAAGTGAAGGATTTGGAGCACCAATGTTTAGAGGAGGGCTTCATCAGGGTTCTAAAGGAATCCGCTTAGTGCATCAAGATGCTAGTATTGAGGATCTATCTCCCAAGTATCGAAGACTCTTAGGTCATTCGGAGATGAAGGAGTTGAGAGTCAAGGAGCATCTCTCTAGTGGTGAGGAGGACGTTGATATCACCAACTGATATGATGTAGCATCACTTGAGGATGCATTTTTTTATATATATATTGTTATTAGTGTGTATCAGAATCTTGATTCTTTCTTATATCATCATGTTAATATTGTCAATAAAATTTTTTTTTAGATGATTCTTATTTTGTTTTTTATTTGGGATAATTGGTGAATATTATTATATGGCTATATGGATGAGGTTGAATTGAATCGGATTTTAACCAAAATTGTTTGTCAAAGTGATGATGTTTGTATGGAAGAGTTATGGATGTCCACCAAGGACCTTTTGAGCTATCTAGGTATTAGTCAAAGTATGACATTACTTTGTATGGAAGAGGTGCGGGATGTCCACCAAGGATTTTTTGACTGTATCCAAAGTGTTACTTGACTTCTTACGTATGGAAGAGGTCGATCAAGTCCCCTTGGGATTGGTTATGCCGATTGAGATCAATGAGTTGTATATTTCTCAAGTGGGAGGATTAAATGAAGAAGAAACAAGCTTGTAAGAAAACCTATAAATTCATTACTCGATAAGTTGTGATACAATCATAAGGCGATTTTAACAGGATATGAGTTTCAAGAAGAAATGGCGACAACAACAAAGTCTTTACCAGTGGGGTTGCTACATGAAGAGGAAATGACAAACGAGATAAAATAAAAGTTGCAATAATTATGCAGTAGAAATTATTGATAATATTTTCAGAGATTCTCAGTGTTCCAAGTTCGAGGTAAAGTTTTTCCCTCTGGATCCTTGAGCTTGAAAGTTCCTGGCTTCACCATAGCTATAACCACATATGAGTCATCCCAAAGAGGTGAGAGTTTATTGCATTGAGGGCCTTTGCTTGCAGCTTCGAGACTTCATAGGACCAAGTCACCGACAGATATGGGATGAGTTTTATTGAAGTGACCTACCCTTTGATAGGAAGCACGTAGGGCCATGTCACGAGTTTGTAGGTCCAGTGTATCGAGTTTTTCTTCATTCTGATGATTAATTGATTGAACTCTTGGACTTGGAACCTCGATATCTACTAGTATAATAGCTTCTATGCCGAAACACAAATTATATGGTGTCTCACCAGTCTGGGTGCACGATGTAGTGTAGTAAGCCCAAAGAACATTAGAAAGCTCATCGACCCATTGCCCCCAGCCTTCTCAAGACGTGTTTTTAGTCCTTTGAGTATAGTCCTGTTGGTAGCTTGGTCGCCGTTAGTTTGAGGATGTCTTCTGGTGTATCGGCGGTGAATGTGAAGATCTTTGCAAAAGGACGTAAATACTTTTCCAGTAAATTGGGTTCTGTTATCAGTGATGATCTTTGCAGGAAGACCGAATCGATATACTATATTTTTTCAAATAAATTGTTTAGCATTTGCCTCCGTAATTTTAGCGACTGGTTCGGCTTCCACCCATTTAGTAAAGTAGTCGATGGCTAAAATGATAAACTTTCATTGCCCTAATGTTATCGAAAAAGGTCCTATGATATCAATTCCCCACTGAGCAAAAGGCCACGGGCTTTGAAGGGATGAGAGCTCTATATGTGGCATGTGGGAGAGGTTAGAGTGCAACTGACAACTTGCACATTTTTTTGTGAACTCCAGAGCGTCTTATTTCATCGTAGGCCAATAGAACCCTTGTCTTATAATTTTAAGGGCTAGCACCCTTCCTCCTTAGTGTTCTCCACATATCCACAGTGAACCTCTCTTAATCGTGTCGGCCTCGAAGGTGAGACATTTGAGGTATGGTCCAGAGAAAGCTCATTTGTATAATTCACCTCTGATAATAGTAAAGTTTGAAGCTTGTCTTCAGAGATGAGTTGTAGAAGTTGGGTCTTGAGGAACGGTACCTTCTTGTAGAAAAGACAAGATGGGATCCATCCACAAATGTTTCTTTATCTCATTAATTGCTTGTATTACCCAAGGATGCTAGGAAAATATATTTCTTCAACATGCTTTCTCTTAAATAGATCTCCAGTAGTAGATGTAGCAAGATTAGCGAGAGCGTCAGCTCGAGTATTCTTTTCTCGCAGTATATGAATGATTTGATGTGTCTTGAAATGGGCAAGAAGAGACTTTACCATGTGAAGATATTGCGCCAGCTGAGAATTATGAGTATTAAAGTTTCCCTCAACTTGGGAGGTGACAAGCTGAGAGTTAGTGTATATTACTAAGTCTTGAGCTTCACAATCAATGACAAGTCTCAACCCTACGATGAGAGCATCATATTTAGCCTTATTATTAGTTGCAAGAAATTTTAGGCGAAGTCCATACTCTAAGATATTCTGCTGGGGGGAAATAAGTAAGATTCCCGGGCCAGTGCCAGTATTTTTTGAAGCTCCATCAACATAGAGGGTCCATTGAGGAGACGAAAGGTGTGTAGCAGATAGGTCCTCTGGAGTTGAAGCAGTGTATTCCACTATAAAGTCTGCGAGTACTTAAGACTTTATAGCAGGCCGAGGTAGAAAATTTATATTAAATTCTCCCAATTCTACAGACCATTTAATTAACCTCCCAGATGCTTCTGGTTTCTATAGGATGACCATTAATGATAAATGAGTGTAAATAATGAGCTTGGAAGTATGGGCCAATTTTTGAAAACTAAAGCCAGAGCCACCTTATCTGCAAGTGGATAACAACTTTCTATATCAGAGATAATTTTACTGACATAGTAAATTAGTTGTTGTATCCCATTCTCTTCTCACACTAAAACTGAGCTTATCACATGGAAAGAGACTGCGAGATATAAATATAACATCTGTCCTTGAATAGGCTTGGATAGTAGGGGTGGAGATGCTAAATACTCCCTTAGTTGCTCAAAAGCATACTGACATTCATCACATCAAAATTATTATTTTTAGCTCCCTTTAATATTTTAAAGAATGACAAGTATTTATCCCTAACTAGCTAAGGGATAACGCAGAATTCGTCCATTCAAATGTTGAACTTTCTTGATATTCTTCGGAGGAGTCATATCTTTAAGAGTTTTGATTTTCTCGGGGTTGGCCTCTATCCTACGGTGGGTTACCATAAATCCAAAAAATTTTCTCGACGTAACCCCAAAAGCACACTTGGTCGGGTTAAGTCGCATGTTATAACGTCAAAGAAGGTTAAAGCATATTTCTAAGTCAGAAATATGTTGTGATTCTTCCAAGCTTTTACTAACATATCATCCACATATACCTCCATCAGCGCCTAATAGGTCTTTAAAACTTTATTCATAAGCTGATAGTAGCACCAAAGATTTTTTAACCCAAATGGCATAACTTGGGATAAACCTTTATATGTTTGAAATGTTGTAGCTTCTTCATCCGAGTCATTTTATTTGATTGTAACAGTAAGCATCCAAAAATTGAGCATTTGATGTCCACGTAGTATCAACCAATTGATCAATTCGAGGAAGAGGAAAGCTATCTTTCGGGCAAGCTTTGTTGAGGTCAGTGTAATCAATACACATTTTCCATGTTCTGTTTGTTTTCTTAACCATGACAACATTTGCTAGCCATGTAGGGTAATGTACCTCGCATATGAATCTCACTTCTAGAAGCTTATTAACTTCTTGCTCAATAGCCTGGAGGCGATTAGGTACAAAACTTCGTTTCTTCTGGATGATCGGTTTGAATGTCAGATCAATCTTGAGGGAGTGCATGATCACATTAGGGTCGACCTCCGGCATGTCCGTCGGACTCCAAGTGAAGATGTCTTGATTTATGCGCAAGAAGTCTATGTATTTTTCCCTTTATTCGCCCGAGCGAGATCCAACTTGCACGCTTGTAATGGTTGGTCATCCGATAATGCAACAGAGCAAGTCTTCGATAGGGAAGCTTTCCGGATACTCTTCATCTCAAAATTAAAATCTTCAATGAAGGTCAGAGAAAGTGGTTGAGCTTGTGAGGCATGATGATTGCTATTTGTTGATTTCTACAGACTACCCTAACTCCAACGGGGGTTGGAAATTTCATCTTGAGATGAGATACTGAAGTGACTACACCAAAAATTGATTGGTGGGGCCTTCCAAAGATAGCGTTATATGATAAATCTGACTTGACCACCATGAATTGGATTAAATGAGTCACTTGTCGAAGAAATTCACCAAGGATAATAGGAAGGGTGATTGTCCCCTCTACTCGCACAGTGTGATTATCAAACCCGTATAATGATCCTGTAGCGGGTTGGAGCTTTTCCCTAACCAGGCCTATGCTAAGAAATGTGGAGTAAAATAAGACATCAACAGAACTCCCATTATCAATCAAAATTCTCTTAACATTATAGCATGGGTCACCGATCCCTGCGCTGATGATAAGTGGATCTTGATGAGGAACATTGACTCCTTCTAAGTCCGAGTCATTAAAAGTGATGGAATGATCAATACGAGACTTCTTTAACTCTGGCTCTTCAGAGGTGGTAATGAGAACTTGATTAGATAGTATTGGTCCTCCTGCGATTGTTTCAATTTCCCTAATTATTTGATGATTATTTTAATATTTTTGTGATGATTGTCCTGGTTGCCCCCCAATTAAAGGTATGTTTATTTGATTCGATTGATTCTTCACAAATCAACGTAGATATCCTTGTTGAATGAGCCTCTTGATTTCTTCTTTAAGTTGTTTGCATGCCTCAGTAGTATGTCCATGACTTCGATGGAAGTAACAATATTGCTCCTAATTTCCTGAATTCGGTTTCAGTGGATGTGGCCACTTGATGTTTTCTTCATCTCAAATAGCCATCAGGAGGTTGACATAAACGTTCACGGTGTATTCCTTTCCGGTCATGATTCACGCCGTTGATATGGGTCGGAGGGAGATCATTGCCTTTGGCTTCTTTTTGATGGGACAGTCGGTCCGCATTCCCTGGGGCGCTTTTACGTTTTCATGTAAATTGTTCAAATTGTTTGCAATGGGCATTAATAGCCTCATCTTCCGTGATTTATGCTTCCACATGATGAACTAAGCGATATGAGACCGCGGTTCTGACATTAGTGACAGTAAAAGTCCCTGATGGAGTCCTTAAGGAAAACTCCTCTTAATAGTTCGTATTCTACCTGTGTATTTGGCGAGCTTCTAAGGAGAACCTTTGGAAGTATTCCTCAAGTGATTCACCCTCATTCTAACGAATGCCGGAGAGATGGGAGGAATCTTTAATGATCCTCTTGTTTGCAATGAACTGTTCCACAAAAATTTTGGCGAGTTCGTCAAAGATATGGATGGATCCACTTGGAAGGGAGTAGAACCAAGTGCGAGCTTGCTCCTTGAGGGTAACGGGAAAGACCTGACAAAGCAGTGTGTCAAGTGCTCGTTGGATATTCATGATAGTCCTGTAATGGTCGATGTGTTCATGTGGGTCACGCCCCATCAGGAATCAATGTTCGAAAGCTTGAAACTCACGGAATAGGATGTTGAAGAATGAAAAAAGGTGAGGATTCCTCATATGAGGGGAAGATGATTTCTTTAAAGGTGAAATTCTCTGCATTAAGTGTCATAATTGCATATATAACATGATGAGTGGGGTCAACAGACAAGAATGTGTCAAGCTACCAATAATTGGTGGATTAGTGGCCAAATGCGACGCATGGATGAGTAGAACTAGGTCAAGGAGATCAACATCATGGACTCTTAGGAACTTCAGGAGATTAGCATTTTGACCTCCCACGCTAACGATCGATCTTGGGGAGATGTGTTTCGCAGAAGGCTGTGTTCCTCGTAAAAGTCGGATCATCTCATTTTGAGACTCTTCCATTCGACGGACATGATATTCTAAAGAGATTTCTATCGCGCCTTCATCGATAGGTCACTATCGTGGGGAGAGGCGTAAGCGGCATCCTTGGTTTAAGGATTAGTTTCGAGTGACGGAGTTGAGGAAGCTTGTTATGGGCGCCTATTGGCCATAACGAGGTGTTCACATAAATTGTGATTGAAGGGTTCTTTTCCAGACGTACACGTATGCAAGAAAACCACCAGTGAAAGTTTACTTAGTTGTGAAATCCAAAGACACATAATTGTATTTAAAGAGTGAACAAGAAAACTCAAATTTACGTGAAAAATCTCGAAAATAGGGAAAACTACGGCCTAGCCCAAGAAAAATATTCTACTATGTATCATTTGAGTACAAAATCTTCCGATAACGGATTACGTAATTGAGAAAAATGAACAATGACTATGTAGCTCGTGATAACAATTGTGGTAGAGATGATGAACAACGAGGAACAACGACCGACAAGGGTCATCAGATAGACCGAGGTAATATGGTGATGATCCTAATCGACGGCTGACCGGCATGGGCCGAAGCCGAGTGGTGGCACGACGTGCTTGGAGGATCTTCAAGCTCTCTCCTCTCCTTTGGCCTCCTCATATGATGAATGAGGGCTATTTATAGTTTGGAGGGATGGCGTCTCTGTAACTATATGCAAAATCTGAATCACTCCAATTCATCGAACGACTCAAAATGATTCAATTGATCATTTGATGTATTTTAAGTATTTGAATGTTCAAATGAAGTCGGAATTGTAAGATCTTGAGCTTGTTGGATTCGGCTTGTCGAGACGCTCGATTTGACTATAAACACTCCATATTTGGAAGTTATTTTGGGATTTAACTGCTATCTCAAAGTTTTTAATGATATTTTAAGTGTTTGATCTTGACCAGTTTCATCTTCGAATCAGCTTGCTTCTAACATCAAGATTCATGCTTCAACTGGTAAAATTTTCAGTGTCATATCAATTAGATATATAAATATACAAAAAAATTATGATATATATATATATATATATGAAAACATCTCTTTTAAATTCGAAGAAACTTGAATTGTTCAAAATGAAAGCTTCATTTAAAATGATAATAATTAAACATATATTAATGATATATCATTAATTATCCTCACATAAAAGAAGAGAAAATATTTCTTTCATAATCACATTCGAATGAATAAATTTGAAAATAGATTATGTTTTATTATCATGTCAAATATTGTCAAAAAATTTAAGAAAGAATAGAGTATGCAAATCCAAATCCTGAATAAAATGTTATTAAAATGAGTTTAGTCGAGCAACAAAAATGCACCATTTACTTTACACCTATTATTTTCGTCGTGCTCTATTCATGAATCCCCGACAAAATCTCGATTTTATGCAGGTTTACCAAAATAATGAATTTCCGTATTTTTTATGCCTATTTTATCAAATTTCTAATACAGCCGCCGGCCTGTTCGCTCGTGTGTTCAAATTCAAAAGGGACGAAAAAGGCTAAAATTTTAAATTTGATCTAATTATAATTTTAATTAGCAAATTAGGTACCGAATTTTTTTTTTACAAAATAGTTCTAGTCATCTATACGGATGATGAACTTGATCCACGTGCGTCAGCCGTCCGCTCAACGTGACCGATCATCATTAATTTTTTTTAAAAAAAAATTAGGGGTAGCTGCAATATTTTGCCATTATCGGACTCATCTGGTGTTAGAATCGAGCGAGATTGGTATCTTTGAAATCGTAACAAAATTTCTCACAACTTTTATGTTGATCAAAAATTATGATTGTGGTCCGATAATCAGTAGTTTTAGGAATGCACGTAAAAACTACGGCATCTGAAATTTTGGAGCAGCCCTCTTAGTTTGCTCGTATCAGACTCATCTGGTGTCGAAATCGAACGACATTGGTATCGTTAGAATCTTAATGAAATTTTTCATAACTTTCATGTATAAAACGACTTCAAATTTAGGCTAGAAATTAAAATTTCTTTTGAAAATATTTATTAGTTTTATTTTTTTGCAATAAAGTGTGTGAATCTATTTGAACATCAAACAAAAATTCCTATTAGAATATATTTGGAATTTCCATTAAAATAAAAAATCTCTTTGTGATTCCAACATAAAGATTTTATGTTAAATTATAAGTATTAATAATTCACTCGAACTTTTAGTATAAAGTTCTTTATAATTTTTAAAATGTGAATATGATTAGTTGAAAATTTATTTTTCTCTATTGTTATTAAAAATATTGAGATTCTATATTCTTAACTTATTTTCATATTAATAAATTATCCGAAGCTTTTAAATAGACATAAGAAATATATATAATTTTATAAACCACTCATATAATTAAGTGTCATAGTAATTTTTATTCTACAAAATCATTCGTAAAAAATACAACTATCTAATAACTGCTTGAATGTCATTAAGCCATAAAATCTTGAATAAATCTTTTTAAACAATTCTTAATTTTAATATATATAATAAAAAATAACACTTTCTTAATAATCTCTTTAGCATTATTGATGAATGGAGATCACCTTCCAAACTAGATTTACATGATGGATTTATATAATAGAAAATATACATTTTCTATACTCTTAAATGAAAAAAATATCAAAATAAGAATACATTTTAAATATAAGTCATGATTTATAAAGATGGTGTACGACTTTTATTGTTAAATTGTGTGATTATAAAATATAAGTTTGTTTCAAATATTGATTTGAACTAATATTTTTCAATCATTATTATTATAAATTGATCCTTATGTTAATTCTATTACCTTAAATATAGCTATCAATTTGAGTTGCCATATTAGTAAACTAGCTATATTTCTCACATTTGTTTTTCATGGCATATTCCAACCTAAAGGTCACAACAAAATGGGAATTCCCAATGTAAATGAAAGATACAACTTTAGAATAATTTGTTTTCAATATGTTAATATATATTTATCTCTATGCATACAATATAGTAGATGAGCAAAATGAGTTTGTTGTCCATGTTTTGCCAATATATTATTCCATGAGTTTTATGTCTTCTAGTTGTTATAAATACATGCAAAATTTATGATCTATATGGTTGAAGCCTACATGATTTATCATTATAATGATATTATCAATTTTATTACTATCATTACAATTAATGTCTTAATGATGATAATATCATTATAAGTGCTTTTAATTTGTATTTTGATATTATCATCTATGTTGTTCAAAAGGAATTTTACATGGGAATTGCTTCTTAATCTAGAGATTTGCTTCTTAGCCCATAAGAATTCTTCTCAATATCAATCATTGAGTATTTTAAATTAATTTAGTTCCATTATGTGAGCCATTTATTATTTTTGGTTAGCTTAACAATAGGGGTGGAATCAACTCATTTTTTTATAAAGGGTAATATTTTTAATAATTAAATAATAATCATAATAATTATAATTAAATAATAATCATAATAATTGCACTTCATTAAGAGTGTTTGTTTAGAATAAGTTATTTGTGTATTTCGTAATTGTTCATTTTACAAAAATTATTGCATATTGGGCAGCAATTGTATTTTTTTATCAACATGAAAGTTGTGAAGAATTTCGTTATGATTCCAATGATACCAAGCTCACTCGATTCCAACGTCGGATGAGTCTGATACAGGCAAAATAAGGCAGATAATCCAAAATTTCAGGTCAACACCACAGTTTTTACGTGTATTCACAAAAACTGTTGCGTATCAAGCCACAATCGTAATTTTTTATCAATATAAAAGTTGTGAAAAATTTTGTTACGATTCTAACGATACCAAGCTCGCTCGATTCTGACACCGGATGAGTCCGATACGGACAAAATAATCGTCGCCCCTAGTTTTTTTTTTTAATTCCTTCCGTCGAACGACGATGCATTACACATGCTAATGCATGCCACCATTCTCAACGACGATTAGGCTTATTTTATTAAATTTTTTTTTCTGTGCTAAATTTGCTAATAAAGATTATAATTAGGCATAATTTGAAATTTTAGCCGATGAAAAATCGGTTTAGAATATTCTGAATAATATTTTATTAAAATGAGCTTTATAATTTTAAATTTATTTTAAATGAATAAAATGCATGAATAATAAATAACTTTTATATTAAACTTATCTCGATACAAAGAAAAAATATTAATTTTAATTATATAAAAATAAATACATTTATTTTAAGAAAAATTTATAAATCAATCATGTAATACATGTAATTTTTAATTTAACCTTCATATCTATTTTTTTGAGCTATCAGACTCATATATTTGACTTCATCATGATCAAATAGTTGAGAATTTTATAAAAATAAAAAATATTGATTGGGCTTTTGTTATGTATTTTAATATTTTAAAGTCTACTTAAAAAGTTAAGAATGAAGATGATTAATTTATAAATATAGAAAAATAAGATGAATGAGTATATAAAAGCTCCTAATTTTAATAGAGATTTACATACATAACACACAATTCTTATGTATTTACATATCTAACATCTAAATTTTGATATTTAGAATTACAAATAAATAAATAAATAAATAAATAAATAAATATATATATATATATATATATATATATATATATATATATATATATATATATTGTGTGTGTGTGTGTGCGCGCGCATTTCATTTAAAAAAAAGATCATTTACATTCCAAAACATAAAATTTCATACAAAAATAACACAATCATTCATTTTTCTCAAGTCAAATGTACTTTTTCAAACATAAGAAAATTAGTATATTTATAAATATCAAATTTTAGATGTTATATACATATATGCAAAAGAATTGTGGCTATTTATGTAAATTTTCCTTTTTAAAACTAACAATGATCTTATATTTGATATAACATTAAAATTTTAAATATTTCTTATATAAATATTAAAATTTAAGTATTAAAATATATATAAATTATGAGCTAATTATGTAAATACCCCTAATTTTAATTGAATCAAAGGCAACTCCTAAAACATCTACAAATTGTCCAATTGTAAAACACTATATTTAGTAGGTGGCATTGGAGTCTTTCACATATGCGACAAAGAAATGCGCAGAATGGCTTATTATTATATTCAAGAACTATGGATTTGGCCGAGAATTGGCCAACTCAAACAAACCGCTGCGCCCGTTGAAATTAAAATAAGCCTATTCTCTTGTCGATTCAGAGCCAGCCAAATCGAAAGTGGAGATTTTTTTTGTTCCCCATTAGGATAGAAAACCACTATTTAAATTAATTAACTAATTATTAGTTTGGCTAAACTTGTCTTATTTGTGTCTTATTGCTCCATCTGCCTCCTCATTAATGCTGCCAAAATCTGTATTGCTATGAATCATTCAATAACAGGGTATGGCCACACCACAACAACAGTTTTTCTCCTATTTTAATAATAGGTTAGAAAATTCTATATAAAATTTTAATTAAGATGAATTTGAAATTTAATAAATTTATTTTGAGATTAGAAATTTTGATTGATTATTCATATATTGTTCTTATTTCAATAGAAATCTATTAATTTTAAAATTCATGATGGTTAAAATTTAATTAGAATATTTTATCTTAATATATATTAATTATTTATTATTTAGAAATGTCAAATTCTCTCTCTCTCTCTCTCTTTTAGAGCAGAGAAAAAAAATTGAGCAAGGAGATTCTAACATAATTTTGATTTAAATGAGTTTCAAAAAATAGATATGCGATCATTTTATTTTATTTGAATGGCACGAAATCAGTTATTTATTATTTGCACATAAATTCAAAATTAATAAAGATATTTTTATAAAATATATGAGAAAATAAAAAATATTAAAATATTTATATAAGAGCAGTATAACAGATATAAAAAAAAAATAATGCATTAATTTTTTTTTAAATCATCCAACTAAAAGTTGGATCAGAATTTTCGGACCCAATTTCTGGAAAATAAAATTGCTAATTTTCTTTTCATTTGGATTGACCTTGATGACATTTAATTTCTATTTTTTAAAATACAACATAGATTGAGATTAACATCTTTAATTTTTTTTATTTTAAGTCACGATCAAACACTCAAACAGGTATGCTTTTTGACGATAATTTTTCTGTGCCCCCTCTTTCTGTCTCTCTCTATGTTATTTATTTTATTTTATTTATTAACTTATTCGTGATATTGTGCTCCCTGGCAGTATATAGTAGAGCAAAGGCTTACGGCAAGTGGTCTGAGTCAGGCTGGCTAGAGCTCGATAAATAATTTGTGAGTCAATTTAATGAGCTAATAAGTCAAATTTAAATTCATTAAAAATTTATTCGTGAGATTGTAATTTGATGATTTAATAAATATTAATATAAAATATATTTAAAATATATTAAAATTTAATATTTTAAGAATATCATTGATGAAAATATTAAAAAATTATATCTCTTTTTCTTATATTAAATAATTTCTTATTATTTTATTTTTAATTTTTTTAAAATTTTAACATTATTATTATTATATTAATTTAAATAAAAATTATTTTATTTTTTTATACTAAATGAATATATTAGAACTTTTAAAATAAAATCCGAATTCTAACTCGATTAATTAATGCAGCTCAAACTCAAAACAAAAATAACTCAAACTCTGCTCGACATGTTTACACCTCTAATTCCCGCTGAAAATCATAAAACTTAACTGAGAAATGGAGAGAAGAAAATGATTGATCTTAATAAATAAACAGGTTAATATTCTGCAATAAAAGTTTTATATAAGTATATAACGGTACATTGCCTGATTTATACCATTAAAAATTAGCCTTTCAATCTGTCTAGATGCAATAAAATCAATAATTTATTAGTGGAGCCAAACAATTATATAGTATCTAATTTACATAATTCTTCGTTTGAAAACAGCTATATTTTAGTTAATAAACAGCTAAATATGCCATGGTCTTAATTGATTATATATAATCATTTTAGATAATTAATATTTATTATATTTTTTGGAGAAAAAAATTACAGTCGAACAAGAAGATATAATAAAATTGTTGTTAATATCGACTTTCAATAAAATAGAAATATTAATATTTCAGGCCATTTAGATAATTTTTAAACGTCGAGCTGGAAATTATAAATGATTATCTATCACATCAATAACAAAGAGCTAAGAGTTCTCATCATCTGCTGTACTCCAGGTAGGGCATTAATCATAGTGAAATACTCTAAAAAATAATAGGTAAATAATTAAAAATGATTTAAAAATTTAGCCACATACGTGCACACATATTTTTAAACAGGCAATCATATTTAATATTTTTTTACTAAATAAAAAATTACTAAGAAAAAAAATCTTTTTTAATTGCCCAAATATTTTTTTAGCTTATTAATTGCCCAAATATTTTTAGACATCAACATTGATAAGTCATAACATAATTTATGAATTAAAATGTTATGATATAAAGTCATAATTGTGATAAAATTATAAGGTGTGATCACCTTATTCAAGTTAATTTAAACCTCTCATTAGAATAGTGAACTCAATAGTTTTTTTCTTTATCATAAAAACTCTTTATTTAAATTAGAATGCCATTCAAAACAAAAATTGCTAAAAGAATTCTATAAGGCTTCAATGGGTTCAAAAGTTTCAAACTTGAAGCTTCATTGGGTTCCAAAGTATCTAATTTGAATTTAAGAAAATCAACAAATATATAGTTGTAAAGTGCTCTAAAATATTAAAAAAAAATCTATTTGGGCTTGGCCTCGAATAATGGAGGATATATATAACTACTTGGTTAACAGACTAATGGCTAATAATATTGATGCCTAACAACATAGATGTGTGACACATCCTAGTATGTGATTTTATATAATTTTATAATACTTATTCATTATTATTTAATTTCTTAGTAAATTTTCTTCATAAAAATCTTTTTAAAAGGGAAGTAATGAGTCCATGCCCATAGAAAATGTAAAAACAGCTAACAAAATGTTTAAGACCTTCAAAAAAAAATAAAAACTTTCAAATCTTATAAATTTTCCTCGAGGGAGAGAAATTGCAGTTTTCTTTTATAGGCTTTAGTTTTCATCGCAAAGGATACATAATTTTAAGTTGGCACCAACTACTTTTAAAAAAAAGAGATTAATCGTTCTCATTGGGCTGCTATATATATATATATATATATATATATATATATATATATATATATATATATATATATATATATATTATATATATATATCATTTATTAAAAAGTGGTCGAATGAGAATAGTAAATATTATTATAACCTCATTGGATAATGGTCCATTTGAGGTGGCTATTGCTATGCAAAAACAGGTGTATAGCTACTATGGAAACTAACATATTTAATTTTTATCTAAAAAAAATAATATTAACAGAAAATTTCTTACAGCTAAACAGATCTAACTAAATCTAAAAATCTATTTCTCATCATAAATTTTTTTGAAAAACAATTATCAAATAATATCATGTCAATTTTCTCAAATCTAGAATATATAACAGTAAAAAAAAAGCTCTAAACTGATCCCAAGAGTCCCTTAGAATTAGGCAAAAACGATGGTCCAACGACATCATATTATAAAAATTTAATATCGCCAATTTTCATCAATACTTCTTCAACTTATTTAAACATTTGGCTGCATCTGTCCATTTGCCAAGCAATAACACGACGCTTGACTTAATTTGGAAGCATATCAAGTAAATGTTAACACTTCAAGATTTTAATTCTCATAAACCGAAATCAAATACCTCTTTATTCTTCTCCTCAGTTCACAGCACGAATAATAATGAACAAAGTACAATTGCAGACCTTCACCACGTATCAGAATATCATTACATTTATTCTTACAGACTCATACTCAGATATATGTTTAATTGATTTGTTAACTTCAAAACGAAAACTTCTATAAATCCACTGTATGACAACAAAAATCCTTTTATGTTGTTTTAATTTATTAAAGAATAAAAAAAAAGGTAAGCTTTTTCCGCTGATATTTGGGTAAATGAATAAGCAACCAGAGTTAGAGAAAGAGAAAATTGGCTTTGGCTTAAGCTATTAAAGAAGCCAGGGTCTGTTCGTTAGCTGAGCCGAGACGGCTGGTGAAGCGGCCTCCGCTAGGGGAGACAGAGGAAAGCGCCGGCAGGGACGACAAACAGTCGAGCTGACGGAGAAAGAGCAAGTGGCGGATCTCCGAAAGGCGGCGGCAGAGGGCGGCGGATTCCGCTTTAAACAGCTCGTTCTCGTGGCGGATGACGACCCAACGGTTTGTGATGGCGGCGATCCTTTCGGCCACTGCACTGTTCTCGAGCCGGAGCCGGCCGACCCGTCTCCGGAGGTCTTCGAGGTGCCGCTGCTTCCGCATGCGAGACCGGCGGGCCGACTCCCGATTAGATATCATCCGTCGGAGACGGCGATCGTCGGCAGCCATCGTGAAGTCGAAATCGGCGGAGGACGTAGTATTGGCGGCGGCAGCGGCGGTGCAGGTGGAGAAGTTCATGCCGATGGTGACGAACGGAGGACAAGGGAAGGGGGTATATATTAAGGGATTTATAAGTTTAGGCGATAGTAGGTAATGGAAGGTTTACTGAATTCTTTATTATTTTATTTGTAATATAATATAATATTAAAAACATACAAAGAAAATAGCTATTTTATTTCAAATTTTGAATTATCTTATTATTATTATTATTATTACTATAAATTGATTAGCTTTCGCATCATAAGCTTTTGTTTTTGCTGTTCCTATTTCACATTTATTTTAATTAATAGTTTTTAATCATAATTGATATGATACTGAAAATTCTACTAGTCGAAGCACGAATCTTGATGTCAAAAGCAAGTTGATCCTCAGTTGAAACTAGTCGAGATCAAATACTTAAAATATCATTTGAAATTTTGAGATATCAGTTAAATCCATAAATAACTCTTAAACATGGAGTGTTTATAATAAATCGAAGCCTGACAAGCGGATCTAACAAGCCCAAGATCTCATAATTAACTTCATTTGAGCATTCAAATACTTAAAATACACTAAATGATCAAAGGAGTTATTGGCGTCAGATGGAGTGGTCAATTTTGGAATTTACGAGACGCTCCTCCATCTATAAATAGCCTCATTCCTCATATGAAGGGACCCAAAAATAAGAGAGAGAGAACTCTAAAGGAAGAGACAATCTGCACCACTGACGGACGCCACCGCCAGCCGCCATCACCGTCGTCAATCTTTGTCGATCTCCATCATAATAACCTTCATCGTCAATCGATGTCCTCGTTTCACCATCATTCGCTATAACAGTACAATATTAATTACTGACATATGTGAGTTGTTGCTTCCCTGTAATCCCATTTAAAAAAGATTTTGTACTCTACATAGTGGAAGATTTTCTTGGGCTAGTCGTTATTTTCTTTTTGAGATTTTTCACATTCTGAGTTTTCTTGTTCACTTTAAATATCAGTGTGTGGATTTCACAACAAAGCGTAACTTTCACTCTACCGAATCGGTTTTCTATCAGCAGTTTGGCGTCGTGAGAAAAGAACCCTTCAATCACAATTCCTGTGAACACCCTCGTTATGGCCAATAGGCGCAACACTCATAATAACGGAGCCTCCCGCTTCAACTCCCGTCACTCTCGAAACCAACCCGTGAACCAAGGACACCAAGCTTCTGCCTCACTCTCCCCTCGACGTGACTGCCGTTGGTGAAGGCACGATGGGAATCTCTTTAGAAGATCGTGTCAATGAATGGAAGAGCTCAAAATGAGATGATCCAACTTTGAGGAACACAATACTACCGAAACACACATCTACCCTAAGATCGATCGTGGGAGGTCAAAATGCTAATCTCATTTGACGAAGTTCCTCGCAGATGTGATGTTGATCTCGACACGCTATACTCATCCTTCACGCTGCTCAACCGCTGTTAATCCACCAATTATTGCTTGACACATTCTTGTCTTGTTGACCACTCGACATGTTATACATGCGAATTATGACGCTTAATGCAAGATGAATTTCACATTTAAGCAAAATCATCTCCCCTCACCGCGCTATGAGGAATCTCACCTTTACAAGATTCTTCAACATTCTATTCGTGGGTTTCAAGCTTCAGAGCATTGATTCTATGATGACACCCACATGAACACATCGACTATTACAGGACTATCATGCATATCCAATGAGCTCTTGACACACTGCTTTGTCAGGTCTTTCTCGTTACCCTCAAAGGGCAAGCTCGCACTTGGTTCTACTCCCTTCCAAGGGGATCCATCTGTACCTTTGACGAATTCATCAAGACTTTTGTGGAACAGTTCATTGCAAACAGGAGGATCATTAAAGATTCCTCCCATCTCTCCGGCATTTGTCAGAATGAGGGTGAATCACTTAAGGAATATTTCTAGTGGTTCTCCTTAGAAGCTCGCCAAATACCTGGAGTAGACCCTGAACTATTAAGAGGAGTTTTCCTTGGAGGACTCGTCCGGCCTTTTACTCACCGTCCGCTCATATGAATTAGTTCATCGTGGAAGCACAAATCTCGCCGATGAGTATTAATAACGAAATAATTTGAAAAATCTACAGGAAAATGTAAGAGCGCCCTGGGAATGCGGACTAACTGTCCCATCAAAAAAAAGCAAGCGCCGTGATCTCCTCCACGCCCCCATATCAACGATGTGAACCACTACCATAAAAGAATACACGCCAGAACACATGCTCGTGTCAACCTCTAATGGCTATTCGAGATGAAGAAAATATCAAGTGGTCACATCTAGAAACCAAATTAGAAATCGAGCAATATTGTCACTTCCATCAAGTGGACATACAGGCATGCAAACAACTCAAAGAAGAAATCGAGAGGCTCATTCAACAAGGATATCTACGTCGATTTGTGAAGAATCAAGCGAATCAAACAAACATACCTCCAACTGGGGGGCAACCAGGACAATCATCATAGAAATAACAAAATAATCATCAAACAGTTGGAAAAATTGAAATAATAGCAGGAGGATCAATACTACCTAATCAAGTTCTCATTACCACCTCTGAAGAGCCAGAGTTAAAAAAGTCTCGTATTGATCATTCCATCACTTTTAATGACTCAGACTTAGAAGGAGTCCATGTTCCTCATCAAGATCCACTTATCATCAGCGTATAGATCGGTGACTCATGCTATAATGTTAAGAAAATTTTGATTGACAATGGAAGTTATGTTGATGTCTTGTTTTACTCCACATTTCTTAGCTTGGGCCTGGTTAGGGAAAATCTCCAATCCATTGCAGGACCATTATACGGGTTTGATAATCGCCCTGTGCGAGTAGAGGGGACAATCACCCTTCTTGTTATCCTTGGTGAATTTTCTTGACAAGTGACTCATCTAATCCAATTCATGGTGGCCAAGTCAGATTCATCATATAACGCTATCTTTGGAAGGCCCTCCAATCAATTTTCGGTCCACGATCTCATCTCAAGATGAAATTTCTAACCCCGTTGGAGTTGGGGTGGTCTGGAAATCAAGATAGCACAATCATGCTACCTCGCATAGCTCAACCACGCCTTCTCGGACTTCGATCAAGATTTTAATTTTCGAGATGAAGGAGTACCCTAGAAAGCTTCCCCTATTGAAGACTTGCTCTCTATTGCATTATCAGATGATCATCCATTACGAAGAGTGCAAGTTGGATCTCTGCTCTCAAACGAACAAAGGGAAAAATACATAGATTTCTTGAGCAGAAATCAAGACATCTTCGCTTGGAGTCCGACGGACATGCCGGGGGTCGACCCCAATGTGATCATGCACTCCCTCAAGATCGACCCGGTATTCAAACCGATCATGAAGCGTTTTGCACTGACGCTCCGGTTATTGAGCAAGAAGTTAACAAACTTCTAAGCGGATTCATAATGAGGTATATTACCCTACATGGCTAGCAAATGTTATCATGGTTAAGAAAATAAATGGAACATGAATGTGATTGAATAATCGACCTTAAGGCTTTCGAAAGATAATTTTCCTCTTCCTCGAATTGATCAATTGGTTGATGCTACATCTGGACATCAAATGCTCAGATAAAAATGGACCCAACGAATGAACAAGCTACAACATTTCAAATATATAAAGGTTTATACTGTTACCAAGTTATGTCGTTTGGGTTAAAAATATTCGCTACTTATCAATGAATAAGGTTTTAAAGACCTATTAGGCATAATGGAGGTATATGTGGATAACATGTTAGTAAAAGCTTGGAAGAATCACAAGATATAGAAATATGCTTTAACCTTCTTCGACGTTATAACATGCGACTCAACCCGACCAAATATGCTTTTGGGGTTATGTTGGAAAAATTTCTTGGATTTATGGTAACCCACCGTGGGATAGAGGCCAACCCCAAGAAAATCAAAGCTCTCAAAGATATGACTCCTCCAAAGAATATTAAGAAAGTTCAACATTTGAATGGACGAATTACTGCGTTATCCCGCTTCTTAGCCCGTTCTGGGGATGGATACTTGCCATTCTTTAAAATATTAAAGGGAGCTAAAAATAATAATTTTCAATGGACTGATGAATGTCAGTCTGCTTTTGAGCAACTAAAGGAATATTTAGCATCTTTACCCTTACTATCCAAGCCTATGCAATGAGAGATGCTATATTTATATCTCGTAGTCTCTTCCCACGCGATAAGCTCAATTTTAGTGTAAGAAAAAAATGGGATACATCAACTAATTTACTATATCAGTAAAATTCTTTTTGATATAGAAAGTCGTTATCCACTTGCAGATATGGTGGCTCTAGCTTTAGTTTTTTCAGCGCAAAAATTGCGTCTATACTTCCAAGCTCATACTATCGGCGTTTACACTCATTTACCATTAAGGGCCATCCTACAGAAACCAGAAGCATCTGGGAGGTTAATTAAATGGTCCGTAGAATTAGGAGAATTTGATATAAATTTTCTACCTCGGCCTGCTATAAAGTCTCAAGTACTCGTAGACTTTATAGTGGAATGCACTGCCCCAACTCTAGAAGAGCTATCTGTTACACGCCTTTCGTCTCCTCAATGGACCCTCTATGTTGATGGAGCTTCAGGAAATACCGGCGCTGGTGCGGGAATCTTACTTATTTCCCCCCACCAGAATACCTTAGAGTGTGGACTTCGCCTAAAATTTTCTGTAACTAATAATATGGCTGAATATGAGGCTCTCATCGCAGGGTTGAGACTCACCATTGTGAAGCTCAAGACTTAGTAATCCATCACTCTCACTTGTCGCCTCAAGTTGAGGGAAACTTTAATACTCATAATCCTCACCATGCAATATCTCCACTTGGTAAAAGTCTCTTCTTGCCATTTCAAGACACATCATATCATTCACATCGAGAGAAGAATATTCTCGCTAAGCTTGCTACATCTGCTATTGGAGATCTATTTAAGAGAAAGCATGTTGAAGAAATATATTTTCCTAGCATCCTAGGATCGTGGGTAATACAAGAAATTAATGAGATAAAGGAATATTCGTGGATGGAACCCATCCTATCTTTTCTAGAAGAAGGGACCCTTCCTGAAGACCCAACTTTTGCAACTTGTCTCCGAAGACAAGCTTCAAATTTTACTATTATCAGAGGTGAACTATACAAACGAGCTTTCTCCTGCACTCAAATGCCTCTCACCTTGAGGTCGACACGATTAAAAGAAGTTCACTCAGGGATATGTGGAGAACACCTAGGTGGAAGGGTGCTAGCCCTTAAAATTATAAGGCAAGAGTTCTATTGGCCTATGATGAAACAAGACGCCTTGGAGTTCACAAAAAAATGTGCAAGTTGTCAGTTGCACTCTAACCTCTCTCACATACCGCATACAGAGCTCTCATCCCTTCAAAGCCCGTGACCTTTTGCTCAGTGGGGAATTGATATCATGGGGCCTTTTTCGATAGCATCAGGGTAACGAAAGTTTATCATTTTAGCCGTCAACTACTTCACTAAATGGGTGGAAGCCGAATCACTCGCTAAAATCACGGAGACAAATGCTAAATAATTTGTTTGGAAAAATATAGTATGTCGATTTGGTCTTCCTGTAAAGATCATCACTAACAATGAAACCCAATTTGCTGGAAAAATTTTTACGTCCTTTTATAAAGATCTTCACATTCAGCTGCTACATATGACTATAGCACATCCTCAAACTAACAGACAAACTGAAGCTACCAACAGGGCTATACTCAAAGGACTAAAAACACATCTTGAGAAGGCTAGGGGCAATGGGTTGATGAGCTTTCTAATGTTCTTTGGGCTTACCGCACTATCACGACCACCGGTGAGACACCATATAACTTGTGTTTCACGAAGCTATTATACCAGTAGATATCGGGGTTCCAAGTCCAAGAGTTCAATTATTCGATCATGATTGTAATGAAAGAAAACTCTGACAGCACCTGGACCTACTCCCCGAAACTCGTGATATGGCCCTACTTCGGACTGCTTCCTATCATCAAAGGGTAGCTCATCACTTCAACAGAAGAGTAAAACCTCATCCCATATCTATCGGTGACTTGGTCCTACGAAGTCTCAAAGCTATGGGAAAATACCCTTAATGCAATAAACTCTCACCTCTTTTGAATGTACTATATGTAGTTATAGCTATGGTCAAGTCAGGAACATTCAAGCTCAAGGATCTAGAAGGAAAAACTCTACCTCGAACTTGGAACATTGAGAATCTCTGAAAATATTATCAGTAATTCCTACTGCATAATTATTATAATTTTTATTTTATCTCGTTAGTCGCTTCCTCTTCATGTAGCCGACCCTACTTAGTGGGATAAAGACTTGTTGTTGTTGTTGTCATTTCTTCTTGAAACTCATATCCATGTTAAAATCGTCTTATGATTGTATCGCCGAACTTATCAAAGTAATGAATTTATAGCTTTTTCTTACAAGCTTTTTCTTTTCATTTAATCCTCCCACTTGAGAAATATAACTCACGTTGTATCTCAATCGGGTATAATCAATCCCAAGGGGACTTGATGGACCTCTTTCATCTGGTAAGAAGTCAAGTAACACTTTGGCGATACCTAGGATAGTCAAAAGGTCCTTGGACATCTCACCTCTTCCATACAGTTAACGTCATCAAGTAACACTTTGACAAATAACCTGATAGGTCAAAATTCACGGATTCAATTGACCTCTTCCATGTTTCATCGCAATACTCGATATATGATGGGTCAAAAGGTCCTTGGTGGACATCGTGACCTCTTCTAAAGTTAACGCATCAACACTTTGACAAACAACTTCAAATAGGTCAAGAATCCTTAGTGGATTCAATTCAATCTCATCCGCATAGATCGTAATAATATTACCAATTACCGGATAGGTAAAAAATAAAACAAGAGCGTATCATCTAAAAAAAAATTTCATTGGCGATTAACATGATGATATAAGAAAGAATCAAGATTCGATATACATTAATAACAATACATAAAAAAGAAGGCATCCACAACATACTACATGATATCGTCCTCACTAGGAGAGATGCTCACTCACTACTCCTTCATCTCTCGAATCGGCGAAGAATCTTGATACTATCGGGAGATAGATCCTTAATACTAGCTCCGGTCTTGTGATGTATCAAGCGGATTTCTTTTAGGAACCCTCGGATGAAACCCTCCTCTAAATATTGGTGCTTCAAGTCCTTCACTTCAACATCAAGAATATGACAAGCTTTACATGGTCTTCGAAGTTACGATAAGCGGAGCTCTTAAAGTTTTCCACCTTCAAGGAGATTTCATTTGCTTACGACATTATATGCTCCTTCTCGAAATACGATCTTGTAATATTTTTCTTCTCGAGAGCTTTATCTCGCTGTGCCTTGAGTTTTTTCTCTTTCGGAAGTCATGCCTCACCTCACCGCTCATCACGAGTGTGCTCCACCTCGACAGAAGAGAAAGAGAAGTCGACATGTTCGCTAGCTCGGTTCACTATCGATCCTCCAAAGTCGCCACTTCTTTGGCTTAGCACTTATCTTTCGCTCATACTCGCCTTGCAGATATTTTACCTTCACAAATTCGATTCCAATCGAAAGAGACACCCAAATGAGCCATTACTAATGTTTGAGTTACTATAAAGAAAAAAAACCATCACAAATATTACACAAAAGAAAACGAGGAAAAGAAGAAAAGAAGAAAAAAGGGAAGACAACGACTAATTCATCCGCCGCTGACGCTTGCATATGTGATTTAACACCTCTTCGGAATGTGTGGCGAGAACTCCCATCATGAGTTGAAATAACTAAACTCTGAGGAACTGGGGTAACATTTTCTTCGCAGATATCTAACGTAGTCACTTCAGCGCATATCTTTTTTTTCTTTAGGGAAGAAATATTGCCACCACCCTGATTTCGTGATGGGCTTCTTGAAAGAACCCTATGAATATGAGGAGACCTTTCATCACCTTTCTTGACCTCTTTAGTAAAAAAAAATGAGATCTTTCTACATGGATGGAAAGGCCAACCTTGAACATTCTATCTTCAACTATATATTTGCTAATGTGACGTAACTCATGCTGTAAGCTTTCTACACCAGGAACATTAAGAGTTGTCAAGATCTCATTCTCTGCAATTAGCAATGGATCTGGAAGGTCATTCAATCTTCCCCATCTCTCAGGAAGGACCCACTCATTTTTCATAAAAAAGAATCCGAGACCAATTTTTTAGAGGGATCCGTAAAATTCTATTCAATTTTTTATAGATAAGAAACACGTCCCTGAGTATCACATATGAATCTACACATTCGACACAAGTATTTGATATTCAAAGTAACACCACAGTCTCTAAAGAAGATAGTCAAACCAATGATGACCACTAAAGCTCGAAATAAAAATTGTGACAAAGCTACACCACATATTTTGAAGATCTCAATCAACTCGGGAACCAAAGGGAATCGCAATCCCGCACGAAGAATCATCTCAGAAACAATAAAGTACCCTGGTGGAGGTGAACGGACTCGATCAGACTTTTTAGTAATAATGGCCACCAACTCATTAGGGAAGTTAAGTTTTTTGTGGAACACCATTAAAATATCTGATGTGATAGTGGATGATATATCGTCTGTAGCCATCATGTTATGGGTTTTCTTCTAGCCATCACCCTGTGAAAATACATGATAAATAAATAGAAAGAAATGATAAAATTCTGGAAATTTTGTGAAGCAGCTTACTTACCCAAATACTTGGGCATATCCTTTTTTGACTCTCTCGCTCACGGATAGCTTGGGATAAAATTTTTGCCATGACCGATAAAAAAGATACACATACATAGAAAAAAGAGAGAGAGAGAGAGAGAGAGAGAGAGAGAGAGAGAGAGAGAATATACTCTCAATGATGCTCGAAATTACGCCAAATTTTAGTCATTCAACGATAGTTCTAACGCTTCTCGCCACCTTGGCGGTTATCAATCATGAACCATCCATTGAAGTTTCAAGAAATCAAATTTCAAGAAGAAGTAGAACCACGCTTGATCGCCTCAAACCCGGTCGGTTTGGGCGGCCAACGTCTCTTTCGAGGGAAAATCAGCCATATGAACTAGGGGCCTTGATCCTCCAAACCCGGTCGGCCGACAAGGGGCCAACGCTCTTCGAGGGAAAGAGCCTCGTCAGATGAACTACGCCTTGATCGCCTCAAACGGGCCGGTCCGACAGGGCTGACGCTCTTCGAGAGAAACGAGCCTCGCCAGATGAACTACGGGCCTTGATCGCCTCCAAACCTTCGGTCCGACAAGGGCCAACACCTCTTCGAGGGAAAAGGGAGCCTCCCCAGATGAACTACGCCTTGATCGCCTCAAACCCTCCGGACAAGGCGGTTGGCCTCTTTTCGAGGAAAATTGGAGCCTCGCCATATGAACTACGGGCCTTGATCACCTCCAAACCGGTCGGTCCGACAAGGCCGCCTCTTCGAGGGAAAACCCACCTGCTATGAATTACGAGCCTTGATCGCCCCCAAATCACCTTCTATCAAGAAAAAGAGAAGGTGCCTTCTCCCTTGTCCCTAGGGGGTTTTTATAGATCTATATAGGGCAAAAATATCAAAAATCCAAGAAAAATGACTTAAAACTGCTCAAAATCGCAGAAAATCGTGAAAAACGGACAAAAATGAATGGAAATACCCTCATCGGTTTAGTCGCGGCGCGTAGTATGCATGCGCGCCGCAGTACCCGTTGCCGTCAAGACGCTCGCGACGCCGCAGACGCCAAAGCACCTATAAGTACCCAGATGGGTCCATAATCCCAAAATCTTGCATCCGCACGTACCCGCAGACATCTGCGGTCCTGCACCCGCTTCCGCAATCATAAGCTTGTACTCACATGAAAATCTGCTCTCTCAAAATGAATGGTTAATGGATCCACAAATTTCATTGAAGGATCTGTTATTTTCAAGTATTCGGCATATATATTTTTGGATTATTGAGATAATGTCATCCAAAAATAGGGGGGCAGCTGATATGATATTGAAATTTCTACTAGTTGAAGTATGAATCTTGATGTCAAAAGTAAGTTGATCCTCAGTTGAAACTAGTCGAGATCAAACACTTAAAATATCATTTGAAACGTTGAGATATCAGTTAAATTCATAAATATCACTTAAACATGGAGTGTTTATAATCAAATCGAGCGTCTTGACGAGCCGGATCTAGCAAGTCCAAGATCTCATAATTCCAACTTCATTTGAGCATTCAAATACTTAAAATACATCAAATGATCAAAGGAATCATTCTGAGCCGTCCGATGAAGTGGAGTGGTTCGAATTTTGCATATATTTACAGAGACGCCACTCATTCCTCATATGAAGGGACCCAAAAATAAGAGAGAGGAGAGTGCTCTAAAGCTGGAAGATTCTCCAAGCACAATCTTGTCACCACTCGACGGACGTCAACCACCGCCATAGCCGTCACCGCCGCCGCCGATCGATCGAATCTTTGTCGCCTCCATCATGATGACCTTCATCGTCTTGATGTCCTCGCTATTCACCAATCATTGCTACCACTAGCTGCTTATCTGAGCGACTACATATTATTCTTTCTACGATCTCAGTAATCCGGATCGGAAGATTTTCTTCTAAAATAGATACATGAAAGATTTTTCTTGGGCTAGCCCGTAGTTTTCCTATTGAGATTTTTCACATTTTTTTTATTATATTTAAATATCTGTCTGGATTTATATAACAAATGTAAACTTTCAGTATCTATAATCATTTTAGCATGCAACAATAATATATATTTTTAGCATAATATAATTAAACTTCGACTCTCATTGATTAACAGGAAATCATGTGATTATGGATTGCAATTTATTTGTTTAACATTAAAAAATAAACTACAGCTCTTATCATTAAAAAATAAATAAAAAAATAAAAAATCTCCCCCGTCAAGGCCTTCCACTTTTCGAGTGAAGCGGCAAGGTGCGGCAGTGTGGGGCCAAAATATTATAAAAATTTTAATGAAGAAAAAAATAGAGAAAAGATACAGTATAGTCAGACAAATTAATCATCACAAACTCGCAGAATATTTTTAGTCTGCCAGTGGCGTAGGAAGCCATGAACGTACTTAGCTAGAAGGGAATGGCACTTGTGAGCGAGCGGGCCCTAAGTTGACTCGTGGCGGCCTGGGCGTATTGATTTTTTTTTATATATTTATTTTATAGAATTACATACATATCAATCAACTTTTATATATTTAAAAATCTAATTCTTCTATATATTTTAAATAATCAAACATATACATTTATATATAATATGATCAAATTATTAAAAATTTTATAAATATAAAAATGAGTTGAATTTTTATTATGAATTTCATTATCTAATTAATAATTTAAAAAATTAAGATAGGAGGGTGAATATTTTGTTAATATGTAAAATTGAATAGTTTGTATGCACTTGCCTGAAATTTTTAATTTAAACCTAAACAAAAAGATTGAGTTAGTTTTAAACCACATACTATGTATATACATTTATTAAATTAAATTACAATTTTTTAAAAAAATATATATAAATTTATATTTTTTTGATAATTTTTTTAAATATTCTTAGCCAATTTTTATTCCTGAAAATATAAGAAAAAAAGAATTGAGGTTGAACTCTACAATTGATTTGATGTTAAAGAAATATTTTGATATAAAAAAGGTATTTGGACTCATTGCCCTGGATTGGCAAGAAAGAACTCATAGTGTTTGATTCCTCCTCAGAACAAAGTGACCTGCGAGAAAAGAAGTAAGAGCTCAAAACTTATGGGTAAGTTACCCCTAGATTCTCCGGAGATTATTCATACTGAAAACAACACGCTGTAAATTAAGTAGAACTCCAAGTGGACATCCCGTCATTGAATAGAAAAATAATTTAGATGTCGAGTTCAACCTCAATGTAAGAGAGAAAGAATTGAGGTTAAACTCAACATTTAGCCTGCATTATTAATAAGCTATTATTTTTTAATAATTAATATAAAATAAAATTTTGAAAGATTTAAAATATTTATAATTAATATTTTTATTATATTTAAAAATTATTTAAATCAGATAATTTTTAAATCTCTTATTACAACAATGATCAATCATTATTCTCATCATATCATCTAATGACTATCATCTTTATTAATCTTCATTTCTATCTTAACATAGTTAAATTAAATCATAACATAAAAATATTTATATATGTTTAACTCACATCAAATCAAATAAAATTATTTTCAAATTATTTTATTTATTTTAATTTTAAAAATTCTTATATTTATTTTAAAATTTAAAATTTTTATATTTTCAAAACATTCAACTGAACAGCCCTTCACGTATCCCATAATTATTCAACTGAGATAATAAAAATCTCATTAAATCAAAATATCTTATTGAGTCATCAAAAAAAAAAATTTTATTTATTTTATTTTTTGGAATACTCTGAAACGATACAGCGGTGGAGACTCCCTCCGCCGGCTTTGAGATTCGATGAAAATTCGTAAAAATTCTAAGCTTCATAATGTGTCGAATAATACAAAAAAATAAATCAAAATGAATCTGTATCGCCTATCGGTGTGTCTACAGTTGGCAGCAGCTCGCTTAAATTATTTCTTTCGATATACCTTAGGGTCATATAATGATATATATATTATTTATATGTTTTAAACTCATTTTTAATGGAAATTATTCTGTTCAATCGCTTCCATAACCAAACAAAATCCACATTTTTATTTATAAATTTAATAAAAAATAAAAAATCAATCAAGTTAATTGAAAACAATTTAGCAACAATAAAATTTATTTTAAATTTATATAATACATAAAAAAATTTTAAAAAATTATATTAGATTAGTGTCAAATTTATATTGTTGCAAATAAAGACTTCCGTAAATCCTAAAATAAGCCTCCACTATAGGGGAATTTTTGAATAAATCACATTATTGATTTATTTAACAAAAAATTAAAAACTGACCTAGACACATAATATTACTATAACATTTGAAAATTAAAAAAATGCTTTTTTTAAAAAAAATTTATAATAAAATCTCACAAAAAAAAATCACATTCACATTATGATGGTTTAGAAGGCCGGCAGGAGTTGGTTTAAAAAGCCGTTCTTCTAGAATGTTGGTGCGGCAAGTTAAAGTCGATCGCCAGCTTATATTAGCTATAGTTCTGTAAGTAGGACAGCAAATGGGTTGGGTCAGTCAATTTTTTCATTTGAGTCCAAATCTGAATATTATATATCCACATAGATTCTGATCTAATCGACATTTGGATAAAAAATATTTTTCTTTTCATAAAAAAGAATGACTTATGACAAATTACTGTTCATTTAACATTTTATTTTTGAGGCGACCGTATAGCTATAAAGTCAGCAACGCTCAAGTCTCAACACTGTATAGGGTCTCCCTCCAGTCTGTCACGCTTGAACCCTAACTTGGGATATTCACAGTGCAGGTGAATATCAAGCATGGGAAGATAGGTTCTTACAATAAAGTCATATAGATGTTATGCCTCTTTCATGAAAAAATAAATAATTAATTAAAAAAAATATTGTTCTTTTATTTTATGTTATGTGAAGATTATCATTTTATGAGTGGTTGGCAAGAAATCATTTGAAATTTAATCTTGATGTAGCAAGTTGATCTAAGTTAAACGGTGAGATCAAGCACTTAAAATATTATTGGAAACTTTGAGATATCAAATAGCTCTTAAATATGGATTGTTTATAGTTAATCGAGCGTCTCGACGAGCCGGATCTAACAAGCCCAAGATCTCATAATTCTGACTATATCTGAACATTCAAATATTTAAAATACATCAAATGATTAAAAGAATTATTTTGAGTCGTCCGATGGAGAGGAGTAGTTCGGATTTTGGTATTTCAGAGTCATCCAATCTATAAATTTCATTCTTCTATATGAGGAGGAAGAGAGAGGAGAGAGCTCGAGCCCTTCATACAATAATCGATCGGAAAACTTGTACCCAAAAAAAACATAAAAGATTTTGGGCTAAAGATGTTTCTTTCGAGATTTTACGTAAAATTTTCTTTTTAAATCTAAATGTGTATTTTGATTTAAAAGCGTAAACTTTCACTCAATGATTTTCTAGCACGCAACAATAATAATTAATGTTTTAAAAATATTTAAAACACCTAAAAATTATTTTGAATATTTTTAAAATAAATATTATGTATTGTTAAAAATAAAAAATATGTAATTCTTTCACAATAACCACTCATATGATTTCGTTAACTACGAGCTCACCCAAGCTTTGAAAACCTTATAGCTCTTCGATGATGGCTGCTCATAAGATTTTTTTTTTTTTTGAGCCTTGGACTCCATCAACTTTGAGAAACTTTATACCTTTGAATGCTCTAAATGAATATAATGAGGGTAATTTTTTTATCTTTATGCGTATTTAATCAAAATATTTCTCATTTTATATCAATAAAGAATGAATCATATCATGTATTGACATCTAAAATTAATCGATCAGACGAATCAGGCATTTTTAGAAATGCTTCGATCTAATCACCGATTTCAGAAGCTTACAATCAATCGCCTCGATGAGACGAACATAGCAACATCAAGCATAGTCTGATCCGAACTCGAATCGACTCGAGCTATCGAGTATGAAAATGGATCCCGATCCGCCAAATGGTCACCAAAGACTATTTATGGTCGATCGGCTCGTCAAGACGAATCCAACGAATCCAGATCACCTAATTACATCATTAAGGCACCCGATCATCAAAATACACCGATCGAGGGATTACTGCCGTCATGGTTATGGGAGTGGTTGGAGTTTTCCAATTTACAAGGCGCCACTCCCAAAATCTATAAATAGAGCTTCATTCTCACCAGGGGACCGACCGATTTGAAGACCGTGAGAGCTCAGAACCTCCACAACCTCGACGCCGAATCTATCTAGACCACCAGCCACCACCATATTTCAAGATCGAGCTCGCCAGAGATCGCCTCAGGACTAGAAAAGACCAGCTCCTTTCTCCTGAAGATCAAGAGGTGGCTCCCAGAAGATCCGTTCCTGCTTTTGGGAAACTTCTCCCTTGGGTTGGAGTTGACCGATATTGTATTTTCTACACTCTAATATTGTTTCGCCAGAACACCTTCTTCTCCAACTAACGAGAAGCAAGGACCAGATCTTTTGAACACATAGTGAAAGTTCTAGATCAAGGCTGGTTTCCTTAACGGGTTTTCCACGATAACCCCGTGTTCATATCCCCGCTTGTGTGTTGGATAATTTTGGGCTACTTAAGATCTCATCTACCGGAATAAAATTCTCAAGACGCTTGGGCTCAGTGGGAACAACAGTTCCCCATTGCTATATCTCCACTATGGTTGGTAAACGGGTTTGCTCCAATGCTCCTCATTCTCGGGATCGCGCCAAGTCTCCAACACTTCTCTACATAATGACTTGCCCCCGTGAGGGTCCGTCAGGCCCCTCTTTGGAAGATCGCGTTCAAAGGATGGAGGATTCCCAGAACGAAATTCTTCGACTCCTGCGAGAGGACCGGCAAAACGTTCCAACACGCCTGGAAGAGCCACAGGTTCCGCACGGCCCTCAGCATAATCCAGATTTTCTTCCTGAGAATGATTACCCGGGAATGCCGGATCAACAAGTAGAGAACCCCTTGGCACCACATCCATCTTGAACTTCGATACCGCCAGCCTACTCACCCCACGAATGGCTCACCGTATGGTGAAACTCCACGTCACCTTATACGCGATGAACTACGACGACTGGTGCAGGAAGAGTTCCCGGCAAACAATCTGAATGATCCATTCTCCCGCCGCCTCTTCCAAAACTCGTCCCCGCTCGCTGAGATCATCTCGCAATACCCGATTCCGACGAGATTCAAGCTTCCCAGCATGGACCCTTATGATGGCACAACCGATCCGTACGAGCATATCGATCACTTTCGAACGATCATGCACATTCGGCAAATGACTCGTCTTGGTCGTATTTCCCGACTCTCAAAGGACAGCTCGATTGGTTCTATTCACTCGCTAAGGGTCCGTCCGATCATTTGGAGAGCTCGATTTTTTGTAGAAGTTCTGGCAAACAAGAGAATCATCGTGGATTCATCACATCTCTCCTAATCCGTAACGATGGAGAGTCCCTCAAAGAATACTTCCGAGGTTCTCCTCTCAAGCCCACAGATACCGTGAGTAGATCAACTTTGAGGGCGTGCTTCTGAGGACTCCAGATACTTCTATTCATCATTAATGCGGAGACCCATTCCTATGCTAACTGGTCCACAATAGAGGCACAAATCACGACGGTTATCGGTGCTCATCGCAGCTTTGAACCACCAAGCAAGAAGCGGAAGAAGGTTCCCAAAGATGATGTTCAAACATCTCGTAAAAGAAGAGAGGCAAAGAACCTCCCCCAAAACCTCCTCCAATGACCTCGATGACTCAGAGAGAAAATATACGCTCAACACGCCATGCAACATCCTATCGCTATTCGGGAAGAGGATGGCGTGGCCGCGACCTTTAAAGCCCTGGAATTGGAAATCAAGAGAAATTCGCCACTTTCACCGCAATGAGGGCACACCACCAAGAATGCCACCAATCAAGGAGGAGATTGAAAGACTAATACGCCGTGGGTATCAGCTTTTATACAAAACCAACCCGCTTCAAGAAATGCCGGGCAACCAGGAGGAACCGCCAAGCTGGCCGGAGAGATAGAAACAATTGCGGAGGGCCGTGTTATCAGCCAAATATTTCATTGCCGCCTTCAAGAGCCGTAAGAAGTCTCGGGTTGACCATTCTATCACCTTTGATGATTTAGATCTAGGGCTTCGCATCCCACATCAAGATCCTCATCGCGTGTCGGTGATCCGTGCTTCAATATTAAAAGGATATTGATCGATAATGGGAGTTCGGTTGATGTTCTTTTACTCCACTTTCTCGATGGGTATAGAAAGAGAGAAGCTTCAACCCGCGGCCCAATCGTATGGATTTGATAATCGACCCAGATAAGTGGAAGGGACATCGTCTTCCGTAACTCTTGGGAATTTCCGACACGCAACCCACTTGATACAATTGTAGTCAAGTCCGAGTCCGGCATAATGCAATATTTGGGAGACCTCTCGCCTATATTCTAGCACATCATCTGCCTCTCACCTCAAGATGAAATTCGACACCACGGCATCGGCGTAAGTGGGAATCAACAGATAGACAAGCGCAGAGCAAGCCCACCATTTACGCCGCGAACCTCAACATCGAGAACTTCCCACGAGATGGATGCCTCGAAAGGGCTTCTCAGGTTGAAGATGTAATTTGTCTTCCTATCTCGTAAGTTGATCCATCGCGAAAGGTGAAGGTGGGATCGTTGCCGCTACCGACGAAATCGTAATCGTAGATTTTCTGCGTAAAAAATCAAGATATCTTTGCGGAGCGACCGATATTCTCGCATTGACCCTAAGTCATTACGCACTCCCTCAAAGTTGACTCAACCTACAAGCCGGGATACGTAAGAAAAGAACCTTCGCTTCTGAACGATTGCAGGTCATAGAACAAGAAATCACCAAACTTCTGGAAGTCAAATTCATTCGAGAAGTCTACTACCCCACCTGGTTGGCTAACGTAGTGTTAGTCAAGAAGGCCAACGGTTCCTGGAGAATGTGCATCGACTACACTGACCTTAATCGTGCATGCCCAAAAGATAGCTTCCCCCTTCCTCGTATCGACCAACTAGTTGATGCGACATCAGGACATCAGATGCTGAGCTTCATGGATGCATATTCTGGCTACAATCAAATCAGGATGAACAAAATAGATGAGGAAGCAACATCCTTCCAAACAAATAAGGGACTATACTGCTATCAGGTCATGCCATTCGGACTAAAAAATGCTGGAGCAACATATCAACGCCTTATGAATAAGATCTTCAAGGATCTTATAGGGCACAATATGGAGGTGTATGTTGATGATATGCTGGTGAAGAGCTTGGAAACATCACAGCATATTTCTGATCTGCAACAGTGCTTTGACATTCTTCGACACTACAAGATGCGGCTCAACCCAAGTAAGTGCATTTTTGGAGTTTCCTCTGGGAAATTCCTAGGCTTCATGGTCACTACGGATAGAGGCCAACCCCGAAGATAAAAGCACTCAAGGACATGTCACCTCCAAGAACGATCAAGGAAGTCCAACGCTTGACCGAAAGATTGCGCCTTTATCACGATTCTTGGCCGCCGGAGATAAGTATCTACCATTCTTCAAAATCTTAAGGGTGCACGAGGAAATGGATTCCATGTGATGAATGTCGACCGCTTTTGAGCAACTGCCCATTTAGCTTCTACTATCAAAGCCTATCCAAGGAGAGAAGTGCACATCTATCTTGTCGCTTTCTTCTCATGCCGTAAGTCTGCGGTCGACACGCTGAGGAGAATTTATCAACGACCCATTTATTATGTCAAGAAAATTCTTTCGATACCAAGGACGCTATCCACTAGCGATAAGACATATATTCTAGTGCATTCGCACTAAAATTACACCATACTTTCGTGCCCACACCATCAACGCCTACACTCATCTTCCATTAAGAACTATTCGCAAAAGCGATGTATCCGGAAGGTTGATGAAGTGGTCATCGAGCTTGGAGAGTTTGACATCCATTTTCTTCCACATCCTGATATAAAGTCACAAGTGCTCGCTGACTTCGTTGTAGAATGTACCATCCCATCACCACCGAATGATCATTCATCACTCCATGACAAATCAATGGACATTATATGTTGATGGAGCTTCGTACTCGGAGCGAATTTTGCTTATCTCCCAAGTAAAATAACTTTAGAGTAGCCACTAAAGTTCCCGCCACCAATAATGTCAATGAGGCCCTCATAGTGACTAAGGCTCATTGACTGAGGTCCAACTTAGCCATCTACACAGACTCACAGCTTGTGGCCTCACAGGTTGAAGGAGACTTCGATACCCGCCATCCGCAGCTTGCTCAGTACCGTCTTTTGGCAAAGTCACTTCTTGCCAGAATAGAGACCCATCAGATAACTCATATTCTAAGGGAGCAGAACACGCGAGCAGATGCCCTCTCCAAGTTAGCCACAACAACAACAGGAGATCTTTTCAAGAGAAAATACATAGAGGACATCCACTTTCCGATTCAAGGCCCCTTGGGTGATACAATCTCGGAGGACCCAAAAGAATCTTCATGGATTGACCATCATGTCCTTTCTTCAAAGCTGGCCTTGCCAAGACACCGATGCTATCTCCGACGTAGAACCAATGAACTTCACCATAATCGATCTAACTCTACAAGCGGCCCTTCTTTCTACTTAAAGTGTCTACCACCTTCTGAGGCTAACTATGCAATGAGAGGTTCATTCAGAATTTGTGGTGAACATTTGGGAGGAAAAGCCCCCTCAAAATCATGAGGCAAGGTTTTTACCGCCTACAATGAAGAAGGACGATTGGAATTTGTAAAGAAGTGTAACAAGTGTCGCTACATTCCAATCTCACTCATACACCATCTCAGAACTCACCACTGATCTGCGCCCTTGCTCAATGGGGATCGATATAATGGGACCCTTTCCCATTGCCACCTGGGCAACAAAAATTCATAATCTTGGCCGATTACTTCATTTGGAAGCCGAACAGGCCAAAATCACCAAACAAATGCCAAGCAATTTGTCTGGAAAATATTATTTGTCGCTTTGATTCCAAAGAAAATCATCACCGAGTGGACGCAGCTCACGAAAGACATTCACATCTTTCTCGTGAGTCGATATCCAATTAATCCACACAACAGTATCCCATCCAGTGCAAATGGGCGAATCAAGTCACCAATAGACAATACTAAAAGGGCTAAAGACACGACCGAACAATGGGCAAAAGAACTATCCAATGTTCTTTGGCTTACCGACTACATCAAGGACCCTACCGAGAAACGCCGCAATCTGTTTAACTGAGTCTATTATGACACGGTCCCAGCCCTAGAACCCATAACTTTAATGCCGAAGAACGACGATAAGCTGATTCCATCCGGATCTCCGCAGAGACCCGACATGTCGACCAATGGCTTCCTATCAAATGATTGCTCGAGGTTTCAACCAAGGGTAAAGCCACCAATAATATCTCTGTTGGACCTCCTCTAAGCCTCGACTCAGAGAAAAGGCCCACAAATGTAACAAACTCTCACCGCTTTGGGAAGGCCCGATGTGGTGTCTAAAATCAAGCCCGGCACGCTCAAGCTTAAGGATAGGAAGACTCTCCCACGCACTGAATGCTACAAACCTCCGGTACTACCGGACGATCGCCTTTTATTCTAGTGAATGCGAAAACATTATCATCGTATGTTTGTATTGCAATTATTATCAATTTATCGATACTGCTTGTCGTACTTATTGTCCAACCTCGCATCAAGGTGTTTGGATTTATGTTTCTCTATGTTAAAATTCTCATACTTATTGTGACTTTTTCTTGCTTATGCTTGCATTTTAAAACACACTCAAGAGATAATGCACTATCGTTGATCTCATTCGGTAAGATCGATCCCCGTGGAATTGACCGATCTTCCAGTTAACATCGCCGAGTAACGCCTGATAAATGACCTTGGATAAGGCAATCTATACGCCACAACTTTCTCCATAACGTTAACATCATCGAGTAAACGCCCATACACAACCGATAGGTCAAAATCGGATTCAATTGAGATCTTCCTATACAGTTAACATCGCCAGTAACGCTCGATAAACAACCTTGGATAAGTTGGCAATCCTCGCGCCTACAACTTTCTCCATAAGTTAACATCGAGTAAACGCCCATACACAACCCAGATAGGTCAAAAATCCTCAGCGGATTCAATTCGAGATCTTCCTATACAGGTTAACATCGTCGAGTAACGCTCTGATAAACAACCTTGGATAAGTTGGCAATCCTCTATATACTGCCTACAACTTTCTCCATAACAGGTTAACATCATCGAGTAAACGCTCCGATACACAACCTAGGATAGATCGAGAGGTCCTTAGTGGACTTCCCACGACCTCTTCCATACAGGTTAACGTCATCGGGTAACACCCTGACAAACAACCTCGGATAGGTCAAAAATCCTCAGCGGATTCAATTCAAGATCTTCCTATACAGGTTAACATCGTCGAGTAACGCTCTGATAAACAACCTTGGATAAGTTGGCAATCCTCATAGACTACAACTTTCTCCATAACAAAGTTAACATCATCGAGTAAACGCCCATACACAACCTAGATAGATCGAGAGATTGGAGAGAACCTCTATAAATATATTCCGTGCAAGTTTGTCATCAAGTAATGCTCTGGTAATGATCTTAGAATAGATCGAATTACCCTAAAGGGATTCCCGATGATCTCTTCTACGAATCTTTATCATCGATGCCACACACAACTCAAAAAATATTCACAAACAATTTTTGTATATTATTAATACTGCAACATACAAGTACAATCAACCGAAATAATATACAACACAAACAAGCAACATAAAGGAACTACACTAGCCTTTGATGGTCTCATCAAGATGATGAAGAACTATCTGAAGTCATCCTGCCGCTAGAAGGTCGGGAAGCAGTTGGGAGAAAGGACCTCAACACCGGCCTCCCTGGCCTACGCCAAGCGTCCCTTCAAGAAACCTGGATGAAGCCTTCATCAACACACCGCCCAAAGCCTTCACCTCTACATCATACACGTGGTCTCGCCTCAACGCGTGATCCTCAGATGATACTCTTGAAGGTCTGAAGTTCTTGAAGTCCTCCACGGCTGTGATCCGCTCCCCGCTTACCCGATAAGGCGCCTCTTTCTCCGAAAGACGGCGAACTCTGCTTTGCCTCAAGACAAACCTTCTAAAAAGATCTTATCCTTATGGAGCAACCAACCTCTGTTTCTAGCCTCCACTAATTCATCCAGTCCGCTTCAACTTCGAAAAAGAAAGAGAAGTCGCCAAACTCGGTCCTACACTCAAGTTGATTCTCCAACACGACATCTCTTTTACTTTCTCCACATACCGCTTTATATTCACCATGGAGAAACTTGACCTTCACGAACTCAATTCCCCATTCAAAGACAATGTTCATTTTGAAGTCAAGTTCTTGCTTCTTCAGTATCTGAAATAAGAAAAATTACGGTAAGCACCAGGAAATGGGAAATAAAAGATGATGAACGCAAGAAGGATTGTTACCGTTCTAAGATGTCGAATGACCTACGCAGAATGATTCAACACGCCCTCGTGAATGAAGATCCTTGGGGACTACTGGGCTGATTCTTTTCTATTCGATATCACCATCACCTCTTCGCCCTTTTCCTCTTCTATCGGACCCTTCCTCAAGCCGAGGACGCTAGGAGATCTGGAAACCTCCTTGTTGGCTTTCAACGAATCGCATAAGACCGCGATGAATAGAAAGCCCCTCAATAAAGATTCCTCCCGCACAAATCAGATATATCGAATCTCAAATCGAAGATCTTCAATATTCTGGAATTTCAGCGCCCGCAGGATATCTTCATCACAAACCTGTAGGGGAATGATTAAATCTCTCAGCTTTCCCCATTTCTCGCGAAGACCCCCTATTCTTCACAAAAAGAATCTTGCCCAACTCTAGGAGAATCCTTCGTCCGGAGATCATGACGCAGTGATAATACCATGCATGTCGCAGTAAACTTGCACATCCGCGAGGTAATCAGTCGGTCGCTACCAAAAAAAAGACTATAAGTCCCATCACGATCGCCACGCTCGCCGAAAACCGGAAATGCAAACCTGATGTCGACAAAATGGCGATCATCTGGGATGGGGAAACCAATCCGCCCAAACTCATCTCAGTAAATGGTGAAATACCCATGCGGTAGGAGCTATCGACTTCTTCTGACTTAAGAACCAAATCATTCGAAAAATAATATTTTTCAAGCATGATCAATGTGTCTCCGTGATCGACGACTCCCATAACCTAACCGGTCCTCCCATTTTTGGGGAGGTTCCCTGCGTCAGCCTCAGTTACAAGGGTGCGTGTCTCTTTCAAGATTCTCACCCATCTAAACTCCCACCGGGGGAGGCTATGCACTCGGCTTGGTGGAGATGAGGAGGTAAGGTTGATCCAAAGAGTGCCCAAACTCCCGGAGGAGGCATGCACTCTAAGAGGAGGAGAGGTTGATCAGAGTGCCCAAACTCCCACCGGGGAGGGCTATGCACTCTAAGAGGAGGTGAGGTGGATCCAAAAGAGTGCCCAAACTCCCACCGGGGAGGCTGCACTCAGAGGAGGAGAGGTTGATCCAAAAGAGTGCCCAAACTCCCACGGGGAGGCTATGCACTCAGAGGAGGAAAGGTGGATCATAGAGTGCCCAAACTCCCACCGGGGAGGCTATGCACTCTAGAGGAGAAGAGGAGATGAGAAAGGTGTGCCTTCTCCCTTAGCCACAGGGGTTTTATAGACTTCTAGGGCAAAAGCGTAAAAAACCGCCAAACCTCAAAACCGTCATTCGGACGTGGTCAGACCCATGTGACAGCTGCGCCCATGTAGCGCCTTGACCAGCCTGTGACATGTGTGCCGATCCACCGGGTCCACCGCCGACCTCGGTAGCCGTGACCAGCGGTATGCCGCAGACATGCCATGTCTCGGGCAGCCGTAACCATGGCATAACCGCCGCCCGTGGTCATAGCCGCCATTCGCGACCGTTCAGCGTCAGATCCCACGACCCGTAGAACCCGACGGTTAGTAGCGGCCTGTGGCATATCTTGCCAGTAGCCCTTCTATTGGCGCACCAGCGCTGCACCACGCGCGAGCTCTGACGCTCCGGATCGATCCGTAATCTCGAAATCGCGCGCATACTATATTGCGGCGCATCGGCTTCCAGCGGTTATAATATTGTCGTTATGAAGAAGATCTGCTCTCAAATCGCATTGATGGACTCTCAAATTTCATTGGAGAATTTGCTATTTTCAAGTATTTGACATATATTTTTGGATGGCGAGATAATGTCACCCAAAAATAGAGCAACGTCGTCCTCGGAAAATTAATGATCAACGCGAATCTCAAGGCATTTTGAAATGCGATCTAATCACCGATTTGTTTTATCAAGCGGCTCTCGATGAGGGAACATAGCAACATCAAGCATAGTCGATCGAACTTCGAATCGACTCGATCAAGCTATCGAGTATGAGAATGGATCGATCCAAATGGTCACCAAAAGCGACATATTTATGGTCGGTCGGCGGCTCGTCAAGGCGAATCCGAATCGAGATCACCCAATTAGACATCATTAAGGCACGGATCATCAAAATACACCGTCATCGGGGATTAGACCGTCCGTCGGAGTGGTTATGGAGTGGTTGGAGTTTTCCGCAATTTACAAGGCACGCCACTCCCAAAAATCTATAAATGAGCTTCATTCTCACCTTGAGGACCGGAATCGATTTGAAGACCGAGAGCTAACCACCGAGACGCCGACGATCTCAGCAGGTCACCACCAGTAGTGCGAAGATCGAGTCGCCCTTGAGATCGCCCCGGAGGACTAGAAAAGACCGGTTCGCTCCTTTCTCGAAGATCAAGAGGTGGCTCGGAAGATCCGTTCACGCTTTTGGAAACTTCTCCCAGGTTGGAGTTGGCCGATATTATTCTACACTGAATATTGTTTCCAGAACCTTCTTCTCCTAACGAGAAGCGGGGCGCGTATCTTTTGAACACATAGTGAAAGTTCTGGGCTGCCCGTGGTTTCCCTTAACGGGTTTTCCACGTATAACCTTGTTCATATCCCACTTGTGTGTTGGATAATTTTGGGCTCTGACGAAGATCTGTCTGAATAAAATTCTCTACAACACGCTATATAAACCAAATTGAATTTTATTCCCAAATGATCAAATTAGAGAAATACATATGTCTATTGAGATAAACATACATCACCATACTTTAGAACAAAGTTCTCATCCCAATCAAACTGAATATTTCTACGCAAGAACTGATAAATGCCACCTGAATTTCCTGCTATCCATTTGGATCCTTTAACAGCAATCTGCGTCCACTTAGACGAATCATAATCGATGGATATTTAATGCAATAATGATGGTTCAATTTGAGATTCATTTTCTCCTACTCAGATGGTTTCCAATATGGAACACGTGTTTATTAAATGTATCGATCAATTTTTTTAGAGGCTGTTTGAGATTAATTTTATTTTATATTTTTTGTTTTTTTTATTATTTTCAAAAATATATTTATTTGATATATTTCTTAAATGTTTTTATGTTTTTGTTTTATTTTTAAAAATACTCAAAATAATTTTTGAATATTTTGAATATTTTTTAAAATAATTTTTATTGATAAATATGTTTTATTTCAAATAAAAGTATTAAAAAATCAATAAAAAAAGTCCCCAAACAACCGCTTAGCATTCCCGTTAGGATTCCATTAGTACTTCTTAGGTGTTGTTTGGTTACATGTATTTAGAGTATAAAATAAATCGAATGCAGGAAATTTAATTTTTTGAAAATTTAGTATGGTGAAAAGTAAAATTGAAATGTATTTGTAAATGACTATTTTTGGTGTATTTGGAATTCGTCCAATTTGGACGAATTCCAAATACATCAGCCAATATAAAATATTTTGATTATGTGCAGACACCTCCGTCGCCACTCTGGTCACCGCCCTTCGGTCGCGCCCGGTCCTTCACCGCTTGTCGTGCCATTCGCCGTTTTCGATTGTCGTTGCCAACCCATGATCTGAAATACTTTACATTACATTTATTTTACCAAACAAATATATTTATAGAATTTTTAATGAAATAACTCTAAAGTAATTCAAATACACTATATTTTTTTTATACTGTATTCTTTTAAAAGAAAAAAAAATCCCTTCTTCACATCAAATTCAATAATTTTTTTTTCTGATACTACTACTAATTTGAGTAGGCTGTCCGAGATCAATTTTGTTTTGAATTTGTTCTAATTTAAAAAAATATATATGTATATATTTTAATATTTTTAAAATTTTAAATTTCAAAATAGATAATATTATTTTTTAAATACTCAAAAATATTTTTTTAGATATTTTAAGTATTTTTAAAAATAAATAATTAACATCAAATATATTCTATTTTAAAATAAAATATAAATAAAATAAAATAAAAACATGAAATCGAAAATAATAAATAAATATGATCCCAAACAATCTCATTACAATCCAACTTCAATAATACGATGTATTGACCTGAATAAAAAAAATCAATTTGAAATTTACTTAAAAGTTTGTTAGGGGCTGCTACAATTTTTTTATAAAGATGATTATAAAATTATTGTGAGAAAAATAATATTTTGAAAAGTTATTGTAGATGTTATAAAAATTTTTTTTTAAAAAAATTTTGATAATAATTTTTTAATAATCAGCATACTTTAATTATTTTGATTTTTGAAAATTTTTTTATTACAAAATTTTTTAAAAATTAATTAAGAAGGTGGTAATCAAATATGACTATAATTATTTTCTAAAAAGTTAAAGTCAAAAAATTATCAAAAATGCATCCTTAATTACTATTTGGGTTCGAGTTTGGTGAGTTCTCATCAGACTAAATGAATTAACGAGTCATCTTCAGGTTAATTGGTCATATTGATTTTAAAAAAAATGATCTATATAGTAAATGAGTTAAATAAGTAGGTTGACTCTAATCAAGTCCAGTTTGAATCGAAATTTTTAACCTATATGGGTTGAATATATTTGATTTAGGTCAACCTTGACTAAAACACAAACTCGATCCGTCAACTCTACGGCTATTCATCTTCTGCTTACCTTCCAAACAACAAAAGTAGCACAACAGGCAGTACGCTCTTCTCCGCAAACGTTAAGACTCGAGAAAGAAAACTAATTCTTTTTATGTTGGTAGAGATCATGCCGAACAAGATGATGATATGATATGGGTGATGATTAACTTAGCGTCTATTTGGGATCGATTTTTATTTTGTATTTTTATGTTAATTTTAAAAATATATTAACTTAATATATATATATAATATTTTTTTATTTTTTATCTTTAAAAATTAATAATATTGTTATTAAAATTTAAATAGTTTTTACATTTTTAAAGTATTTAAAAATAATTATTATCAACAATATATTTTATTTTAAAATAAAATAAAAGTAATCCCAAAAAACCTCTTAATTGATCAAAAATTTAAAAAAAATTTTATCAATACTTAAAAATCAAAGTTCTTGTGCATCAAATATGTACATTCAACACTTAATATTCCATAAAAATAAACAGATATTTTGTAAGACCATCTCCATTCATGCAGATCATACTTCGACATCTCTCAAGAAGAGCAGGCATGGCATGCTCCATGCATACTCAGAAAACCATCAAGAAAAAGCTTTGATGGTGTTGTCCGAAACACAATATTCACTCAATAATCACAAGAATACAATTGTCTTGAAATTAAAATGAAATTGTTTTCACTTAAAGATGACTGAAATTGACTCGACAAGCATCAAAGAAGAGGAACGTGAGTAGCCTGGTTCCTGGTTCAATGAAAGAGTTCAGTTCCTAGTGAGAATAACAAGTGAGGTGACTATAGTCTTTAAGCCTCCAGCAACCGGAAAATGAGAGAAGGAGAGCCCACCTGTCAGCGAAGAGAAAGTGCGGGCTACTTGCTGGGAGATCACAAGGTAGGCGTCAAAAATAAGTTTTAGTATTTTAAAGTATGTATGAAACAAACAAAATCAAAATAAAAATAATTATACAAAAGATATTAGATTTAATGTGAAAAAATTTAAGAATGAAAAAAAAACACATAACCACATCACCAAAAATTTAATATGAAATAAAAATTGAGGAAAATAATATATATTACACTTATCTGAAATCTCTCCATACTTCAATCTCCTTACGACACTCACTTCACTCTCATACAAAAGAATAAGAGACAAGTTGAGAAAGGTACTAAAAACTATAGAAAAATTACCTAAATACGAATTATCCCGACTAGTAGCCCCATGACCTTGGGGCCTAAGTGCTAGCATTGTTGTACTTCAGGTTTTCTGCCCGCCAGTCTTGTCATTCTCATTATTGGTGCTAATTTTAGAGCTCTGCTCTTGCAGCTCCAAAACATTATATTTTCTATATCCTTGGTGCAAATCCAGAGTTGTGGCCCTGTCCTTCTGGTGTCGAGGCACTACCTCTTATCTTTGAAGCCAATATCTCATATTCTAGTGCTGAGATGCTGCCTCTATGACGTTGGGGCATTACACACTGAAGCTCGACCTGCATGAAGAATAGGATTCATAGATAATCAGACTCTACAAAATAACACTACTTTAAAAAACATGAAGAGATGTGCATGCTTCTTGCCCTCGGGTAGAAGGAAAATTGCAGAACCTAGTTTAGTTCATAACTATCTAATTATATAAATTATAATCTTTTTATGTATGTCTTTTAAATATTTAAGATTTGTTTGGGATCAATTTTATTTTGTATTTTATATTTTTTTAAATATTTTTTAAATGCCTGTTACTTGGTGCATTTTTAATTATTTTTTAATTTATGAAAACAAATCTTTAAGGCTATAAATGAACAGATCGTTCAACAAACTACTCATGACTTGACTTGATTAAAGCTCATTCATGATCGATTAATTAAATGAACACTTTTGTAAATACTCGATTGTTAAATGAACAAGCTTAAAGAGCTCATCGTTTGGTTCATTTTTGTTCATGAATAATATCGTTTAACGCTTATGAATATACTCATTAAGGAGTTTGATTATAGCTCAATTATAGCTTGTTTGTGAATAGTCTTGTTCAGTTTTTTATTTTTTAGGCTTAATAAGCTTTAATTTATATAACTCATGGATATTTCTTAACAAGTTGCTCGCGAGCAAACTCGATTAAACCTTATTTATTTCTGTTGACCTCCATATGTGTGCCACAAAGTCAAGTCAAGCCCACAAGTCTAACACGACTTGATGAGCAACCGATCAAGCACTCGTCAACGCATATGTCGAGATCGAGTCGCCATCGTGGGCTCCAAAATTAATCGACCTCTTCAATGAAAGAGTGGCTTAAATGTGTCGGTGTAATTTTCAGAAGGCAGCTGAAATAGTATATAAGACACTACACAGAGATTTCGTTCTCATTTTGTAAGAACTTTAGATATGGTTCGGGTTTCTATGCACACCTTGTTAATTACCTCCCTAAGTGAGAGAACTTTCGATTAAGGCTAGTCATTTGATCGTTGAATGCGTAGCGTATAATAGCAACATATGAAGTTTCAGAATTTAATCATTTTACCTTAAACCGGATGGTTGGGGGAATGATGACGTCCCCGATCTAGATCCCATGGTTCCATCATCCCAGGTAGTCGTGGTCCCTAGTCTACTTAGTCAGAGGAGGTACGACACGAAGGAACCTCATCAGAATACATGGGTTACGTCGTCAAGAAATCTTTATGACTAGATGTTTGTAGAGGCATCTTAAGTTTACCTTAGTGACAAAAGGCTATTTGCCCTATCAAGTATACCATATGATTCACAACTCAAAAGGCCGAGCCATTGGAGAACATACGAGCTACAGTCGTGATAAATATGATCGCCAAACCACCCGTCGAGGACTCGTCATAACTTTCATCTATGGAGCTTCTTGGCAAGCCAGCTCGAGGACACGGTCACATCCTTCGGAGATTGATTGAGAGTGAACATAGCAGAACACTTGATTTGACATTGGCTCCTTTGTAAGCTATAGTTTTCTTAATTTGTCACCCTCGACAAATAATTACGGAAGGTGGATAGATTGGATTTGATTTAAGTTTTAGATGATATAATTTCATTTAAGCAATTTCAGATTTCTATTTGAAAATTGATTAATTATAATATGTTTAAGAGCTTTAGATCTTGTCAACTCTGTTTAGCTGCTAACAGAGGATTAGATCTACTATCACCTGACATAAATAATTTTTTAGATGTTTCACTGATTTGAAATTCTTATTATAGGTTTTTTTAGGTTTTGTTAACCCGAACCCAGTCTTAAGACTAAATCAGGAAATAACCTGCGTAGTATCCTCAGACACTTGAATTTAAGCATTTAGCATAGTATCGGGGCACATGCGGGTGTTGATAACTTAGCTAATTTTATATAATTAATAAAATCATTGATTTTGAAAATCATAATTAGAATAAAATTTCTTGATTTTTGATCGAAGAAAGCCCTATGATTTTTATAGATTTTGATTTAGTAACGCCTTTTGTTTGCTCGTATAAAGGGTTGTAGATCCGGTGGCGAAGAAAATATTTGGTTTAGATTGCAGTTTAACACTGGCACTTAGTTTACTTGTTGAGTTTTTACATTTCTCCCAATTTGATTATGCTCAATTTACATCAATTTTGATAAGTTATGTCGATTTCAGTATTTTTTGCTTTAGCATTACTCATGCTGATCAGCTAGCATATTAATCACCTCCATATTCGTATAAGAATTATTAAACTCAATTTGGATTCATCTCAGATTTTGAGTTTATTGTAAGTTTGTTATGAGTTTGGCATTAGTCCCCCCCAAATTCTAATTAAAGTTTGCCTAATTTTGAGGAATTTACAAGAAAAGAGAACTCACTCATTACTTCCCTATAAGCCATAGAGAATAGCTATTAGAGTTTGTGAGTTTAATATTAGCTTCTCTCAAATTTTACTTAGATTTTAAATGAATATTATATTCTTCCAAGATTTGTTTTAAAGGCTCCCCCCCTTTTTTATTTGACGCTATAAAATTAGCTGCAAGTTTTCCTACTTAGCGCTCCTAAATTAGTCCATTTCATTCTCCCATTTTTCTAACTCAAAAGATTTAACAAAATTTTGGCAGTCTCCCAGCATCATCCCCATGTAGGGGTTGCGCAGGTGTTTGGCTTTCGATCACGCTCCTAAGCGTGTAGTGTCTTCACACCACACTATCTTTTTTATCTCTCGCACTGAGCACACCTTTAAACCTCAAAGAAGACAAATACAATATATATTCATTCCTCCCACTCTTTTTCTAGTATAGAATTTAAACAAAATTTCGACAGCCTCCCAGCGTCATCCCCATATAAGCATCGGTATTTTGGCTACTATGCATACTGTTAAAGCGTGGCAGTGGTGTCTTGTGACACCACAACCGATTTTCATATCGTTGCGCCCTGTTGAGCACGACGAGGCCTTTAAACCTGAAAGAAGACAAATATAACATATATTCATTCCCCCCTCTTTTTTTTTTAAATCTAGAATTTAGAAAAAATTTTGACAAATGCGTCATCCCATATAGAGGGCATCGGGGTATTTTGGCTTCTACACCTGTTGATCGTGTAGTGATGTCTTGTGACACTACAACTAGTTTTCATCTCATCGCGCTTTGTTGAGCATGGCGAGGTCTTCAAACCATATACTGAAAAACAATCCAAATTAGAGGTAAAATGAACTGCAAATGGATTTTCCCTTTTCCCGTATGATTGATCAAAGATCATGTACTGGAATCTGGATAACAAAATAGATCCCATTTTTCTTTGTTCCAAGTGAAAATGGTTAGCCAAGAAGAAGTCGATTCATTCACCAATAAACTTATCAGACTGATTTAACATTCGCCTTTAATTTTTCTTCTGATCAGATTCAATATCTCCATAACCCCAAGATAGTATTGTAAGACAGAAGAATAATGCTCAAGAGCCAAGTATATCTTGTCAAGAAGAGAGATCAGATTATCAACCTCATCACCTAAAAGATCAACCTCAGTTTCAGCCTTATGAAGATCTTCACATCTTCTTCGAAACACTTCTTTGTACCATAGAAACTTCTTGGCTTGCTGTGAAAGCTCATCAATCGACGAACGGACTTTGCCATCACATTTAGCACATCAAAATTGGTCAAGATATAAATATTGCATGACTTGATGAGCACGATCAAACATTAAATTATGACTGCATGCATATGTCAGTCGAGGAGGCACCAACAAGAATCAAACGACCTCCGTTCACAAAATTGATTATGCCGTTAGCTTCAAAATATCAAAATCTATCAAATGAGGTACACTCAATTGATGAGTGCTGCAAAATGTGATTTGAAATATGCATCGAGGCTAAAATATATTAGATGTCACCAAAATTAACTCAAAATAATCGATAAGCAGGATTGCCGTGTGTAAACAATGGACTTACCTAAATCAATATATATATATATATATATATATATATATATATATATATATATATATATATATATATATATATATATATATATATATATATATATATATATATATATATATATATTGACTATGTGCATTTACCGGCATGAATTACAAATTAAATAATTTAAATTAATTTAAAATTAATTTAAAAATTCCCAAATTACCCCTATGCTCAACCGTTCCCTCCAAGCTATGTGGGATCTCCCCTAACCCTCATCTTCATTCAAGAAAATATTATGTCCGAGTCCATCGTAGCTTTTGCGTAACTCCAATCTAGCCCAATGCTTGTCGTGTTTTTTTCTGTTTTAGCGCTTAACTGGCTAATGGATCGACGGCGCCATTTATCAATCTCGACTGTCGTTCAAATAGCGGGAGAAGAAGCATCATTGGAATGCGCGGGAGAATTTAAAAGAAATATATATATATATATATACATATATATAGATTTAGGGTTAGGGGTGTATTTTTTTCTTGCAAACCGAGCTCAGAGAGAAAGAGAAAATCTCATTTCTTTTTTACGAAAGAATCATGAAGATGGAGAACGAATTTGGAAGTTATGGCCTTGATGAAATAGCTAAGGATGTATTAAATAAAAATTCATGTAATTTTCTCAACAATTGTATATGTACAATTTATTTATAGTTTGTTAGTGTTATTCCTTGGAATTCTTTTATTTAGTGTATATTTTCTACACTGTTTGGAGTTCTTTGCAAGAGGACTTTGCTTGTTTTGAGAGATTTTTGCATATATACTCATGAGAGTACTGAGATAATTTTGAATATTTTTTTACATTTATTTTGCACGGATGGAGAGAATATGGTCATTACATTCCAGTAGAAATAATTTTCTTTGGCCTGTTTGGAGGAAATATGTTCATTACAATCCATCACGAATAATTTAGAGGTTGTTTGATTATTTTTTTAGTGTTATTTTGCATCTATACTCTCTTGAGAGTACATATAATTTTTGGATATTTTCTCCAGTTTTTTTGGACTAGTTGTTGAGAATATTTTCATTACTCTCTGTATTCTCTATATTATCTGTACTCTCTGTACTCTCTGTACTTTCTATATTCTCTATACTCTTCTGAGAGTACAGAGTATTTTGGTCATTTTTTTCCTGTTTCTTTGGCATGTTTGGAGAAAATATGTTCATTAGGCACAATTTCGAGATTGTTTGATTGATTTGTTAGTATTTTCTTGCATATGTACTCTCTGTACTCTCATGAGAGTACATATGATTTTTGTCTATTTTTTCTAGTTTCATTGGCCTGGTTGTTGAGATTAGGTTCAGTACATTCCGTTGGAAGCAATTTGGCAGCTATTTGGATGGTTTCTAGGAGATTTTTGCATGTACTCTCCTCTCTTATCATGAGTACTGAGATAATTTTCCAATATTTTTGGTTATTTGGCTTTGTTTGTAAGAAATATGTTCATTACAATCAATTAGTAGTAATTTTGTAGGATGACTTGGTTAATTTTTCTGGTTGATTTGCATCTGTACTGTCATTTACTGACTTTTCATTTTAAAGTTTAACATGTCACGGAAAGGATAACGAGATCTTGATCCCTACCATCTAACGGTGTTTGATATCTTGCAGACTCTTTAGTAATGAAGTTATTGTCATTTCTGAGGCTTCATCTCGCAATTCATTAGACTCACGAATTCAGAGACTCAATTCTTACCTCAATCTGTCTTCTTGGGACATAGAAGCGAGCTTTCTTTACGGGTGGGTGCATTCCTTTCACCCAGATAAAGTTGTAGTGATAATAGGGATGCCAAATAGAGGAGAAGGTCTTATGGCATATAGGAATGTGCTTTCTGGAGGTCAACACTTCCGGTGAAGCACTTAAAGAGCATCTTGAAGGTAAAAAATACAAAGCAAAAGAAGCCTTCAGCCTCTCTGTACTCTATACTCTGTCTCTATACTCTTTGTACTCTCTATACTTTCTATACTCTGTACTTTTTGTACTCTCTGTACTCTTCTCAACTCATGGGTAACTTGATATAATAATGTTTATGTTTCATCGATAATTTTTCTCAACTGTTGTATACGTACAATTTTTTTATAGTTTGTTAGTGTTATTCCTTGAAATTCTTTTATTTAGTGTATATTTCCTACACTGTTTGGAGTTCTTTCGAGGACTTTGCTTATTTTGAGGATCTACTTTGCATGGGTATACTCTCATCTCATAAGAGTCTTGACCAATTTTATATTATTTTTCATGAGTTCTGCCTATCGGAGATATATTCATTACATTCCATTAGAAGCAACTTGGGCTATTTAGGTTGATTTTAGAGAGTTTTGCATATGTACTCTCTACTCTGAGTATAGTACCTGATATTTTGGTCATTTTTTCCAGTTTTTATGAGAATGTTTGGAGAAAATATATTCATTACAAATCGATTAGGAATAATTTGGAGGCTGATTGGTTGCATCTTTAGTGTTATTTTGCATCTGTACTCTCTATACTCTCTGTACTCTCTGTACCCTCTGTACTCTCTGTACTCTCATGAGAGTAAAGAGCATTGTGGTCATTTTTTTCCTATTTCTTTGACCTATTTGAAGAAAATATGTTCATTACAATCCATCAGGGACAATTTAGAGGCTGTTTGGTTAGTTTTTTAGTGTTATTTTGCATCTGTAATCTGTTGAGAGTACAGATAATTTTGTGGACATTTTTTTTCAGTTTCTTTGGCCTGGTTGCTCAGATTATGTTCATTACATTCCAGTGAAAGAAATTTGGTGGCTATTTAGATGGTTTTTGGGAGATTTTTGTATATGTACTCTCTGTACTCTCAGTATTTAGCTCATTTCTTTCACTTTCTTTGGCCTATTTGGAGGGAATATATTTATTTATGGAGCTATTTTACATGTCACATTTATGTGGAGCTGTCTGGACATGTGAATGGGGTCAATGAGCAGTGCGATGATGAAGTTGTGATGTCTAATGACCCAAATTTGGGGAGACTCCTTGGCACCAATGTTCAGAATGAAACGGATGCTTATGCACTGTACTGTGACTACGCACATCAAACTGACATTAGTGTTCAGAAGGACCATACTAGTTATTAGCCAAACTTCAAGAAATTGAAATCAAAAGATTTTTTATGTGCAAAAGTAGGTCGGAAGAGATCTGTCAGTCTAAACGGTTTAGCAAAATTTGAGCGATACAATGACTTGTCGCCATGATTAGATTCTCTGTTGACTTGGAGGAGCGGATGGTTAAAAAATATATAGAAAGTCATAATCATTCATTGGCAAAGCACTGACCTTCTTAGATCCACCTGATGCATTAGCAATGAAAAGGCTTCCGTGTTGAAGACAATGACATAGGCTGGAATTAGAGCAACTGATGCATTTAGCTATCTAAGTGAAGAAGTTGGCAGCGTAGAGAATATTAGATTCACAAAAAGAGATGCTTTCAATTTTATTCAGAAAGATTGCGAATGGTGATAGCAATGCATTAATACAGCTGTTCAAAGAAAAATAAGCAACGGATAGGATGTTTGCATGGGATGTACAAGTTGATGAGTCAAATTGCTTAGTAAGTTTTTTTGGAGCAATGGCATGTCAGGATAGAATATGATTTGTTTTGGTGATGTGATAATTTTGATATGAGCACTAAATATAATCTTGTTTGTGCCCCTCTTATTGGAGTGAATCATCACTAGCAAAATGTGTTATTTAGAGTAGCCTTTTTATCAGAAGAGATGATTGAGTCATTCTTATGGCTATTCTAGACATTTCTTCGGTTGATGAGTGATAGACATCCTACAACAATATTCACTGATCAAGATCAGGCTATGACGAGAGCTATCAAAATTATATTACCGTAAACTCATCATAGGTTGTACCAATGGCATATTTTGAAGAAAGCTCCTTTTAAGGTTCACTGCTTTAATAGTAATAAGAGGGTACAAGGGCTATTTTATACATGCATGAGCAAATGTGACTCAGAGGAAGAGTTTGAAGAAGCTTGGTCTGCCATGCTAGAAGAAGACAATTTGCATGATCATGCTTAGCTGTTTGAGCTTTATAAAATTAGATCAAAGTGGTTCACTGCATCCAGGAAAGACTCATTCTGCATAAGCATCTTGTCAACGCAACGTAGTGAGTCAATGAACAACGTATGTCACATAATCTCTAAACTAACAAGTTTGCTCACAGATTATTTCTTGGGGTTGGAGAAGGTTATGGAGACATGGTGCAGGAATGAACATGACGAAGACTTCAAGTGTAGGTCATCGATTATTCCTTTATTAAGTCAATTCTAAAATAAGCTATATTTTATACAAGAAAGCTTTATACTATGTTTGAGGAAGAATTTTGCATGGAGTTGGAGGCTATCAATTGATGATAATCCCATGGAGTATTTGATGAGAAACTTAGAGAATAAAAATTCATCCAAAACATGGACTGTCCATTTCAATGGGACTACCCTAGATGTAACTTGTACTTGTAAGAAATTTGAAATGATGAGATTACTTTGTGCCCATTGTATCAGAGTTCTTAGTCAAGAAGATGTAGTGCGCATTCTGGATAAGTATATTCTCATGCGATGGTCTACCAGAGCAAAGAGGAATATTTACATCGATAGTGCATATAAAAAATTAAGAGATGTGGAAGGCACAGATGGAAATGCTACTGGAATTATTTTTCGGCTCCACATTAGTCGATATGCATATCAAATAAGTGTCAGGGCACAGGGTAATAATAGAGCTGAGGACTATATGCTTCAATCCTTAAAAAACTATACGACAATGTCGACTCTATAATAAGTGGGAATTCTCTTCCAGTTGACAGAGCAGCTAAGAAGAAGAAGTCAACCACAACAGACAAGGGAAAAGACATCTTAAAGGATCCAGTTAAGCAACATCCAAAGGATATTTCCAACGCAAGGCTTAAGGGATATTAAGAGAGATCCAAGAAAGCCAAGAGTAATTCTCTATTTGCCTCTTAATTTTTAGTATTTAAAATATTGCCACTAATCTTCAAACCATCCTATTTTTATTATTACATAAACTAAAGTGCAAACTGATAGTATCGTAGAACGTGTTTTATCATCCATTGCAACACCTTTCTCTGTTATGCCAGAGTGTTTTTCAGAGGTATGCATAGAGTAGCACACATCGATGCTGTAAAAATCATTAACTAATACGATATTTTACCTCAGGAATTCAACTCGAGCTCAACAATCAGTTAGTCGGCTGAAGAGTACACTAAGTTGATGATGGATATTATTACAGGAAAATATTTCAATGCATGATATCATTAAGTTATGTGTTCTTCGAACATAATCATTTATCAGAGTCTGAGAAGAGAGAGTACATAACTTGGTTGAAACCAAGAAGGTCCAAATGAACTTTAATATGGGTCAATTATTTTCTTCTTGGTTTTTTACCTCACTACACTGTATGTTGCTCTTAAAGCGGATGCATAGTTTAACCTATTAAGGACTTTGTAATCCTTACGTGGCAATAAAATTTCTCATATTTTACCAAATTGCTTTCGATTGATGAGTCTACCTTACTTACGAGGATGAGTGATTTTCATTGCGTATTACATAGTTTGATATATACTATAAAGTACTCTATATTTTATGAAATAATTTTATTGCATGCATTACAATTTTTGATAAGCCTGTATGTTCCTATCAACAGGTTTAGTAGAAGCCAAAAAAAAAAAATTCTGTGATGAAGATGATATTAGTACTAATGATATTAGTTTAGTAATTTATAAATTTATCAATAATATTAATTTAATTCAGATGATACTTTCAGTTATTACATTATTTGAAAAAATTCTTCATCTTAAAATATAGAATTTACTCCACACTGCTTGCAAAATTTAAATTTCTGAATAAGACGTTGGTAAGCCGCAATATTGATAGTTTATTTGTCTATTTTATGCACATGTTTCAGTAGAAAGTAGGTCTTATGAACCATGATTTCGACTGATAGAAAGTAATTTTATGCATTCACAAAATTCTACCATATTTTTAAAGATCATAATTTCCTTTATTAAAGAGTTAAGTTTAATAATGCATTACTTATAACGTTCACATGCTAAGTAGTTCATATTGCTTCTCGCATACTTTCGATTGAGGCATTAAATGTAGTATAATGTAAATTTTAGATAATGTAAATTTAACTTCTTTTTCAATTAATCCGAATTTAAAATATGATATAATTTGAATATCAAAATTAAGCTTATTTTCTCCAAACAAGTAAAGAAATCATCATAAAATCCTAAACAATATTATATCAACTACCCATGAGTAGAGACTTGTACATAGAGAGTCTGAGTACTAGTATAGAGAAATCTGAGAGGGTACAGAAAGTATAGAGAGTATAGAGGGTATAGAGAGTACAGAGAGTACAGAGAGTATAGAGGGTACAAAGAGTACAGAGAGGATTCACATGCAAAACTGCTTAGAAAACTCATAAAAAAGTAACCCAGGAGCATCCAACTTTCTTTTAGGTTATAGTGAACAATTAATTCCTCTCCGTCCTGCAATGCAAAAGTGGAAATGGGAAAAAATGAGCAAATAATCATCATGGGAGAATAGAAAGAGTTAAGCCACGAACACCTCAAATATTCTTATAGTCGACCTTCAAAACTGAATGGAATAGAGTCTGAGAGAGTACAAAGAGAGAATTACAGAGAGTATAAAGGGTATAGAGAGTATAGGATTCACATGCAAAACTGCTCTGAAAACTCATAAAAAAGCAACCAGGCTTCCAACGCGAGGAATATTGAAAAATAGATGAAATACTCGCTAATAATAAACTATCAGAGAATACGAGCAGATGAAACACATCCCAGAAAAGCATTCGCGTCAACCAAATTCTGCGGTGTTCTCACTAATAATAAAAGATCCAAACGCCCAAAGATATTGAAATAAAATAAAAGAAATACCCTATACAATTATTTCCTACTTATCAAACTTTAAATGTACAGTTCTTAGCTTGACTTTTTCATTCCCAAACAAAAGATAAAATAAGCGAACTCGGCCCTAAAGCAATTCATCTTCTTTGGCCAATCTTGACGGTCATCCCAGTTAAGTGGGGATTTCCTAATTGCTGCCTCCATGTATTTGCAAACAAACATCCGCATAACCGTTATCTTGGGTCACTCACCATTTCGATTGACCATTTTGTGGGATCACTCACAAAAGACTGGCCAACATCTTCAACAAGTAATTTGATTTGAAATGCAAGAAGTATAGTCAATAAGTGATTAAAAAAATAGTTTATGGAAACCAAATTGGAAACAACTATTACAATCTCAGAAAGAATGGCCTTATGAGTTGGTTTTGGTAATGAGTCATAAAAATACCAAGCCCCTAGCTTAATATGCCCAACTAAAGTGTCAGTGATTATATATAATTGGAAGTAAGAGTATCGACCATGGCCCTTGTCTGCTGACATCTTTGGATGAACATTTTGCTTTCCTTGTGTAGGCCATATTTTGCATAGCTCTGTAAGAAAAGAAGAGAACGTTTATAAATTATTATTTTCATATATACAAATAAGGATTGAATCGTAATACACTGCATATCTGTGAGGCAACTTACCCAGTGCAAGCATGAGATGTACAAATAGGGGACATACAGCCTCGGACAGAGTGAGTACTCCTCGACAAGTAAGAAGATGAAGGCATCAACGTGTGCATCTGAGAGATATTGATATGTCAGCAACTCATCGATCTGCCCTCGTGCAATAATGATATTCCCAGCCGCGAATACTGTATCACCCCTGCAAGTGAGAAATAATTTAAAGCGAGCTTAATTAAATGAATAGGTTATTTTATGTATGAAGGAGTTGATTGAAGATTGACTTACTCGTCCTTAAATCGGGAGCATGACATGTCAATAAGATGGATCATTTGGCAAACGACGGATGAGAAGTCAACAAAATGATGACCTCTACCCGCAATGATGATGAAAGTTAGTGATGAATTAAGGATCGATCTACTGAGATGATTCATACCTCCGATTGATGCTCCTCTATCACAACGATAACAGTCTGTGGGTCATCGACCTTTATTGTCTCATCTTTGCGAACCTATAAAAAAATTTAGTGAAATTTATTTCTATTAACTCAAATTTAAAAGAAAGTATCTTAATACCTCTGCTGTCGGCTTCTCATCTTGAGTGGAGGCCACCACATCACTTATTCTTGCTCGTGACTTCCTGTAAGTGTGTGTGAAACTACACTTTCCTTTTCCTTATCTCAGAGCCTTCACACCATGCTCAATCGCCGATTAAAGGCTTGAGCATCTTCATGTGCATTGGAGGCCTCCACATAGCTTCCCATGGTGGACTCAGGCTTCCCAAGTGGAGGCTACCTCGGGGCTTCCCAAGTGGAAGTATCCACAGTGTAGTTGCCTCCACAGAGACTCCCTGTGCTAGCCTCCATGTCTTGCCCAAGCCTCTTCAAGAGTTCCCCTTGTGACTACCTCCTCAAGGGTTCTCCCTGTGGTGACCTCCACAGGAGCTTCCCCCATAGTAGGGATGGTAGGACCCCGCTGCCCAGCAAGAACCTCCTTGATAGTAGTAACCCGCAAATCAATCCCATCCATTCTCTCTCTCATTGTTGCTTGAAAAGAAGATACTATATCTTTCAAGTCCCTAAAACCTGCAAGTATCCTCTCCAATCCATAGCCTTCTGTGGGAGTAGTAGCAGAGGGCAGGCTAGATACACTAGATGGGGGAGAATATTGAGGAGAGATATATGGAGATTCAATGAGAGCTGAACTCAGTGGACTTAGAATGAGATTGCTATCGGGCTCAACATATATTGCATGTTGGGCAAGGGAAAATGATTCAAGGAGCCAGATCTCCTCTTCTGATATGTCCTCGAATGAAAGGCAGACCTGTGTTAAATCGATAAGAAAATGTGATGACTACAACATAAATAAATACATAATTATATGAACTAAGTGATATTATTATATGTCACATGGTGTCCTCTTAAACCAGTGAAGGCTTCATCTAGAAACTTTATTTTCTACATCGCAGCATACGTGGCTTTGCAAATGGAGATGGCTCATGATGCTTATGATGCTGTGCTCAACCCGTGATCTATAATTAATATTTATATAAGTTAACTTCAATGCATCAAATAATACATAACCAAAGATATAAAATATACCATAAGAAGAGTGACAAATCCACTCATGTACCCGGGTGTCTTCTGCGTATGAATCTTTGATGTAATATCATCAAATTGTGAAACTAGGAAAGCCCAAATGGCCTCTGCCCAGTTGTATTCAACAAATTTATCTATGTCATCGGCGTAGGCAATCAATTCGATGCCACCCTATAGTTATGATATACAAAAAAAGATTTGACAAAAAATATGTATATGCCTGGCGTGTCACAGCAACTATCCGCATACTCAAGCATAGTCTTATGTTCACTGAACTGAACTGCGACAGTGGGGATTTCTGCCATAAGTCCTTCTCCCCTCTATTTGACATCCCTACAATTATTGCAACTTCATCGGGGGTGAAAGGAATGCACTGCCAGCCCAGAAAGAAAGCTTGCTTCTCTATCTCCTAGCTAGATAGGAATAAGGTAATGGTTATTGAGTCTTGCTGAATTCTGTGGAGTCTAATGAATTGATGTAGATGAAGCTTCTTTAAAATGTCAATGACTTCATCAGTAAATCGTGCTGTAATATTATCGAACACCGTTCTAACGGTGGTAGGCCTGCATCTCGAAGTTATCCTTTTCCCAGACATGATAAACTTCAAAATGAAAAGTCAGTTAATGAAAGTACAGATGCAAATCACCCACAAGAAATAACCAATCAGCCTCCAAATTATTCTCAATTGATTTGTAATGAACATATTTCCTCCAAATAGGCCAAAGTAACTGGAAAAAAATATCCACAAAATTATATGTACTCTCAAGAGAGTACAGAGGGTACATATATAAAATAATACTAAAAAATCAACCAATTAGCCTCCAAATTGTTCCTGATGGGTTGTAATGAATATTTTCCCTCCAAACAGGCCAAAAAAATAGGAATAAATGACCAAATACGTACTCCTGAATAATCCAGAAACCATCCAAACTCAAATTGCTTCCATGAATGTAATAAATATAATTTGAACAACCAAGTCAAAGCGGAAAAAATGTTCACAAAATTATCTACTCTCAAGAGTCAGAGATGCAAAATAACACTAAAAAACTAACCAAATAGCCTCCAAATTATCCCTGATGGATTGTAATAAACATATTTTCTCCAAATAGGCCAAAGAAACAGGAAAAAAAATGTCCAAAATGCTCTGTACTCTCATGAGAGTAGTCTGAGATGCAAAATTAAACCATCCAAAACCACCAAATTGCTTCCACTGGAATGTAATGAACATAATCTGAACAACTAGGCCAAAGAAAATGAAAAAAATGTTCACAAAATTTTTTGTACTCTCAGGATAGTATAGAGAGTACATATGTAAAATAACACTAAAAAACCAACCAAACAACCTCCAAATTATCCCTGATGGATTGTAATGAACATATTTCTTCCAAATAGGCTAAAGAAACAGAAAAAAATGACCGAAATGCTCTGTACTCTCATGAGAGTACAAAGAGTATAGATACAAAAATCCCCTAGAAACTATCCAAACACCAAATTGCTTTCACTGGAATGTAATGAACATAATCTGAACAACCAGGCCAAAAAAAATTGGAAAAAAATATTCACAAAATTATCTGTACTCTCAACAAAGTATAGAGAGTATAGATGTAAAATAACACTAAAAAACTAACTAAACAGCCTCCAAATTGTCCCTGATGGATTGTAATGAACATATTTCCTCCAAACAGGCCAAAGAAACAGAAAAAAATGACCAAAATGCTCTGTACTCTCATGAGAGTACAGAGAGCACAGATGCAAAAATTCCCCAGAAATCATCCAAACAGCCACCAAATTGTTTCCATTAGAATGTAATGAACATAATCTGAACAACCAGGCCAAAGAAACTGAAAAAAATGTCCACAAAATCATTTGTACTCTCAAGAGAGTACAGAGAATACAAATGCAAAATAATACTAAAAATCAACCAAACAGCCTCCAAATTATCCCTGATGGATTGTAATGAACATATTTCCTCCAAACAGGCCAAAGAAATAGGAAAAAATGACCAAAATGCTTACTCAGAGAATGGATCTGAAAATCTCCTATCCAAATAGCCACCAAATTGCTTTCACTATAATATAATGAACATAATCTGAACAACCAGACCAAAGAAACTGGAAAAAGATGTCCACAAAATCATATATACTCTGAATAGAGTATAGAGAGTACAAATATAAAATAATATTAAAAAACTAACTAAATAGCCTCCAAATTATCCCTGATGGATTTAATGAACATATTTCCTCCAAACAGGCCAAAGAAATAGAAAAAAAATGACTAAAATGCTCAGAAGAGTCAGAGAAATGATACAAAATCCCCGAACCATCCAAGCGACCACCAAATTGCTTCCACTAGAATATAATGAACATAATCTGAACAACTAGGCCAAACAAACTGGAAAAAAATGTCCACAAAATCATCTATACTCTCAAGAGAGTATAGAGAGTACAGATTCAAAATAATACTAAAAAACCAACCAAACAGCCTGCAAATTATCCCTCATGGTTTGTAATGAACATATTTCCTCCGAGCAGGCCAAAGAAACAGAAAAAATGACCAAAAAGCTATGTACTCTCATGAGAGTACAGAGAGTACAGATACAAAAATCTCCCATAAACTATCCAAACAGCCACCAAATTGATTCCACTGGAATGTAATGAACATAATCTGAACAACCAGGCCAAAGAAACTGAAAAAAATCCACAAAATCATCTGTACTCTCAACAGAGTATAGAGAGTACAGATGCAAAATAATATTAAAAAACTAACCAAACAGCCTCCAAATTGTCCTTGATGGATTGTAATGAACATATTTCCTCCAAACAGGCCAAAGAAATAGGAAAAAAATAACCAAAATACTCTATACTCTCATGAGAGTTTAGAGAGTACAGATGTAGAAATCTCCCAGAAACCATCCAAACATCCCTCCAAATTACTTCCAATGTAATGTAATGAACATATTTCCTCCAAACAGGCCAAATAAATTAGAAAAAAGGCCAAAATTATTTGTACTCTCAAGAGAGTACAGAGAGTACAGATATAAAATAACACTAAAAAACTAACTAAATAGTCTCTAAATTATTCCTAATAGATTGTAATGAACATATTTCCTTTGAGCAGCCAAAGCGAAAAAATGACCAAAATATGCACTCATGAGAGTACTGAGAACATCGTCAGAATTTTAATGTCATCATTGAACATACTATCATCCCCACATAATTCATCTTGAAACATGACCAAACATCCTATCATGTGATATCTAAACATTTCATAAACTGTCTTCAAAATTTGAAAATAATGGTGTGTACCATCTTGACAGTACAGAGAGTACATAATCAAAACATCTCTAAAAACTACTAAAATGCATCCTGTTCATTTAAAGAACTCAAATGTTCTAAATGTTCACATGCTGGATGGTGGGAAGAACAGAGAAAGCCCTAAATTAATTAAAGTTCGGGAACACAGGTGTAAATACCTCAGGTTAGTAGAAAAGTTTTCTTTGCTCAACTCTTGGCGATGGTCAACTTCATTTGTCGAGTCCCACCTCAATCTTACAAATATTACGGCCATCTAATTTGCTTCTTCTAGTCGAAACCACAAGCCACTCTCGGCCCAGCAAAAAAAAAATCAGAAAAGGAATGACAAGCCCTTAAAATCGCAGGCTAAAACTGAGGTTGATCTTTTAGGTGATGAGGTTAATAATTTGATCTCTCTTCTTGGCAAGATATACTTGGCTCTTAAGCATTATTCTTCTGTCTTACAATACTATCCTGGGGTTATGGAGATATTGAATCTAATCAGAAGAGAAATTAAAGGTGAATGTTAAATCATTCTGACAAGTTTATTAGTGAATGAATTGATTTCTTCTTGGCTAACCATTTTCACTTGGAAAAAAGAAAAATGGGATCTATTTTGTTATCCAGATTTCAGTACTTGATCTTCGATCAATCATACGGGAAAAGGGAAAATCCATTTGCAGTTCATTTTACCTCTAATTTGGATGATTTTTTAGTAGAAGGTTTAAAGACATCGTGTCACTGAGACGAGATAAATCGGGCGTGGTGTCAATACACCACTCAATATGCTTAACAGGGCGTACCAAGTAGGCCAAAACACCCCGATGCAGCCCCTATATGAGGATAACGCCGGGAGGCTGTCGAAATTTCGTCAAATCTTTTGACTTATAAAAATGAGAAAATAAAATGGGCTAACTTAAGGGGCGCTAAATAGGAAAACTTGCAGCTAATTTTAAACTAAAAAAAGTGTCAAATAAGAAAAAAGAGAGGGAAATTAAAATGACATATGTCATATATAAAAACAAAATAAAATAAAAGAAGTGTAAAAATCACTTACAAAATTTATTGAAGCAGGATTGAAAACCCACTAAAGTTCCTAATCACTTCCTTTCAAATGCCTTAACTCTAACCTTTCAAATAAATGGGATAAAATAGACAACACCCCCCTTTGCCTTATTTATAGAAATTGGGAGAAGCAAAAAGTGGGGAAAAATTAAACAAAAGAGGGGGAAAATCAAAGTTAAACAAAAGAGGGGGAAAATCAAAGTTAAACAAAAGAGAGGGAAAATCAAATCCGAACAAAGAGGGTGAAGATAAATTTGAATAAAAGAATGGTAAAATGAGAACTACTTCTAGGAGAAAATCACCTCCTTAAAATAATAAATTAAATTATCCCTTGAACATATAGCTCCAAAATGCTTTCTTCGCCTCCGGATCTGCAACCCTTTGTACAAGCAGACAGAAGGCGATACTAAATCAAAATCTACAAAAATCATAGAGCCTCCTTTAATAAAAAATTAACGAATTTCATCCTAATTATGATTTTCAAGATCAATAATTTCATTAATTAGATGGAATTAGCTAAGCTATAAATACCATATGACATAGAGATCTGCAAATTTTAATGTTCAAAGCCATAAAATAGAATTAAATAAAAATCTGAAATCAATATCATAGTTCAAACACAAAACTTCCCAAATTCTCAAAAAACACCCGCATGTGCCCCAACACTACGCTGAATGCTTAAATTCAAGTGTCTGAGGATGCTGCACGGGTTGCTTCCCGGTTTAGTCTTAGGACTGGGTCCGGGTTAACAAAACCTAAAAACCTATAATAAGAGTTTTAAATCAGTGAAATATCTAAGAAATTGATTCTGTCAGGTGACAGTAGATCTATTTCTCTATTAACAGCTAAATAAAGTTTATAGGATCTAAAGCTCTTCAACATATTCAAATCAATCAATTTTTCTAATTAAATCAATTCAAACTAAATATCAATCTAAAAAATGGCTTAAATGAAACTCTATCATTAAAAGCTCAAATCAAACTTAATCTATTCACCTTCTATAATTATTTATCGGGGGAGAAAAACTAAGAAAACTCTAGCTCACAAAGGAGCCAATGTCAAATTAAGTGTTCTTTATGTTCACACTCAATCAATTGCCATAAGAGCGTGGCGTGTCCTCGACTACGTGGCGGTGGTAGGCTCCATAGATGAAGCGTTATGACCGAGTCCTCACATTCGGTGGTTTTGTCGGCTCCATTATATTACGATCGACCATACCGTATGCTCCCCAATGGCTGAGTTGCATAGGGTATACTTGATAGGGTGAATAGCCCCTTGTCAGCTAAAGTGGACTTAAGATTATCTCCTTAGATAAACACCACCCCAGGTCTACAAGGATTTCTTGGAGGATGTAACTCATGTGTTGCTGATGAGGATCCTTCTGTCAGGTTGGGTCGACTACCTCCTCTGACTAAGTAGATTAGGGACCGCGACTGCCTGGGATGACAGAACCATGAGATCTAGATCGGGCACGTCATCATTCCCCCAACCATCCGGTTTAAGCTATAATGATGAATTTCATAATCTAAATTTTGAAACTCCCTATGCTGTTATTATACGCTACGCATTAAGTGATATAATGATTAGCCTTAATCAAAAGTTCTCTCTCACTTATTGGGAGGGGTAATTAACTATAGGGGCTTGCGCCTATAGGAAACCTGGAACTAGATCAAATGTTCTCACCAAATGAGAATGAAATCTTGGGGTTGTGTCTTATTTACTATTCCATCTGTCTTCTGAAAATTATACCGACACTTTAAAACCCTCTCTTCCATTCAAAGAGGTCGTTGGCGAATTTTCGGAGCCCACAGATTTCTAATGACTCCGCTGAGGATAGGATTCTCTTTTCATCTTTGGCTAGTCGAATTTGAGCTATAACAGTAAAGCATGATAAAAATTGAAATATAAAATCAATTATCAATGAAACTAAATCTAAGCTAATTATTTCATTATGACTAACCTACTTGTTCTTTGTATCGATGGATCTTCAGAACACTGTTTATCATGTAGTTAGGTCGCGGGGCCAATATCCATCTGGCTAACACTGTAATCAATACTGAGGATGTTGGAGCTTTCTTTCAATTTGATTGTGTAGACTTCCCAGCCATCACCACTGCAAATAATCCTCCACCTGAAGCATCTGCATATTGTACACACCAACCTGTGCAAAGGAGGAGGGTAATTGGAATGACCATTACTATTACTGAGGTTCCTCAAAAGAGAGCCATTGTACTTAAAAGAGTGATTATTTTTGAGGCGCCAGTCATGAAGAGATCCTTCACTAAGCAGAAAGTTTCAGTCATACCTGTGAATGAGACAACCCTGCCAGTTGAATCTTTTGCACTAGGAAGGTATGATACTAAAACCTCATCTTCTGGAGGAAAATTGAGTAGAAGGCAAAGGAGAATAAACATTAAACTGCGAGCTCAGTAGTCGTTGTCTGAATCACAAGTCATACAACTGACCTTATAACCAAAAGCGAGTATTTCTATCCCATAATAAATTTAAAAATTTTGAGATGGGTGAAAAGGAATAACTTTACTGGTGATGTTAAACCGTGTTTTTGGGCTCAACAATGACTTCAACCTAGAACAACATGAAACTCTATCTACAGCATAGAGTTCTTGTTAAGAAAAAAATGTCTTATGAAGAACATGTATCAAATGTCAATTATTAAAGAAGCCAAAAATGCTCCACTATAAAAGCTACATTCAGTGGTAGTAAGCGCTCAAGACTATTCTAAGCAATTCCTATATGGTGAACATTGGCGTGACACGAACCATGTTGGAATCCACCAGAAAGGTCCCAGAAAAGAAAAATAAATATGAAGGCCAAAAGAGAAAGTAGCGATCAAGCTTCTTCATCAGGAAAGATAATCCATAGAAGGGAGAGAAATGTTGAACTACGTGCTCAATTGTCATAGTTCAAGTAAAAAATTGTACAACCAGCTGTGGAACCAGAAGCGATTGTTTCAACCCATAATAGGTTTGACAGCCTAAGATGGGTAAAGCGGAATAACTCCACTAGTCAAATTCAATAGTCCTTCTAGACCCGATAACATCAGAGTTCAGCTTCTCCAGTGAGGAAACTCGAAGCTGTATATGCAAGAGTGCATCGAATCCTAAAAGTTACTAAAGAGAAATGACTTTTAAAAAGAAAATATCAAAGTCTTGTTATCAGGGAGGTTATAGTTGCTCCTCCAATGAGAGCTTCTCTTACAACCCCGGAAAGATGTATACTAATTCAATTCGCGCACGTTTAGTATCGGGACGTGACACCTGAACTGTTTGTTCAAAAATCCATTTTCGAAAGATCCCGGTAGAAAGAAAAATAAATATGGAGGTCAATGCCTCAAGAAGAAGTAGCAGCACAAAAGCTTCTTCATCCGGAAGCAAGCTAACCCAAAGACAGTAGAGAAAGAGAAATGCTAAACTGCATGCTCAATAGCTTTTGTTCAAGCAAAAAATTGTACAACTAGTTGTGAACCAAAAGTGAGTGTTCCAACCCATAATAGGTTTGATAGCTTAAGATGGATAAAGCGGAACGACTCTAATGGTCATATAAAACAGTCCTTCTAGACTCGACAATGTCAAGTTCCAACTTCTCCAGTGATGAAACTTGAAACTACATATGCAAGAGTGCATCGGGTCCTCAAAGTTACAATGGAGAAATGACTGATGAAAAGAAAACATGAAGGTTCTATCCTTAGGGAGACTAGAGTTGCTCCTCTAAAGAGACCTCCTCTTACAGCCCTGATAAAATATCTCCTAATTCAAGTCTCACGTGGTGAGCATCGATGCGTGACACTTGGATCACATGTCCAAGAATCCACTGTCGAAAGGTCCTGACAAATAGGTGAGCAAATTTGGAGGCCAAAATCTCAAAGTGAAATTCCCTTACAAATAGACAACATCGTGACATCTAGACTGTACTCCCATAAAATCCACTCCTCATGCTAAAGTATTTGGAGCTGAAGCAGTCTTATCACTTGAAGTTGAACTACCTTCACTTTGAGTAGCCATTCAACACAATCTCACTCAAGATGAGAATGTTTGTCTACGGTTGTGAGAATTTGATGGACTTGACGAGGTCAGGAACCAAGCTCAATAAAATCTAGAAGTCTTTTGAGCAAAGATGTCCAAAAGCTTTGTCATTATATGTTATCTCACAAGATTACTCTCATCTGGAGGATCGATCCACTGAAGTACTTGATGACAAGACCAGCGTTGTGTAAACGACAAGATGAGCGTGTACTTTTACAATTTGATATCACATACGTTCCACAGAAAGCAGTGAAGGGACAAGTCTTAGCAAATTTTCTGTTTGTATATCCTATCCCTACAGACTCTTCTCTTAATGACGATTTACCTGATGAGCAAATTATGCTCATTCTTGAAAGAGAAAAATCACAAATTTGGAAAATGTACTTTGATGGAGCCTCATCGATCAAACAAGTCCACATCTAAATTTCCCAAGAGCAAGAACAAGAATCAGCATTGTCTTCATAACACCAGAAGGAGGGATAATGAGATGATCATATGGATTGACCGAGCCAAGAACTAATAATGAAGTTGAATATGAAGCATTAGTGGCAGGTCTTGAAGAAGCTATTTTCATAGGCAATCAGAACTTGCATATTTTTGGCGATTCTCAGCTTATTATAAATCAATTGCTTGACATCTATAGAATCAATAAGCTTGAGTTAGCTTTCTATCACAAGCAAGTTCTCAAACTAATGAAATAGATACCAAATATCACACTAACTCGAGTCTCTCGATCCGAGAATAGCAAAGATGATTTCTTGGCAAAATTAGCTAAGGAAATGATAAGTATGAATGGTGATTATGTCATGATCGATATATTTACTCGATGAGTTCTAGAGCCGATAAAGTATCAATCCCCGCAGGTAGAGGGGTTAATAAATTTGACCCAGCAGGATGTAACTCAAGTTGCTCGTCATACTCCCCAAAATCAACAAGAAGTTGTACCAAGAAAAGCTAAGAATGATATTGCCTCAGAAAAGTAGTGTCAAGCCTTTGCTGTAGAAGAGTCGCATGATTGGAGGCAACCCTTCATCGACTACTTTAAAAAAGATAAATTATCAAATAATAAATCACTGACAGCTCAAACTAAAAAGAGGATGTTGCGCTATGCTTTTGTCAACAACACTTTATATCGTAGATCTTTTGAACAAATGTGACTACGATGCCTAAGTGTAGATGAAGCTAACAAAGTGATGATTGAAGTTCATGAAGGACTTTGTGGTGCACATCAGTCAGGTCCTAAGATGGCAGTAAAGATTAAAAGGATGGGTTATTATTGGTCGTCTATGGTGAGAGACTGTATTAATCATGCTAAGAAGTGTCATGAGTGTCAAGTACATGGATATCTCATACATCAACCTTCAAATTCATTACACTCAACAATAACATCTTGGCCATTTGAATATTGGGGTACAGATGTAATTGGACCAATTGATCCATTATCGTCAGCTGAACATCGCTTCATCCTAGCAGCGACTGATTATTTCTCCAAGTGGGCTGAGGCTACTCCATTTAAAGAAGTTACTGCTGACCGAGTGATCAATTTCTTCATGCATAATATGGTCTACAGATTTGGAGTGCCACACCGAATAATTTTTGATAATGACACAGCTTTCAAAAGTGCAAAGATTTATAGATACGTCGATCGACACAAAATTGATTGGCAATACTCTTCAATATACAATCCAAGAGCAAATGGTTTGGAAGAGGCCTTCAACAAGACATTAGTCAAACTGCTCAAGAAGATCCTCACTAAAAATAAAAGAGAATGACATACCAAGCTAGTAGAGACTCTATGGGCATATCGAACTACCTATGAGATGCCGACTAAAGCCACTCATTATTCATTGGTATTTGGAACTGAAGTAGTTCTTCCGCTTGAAGTTGAGTTACCTTCACTTCAAGTAGCTATCCAGTACAATCTAACTGAAGATCAAAATGCTCGTCTGAGAATGAAGGAACTCGACACGCTTGATGAAGTTGGATTGCAAGCTCATCAAAATTTGGAAGTCTATCGAGCAAAGATGTCCAGGGCTTTTGACTGTACAATGCCGCCTCGAACATTACAAAAAAAAGAATTGGTTCTAGTGCTGAGAAGACCAATTATTCCCAATTGAAAGTTTGGTGACAAATTTGAGCCTAACTGGAAAAGCCCTTTTGTCATTGAAAAAGTGTATCAAGGAGGGGCATACCAACTCATTAACATAAAGGGTGAAAGGCCAATGTCACTAATTAATGGTCGGTACTTGAAAAGGTACTATACTTGACGACCACATTCTCGAGGTACAATAGAAACCCCCCTGCAAGACAGGGAGCATTTTTTCATTATATCTATTTAGGTTGACATCGTGCTTCAAGCCGAGATCTCTAAATAAACATACTCTAGATGAAGTGCTTTTCCGTGAAAATTTTCCCTGTTACACAGGGGGCATTTTTAGGTTTTTATATACAGATGAAATCAATATTGTATGTTAAAATCTCATTTATAGTACATCAATTCAAATATGGATGTATTCATATATTTTTATCTTAAAAATTCTCCTGAATGTACTTTAGAATTCCCCCTTCAATACATAGGGCATTTTTTTAGTTTATATCAAGTCTATTTGAGTTGACATCGTGCCATAAGATGAGATCCTCAAATATATGTTATTCAGGTTGACATCGAGCTTCACGCTAAAATCCCTGAATACATCCATAATTGTCATTGTTAAGTTGTATGTTCTTGCATGAGCAAAAAAAAATTTGTTTCTATGCATGAAAGGACAACCCTAAATGTCAAGAAAATTATCTCCCATATTTGTCAAATTCTGGAGATCAAGTTAGAAGAACTCTCAATTTCGGAAGCTTCAATCAATTAAGTTGGAAAAACATCAACCTCTATATCCTAAAGTCCATGACATGGATGGGTTCTAAAGGTCGAACTCAAGAAGCACACAAATGGCCAAGTTGTTGACGCTCTCTTCACTCAACAAGCCGCGAGAAAAGGCTGCAGTAAAAGAGCCCCCGTTCATAAATCTGATGACAAAATCACCAACCCACTATAGCTTAAGTCGAAGACTCGAGTAAGTTATAAAGGTCGAACTCAACAAGCCCAAATATGGCCGAGTTGCTGATGCTCTCCTCACTCAACAAGCCGTAAGAAAAGGCCGTAGTGAAAGAGTCCTTGCGCCTCAGTTCAATGATGATAGCTGTTCAATCTCAAACCAGATCCAGCTTAGTGATTACAATCAGATCCGTGAGATCTCTCTCTACTTGATCGATAGATTAAGAACTGCGAGGAAATGTTCAATTCGTGGCTACATTAAATCAATCTTCATATTACCCGCAGGTGATATTTCAATCTATTTTCAAATGATCAAGCTCAAAGCAAGTCAAAAGTCATCTCTCATCAAGTAGAAAGCACAGGACTGAGGGAACAATTCCATAGTCATACATAGATGATGACTGAACTAAAGGAATTTTATGATTATTCAGTCTCTTAAAGCACACGTTGCTAGACTAATAACTCAACATTGACCCTATATAAGCCGGAAGGCTGGGTCATCTGTATGTATCCTTCAACGAATCCGTCAAAGCAGCAAGCACATGGTTCATGGTGTACATACACTTCCTGATAAGTCAATAGGGACAAATCAGGTCAGTCCTTCATCAAGTCCGTCAAGCTCGAAGCTAAGACAGAAGGAATTTCAAATCCGATTAAGCACGGAGAAACCAATTCCCTAGTAGAGTCTTTCATCAAAACAAGCAAACCAATTCCTCCATCAAACCCAACCAAGCATGAAGCTAGGGTCGGAGGAGGCTCAAATCTGCAATGACATAAAAGAAAGAGATCTTCAACAAAGCCATTGAAGCAGATAATATATAGTGTAAGAACTCTTATCAATCCAACAAGTCGATTCTGACAAATCGGTCAAGCCAGTCATTTAGCATGTCCTGAATAAGGCGATATCTAATGACAAATTTAAAAGCTCGTAAGTTATTGAATTTAAAATGATCCAAGCTCTCGCCACCCAAAAGGTCAACGTTTTCAAAAATATGACTCACTTTGGCACATCACATTTGGGGGCATTTATTGACCTCCATATAGCCTAAAGTCAAGTCAAGCCACAAGTCTCGGCGGACTTGAGCGATAATACAATCGAGGCGAAATGCTGGGCGTCAAATCAACTCAAATGACCTCCAATCGAAGAACGGACTTCGCCATCGCATTCAACACATCAAAATTGGTCATGATATAATATTGCATGACTTGATGAGCAACCGATCAAGCACTCGAGTCGTCAACACGCCTGCACGCATATCAAGGTCAAGAGGCACTCACAAGAATCAAACGACCTCCGTTCACAAAATTGATCATGTCGTTAGTTTCAAAACATCAAAATCTATCAAATGAGGCTATGCTCGAATTCGTGAGTTTGTGCAAATGTCAGTGATTTGAATAACTCGAGGCTAAAATATATTGGATGTCAAAATCAACTCAAACTCCGATCGATAAACGACACTTGTGTAGTATGGAATTATCTTAAATTGATATATATTGACTATGTGTATTTATCGATATAAAATCCAAATTAAAATAATTTAAATTAATTTAAAAATTCTCAAATTATCTCTATGCTCAACCGTTCCCTCCTAGCTACGTGGGATCTCCCTAAAATCGAAATGCTCCTCGTCTTCGTTCGAGCAGTAACTGTTCCCCCCTTTCTTCTTCGGATTTCCCTCAACCGCATGCGTGAAAATTACGTAACTTTTCTGCTCTCTCTCTCTCTCTCTCTCTCTCTCTCTCTCTCGTCGGTGGTTCTTCTTCTCTATCTCTCTCCTGCTTGCAGCCCTACATACAATAGCGAAGCAATCCTCGCATCTACATGAAGATCATCTCTCCCTCTATTCCTCGCAATCCTCCCTTTAGCCTCGGTTTCCCTCCCTGCTGCACCGATCCTCCCTCAATCGAAGGCCAAAAATCTCACGACTCAATCTGTCTTAGCTCTCCTTTGAATGGCCGGCGGAACAGTGACGTTAGCAGAAAAATTTTCGCTGCTTAACTCTTGGCGGTGGACAACTTCATTTGTCGAGTCCGACCGCAATCTTACAAATATTCCGGCCGTCTTTTTGCGTCTTCCAGTCGAAACCGCAAGCCACACTCGGCCCGGCAAAAAAAAAAATCAGAAAAGGAATGGCAAGCCCTCAAAACCGCAGGCTCTCCACGATTCCCTCTCTCTCACCGCTGCAAAACCTTTGCGGCTTTTGTGTGCCATGGCTCATGCTCACTCTTCTCTTTTCTTACCCTAGAAAGAGAGAATTTACCCGCCACAAGAAAAAGGTGGTTCCATTTCTTCAACCTTCGTTCTCCAGACTTCAGTGCTTTTAGCATACGGAAGGAATCACAACTGACTTTGGAATACAATGCAGAAGCATCGCAGTACCAACAGAAGCCTTTTATAGCCCATATGAAGCACTTCGTACAAAATTATTTTACTGAAACTAGATCCTAATTGGGGAATTTTTTAAAATAAATATGATTTAAAATATAATTAGTAATTTAAATATCTAATCAATAAAATTTAAATATAAATATAGTCTTTTATTCTCATTGTAAAGTCTGCTAAACGCATTTATATATATAATTTTAAATTATTTTGCATCTAAGTTCGTGTAGTTATATATGATAGGTAAGTAATTATACCTATATTTAAATTTTATTTATTAGATACTTAAATTATTAATTATATTTTAAATCATACTTATTTTAAACCATACTTATATGTTAAATCATTTTGACAAATTTATTGGTGAATGAATCGATTTCTTCTTGGCTAACCGTTTTCACTTGGAAAAAAGAAAAATGGGATCTATTTTGTTATCCAGATTCCAGTACCTGATCTTCGATCAATCATACGGGAAAAGGGAAAATCCATTTGCAGTTCATTTTACCTCTAATTTGGATTATTTTTCAGTAGATGATTTGAAGATCTTTAGCTCATATACGTGTGAGATGAAAGCCGTGTCTGTCGTAGATTCTCTACTCTTAATAGGACGTCGAGTAGGCAAAACACGATCTGACTTCCTATAGGGATGACGCGAGTGCGAAATTCGTCAAATCTTTTGACTTAGAAAAATGAGAAAATAAAACATGTTAACTTAAGGGGAGCTAAATAGGAAAACTTGCAGTTAAGTTTAAACTAAAAAAGCGTCAAATAAGAAAAAGGGAGGGAAATTAAAATGACATACGACATATATAAAAACAAAACAAAATAAAAGAAGTGCCACTAGTTGACGGTCACTAATCACCGCCGGCCGGTCGCCGCCCTTGTCGCACATTGTCGATACGCACCATACCGTCTCGCCACGCCCGACCAGTCGTCGCTATCAACACGCCGTCGATCACCCTGCCATGCGTCGACCACGTATTAGCCACCACTGCCGGTCCTTTGTTGGCCGGCTCGCTTTAGTTGGTCACCGCCACCATTGATCGCTCGGTAGACCACTGTCACCATCGCTGGTCCTCTTATTGTCGATCACCGTTGGTAATCGCTGTATCGCTCTAACCACCACTGCCGGTCACTGCTGCGTCGATCGCTGTTTTCACTGCCGTTGACCACCGCCCTCGACCATCGCTATCGGCCACCACCGCTGGTCCTCGCCGCCGTCGATCATCATTGGTCACCTGGCTCACCGTCGACCACTCGCGATCGCATGCCGTCGACCACCGCCATTGGTCGCTGCCCCCACCACCGCGCTACCACGACACCACCGCTGTTGACCCGCGACCATTTTATCGCGACCATTCGTTGACCACGCCGGGGACGCCATGCCACCCTGCATTGGTCGCCATTCGTGCATTTATTTCAGAACCGCGTTGTCGATTGCTGCCACCACTAATCGACCTATTGTTGGTCAGCCGTCAGATTACCGAAATTCACACCGGTTGTCGATCATCACCGACAGCCATTCACTATCGCCGACTACCATCAATAGATAGCTCAACTACTGCGTAATTTGTCCTAATTGGTTTAGTCATTAGCTTTCACAACTATAATCTCGTTATTGAGAAAACTTAAATTTTGTACTCCAAAACAGATATATAGTAGAAAATTTTTACTGGGCTAGGCCCTGTGATTTTTTTCTGCTCTTTTTGGTATTTTTCTACATAAAAATCATGGAGTTTCTTGTTCACTCTTCAGATATTTATGTGTGTGCTGAATTTCTAGCACGCAACAATATCTAATACCTAAAATTAAATATTTATTTATCTAATAGTTTTATATGCTTAAAAATATATATTTTACTTTTAAAAGTGAGTGATGATGATATTTTTTATGTGATATTCAAGATTGAGGTGTTATATATATATAAATTAAAATTTAAGTATTTGATACATAAATACATAAGAATTATATGATATATATATATATATATAAATCCCCCAATATAAAAGTAATCTCAAATCTCATTGTGGATTATTTTATCTTCGTGCATGTGCCCGGTGGTTCTAATTCCATCTCTTTTAATGTGCTTGATTCCTCATCTTCCACATTTTTTTATATCCTAACACAATGAAGCTCCATGTCTTAGGGAGCAACTACAAGCTAAGTTGATTATGAACAATAGGACTTGCGCGCATATCAGTTTGCTATTTCAAAGCAAACGGTTCATGAAGACCGTTCCTGGACTTCGATATGCTTATATATAAAGAACGTCAAATACATAGTTGTGTTAAAGATGAATTCATTATTAGTATATTTAACAAATTTCATCAAGAAGAGACTACGAGACATGAAAGCAATTTGTTTCTGACTAGTTAAAACTGAAGTACAAAAATAATTTTGTTTGGAATAAATACATCGTCCAATAGCACTGCTTAACTTTTAGGGAGGACCAAAGGAGGAATAGTGTTTTCAAGAATTAAGAAAAATCTACAGACTACAGTAATATTCACAATATGTGACTATGTGAGGTGGCCGTAATATGACAGGCACACTCCCAGCTGCCAAATTAATTAAACCAAAAAACAATTAAAGCTAATATCACTACGCTATTAACTTCTGTAAAATATTGTGTATTTACAGACCATATCTCTATTGTTCTACACCTAAGCTACTCGTAAATCGTAATCGCCACCTGATGATTGAAAAGATGATTAACAAAGGCATAAAAAACAACTGATGAATTAACTTCTTCAGTCTCTCAGATCAAGAAAATCATTCCAAAACAATCATTTTATCTTCTTGTTTGAATTCAGCAAAGACGGTAAGCGCAAGCGTCTGATGAGATATGCCTTCCACCTACGATGACTGAATCGGGCCTTAGCTAGACCGGACTGTGGTCCGCTCGAATACGACGCACCACGAGAAACCTCCACCAGCGCCAAACGATCCCGATCGGAGCCCCCACCTTCACCGACTTCATGAGATTTTTGCAGCTTCCCATCGTCAAATACAATTGAAAGTTATACCTTATTTTATTATTGGATAAATCCATATTTATTTATGTTGACCTTCATATATGTGTTATAAATCGAGTCAAGCCTACAAATCGAATTCGACGGACTACAAAGATAACAGTATGCGAATTACAGCTCAAAATACACTCGATGTCTCGAAACGACCTCCGATCGACGAACGGACTTCGCCGTCGCATCTAGAATGTCAAAATTGATCAAAATATAAACATTGCACAATTTAATGATCAACCGTCGACGTCGGTATCGATATGGCGTCGCATGTCGGAAAGGGAAGGCTGTCTAAACGACCGTTCGTAAAACTAATCGTGTCGTTCAAAACGCGAAAACTACCAAAATGAAATGCGTTCAATTTGGTGCGCAAATGTCGAATGATTGAAAGTGATAGCGCGTAAATCAAGGCTGAAATATACTAGACGTCGCCAAAATCGGCATGTCCGACGGTAAGCGGATTTCATTCGCGTTGAATGTCAAATTGATCGTAATATAAATATTACAACGATGATCCGTCAAGCGTCGAGTTGTCGGCGTGATGCTATCGAGGTCGGGGAGCGTAAATCAAATGGCGCGGTTCGTGAAATTGATTATCTCGTTAGTCAAAACATCAAAATATATCAGTAAAATTTCGTCTTCAATTAGACAGTATACGAAAATCGATTGGAAATGATAGCGCTATTTTGAGTGAAATGGACTGTTGTGACCCAAGCACTCGATTGTAAAATAAAGTATTAATTCGTTCAAACATCGAATAACCAATCAACATATATATATATATATATATATATATATATATATATATATATATATATATCAACTCCATATTTTGAGCTCGGCGTAAAGTTCATATTAAAGTTAATTAAGCAATAAAAAAATCAATTTAAAAACTTAAATTAACCTAAATCCCTAAAATCATTCGGTTCGATCCTAATCCTAATGTGCATAGCGACCCGACCCGGTTCTCCCTCACGCGCGACCTCATCCCCTCTTCGTTCGGTTGAGGAACCGCAAAGGAGCAACCGTTCCCTTGACCGCAAAAAATTAAAAAAAAAAAAAAGATCCCGCTTCTCTCGGTTAATCAAAAATGGTCCCTCATCAGTTTAAAAAATAAGGGAACGATAGCAAGAAAAAATGAAGACTCTTCCCTCCCAGCCTCCCTCTTCAATTCGTCTTCCAAAACTGACACAGGAAACAGCAAGAAACCGCAAATGGCAGAAAAGAAAAGAAAAAAAAAACCTCAAGCATGCTCGGCTCTTCCCCTCGTTCATCTCTTTCTCTTTTCTCGATCCGATCCATTTACCTCTCTTTCACAAAAAAAAACTAGAATCCGACCACCTTGAATTCTCAGTCGTTTCCATAGTGAGTGTTTTGCAGCACTCTCGGGTCAGCGTCATACACGCTGGTACTTTTGGCACTCGTCCTGTTTTTGGTGGTCCTACTCATGCTGCTCGGTTTGGGTATATTTTCCATCCCCGTCTGCCTCTCCTATAGAACGCGCTCTGTCCATCTCTGCGCTCTCTGTTCCAATACCGTGATCAACCCGAGCGACGGAATCCAATCCAATCGAATCAAGGCAAAGCATAAGGGTTTTCTCTATTTCTTGCCTCTTCGTCCCTCCAGTCCATTGAACAAAACAAGCCTTCAAATTTTACTTCTTCATGATTTGGTTTGTCTAACTGAACATTGGACAAAGCCTGTAATGGAGAAAAGCGTAAATCCTGATCTTTTTTTGTCAACGATGGTTCCTTCATGAAAAGTTTAAACAGCTTCAGCAGATAAGCATGAGAAGGATTTTGCTGAGGAGTCCAAATCTGGCACTTCCACCAATTCCATCCTTTCCATAAAGCCTGTTGTTATTGCGAACAAGAGGCCGCTGGAAATCAAATCTAGTGATATGAAAAAGTCTAGGCCTTCTAGATCCAGTGCAAAATTAGGTTTAATCTTGAAGCAGAAGCCTAAGATGGTGTCTGCTCCTGTTAAACTGATTGAAGATGAAGAAGAGGACCGAGGAGAATCAGAGCTTGGGATTTCTGAGGAGTCTGCAAAGAAGCAGAAACTGAGGAAGTCAGATGCTTTCAAGTCAAAACCAGTTAATGGGGATGCTTATATCTTATGTGTCCATCGACTTTGGCGGAAGATGTTGATTGAAAGATTTGGAAAATGTGGCACGCCTTCTACAATAGTAATTTGCATTGCCATGTTCATACTTTGGTATTAATCAATTCTTTAAGTGACATGCAGCACCAGTTCCTCCTAGTGATCCTACAGTGAAGAATGATGGAGACAAGGTAGCTAGCCTTGTTGCCAAGAATGGAAGGTACTTCGAGGATGTTATAGGACAGAAGAATACTGGAGATACCCCATTTAAGTTTTTATTTGGCACAAGTTGTTCAGATTACAAATACTATGAGTATCATCTTCTTGAAGAGGAAAGATCCAACAAAAGTCAAATGATTCTCAAATAGTGTACCATGAAAGCAGTGGAGCTACTGTAAGTTTTGAAGTCTTAAATACTTCTAGAAAGACTCTTATACAGAAAAATCCTAATTTTTAGATTCCAACATCAGTTTTATATGGTGTTGATGGGGACATAAAAACTTATGCTACATCTAGGGAAAAAAATTTCCTTACATGGTTTGAAGACCATCATCATCGCAGTATGAGAAAAACTGTCACATGTCATTAGAAATCGCCATCGCTTCATCGAGAAGTGTATCATTTGATAAAGATGTATCGAAAACGGTCTTTAAAGAAGGAAGGTGTTTGATAAAATGCAAAAGAAAAGATATGCGCTTTGTCTTTATGCAGGTTTTAAGACCTCTTCATGCTAATTAGGGCATGAAGAGATGAAATTCAGTTGTTGTGTCATAAGACACCGCTCGCTACGCTCATCAGGACATATCGAGTAAGCCAAAATCGTTAGATGTTGCTCCCCCTATGCCGAAATGCTGTCAAAAGTTTGACTAAATCTGTGACATAAAAAAATGGAGAGAATAATTTTTGCATCGATATTTATTTTTATTTAGGTGATTAAAGGCCTCGTTATGCTCATCAGGGTGTAATGGGATTGAAATTCAGCCGATGTACTTCAAAACACCAACCATCACTCTCATAAGGGCGTGACAAGTAGGCCAAAACAGCTGATATTTACTGGTGACGCCTAATACCGCTGCCAAAATTTCATCAAGTTTTTGGGACTTAACAAAAAAAAAAAGGATTTAATATTATGTTAAATATAAAATATAAAATCCTAAATAAATGAATTGGAAATTAAATATAAATAAACTTGAAATAAATTTGAAAGAGACTTGAGTACAAAAAAAATTAAAAATCATATTTCAAATAAGAAAATAAGAATCAAACTCAAGTGAACCTATAAAACTTGAAATAAACTTGAATTCCTTTGATATAAAATGAACCAAAACTCAAAAGAGACTTAAGATAAATTTGAAGTTAGTTACTGAATACATATGAAACTTGAGCTGGGTTATGAAATGACAAATGATTGGTGGTAAGTCTAAATATCCAATTCCAAATTGAGAATATAGTGTGGAAGAAATTTGGTGGCTTTCTTACAAGCATAAGTTCGATTAGGCAACTCATGATCACTTATGAATTTAGCCTTTAAAAGGATCACTTCAATCCTATATTTGAAATTATATTTAAAACACATGGGAATCATGATATATCTAAGTGTTTAGTTTTAAGATTAATGGTATTCAAATGAAATTTATAAAAGGATTTACAATGTAATTAACTAGCTTGCCAATGGGTATATACAAACTCTTTCAATAATCACTCAAGTTACAGTACGTGATATATGGAGTGAATCAATAAAAATTCATATAATTTGAATTAGAGTTGTGATAAACTCAATGCTCATTTATAGGGGTAAAATCAGTTCTTTTTGGCTTAGAATAAAAGCTGAAAGTGACTAATTGGTAATTCGTAATAGCGAACAGAAGGTGTTAATTAAGGTATTCTCAAAAATACTCGCAGGGGCCCCAACACTATGTTGAATGCTTAAATTCAAGTGTGAGGATGTGCGTTGCTTCGGTTTCTTTGACAGCGGTTAACAAAATATAAAAATCTATTATAAAAATTTTAACTTATTAAAATATCTGAGAAACTAATTTTATCATGTGACAGTAGATCTGATCATCTATTATGAGCTAAATAGAATTGATAAGATTTAAAAGTTCTCAAATATATTCGAGTCAATCAATTAACTACCCTGATGATGGTTGTGTTGAATGGTGATTTCAACCGGAGGGGATACTTCTATCAAAATGTGATTCAATTTTCAAATCAAACTCAACTTAAATATTAATCTAAATACTGCTTAAATAAAATTCAATCAGCAAAAGCTTAAAAAAAAACTCAATCTATCCACCTTCTACAACTATTTGTTGAAGGTGACAAATTAAGAAAACTCTAGCTCACAAATGAGTCAATGTCAAATCAAGTATTCTGCTATGTTCATTCTCAATTAATCTATCATGGGACGTGGTCCGTGTCCTCAACTACTGGCCGTAGCTCCAGATGAAACATGATGAAAGTCCTCGACGGGTTTGACCGGTCCATTATATTAATCACGATCGTGATGCTCCCAATGGCTCCCGTCTTGAGTTCTGAATCATAGGGTATATTTGGGGAAACAACCCTCTTTCAACTATGGTGGACTTAAGTCTGTTTCCTTAGACAAATGTCACCCAGTCTAATGATGAGTAACCCATGTCTTGATAAGGATCCTTGGTCGGGTACTACCTCCTCACTAAGTAGACTAGGGACCATGATAGCCTAGGATGACGAAACCATGGGATCTTGATCGAGCATGTCATCATTCCCCCAACCATCCACTTTAAGCTGAAATGATGAATTTCATAATCTTAAAATTTGAACTCCATATCACTACTATTCACCATTCAACATGATCAAATTTTAATCGAATGTTCGCTCACCTATTGGGAGGGTAATATAGGGCTTGCCCTATAAGAAACCTAAAACCAGATCTAAAGTCCTCACCAAATGAGGACGAAATCTCTAGGTAGCGTCTTATCTACTATTCCATCTACCCTATAAAAATTTCACCGACACTTCAAATCATACTCTCTTCAATTCAATATTGACGAGAGGTCAGTGGCGAATTTTTGGAGCCCACAGATTTCTGGCGACTCCGTTGGGGATAGGTTTCTCTTCCTATCTTTGGCTAGTCGAACTTGAGCTATAGCAGTGGAGCATAATAAAAATTGAAAATTAAATAAATTATCAATGAAATTTAATTTAAGTCAATCATATTCTCATGACTAATTTGTTTATTCTGTTGTATCTCTACATTATAAAATTATGGGGTGATACATCAATTATTAACTACTAATCCACATCTTTCATTTGCAAAGATGAATCTTCAGAACACACTGTTCATCATGTAGCTAGGTCGCAGAGCCAAAATTTATTTGGTTAATGTTATAATCAATACTGGAGATGTTTGAGCTACTATTTAATTTGGTAGTATAGACTTCCCAGCCATTACTGCTGCAAATAATCTTCTACTTGAAGCACATGCATATTGTACACACCAACCTGTGCAGAGGAGGACAACCGAGATGACCATTACTGCTACTGAAGTTCCTCGAAAGAGAGCCATTCTATTTGAAAGATTATGTCATTCTAAGGTGCCATTCATAAAAAGAACAGTCATTGGAAGAAATTGTCAATCATGCCTGTGAATGCGACCACTCTGCCAATTGAACCTTCCGCACTAGGAAGGCATAATGCTGAAGCCTCCTCTTCTAGAGAAAAATTGAGTAGAAGGCAAAGGAGAAGAAATGCTGAACTGCGAGCTCAGCAGTCGCTGCTTGAATCACTAGTCATGTGACTAGACTTGATACCATAAGCGAGTGTCCCATTCATAACGAGTTTGAAAATCTCAAGTTTGTGAAAGAAATAGCTCTACCGGTGATATCAAATAATCATTCTTGGAACAACAACACTCAACTATAATCCCACAAAGGAGGCATCCTAAGTCTCTGTCCTCTAGAGTGCACAGGGTGATGGAAGTTGTTAAGGAGAAGGGTCTTATGAAGAAAAAGTATCAATGACTGATAATCAGAGAAAATGATAAAGCTTCAATAAAAAGGCTACACTCAGTGGTAATGCTCAAGATTGTCCTAAGAAATTCCTAAACAGTAAACATCGAGGTGTGACACCTGAACTGTATGTTCGGGAATCCACTACCGAAAGGTCCTAGTAAGAAAGAAAAATAAATATGGAGGCCGAAGCCCTCGAGAAGAAGTAACAGCATAAAAGCTTCTTCATCTGGAAGCAAGCTAACAGAGAGACAATGTAGAAAAAGAAATGCTAAACTGCGCACTTAACAGCCACTGTTCAAACAAAAAATAGTATAACTAGTTATGGAACCACAAGCGAGTGCTCCAACCCATAACAAGGTTGACATCCTAGGATGGGCAAAGTACTATACATGACGACCACATTCTCGAGATACAATAAAAATCCCCCTGCAAGACAGGGGCATTTTTTAGTATATCTATTTAGGCCGACATCGTGCTTCATACCGAGATCACTAAATAAATATACTTACTCAAGATGAAAAAAAAAATTCGTGAAAATTCTCCTGTTACACGAGGCATTTTTAGATTTCTACATATAAATGAAATCAATGCTACATGTTAAAGTCCTATTAAGAGCATATCAATCCAAATATTAATGTATTTGTATATTTTTCATCTTGAAAGTTCTTCTAAATGTGCTTTAGAATTCCTCCTACAAGACATGAGCCATTTTTTTAGTTTATGTTAAGTTTATTTGAGTTGACGTCATGTTATAAGACGAAAACCTCAAATATATTTTGATTTATATTAACATTGAGCTTTACGCCAAAATCCTTGAATATATCCATAATTGTCATTGTTAAGTTGCAGGTTCTTACATGAAAAAAAAAGAATCTATTGCTATGCAGTAATAGACAACCCTAAATGTCAAAAATTTATCTCCCCGATTTGTCATATTATGGAGATCAAGTCAGAAGAATTCCCAATTTTGGGAGCTTCAATCAATTGAGTTGGAAAAATATCAACATCTACATTCTGAAGTTTAGGACACAGATGAGTTCTAAAAGTCGAACTCAACAAGCCCACAAATGGCTGAGTTGGTGTCGCTCTGCACACTCAACAAGCAGCAAGAAAAGGCCACAATGAAAGAGCTCTCGTTCATCAGTCTAAGGACAAAACCACTAACCCACAACAGCTTAAGTTGAAGACTCGAGTAGGTTCTAAAGGTTGAACTCATCAAACCCAAATGTGACCTAGTTGCTGATGCTCATCTCACTCAACAAGCCATAAGAAAATGCCACAGTGAAAGAGCCCCTGCTTGTTAGTCTAATGATGATAGCTGTTCAATCTTAAACCAAATATAGCTTAGTGATTACATGCAACCAGAATCCAAGAGATCTTTTTACTTGATTGATATACTAAGACAATCTGAGAAAATCCTCATTTCAGAGCTGCCTCAAATCAATCTATATATTGCTCGCATGGTGATATCTCAATTTATTCTCAATTGATCTGATCAAGCTCAAAGTACAGATCAGAGCCAATCTCTTCATCAAGTCCGTCGAAGCAGAAAGCATAGGACTGAGGAAGCAATTTTATAGTTCATACAAAGCCGATGGCCGAACTAAAAGAATTTTGTGATTATTCAGTCTATTAAAGCACACATTGCAAGACTAATAACTCAACATAGACCTAGTATAAGCCGGAAGACTGAGTCATCTGTACCTACCCTTCAATGAATTCATCAAAGTAGCAAGCACATTATTCATGACATACATACACTTCCTGACAGGTCAATATGGACAAATCAGGTCAATCCTTCATCAAATCCGTTAAGCTTAAAGCTAGGATAGAAGGAATTTCAAATCCGACCAAGCACGAATAAATCGATTCCCCAATGGAGAACTTTATCAAAACAAATAAACCAATTTCTCCAATAAACTCAATCAAGCATAAAGCTAGGATTGGAGGAAACTCAAATCTAAAAGGACATAAAAGAAAGAGATCTTCAGCAAATCCATCGAAGCAGTACGTATATGGTGTAAGAACTGTTATCTATCCGACCAATCTATTCTGACAAATCGGTCAACCTCGTCATTTAGCAAGTCCTAAATAAGGCATCATACGAATGACGAATCCTATCAAAGCTTCGTAAGCTATTGCCATAAAAGCTGAAATAATCCAAGTTATGTGGCCAGCCCAAAGGGTCAACTAGTTTTCAACGAACGTGACTCGCTCTAAGCGTGAATCACATTTGTTAGGGGGTATTTGTTGACCTCCATATATGTTTCATAAGTCGAGTCAAGCCTACAAGTTGAATTCGATGGACTTTGGAGGTAACAGTGCGCAAATTGGGGCTTAAAATATACTGTACATCACCAAAAATGGACAAAATGACCTCCGATCGACGAACGGACTTCGCCGTCGCGTCTAGAATGTCGAAATTGATTTGAATATAAACATTGTATAATTCAATGATCAACCGATCAAGTGATCAAGCTATCAATATGTTGACGCTTATATCGGGAAAGGGAAGCTACGACAATATTCAAACAACCTCCATTCATGAAACTGATCACGTCGTTAGCTTCAAAATATTGAAAAATACCAAATGAGATTGTCTATGCTCAATTTGGACAAGTCTATTCAAATGTCGAATGATTGGAAGTGACAGTGCGAAAATTGAGGCTGAAATATAGTGGACGTCGCCAAATCAGCCCAAATGACCTCCGATCGATGAACGAACTTTGTCATTGTGTTCAGAACATCAAAACTGGTCAAAATATAAATATTACACAACTTGATGATCAACCGATCAAACGATCGAGTCGTCAACACCCATGCACATATATTGAGGTCAGGAGGCACCGACGCAAACCAAATGACCTTCGTTCATGAAATTGATTACGCTGTTAGCCTCGAAATATCAAATTCTATCGATGATATTCTCACTCGGACAGTCGCACCAAAAATCGATTAAAAATTATGTCATTTTAAGTAAATAATTCAATTGGACCTCGACTGAACCAAACTCCATTACAAAAGCGGATCACATCATCGTGCATTCTAAACATCAAATAAAATTGAATCATTATATATATATATATATATATATATATATATATATATATATATATATATATATATATATATATATATATATATATATATATATATATATATCAACCTCATATCGGTGTAAAGTTCACATTAAAATTGATTAAGTAATAAAAAATTAATTTAAAAATCTAAATTAACCTAAATCCCTAAAAATCATTCAGTTCGGCCCTAATCCTAATGTGCACAGCGATCCGACCCGATTCTCCCTCACGCGCGACCTCATCCCCTTTTCGTTCGGTTGAGGAACCGCAAAGGAGCAACTGTTCCCACCACTCTTCCCTTAACCACAAAAAAGAACTGATCCCGCCTCTCTCGGTTCATCAAAAATGCTCCCTCATCAGTTTTTTTTTTTAAAAAGGGAACGACAGCAAGAAAAAAAAAAATGAAGAATCACTTTCTCTTTTCTCGATTTGATCCCTTTACCTCTCTTTCACCGAAAAAACTAGAATCCGACCACCTTGAATTCTCAGTCGTTTCCATGGCGAGGGTTTTGCGGCACTCTCGGGTTAGCGTCATACACGCTGGTACTTTTGGCGCTGCTGCTATTTTTGATGGTCCTACTCATGCTGCTCGGTTTGGGTATATTTTCCATCCGCGTCTGCCTCTCCTATAGAACGCGCTCTGTCCATCTCTGCGCTCTCTATTCCAATATCGTGATCAACCCGAGCGATGGAATCCAATCCAATCGAATCAAGGCAAAGCACAGAGGTTTTATCTATTTCTTGCCTCTTCGTCCCTTCGGTCCGTTGAACAAAATACGCCTTTAGATTTTACTTCTGCGTGAGTTGGTTTGTCTAAGCGAACATTGGACAAAGCATGCAATGGAGAAAGCGTAAATCCTGATCTTTTTTGTCAACGAAGGTTCCTTTTAAAGTGGCCGCTGGAAATCAAATCTAGTGATATGAAAAAGTCTAGTCCTTTTAGATCCAGTGGAAAATTAGCTTTCAGCTTGGAGCAGAAGCCTAAGATGGTGTCTGCTCCTGTTAAACTGATTGAAGATGAAGAAGAGGACTGAGGAGAATCAGAGCTTGGGATTTCTGAGGAGTCTGCAAAGAAGCAGAAACTGAGGCAGTTGGATGCTTTCAAGTCAAAACTAGATAATGGGGATGCTTATATCTTATGTGTCCATCGACTTTGGTGGAAGATATTGATTGAAAGATTTGGAAAATGTGGCACGCCTTCTACAACAGTAAGTTGCATTGCCATGCTCATACTTTGGTATTAATCAATTCCTTAAGTTACATGCAGCACCAGTTCCTCCTAGTGATCCTACAGTGAAGAATGCTGCAGACAAGTTAGCTAGCCTTGTTGCCAAGAATGGAAGGTACTTCGAGGATGTTACACGGCAGAAGAATCCTGGAGATACCCCATTTAAGTTTTTGTTTGACACATGTTGTTCAGACTACAAATACTATGAGTATCAGCTTCTTGAAGAGGAAAAGATCCAACAAAAGTCAAATGATTCTCAAACAACATACCATGAAAGTAGTGGTGCTGCTGTAAGTTTTAAAGTCTCAAATACTTCTCAAATGACTCCTATACAGAAAAATCCTAATTTTTAGATTCCAGCTTTAGCTTTATATGGTGTTGATGAGGACATAAAAACTTATGCTACATCTAGGGAAAAAATTTCATGGTACATTTCGTCGTCATCTATGGCGAGATGAATGGTTGCGAAAAGACATTCATTGCCACGCTTATCAGGGTGCACCGAGTAAGTGTACCGTTTGATGCCTAAAAGAAAAAGATTGTATATGCACATGCTTGTCTTTATGCAGGTTTGAAGACCTCGTCATGCTCATCAGGGTGTGACGAGATGAATTCGGTGTTGTGTGCTCGCCTTAATCATACGCTCCGTGGCATACTAAGTAAAATAGTTAGATTTCTCCTTATGCCAAAATGCAGCCAAAAGTTTGACTAAATCTGGGACTTAAAAAAATGGGGAGAATAATATTGCATAGATATTTATTTTTATGCTCGTGATTGAAGGCCTCATTATGCTCATCAAGGCATAACATGATTGAAATTCGGCCGAGGTGTTTCAAAACACCAACCCTCACCTCATCGACGGGTAAGCCAAAATAGTAGATGTATGTTGCCACGGGGATGATGCGAATAGCAGTGCTGCCAAAATTTCATCAAGTTTTTGAGACTTAACAAAAAAAAGGATTTAACATTGTGTTAAATAAAAAATATAAAGTCCTAAGGAAATGAATTGGAACTGAAATATAAATAAATTTGAAATGAATTTGAAAGAGACTTGAGTACAAAAAAAAATTGAAATTCATATTTCGAATAAGAAAATAAGGATCAAACTCAAGTGAACCTATAAAACCTAAAATAAACTTGTATTCCTTTGATATAACATGAACCGAAACTCATAAGAGACTTAAGATAAATTTGAAGTCCAGTTACTAAATACATATGAAACTTGAGCTGGAGTTGATGATAAATCCATATTAGATCTGAAGTATTTTTATGTGAACAAATCATATTTAATATCAAACAAAGTGAAGATCTCATTTGAATATGATATGACAAATGATTGGTGGTAAGTCTAAATATTCAATTCCAAATTGAGAACACAATTTGGAAGAAATTTGGTGGCTTTCTTACAAGCAGAAGTTCAATTAGGCAACTCATGATCACTAATGAATGTAGCCTTCAAAAGGATCACTCGAATCCTATATTTGAAGTTATATTTAAAACACATGAGAATCATGATATATCTAAGTGTTTAGTTCTAAGATTAATGGTATTCAAATGAAATTTATAAAAGGATTTACAATGTAATTAACCAGCTTGCCATTGGGTATATACAAACTCTTTCAATAATCACTCAAGTTACACTACGTGATATATGGAGTGAATCAATAAAAATCCATTAAATTTGAATTAGAGTTGTGATAAACTCAATGCTCATTTATAGGTGTAAAATTAGTTCTTTTTGGCTTAGAATAAAAGCTGAAAGTGACTAATTAGTAAAAACTTGAAAGTTCTTTAATAACTACAAGCCAAATGACATTTGAGAATTGAAAAATTCAATAAGCAATTCATATGTGAGTAATATTTTAAAATCAAAATACCTTCAAATGCCACCGGATTCGCAATACATTGTACAAGAGAACATAAGGCATTAATTAAGGCATTCTTAAAAACACCCGCAAGGGCCCCGACACTATGTTGAATGCTTAAATTCAAGTGTCTGAGGATGCTGTGCGGGTTGCTTCCCAGTTTAGTTTTAGGACTGGGTCTGGGTTAACAAAATATTAAAACTAATTAGAAAAATTTTAACTTATTAAAATATCTGAGAAGCTAATTCTGTCATGTGATAATAAATCTGATCCTCTGTTAGGAGCTAAACAGAGTTGACAGGATCTAAAAGTTCTCAAATATGTGGGCCCTAAAAATTCACCACCGACCTCTTGATGAAGAGAGTATATTAAATGTCAATCAAACTTTCAGAAAGCAGATGAAACAGTAGACAAGACACTACCTAGAGATTTCACCCTCATTTTGTGAGGACTTTAGATCTGGTTCAGGTTTCCTATAGATGCGAGCACCTATAGTTAATTACCCTTCTTAATGCTGAGAGAACTTTGATTAAATGTTAGATCGCTAAATGCATGGCGTATAGAAAGACAGAGTTTTGAAATTTAGAATTCATGAAATTCATTATTTTAATGTAAAGAAGCGATGGTTAATGATCTAGATCCCATGGTTCCATCATCCCGTGCGGGTCCCTCCTACTTAGTTAGAGGAGGTAGTCGACCCAACTTGATAGAAGGATCCTTGTCAGCAGCCATGGGTTGCGTCGTCCAAAAGAACCTTGTAGACTTGGGGTGGCGTTTGTCTAAGGTGATAAGCTTAAGTCTACCTTAGCTGAGAGATGACTTTTTGCCTTATCAAGTGCATTCTATAATTCACAACTCAAGGTACAAAGCCATTGGGGAGCATACGGGCTACAGTCGTGACCATAATATAATGGTGTCATTTGGTGGCAACCACCGAGAAGACTCACGGTAATCGCATCATATGTGGAGCGTCGGCCATACGCATGAGGACACGGGCCACATCCTTGTTGGCATGAGATTGATTGAGAGTGAATATAATTGTGTACTTGATTTCACATTGGCTCCTTTGTGAGCTAGAATTTTTCTTAATTTGTCACTTCCGACAAACAATTGCGGAATGTGGATTGGGTTAGATTTTACTTTAAGTTTTTAGAAATTAAATTCCATTTAAGCATTTTTAGATTGGTACTTAATTTTGCAAGAACATTTTGATGGTAAATATCCCCTCCAATTGAAATCTTCATTCAACACAGCCATCATCGAGGTAGACCCTGTCAACTTTGCTCATTTGCTAATAAAGGATCACGTCTATGACTTGTATTCATGAATTTGGATTTGAGATATTTTAACATAAATACTTTGAAAATTTGGATAATAATAAACCCCTCCGATTAGATTCTACAATCAACACAACCATCACTAGGGACTGAATGATTCTTCATTTTGTTATTCCAGATCATGTCGACTCTATTAATTTAATAACAGAGAATCATATCTAGATTTATATTTTGAAAATTTTGAATTTGAGAATATTGAATATAAATATCTTAGATATTTTTGATAATAATGACCCATCTAGTTGATATCTTCAATCAACTCAACCATCATTGGGATGTGAATGATTTGAATATTCACATTGTAATTTGATAATTTAATTTTAAGATTGAACCCCTCCGATCAAAATTTACAATCGGCTCAATCAGCACTAGGGTTAGATCAAATTCTCTTCTTAGTGATTGAGCATTTGAATTAGAATCAATCCTCTCAACTCTTATTTTGCAAGGAGGATTGGATTGATTAAATGGGACTTACGACTTCACCATATAGATAAAGCGGCCCAATTGAATTTATTTCATCTCGAAATATGGTCATTTGCATAAATCTCGAGATAGCGATTAAGAGTTTGACTACCTCATAATGCATGCATGAATGATTTCATTTTAAAATAGTTCATTGTCCATATGCATTTAAACATAAGCCTTCAACATAAGATTTGCATTGAAATACGTGTAAGGCTTATCTTCTTAGAATATTTGTGTGTATTTAAACGTCACAAGTTAGGAAATGTATTCATCTTGTGATTGTGTAATATTCATTTCATTTGTATATTTTGACTATCAGCACGTATTTCAATACATTAATTATGAATGTAAATTTTTTTTAAAAATATGTGCTTAATTAACATGCGATCTTTAATTGCTTGCACGCATATAATTGTCTCAATATATATGCATATAATGTTGCCCCTTATAACTTATTACACATATTTTGAGATTTAAGCTTTAGACTATCTTGAGATGAATGGGAAACATATCCTTTCATGTATTTTGCAAAATGATTCTCCCCCATTTTTTGTCCCTATATCATTATTCTTTAGTAAGATGGGCCCCACAGGGAGATTCTTTCTCTTCATTATAAATAGAAGGGGATGAGCATTCATTTTAACAATCCCTCCCATTTATAATTTACTTCTTAGTTGATTGCTTTGAAGATTTAGAGAAGCTCATTCAAGTGTTTGGTAATAGGTACATTCATTCCTTTCTTTCATTTTGTTCCTCCTCTTCTTCTTATCTTCCTTTTTTTTGCACCTTATAGGATTTTCATTTACATTTGTCTTTAGTCAGCATTTTCATTATAATGTTTAATTACTTTTAACTTATTTTTAATTTCATTTAGGCCACTTAATTACTTAAGATACTATTTACTCTTGTCTCTTATAAATCCAAAGTTTTTGGTAAAAATTTTGACAGCACCTCCCCTAGTCGAGGGGATTCTACCAAAATTAGGTCTGTTCACCCATCTAAAAAGACGCATATGGGTGGTGTTTTGCAATACCACGATCGCAGATTCTTCAATCTATTTATCTAAAAGGATGCACATAAGCTTTTAGAATATTTGCATAAAATCAAACATAATATATTTTATATATTCACATATATTTTATTTATATATTTGCAAGGCAGGTGGCAACCAATATATATATATTTTCACTGTTTTGATTTTGCCTCTCTTTTTTTCTGTATATCATTGGAAAAGAGAGGAAGAGAGAGATAAACTTTGTTGTAGGAAAAAAAATTATATATATATATATATATATATATATATATAAACTATTGTTCACGAGTAGAGAGAGAGAGAGAGAGGAGAGATAAAGAGGATGAAAGAGTTAGAGAGACAGTTAGAGAGGACAAATAAATTAAAAAAAAATCTTTCGGTTCAGAGAGAGAGAGAGAGAGAGAAACTTTGTTTTAGGAAGAAAGAAAATATTTTTTTCTTATTATTTTTTTAACTCTCTGTTCACACGTAGAGAGAGAGAGAAAGAGAAACTTTGTTGTAGGAAGAAAGAATAAATATTTTTTTTTTCTTTTTTTTTTGAACTCTCTGTTCACACGTAGAGAGAGAGAGAGAGAGAGAGAGAGAGAGAGAGATGGTGGTTTACTGGATGGAAGAGGAGCTCGGCTTGGCTGTTGTTCCGATGTGGAGAGTTGCGTTAGCTTCTCAGTTGAGGAAGTGAGAGAATGGGGTTGGTTTGCTGCATAGAGGAGATGAGGACGGAAAAAGAGAGAGAAAAGACAGCGAGAAGGTTCACCGGCTGGCTGGTTTCGCGTGAATAGCTGGGACAGAGGGATGGATCACCGTAAGTGTGGATGGCTCGAACTCTAAGTGACGGGAGACGGAGTTTACGTAGTTCGGCTGGTGGGACGTTCGTCGAAGGGCAGAAAGCAGATAGAGGGATTAAAGGGAAGGCTTGAGGTTAGAGGTGAGGATGTGCTAATGAGAACGACAGAAAGGGTTGCTGCGCTTCTCCTCGAGGTTGAAGTTCCACCTGAAAGGAAGAAAAGACGAAGAGGAGTCGGGCACAGCCCTCTCGAGATGGGCTAAATTTTAAAATTAAGCCTAATTATTAACAATTAATTGGGTCGTAAAAAATCTAAAATAGGCATCAGCTCTGACGGCGTTGGCTACTAGCTTACTGGCTAGACATAATTTTTTTTTTTTAAAAAAATTAAGTAGACAACTCTGTGGCAACATCGCTCATCGTGTCATTTCGACGCTGATATCGTTGGAAAGGTAATGAAAAATTAAACAACTTTTATGTTGATAACTTTCGACGAATCTTGCCCGGGTAGCTGCAGTTTTTGAGAATGTATGAATTTTAAAGTTGCAAAAGTTAAAGTTATTGCGGCAACCCTCGTTTTTTGGCCATAATACAAAAATTGTTGAATATATATTATTCTTTGGTAATATTAGACACTCTCAATATATTCTGTATATAAATTGAGTTTTAATGAGTTTACTCATTTTTAAAAAACAATCAGTTCTTTTCTTTTATTTGAAGATATTTTCTAACACTTGCTAACATTTACTTCTCTGAAACACATTAGAACTAATAAGTTGAATTTTGACTCGAGATATACCTCCATTTGACTCTTTACCATAATAAAAATATATATGACAAAAAGTTCTTAAATCAGATTTGAACTATATGTAATTCCACATTGAATCTTTCCTCCTCGCATGTGAATTAACCAAAATAAATAAATAGTAAACAACACTAGGATTATACAATGAGGAGTAACTGAATGAGTAACCATAATAAATATAAAAACAGTCACAAGTACATGCCATCAATCGTATAAAAAAGATAATACATCTATCGTCGTCGATGCCTGCATGGTGGAATCACATCGCTACCAGGAGTGTAATGGGATGGTGGTCGCTGCGGTCGATCACGTAGATGATGTTGTCGATGGTCCTCCTCCTCTTCCACCTGCTCCACGGGGTGTTGCGAATATCCTAAGTTAGTAACATGAGGTATATCAGCTGAAGCTTGAGTTGGCAGCGAATACCCGAGGTACACTTAGTATGGCGGTGTCATATAGAATGACGGTGGACCATATGCCGGCGGGACAGCTGTGTGCCATGGGTCAGAATGGTGGGTGTACAATACAGTGAATTTTAATTGATTTGAAGCACATATGACATACTCAACATTATCTATGGTAGACCAACCCTGAATAGCAAATTGCAACTACTTCTTCTCATGAAAACACATACCTTCAAACAATTCATCTGGAATGTAGTTCTCCTCCTCAAAGGCCGAATCATCTGATGGGCCATCAAATGTAAGGTCCTCATCCCATTCTCTAGCTGTTTCAGCGCTACGGAAGTATTCGTTGTTTTGTATCAAGTGTTCTTCAGTATGAATTATTCTAATTGAGTAATCGACAATCAAGTCTCTGACCCCGAGGGATGGTTCTGTGGCCCGTAAGTCAGCCCGCTCTGCGTTGTTATCATCCTCCTCATTATCATCACTACTAGCTCCACTAGGCATAATTTCATATCCAACATTTTCAGGAGATAGTGGATTCATGCCATTACCTTCTAGGTCACCCATAACAGCAGAACTTATCTAAGCAAAATAATCATGTTCTCTTACTGTAGACCCATAGCATTCCACTCGAGTACTTAGCTGAGAAGCTGGTGTGATGTACTCAGTGCTCGTTCGAGCTCTATGATATTCCTCTATATTGTTAATCTCCTTATCTCCACACGACAGTTCTTCAACTTCGACATAAACCACAATAGATTGCACACATGCTGCATTAATTATAGCTTCACAAACTTCTTCATCATTAATGTGACTTGCAATAAATCCAACACTAATAGGAAAACAATCCACCAGATTAACAAAGAACTTTGCTGGATCTAGCTTCAACGACCATATTATTCGCTTCTGTAATTCCTTGAATTTAATCCACCATGGGATTTGGACTGGATGATTTTTCCCACCAACATATGTTGGAATGAAATCGTCGCTTACGCTGAGTTCACCGCCATAATAAAGAACTATACAGACAGTATCTAAACTCATAGCTAACTAGTAATAATAGAACACTAGTAATCTTTCATCTCACCTGATCAATATAGATAATTTAATTCAGGAGAAATACAATGATGAGACTAAATGAACTACCACCTATTACGTACAAAAATGATTGGATTAATAGATGATATAGAAGGCTGAAAAATACATTGAGATTTTATATCCTAAATCTTATACTCTATAGGTAACTTGATGATGAAAGTGCAAGAAATGCATTATGATGACCTAGGCATCTAATTTTCTACACACTCAATCCTAATAGGTGAAGTCAAAATGGAGCATGATCTTGAAACAATCACACAATCCTAGAAGGCAACATGATGCCTCTCATAATTATCAAATTATTTAAGCATAACAAATAAAATCAAAATACTGGAATGTCACAACAATCAATTTGTGTGACGACACAATTATAAAAGTCAACTAGTCTCTTTTGTATTTATTAGATCGACATCTCAACCATCATTTTTAGGGAATCCTAAAGCAATCCCATACTTCATTTGCAAATAAACATCACGCAAAGAAAAATTCATCGAAAAATATCATGCACAAAACATATGCACTTAATCCAACTAAAGAGCTTAATAATACTTAATCAAACTAAACTTATGCACTTAATCAAACAAAAAATATGCCCACAAATCAACTTTTCCTAAAAAATATAAACACCACATACAAAATAAGATTTAACACAAATTTTCTATGAAAATCAAACTAAATAGCTTAAACTTACTAACTAAACTCATAAAAATAAAAATCTAACAATTTTTTTTTTCATTTAGGGTTAAAAATACCTAAATCGGCGGAAAAAACCAACAAAAAGTCTTGCGAGCTTCTCCTTCACCGGCGGCGAGCTTCCTTGGCCGGCGGTGAGCTGTGTCTTGGCCAGCGACGGGCACGAGCAGCGGGGACATGGATTTGGATGGGGAAAGAATGAAAAAATAAGCGAGGGCGAGCTTCAGTTTTTTCTTTCGCCTAAATTGGATGGGCGGTCGCTGTCAATGATTGGGACCATTAGGACTAGCCTATTTTAAAATTTTCTTTTTCGCTCTAATTAGCTAATTAAATTACTAATTAGGCCTAATTTAAAAATTAAGCCCTCTACATTTTTTTTTTATCCTGAAGATTGCTGAGTTATATTCACGCATAAAGATATAATAATAATAATAATAATTGTTGCGTGCTAGAAAACCAGTCGCGGTAGAGTGAAAGTTTACGCCTTAGCCTTGTTGAAGTCCGACACACACAGTAATTAAAGAGCGAGAGACACTCCAAAATTTTAACGTGGAAAACCTCGAAAGGGGAAAAAACCAGCCTTGATAAAAGCTTCCACTATGTATGTTTCATAGTACAAAATCTTCCCGATAACGGATTCTGAGCGCATATAAGAGGAATAATAACGTGTAACAATGATCGGGTTGTAATTATTCGATGGTGGAGATCGGGTAACCTAGAATACAGGTACAATTAGTGACGGCCGGTGGTAGGTGGCGATGGTTGATGGCCACGGCGGAGTGCAATCTTGCTTGGGGTGCGATCTTGCTTGGAGGATCTTCAAGCTTCAGAGCTCTCTCTTCCTCCTCACTTGGGCTTTTCCTCTTCTTCCTTGCTCGGACTCTTCCTTTTCTTCCTTGTTTGGACTCTTCCTCTTCTTCCTTGCTCGGGCTCTTCCTCTTCTTCTTTGCTTGGACTCTTCCTCTTCTTCCTTGCTTGGGGTGTGGCAAGGATCTGCGGTGGCGGCGGTGGTGGACGGCCGTCGGCGGTGGCTCTTCTTCACTTGTTTCAGCTCTTCTTCACTTGGCTTTTCTTGGCCTCCTCTTCATGTGAGGAATGAAGGTCTATTTATAGATGGGATGAGGGGCATTCTTGTAAATTCATGTAAAGCCGTCTGCACTCCCTCGATCGGACGCGGCTGGATGATTCCTTCGATCATTTGATGTATTTTGAGCATTTGGATGCTCGAAATCGAATTATGAGATCTTAGGCTTGTTAGATCCGCTCGTCGACGCCGATTTGACTATAAACACTCCATATTTGAGAGCTGTTTGAGATTTAATTGATGTCCCAAAGATTCCAATGATATTTTGGTGCTTGATCTCGATCGTATTAACTCAAAATCATATATCGGTTTTAATCAAGATTTGTGCTTTGACTAGTATTTTGAGAGCCATATCAGTTCAACCGATAATGTGAGAGTAAATCTTCTCTGGGAAGCTTTTGAGGTACTCTTTCATCTCGAAGTTAAGATCTTGATCGAAGGTGATGGAAGGCGTGGTTGAGCTTGTCCGAGATAACATGATTGACTGTTGATTTCCACAAACCACCCCAACTCCAGGGGTAGGAAATTTTATCTTCGATGAGGCCAAGTGATAGCAGAAAATTGATTGGAGAGGCCTCCAAGATTGCATTATATGCGAATCGACTTCACCACTATGAATTGTATTAAATGAGTCACTTGTCGAGGAATTCTCCGGTAAGGGAAGAGTGATTGTCCCTTCACGTCTTGGGTGATTATCAAACCCATATAGTGGTCCAACAGCTGGTTGGAGCTTTTGTCTAGCTAGGCCCATGTTAAGAAAAGTTGAGTAAAATAAGACATCAACAACTCCCATTATCGATCAAAATTCTTTTCGTTATTAAGGATCACCGATCCTGTGATGACAAGTGGATCTTGATGAGGGATATGGACTCCTTAAGTCCGAGTCATTGAAAGTGATGGAATGATCAATGAGACTTCTTCAACTCGGTTCTTTGGAGGATAGAACTTGATTATAGTATCGATCCTCTGCGATTGTTTGATTTCTCCAATTATTTGATGATTATTTGGTTGTTTTGTGATGTTTGTCCCCCAAAGCGGAGGTGTGTTTGTTTGAGGTGGTTGATTCTTCATAAAACGACGTAGGTATCCTTGTTGAATGAGTCTCTCGATTTCTTCCTTGAGTTGTATACATGCTTCAGTAGTATGTCCACGGCTTCGATGAAAATGACAATATTGCTCCTGATTTCCTGAATTCGGTTTCAATGGATGCTTGATATGTTCTTCTTCATGCGAATAACCATCGAGGTTAACACGAGATGTGTTGGTGTGTATGTCTTTTCCGGTCGAGGTTCACGTTGTTGATATGGGGTGAGGGAGATCATGACTACCTTGTCGCTTTTGATGGGCTGTCCACATTTCTGGGTGTTTTTGTTTCCGCATATTGTTCAAATTGTTTTGCGATGAGCATTAATAGCTTCATCGGAGATTTGTGCTTCTACACGATGAACTAAGTCGGCATATGAGGACCGTGTCCCATTAATGACTAATAGAAAGGCCCTGGACGGAGCCCTCCAAGGAAAACTCCTCTTAATAGTTCAGGGTCTACCCCAGGTATTTGGCGAGCTTCTAAAGAGAACCTCTAGAAGTATTCTTTGAGTGATTCACCCTCGTTCTGTCGAATACTGGAAAGATGGGAGGAATCTTTAATGATTCTCCGATTTGCAATGAACTGTTCCACAAAGAACCTGGCGAGTTCGTTAAAGGTATGGATCCCCTTGGAAGAGAATAGAACCAAGTCGCTTGCCCTTTGAGGGTAACAGGAAAGACCGTGTCTCGGAGCTTCGTTGATATGCATAATAGTCGATGTGTTCGTGGGTCCATCATAGAATCAATGCAAGCTTGAAACCTACGGAATTGGATGTCAAGAATGGCTTCAAGTAAAGGTGAGACTCTCCTCATGCGGTGGGTGAAGATGATTTCTATCTTGAAGGTGAAATTCATCTTGTATTAAGCGTCGTACTTAGCGAATGTCATGATGTCGGATTAATGAGATGAGCATGTGTGAAGCTATCAACAACGACGGTGGATTAGTGCCGGTTGACGCGATGGATGAGTGGAACTAGCGGTCGAGGAGATCGGACGGTCTCCATGCGGAGGAACTCGTTCGGAGGATTAGCGTTTTGACCTCCTCCGGGCAATGACCGATCTTGGGGGAGATATGTTTGTCGTAGTAGCGGCTGTTGTAGTCCTTGCAAAAGCTGGATCATTTTATTTTGAGACTCCTCCATTCGGTGGACACGATCTTCCAAAGAGATTCCCGTTCCGCCCTCAACTTGGCGTCCTTGGTTGAGGATGGGTTTTGAGAATGACGGAGTTGGAAGCAGGAAGCTCATGTGGCAGTGTTGTACTATTGGCCATAACGTGGATGTTCCATTGTGGTTGAAGAGTTTTACATCCACAGGCGCAACTGCGTCTTTGGAAAACCAGTTCGCGGTAGAGTAAAATTTATATGCCTTGTTGATTAGACACACACGTAATTAAAGAGCGAACATGAGACACCCAATTTTAACGTGGAAAACCTCAAAAGAGGGAAAAAACCACTTGAAAAGATTCCACTATGTATCCTTTTCAGAGTACAAAATCTTCCCGATAACAGGATTACAGAATTCTATTTGAGAAAGGGACAACAGCTGTGTAACGATGATCAGTTTATAATAGTTGCTGATGGTGGAGATGCGGGGTAACTTCCGTGAGAATCTGAGTACAATTAGTGACGGCGGTGGTGGCGATGGTTGATCAGCTGGGAGTGCAATCTTGGGGTGCGACCTTGCTTGGAGGATCTTCAAGCTTGAGCTCTCTCTTCCTCCTCACTCTTCTTCTTCCTCTTCTTCCCGGACTCTTCCTTTTCTTCCTTGCTTGGACTCTTCCTTTTCTTCCTTGCTTGATTGGCGGCAAGGATCGGCCAGTGGCCGGTGGTGGTTGACGATCGTCGAGCGGTGGCTCCTCTTCTTCACTTGTTTCAGCTCCTCTTCACTTGGCCCCATTTCTTCTTCACTTGGCCTCCATTTGTTCTTCACTTGGCCTCCATTTGTTCTTCACTTGGCCTCCTTTCATATGAGGAATGAGGGGCTATTTATAGATGGAGGCGTTCTGTATCAAAACCCGTACCACTACCATCGACGGCTCAAAATGATCCCCTTGATCATATGATGTATTTCGCATTTGAATGCTCAAATGAAATTGAATTGTAGGATCTTTGGCTTGTTGGAATCGTCGTCAAGAGGCCGATCACTATAAACACTTCATATTTGAGAACTATTTAATGATTTAACTGATATCCCAAAATTTCTAAGGATATTTTAAGAGCTTGATCTCGACCAGTTTCAACTTCGGATCAGCTTGCTTTTAACATCAAGATTCGTGCTTCGACTAATAGTATTTTAAGTGTCATGTCTTCTATTTTGGATGACATTATCCTAATTCATCCAAAAATATCTGAAATTTTTTTTTCTAATTAAATGTCATAATGAGTAGAAGTGTTTTTTTTTTTTAAATAAATGTCATAATGAAGAGAGGTTTTTTTTTTCTAATTAAATATCATAATAAAGAGAGGTTTTTTTTTATTAAATGTCATAATAAAGAGAGGTTTTTTTTTTAATTAAATGTCATAATGAATGAAGGGTTTTTTTTTAAATTAAATATCATAATAAAGAGAGATTTTTTTTTTTAAATGTCATAATGAATGGAGGTTTTTTTTTTTAAATTAAAGGTCATAATGAATAGAGGGTTTTTTTTTAAATTAAATGTCATAATGAATAGAGGGTTTTTTTTTTTAAAAAAAAAAACTAAATGTCATAATGAAGAGAGGTTTTTTTTTTTAAATTTTTTCTTTCCCCTATGGTGGATCTATAAAACCCCTTGGGAAGGAGAGAAGGCACCTTCTCTTCTTGAGTGAGGTTTGTTTGAGGTGATCAAGAAGGCGATCAAGAGGCGTTGGGGAGCGATCAAGGCGGATCTCAACGATATCTCTCAAAAACCACTAGTCAAAGCACAAATCTTGATGTAAAGCGATTTTGAGTTAATCCGAGATCAAGCGCAAATATCATTGGAATCTTTGGGACATCAATTAAATCTCAAAGCTCTCAAATATGGAGTGTTTATAGTCAAATCGAGCGTCTCGACGAGCCGGATCTAACAAGCCTAAGATCTCATAATTCCGACTTCATTTGAGCATCCAAATGCTCAAAATACATCAAATGATCGAAGGAATCATCCCCGCCGTCCGTCGAGGGGAGTGGTGCAGGCTTTACATGAATTCTGAGAATACGCCTCCATCTATAAATAGGCCTTCATTCATACATGAAGAGGAGGCCAAGAAAAAGTGAAGAAGAGCTGAAACAAGTGAAGAAGAGAATACCAGCCGGCGTTGACCACCCACCACGTCAGTTGATCCTGCACGTCAATCACAAGCAAGGAAGAGAGGAAGAGTCAAGCAAAGAAGAAGAAGAGGAAGAGCAGAAAGGAAGAAGAGGAAGAGTCCAAAAAAGGAAGAGTCCGAGCGAGGAAGAAGGAAAAGCAGTGAGGAGGAAGAGAGACTCAAGCGAAGATCCCAGCGAATCCACAGCAAGATTTCAGTGGCCATCAACCATCGCCACCTTTCGTCTAAGTAATCTGTATTCGCCAAGATTCACCATCCAATATGTAATTACAGATCATTCGCATTATTCCTCTCTTATATGCGTTCAGAATCCCGTTATCGGAAGATTTTGTACTTATGAAACATACATAGTAAGCTTTTTTTCAGGCGTGGTTTTCCCCTTTCGAGGTTTTCGCGTTAAAAATTTTGGTGTCTCTCGCTCTTTAATTACGTGTGTCACTTCACAATTTAAGAAACTTTCACTCTACGCTGACTGGTTTTCAAGCGTAATAATAATAATAATAATAATAATATTATTATTATTATTAATATTATTAATATTATTATTATTATTATTTAGAATTTGATGGAGATGGATGGGACGAAACCGGCGATGACAGTGTACCGAAATTAAATTCAGCTTTGAGGTGTCGGAAAATGGAGTTTCGGCGAGATGCAATTGAATTTTAATTAATTAATTTATTATTATTATTTTTATTTTTATGTCCGGCCATTACTTAATAATAAATTATATTTATACAACTTAAAGTAAAAATTTATTTAGATTAAATATGTCAATACGTGAGGGATATATATATATATATATATATATAATTTAATAATAATATTATTATTTAAATATATATAATTTAATTTAAAATTGCTAAAACTAAGTTTGACAACTGTATTCATTTCATCTTTATTATAATAGATAAAATTCTAAGATAACTTGGTTTAATTTTATTATTTTTTTATCATAATCTTTATAATAGCCAATTACTTATATATATATATATATATATATATATATATTTAAGTTCAACATAAAACAATCAATTTAATTAATTTAATTAATTTATAAATATGGCATCATTATTGATATGACCCTGAAAATTCTCAGTCGAAGCCGCGAATCTTGATGCAGCAAATCAAAATCAAATTGGTCAAGACTTAAAATATCATTGAAAACTTTGAGACATCGCTTAAATTTCTAAAAGCTCTCAAATATAGAGTGTTTATAGTCAAATCGGCGTCTCGGACGGTTCCAACAAAGATCTTACAATTCGACTTCATTTGAGCATTCAAATATACAAAATATATCATATGATCGGGAATCATCATGAGCCGTCCGATTGGAGGAGTGGTTCGATTTTGCATGTATTTACTGAGCTCCTCCATATAAATAGACCTCATTCCTCATATGAGGGGAGGCCAAATGAATGAGAAGGGAGGCCAAAAGCGAGAGGAGAGCTCTAAAGATCCTCCAGGCATAATCGACTGCCACGGTTGTCGACCACGCGCGCATCGGCCACCGTGATCCTTGCCGTCATCGACCACTGTTGCCGGTCATCATCACCAATCACTATCGTTGACATCATCATCAACATCGTCGTCCAGCATCATCAAACATTATGCGTCAACATTGTCACATTCTTACTGTTGTCCTTTCTCATATACAATTCGTAATCCCAGTCGGAAGATCTTGTACTCAAAGCAGGATACATAGTGGAAGCTTTTCTGCGGCCCCATGGTTTTCCCTCTTTGGTTTTCACGTAAAATTGAGTTTTCTGTTCACTCTTTAAATATCGTGTGTGTCTTTGGATTTCCAAAAGAAAAACTTTTACTCTCATGATTGGTTTTCTAGCACGCAATAATTATAATGTCATAAAATTTTATAAATACTCTTTTTTTGTTGTTGGTATATCTTAGATTTTATGTCACCACGTCACATGTGTATACGATCATGCGTTTGATTTTTATGCGTCGACTTCTGCAATGCGAACCTCCATTTTAGATATTTTCAATTTTTCGAATATGTCTAAACAATCTGTTTCACAAACAGTTATTATTTAAGCTATCTCGATGGTCATCAAAGTGAACTTGGCTTATTCTTTGCAATGTTGACTTATGACTTTTCTTAGTTCATTCATTCAATTGATTCCTATGCTAATTGGGATGAATATGACCCCATATGTAGTTGATGTCTCTGTTAGTTTTGTGTTATCACATTTTGACATGAATATTTAAGTCAACAAATGCCCCCAAACAAATATGATGCGCTCCCAAAGAGGATCATGTTTGTTGTCCTCCTTTCATTCAATTGAGTGCGTTTGTATATCTCGCATGATTGTTTGTGCTTATCATTCTTTGTATTGTGCTAAGTCCCTATCTTCTTGTGTCTTTGCAGGAGATGTTTCGTTGGAGTAGACCCGCTGACATGGCTCCAGGCGAGCCTAGTGAGGAGGCTATCTGGACTGCTATTGATAGACACGATCCTCAGGGGGATACCGGCGTCAGGGATAGACTTGAGTAGTATGAAGATATGTTGCGAGGGCGTGATATTTTTCATGACTTTTTCACACGTTCCCCTATGCTTCCGAATTGTGCTTCGGATTCGCTTACTTTTAAGGAGCTAGCAGATTGGGAATCCACCATTAAGTTGAAATGTGGGGAGTATAGTCCATTAGATGGCAGTGTGGCTCATATCAGCTACGGGATATGTGATATTCTGACCGGGTGACTGAGGTGAAGAGCGTCAAAGTTATTAGGCCATCGCGACTTGATCTAGTGCGAGTGGCCGAGACTGAAAGGCTAAATTCCTAGCTTAGCCGATGGGTATGTGACTTGGGCCAGGTACATTTTGCGGGCACATCGAGAAACACTACAGGCGGTAGGGGTTTATGAGGTAGTGTATGCTAATATATTTGATTTCTCGAGTATCCCTCCTTCTTGGGTTCGAGGTATGATAGAGTTTTGGAATTCTAGCAGCAGTACATATTGGGCTAGCCCGGAGGAGTTGACTGTTACTCTACAGGATATACAGATAGTGTCAGGACTTCCTGTTTTTGGTCACCGCTACGAGGAGTGTATTCCACTAGATAAGGAGCTTTTTCACAGGCAGCCTTCTGATGATGATGATAGGTAGGGTAGACTCATTTTGCTAGCAGTTTACCCTGAGCTCTTGAGGCATTACTGCCAGATGTATAAAGCAGCCCATTTACTTATGCGATCTCGAGCGATGATACCAGTGGGTGTATGGATTCGTAGTTTCTTACAGGAGGATAGTCTGTTTAGTCGTCCAACACAGTTTTGTGATCTGTTTGAGCTAGGCATATAGCGGGGTGATCACTTGTCGGAGGAGAGTGCTAAGCCTTCCACGATAGTTGAACACACGTCTCTGGCTTTACCAGACATGGATAAGGATCTATTCTTAGTAGGGTTTTTATCCACTTGGTTGTCCACGTTCGTCTTGCCTATCAAGGAGGGATTTGTGTGATCTAGTGTACTATTAGCGGCCAACCAAATTGCACGAGGGGAGCATTTGTCATTGGCTCTAGTTGTACTTGCTCGCACATACATGGTTATGCAGACCATTTCAGAGTCTAGTTCTCTTGAGCTTCGTGGTATTACTTTACTCTGGCAGTATTTGTATACATGGATCCATCTTCATATCCACGGAGCTTTCTCTTGCTTAGCTTGCCCTGCGTACTTCATAGAGAGGAGTTTCCATACTGTTATTCAGTTTAGGCATCTTCCACACTGGAGAGGGAGCGGATACGTTTGTTCTTCTTTGTTGCACACTTGGCCAGAGATAGATTTTCTCTTGTTCACCAGCCATATATAGGTGACCTTCCTGACTGCATGATCAGAGTCGATATAGTTGATAGTATTGATCGCAGAGGTAGAGCCACCTTGCTTCTTAGAGGATGATCACTACGGGTGGTGCAATATTTCATTAGCATGAGACTTGGCTGGCTATGTTATAGATTTGGTCATTGAGTGGTTCTAGAGGGATATCAGCCTAACAGAGTTGCTCGTCAGTTTGGGTTCATTCAGGCCACGACTTATGACATACGACCATTCATCCCAGGCATAGTTGATACTCTTCAGATGGATTTAGTGCTGATGGGGACTCATTTTCATACAACTTCAGTGATGTGGATTCACTTACTCAGGTTGGGTACTGGTTCTCGATTTCGCTTGGCTTCTCCACATAGCGACACTGGGATCAGTTACATTAGATTAACTAGGGTGCGCTTGTCTCTTGCTTCTTTCATGGAGCATGGTGCTCAGAGGTATGAGCGCGGAGTTAGGCAGCTAAGAGTTCCTCGAGCACAGAGACCACATCGCAGCACTCCATGGCCTAGTAGCACCGAGGGTGATGGTACGTCTCTTTTTTTATTATTATTTTTTACTTGCATAACTTTTTCATGCATACTTTTATGACTAGTAGTACGTATGTCTGATATTATTCTATTTTATTGCTACAACAGGTAGGGGTGAGGATGATTCAGCTACTATGGAAGAGGCTACTACTCCTTCCAGAGTGCGACTTAGGGAGCCATCTCCTAGTCGCACAGAGGTGCCTCTTCCTCTCGCAGGCGTAGGCGGGTCCATCAGATAGATCCTCCTAGGGCTTCGACAGATTGGTCAATAAGTCCTGCTTTTTGTCAGCTTTTGACACCAGATGAAGTACCATGAGGTTCTATATTGTCAGTTGGCATTGGGCCTACCATCTTTAAGGATTTAGAAGAGGGTGTGCCGAGTGTTTTTGTTATAAAGCCCACTTTTTGAGAGATGATGACACCACAGATGGATGCATATCTATCTCTTGGACCCCATGTTACTACTTGTTGGTCTAGAGAGTCACATTTTATAGGAGAAGTAGACTTTAGCACTTAATCAACCATATCTATTGTTCCTGAGATGCCAGTTCCTCATGTGGACGCATCCCCACCTCTTGGTCCTTCTACTATTGCTCACTAGCCTGGGGAGACATCTTTTGCTGCAGAGTTGGAGTCTACTACTGCGCTTACTGTTCCAGTATACCCTCCTTCAACTTTGGACTTCACAGTAGTGCCACAGCTACCACTGCTCAATGATTCGCTTGACCACTCTGAGTTACCTTCTTCAGGTATTGTATTTGTTCATTCGTGTACTTATTTTAGTTATATTACTGATGACTCTTCCACTGATAATAATTTATTCATTCTATCTGTACAGTGCCTGATGGAGCAGATATCAATCTGAGATTTATTATCGGTACTCTTCAGGTCCTAATATGAGAAATCAGATGATGCAGGACAACAGCTTAGTGATCTTACGAGATTTTCTCTCATGGCTGGACCCTGAATCACCTGACTCACTTCAGCATTTTACCTCTAACGCCAACATGCTTTTAGACCGCCTTGGTCACTTTGGGTTGGAGGACATGGAGCTGAGATTTTGGGAGGGCCTGTGTAGGGAGACAGAATTTATAGTCAGGCAGATGAGATCCCTTTTAGTTGTGCGGACTCGAGCTTCGCTACCAGAGCTTCGCGAGCGGGTCAGGATCCGATGGGAGGCTGCTGACTCAGCTCATGATGGGTTTGAAATGAGTGCACAGACCTTGAGATAGCTTTAACAGAGATCTACTGATGCTGGGATTGAGATGACTAGCCTTTCAGATAGGATATGTGGCCTCTAGAGGGAGCTCACAAGCTTGATATCTTGCAAGACCAACCTTCAGGTGGAGCAGGGCAGATGAGGTCGGGCGATAGAGAGAGAGTAGCACTGATACCAGACTCGTCATCGTGCCATGAAAGATGCTGAGTCTGCCTTAGCTCGAGCTACAGAGGAGTTACATATGGTAGAGGCAGAGTACCAGACATTTACTATCCTTGTAACACGACTTCAGGATATACAGGGTCGCCTCCTTTGATGTACTTTTTTTATGAGCTATGTACTCATTTCTTTAGATTAGTGAGATATTCTATTTCTTCCCTAGTACATGTACTTTCTATTATGATATCTTGATGAGCTTTGTTAGTTTGAACATTGGATTATCATTGTTGAGCTTGTCATCACTTTGTGCCACTATAGTAACTTAGGTCGTGAAGGGTAGATGTCACTAGTCCAGTATCCTATTCATGCTGAACTTGATGACTACGCTGCTTATGATGGATTTAGAGCTTGAGATTTTTTTTCCTGTCCTGACTTCCATTTTAGCGAACTCGGTAGAGGGGCTTGCCCTTATTCATCCCAGTTGACTTGTCAAGTGAATGTAAGAGTACTTTCTACCCTATGCTTAATTCTTTGATGGGCTTTGTGAAAGGTTGAGTTTTTAGTTATTTTAGAATTTGTAGATCCTCCTGTCCTAGCATTGTGCTTGACGGACTCGTTGAAGGGTGCATACAGATGACCTAACCTTCTAGCTTATATTAGGTCTATAATATTGAGTTATCAATCCAGTAATAATTACTATAACGGACTGAATAACTATGAAATCCCTTTAGTTCGGTCATCGACTTTGTATGAACTATGAAATTTCTTCCTCGATCCCGTGCTTTCTATTTTGATGGACTTGATGAGGAAATTTACTTTGATATGCGCTTGGTGCTTGATCAGTCTATTTGAAAATATATTGGGATATCACCTTATAGGTAATACAAGAATTGACTCGAGGTAACTCTAGGTTGAGAGTTTTTTCCTCAGATTATCTTTGTCCATCGATCAAGTAGAAAGATCTCTTGGATTCTGGTTGCTTGTAGTCACTAAGCTAGATCTAGTTTGAGATTGAACAGCTATCATCATTGGTCTAACGAGCAAGAGCTCTTTTACTGAGGCCTTTTCTTGTGGCTTGTTAAGTGAGGAGAGCATCAATAACTCAGCCATTTGTGGGCTTGTTGAGTCTGACCTTTAGAACCTACTCGGGTCTTCGACTTAAGTTATGGTGGATTGATGGTTTGGTCATCAGACCAATGAACGGGAGCTCTTTCACTGCAGCCTCTTTTCGCAACTCATTGAGTGAGGAGAGCATTAGCAACTCAGCCATTTATAAGCTTATTGAGTTCGACCTTTAGAACCTGTCCGAGTTCTAGACTTGAAGAAGTAGAGGTTAATTCTTTTCCAACTTATTTGATTGAAGCTTCTAAAATTGGGAGTTCTTCTAACGTGATCTTCAAAATTTGATGAATCTTGGGAAGAAACTTTCGACATTTAGGACTGTCTTTTCATGCGTTGAAGTATATATTTTTTATTCTTGTAAGACATGCAACTTTAACAATAACAGTTATAGATATATTTGGAAATTTTGGCATAAAGCTCGATGTCAACCCGAACACATATACAAAAGACCTTCTATTTCAACAGGGGGATGATTAGAAGATTTTGATCATAAAGAATAAAGAATGCCCTTTATCTAATAGGAGGATTGAAGATGAGTTCAGAATTATATTACAAAGTTTGATCTACAAAATAAATGTGATATATTTTTATCTATAATACATATATCTATCTAAGGATCTTGGCTTAGAGCACAAGCATAATGTCAACTTAGCTAAATATATAAAAATGCCCCCTGTCTAACAAAGGGCTTTTGCAGCAACTTGAAAATGCATTCTCATTTTACGAGAGAATCTTCAAGTGATATTACGTGTGTATTTTGCATGAAAGCCTTACTAGTGTGAGATTCATTTAAGTATTTATATGCTCCTCCACAGTCAGTTGTGATATTTCTTGAGATATCGACCGTTGATTGGTGGCATCGATTGTTGACCATTCGTGTCAATAAGTTGGTAGGCTCCTCCTTTGTACACATTCTCTATGACATAAAGACCTTCCCAGTTAGCTTCAAATTTGTCATTGATCTTGCGATGAGGGATGATTGGCCTTCTTAGCACCAGAACCAATTCACCTTTCTGGAATGTCCGAGGGCGTACTAAACTATTGAATGCTTTGGACATCTTGCTCGATAAATTTCTAAATTTTGTTGAGCTTAGAGTCTAACTCTATCAAGTGCATCCAACTCTTCCATTCTTAGACGAGCATTCTCATCTTGAGTAAGATTGAATTGGACAGCCACTCGAAGTGATGGTAGCTCAACTTCTAGTGGTATAATAGCTCCAAATGTTTGAGCATAAGGAGTGGCCTTGGTTGGCATTTTATAAGTTGTTCTATATGCCCATAGTACTTCCATCATTTTAGTGTGCCACTCTCTTTTATTCTTCATGAGAATCTTTTTGAGCAACTTCAATAAGGTTTTATTAAAAGCCTCCGCCAAACCATTGGCCCTTGGATTGTAGATTGATGAGTACCGCCAATCGATTTTATGTTGATAAGCTAATCTGTATATCTTCCCACTCTTGAAAGCCGGGCCGTTGTCTAAAATGATTCGTCCTGGCACCCCAAATCTATAGACAATATTATTAGTGAAGAAGTCAAGGACTCGCTCAGCAGTGACTTCTTTAAACGGAGCAGCTTCAACCCAATTGGAGAAGTAGTCAATAGCTGCTAAAATGAATCGATGTTCGATTGATGATGGAGGATTGATTGGGCCGATTATATCTGTTCCCCCAACACTCAAACGACCAAGATGCTACCATCGGATGTTGTAGATTTGGAGGTTGATGAATGATGTTACCATGGACCTGACATTCGTGGCACCTTTTGGCATGATCAATACAATCTTTCATCATCGATGGCCAATAATATCTCATTCTCTTGATTTTAATTGCCATCTTGGGACCTAACTGATGGGTGCCACAAAGCCCTTCATGAATTTCAGTTATTACCTTGTTAGCTTCATCCAGTCCTAAACATCGTAGCCACATCTGTTCGAAAGATCTACGGTATAGCGTCATTGACGTATGCATAGCGTAGTATTCTTTTCTTTATTTGTGAGGTAAATGATTTACCGTTAGGTAACTTCCCTTCTTTAAAATAGTCGATGAATGGTTGCCTCCAATCATCAAATACTTTTACTATGAAAGTTTCTTGTTGTATTTTTGAAAACTCCTTAGACTTCTCTTGAGTCGATTTCTTTTGTTCTTGTAATGGAGTGTGAGGAAAAACCAAAGTTGCATCCTACTGGCTTATGCTTAATAACCCCTCTTCCTGTGGGGAGTATGGATTTATATGTTGTAAAACTCGACGAGTGAATACATTGATCATCACATATTCATCATTCATACTCACCATCACCTTGGCCAGTTTGGCCAAACAATCTGCTTTGTCATTCTCTGATCGAGAGACTCAAGTCAATGTGACATTTGGAATTTGTTTCATCTACTCGAGCATTCGTTTATGATAATAGGCCAACTCAAGCTTGTTGATCTTATAAAAACTTAAGACTTGATTGATGACCAATTGAGAATCTCCAAAGATTTGCAAATTCTTTATACCGATAGAAATAACTTCTTCAAGGCCTGCAACTAATGCTTCATACTCGGCCTCATTATTAGTTTGGGGTTCAATTAATCTATATGAGTGTCTCATTATTCCTCCTTTCGGTGTTATAAAAATAAGGCCGATGACTGTTCTTGCTTTTGGAAGATTTGGAGGTTGAGCAAGCTTGATTGATGATGCTCCATCAAAATATATTTCTCATATTTGCAACCTCTCTCTCTCTCTCTCATGGATGAGCAAGATTTGCTCATCCGACAAATCATCATTAAGTGGAGAATCTACTGTGATAGGATGTGTAGTGAGAAAGTCTACCAGAACCTATCCCTTCACTACTTTTTGAGGGATATATGTCATGTAAAATTGCAAGAGTAGAACTGCCCATCTTGCCAAATTACCTATCAACGTTAATCTTGTCATCAAGAACTTCAACGGATCAATCTTTGAGATGAGTGTTATCTTATGTGATAACATATAATGTTGAAGCTTCTGGGCAGCAAAGATCAATGCAAGATAGTGCTTCTCGATCGGAGAGTACTTTGCCTCAGCTCCTATAAATCTCCGATTGAAATAGTACAATGCATTTTCTTTGCCTTCTTCATTGTGTTATGCAAGCAATGCTCTAAGGGATTCTTCTAGTGCAGCTGTATACAAAATGAGAGGCTTTCCCAAGATTGGCGCTGCAAGAATTGGTGGGTTCAATAGATATTCCTTGATGCTATCAAAGGCTTCTTGACACCCTTTATCCCATTTGAATGGAGCATTCTTCTTCATCAATTTTGCAAAGGGTTGGAATCTGCCTGATAGATTTGATATAAAACGTCAAATAAATGCGAGTTATCCTTGTAATGAGCGGAGCTGACTTAAACTCTTTGACGGTGGCATTTCAATGATTGCTTTCATTTTAGCAAAATCAATCTAAATTCTTCTGTGGCATACAATGTAGCCAAGGAATTTTCTAGATGAGACTCCAAATGCACATTTGTGGGGATTCATCTTAAGATTATATTTTCTTATTCTCTCGAATATAATCTTTAGATCGTCAAGATGATTTTTGCAATATATACTTTTAATGACGAGATCATCGACATAGCATTCTACCTTCTGATGAATCAACTCATGAAAAATACGAGTCATAGCCATCTTGTATGTAGCCCCAGCATTCCTCAATCCGAAAGACATGTTTGTATAGCAATATATACCAATTGGCATCCTGAATTATGTGTGATTTTCATCTTCAAGAGTCATCTTGATTTGATTGTAACCCGATGATCTATCCATGAATGAGAACATATCATAGTTGGAAGTACTATCCACTAGTAATTCTGATATTGAAAGTGGAAAGTCATCTTTTGGGCATGCTTTATTCAGATCTCGAAAATCGATGCAGATACATATTTGACCATTTTTCTTTCTCACTGGAATAATATTGGCTTTCCAGTTTGCATATTTCTCTTCTCGGATGAAGCTTACTTCAATGAGCTTTTTAGTTTCCACAATCACTCGTTCTTCAATATCTAATCTCATTTGCCTAGGAGCTTGCTTAACAGGTGTCACATCTAGTTTAATGGCAAGTTTATGAACTGCCACCTCAAAGGATAAGCCTGGCATTTCAGAGTATGTCCAAGCAAAGTAGTCCCTGAATTGACATAATAGAGATTTTATTTCTTCAACCTTTTCATCAAGCAGAAGGACACTAACGAAAGTTGGACGGGGATCATTTTCTATTTCCAAGTTGATTTCCTTCAACTCATCCATGGTAGCTCCCTGTCCACCATCTTCGAGTTCATCGGGTGCTATCTTGGCTTCTACCTCCCCATCATTTGTAAGATTAACTTCATAAAATTTATCTTCATTGTTAGTCTTAGTCTTAATCTCTTCTTCTATCATTATATAATAGGTTCTTCTTTGACGGCATTTACGTTGAATGAATCCAAGACCTTTAGTAGTGTAGTTATCCTTTTTTCGTGAGGCTTGTGGGCTTTTTATACTCCAAAGAGCATCAAAAAAGTGAGCTCACCACTTATTCGTTCCAACATCAACCCCCAATTTGTGCATCATTCTTTGAATCTTTAGAGAATAGTATTTTGGCATTCATGTGGGAATTATATCATTATATTCATCAAATTGCATAAGTCAATCAGAATCTAGATTATAATAGTCCTCAGACTTGTAGAATGAGGTTCCAGGTCTATCACTCCCGGGTAGAGGAGGTACATAAAAAGTCTTCAACTCCTCAATAATGTGAACTTCTCGTGGAGTAATTTCTTTGAAGTATTGAGAAGGGACTGGTGTGATCACAAGTGAATCTTCTGATATCAATAGATTCGTCACCCTTATTAAAGAGGTACATTGAGCCTCATTTTTATAGGAGGATTCAAACTCATAATATGAATAAGAGTATTCTACTTTCTCCTTTCCCTTTCTAGAAGATTCGCATGTCTACTTGGGCTTGATAAGATTTTTATCTTCTTCTTCTATATCACTACTCTTAAGTGAGGAACTTGCCTCTTTAGCTTGGATTATATTTCAAATATTTTAGGAGGGATCGACATCACCTTTTTTCTTCCTTTTTGTTTCATATCTTCTTTCTATTCATTCAATAGTTTTGTAGCTTTTAAGGTTGATGACATTGATTGTTGAGGTTTAGGATCATTTTGGAGGAAGTATTTAGCATCTTCATAGATCTTTGCCTCATGGATAGTAAACGGTTGAAGATTTCCAAGGATCCTATGCTCTTCTCCATCTTTCAGATACTTCATGCATTGATGCAAACTGGACGGAATCATTCCATACTTATGGAGCCAAGGACTACCCAACAGTGCTTTGAATGAGGTGTCAGTGTCTATCACATGGAACTTAGCATTCGTATAAAGTTCACCAAATCTAAGAGGAAGTATAAAAGATCCAAGAGACTTCTGTCCCTTTTCATTAAATCCATGGATCATTAGCTTATCTCGGCTCAGATGTTGAATGTCGAGAGATAATCCTCTTAATACTCGTAGACTCATGAGATTAACTAATGAGCCTGGGTCGATTAGAATTCTATTGATTATAATACCATCGCTCTCTATAGAGACATACAGTGGGCGGTTGTGTTCTGATGTCCCAAGCATGAGGTCTTCTTCAGAAAAGGTGATCATTGGAAGATCTTTAGATTACAGAGCTTCAGTCATACACCATTCTGTAAAATATGCTTCATATTTCTCTGGATCCTTAAGAACCTGAATCAAGGTCTTGTGGAGATCCTTTGACATCAATAGAGCCTCATACACACTCAATTGTGCAGGGATCTTCCTTAAATATGATAAAATATTGTAATTAATTTCTTTACCAATGTCAGATTTCTTACTAGGCTGTTCAGGAATGATGTTTTCATTGACTTCAATATTTTTATCTTTGTCTTTGTTTAGTGAGCCTTTCCTTAGTGGCAGCTGCAATATCTTAACACTTCACTTAGCTCTATCTCGCACTCTTAAGAAGCATTACCTTCACAATCACCATTTATCCCTGAAGCTTCTGAATCGCTGCCTAATTTTATAAGCTCCATGTGACATTTAATTGAAGATTCTGAATCATTTCAATCAAGGAAGCATAGATCTTCTTCTGAGCCATCATCTGTTTGTCTCGCCATCAGACAGGCTTTGGGGATCACCCTTTTGTGAATCTTTCTTCTTGATGGGATAAATTTCTTGAATTTATATGTACATGTTGTATTTAATGGAACTATCTGATTCCCTCTATCACCTGAATAAGGGCTTCGTAGAGAGGCATCTAACATCATCGAGATAAGCTGACATGTCTATCTAGGTAGTAATTCTTCAATGTCATCTTCTCCTCTACTTATCTCAGTGATTTGAAGTCCCAACATAAAGTCAGCAAACTTGATAGGTTGCCTCACCGGTTGCTGATATTCTTCCAGATTATTAATAATTTTTGTGTTGTAGTCTTCTTCTTAAATTTCTTTTATTTTTCTTGTTTTTTAGATGCACTTGGTTCACCCTGAATAGACTGTTTCTCACTCTACAATATGCCAACCTTCTTAAAGCATCTTTGGGAGGTTAAAGCATTTACTTTTGGTGTATCTTTAAGCCCAAGTACTGGTTCTAACGGTGACTTCCACTTGGCACAAGGGACACCTTCTAGTTGCATTAGCATTTTCAATATTTTCTTTGAAACTGCAGTCTCCCATTTATCATCTTCAATTTACTTTTCTTTTGCTTTATCTTTCTGCGGGGGCATGGGAGAGGACATAACCACCATTGTAGATTTTTTCTTTGGGTGAATAAGGACACTGTTGGACAGCATGAATTCACCTCTCTTATATTTTCTTTCTAGTCAGTCTTTGAATACGTAACAATCTTCAATTGGGTGGCTAACCACTCGATGATATGAGTAGTAATGTGGATTATCAGTTTGATTTGATTCTTTTGGCCTTTTGCATTCTGATAATTCCATTTCAGCTTTGAGTGCTTGGAGAAATAATTTAGCCACGCTTTTTCTCTTAAAAGAGTATTCTTTATTCATCTTTTCTTTGAGAGATGGTTGCATACGTTCTATATCTCCCATTGATTGCCTTGGTCGCTCTCCGCCACTTGAGAAATTTTGGGATTTCTCGTTGCCTCCAAGGACAAGTTTGGGTTGAGGGTTGACTAGTTGTTTGACTCTTTCTTCAATGTAAATAAGTTGTTTTCCTTTATCAATATTATAAACTACTCATCTTCCCTTGCCTGAGGTATAAGAAGTTGAGTGTGATTCACTTCTCCGTGGCTCTGAAGGTTTACTTTTTTTTGTTTTATCTGGATAACTTTCAGACTTTGAGAAATTCAACTTCTCAAACTTGGCTACTCGATCGAGCAGCTCCTGAAAGATAGTGATAGAAGCCATGCACAGATATGGTGCCATCTTATCATCAATATTTCCCATCAATAACTGGATCACTTGCTCTTCCTCTAGTTGTTGTTCACACCTCATGCTCATATTACGCCAACATGCAATATATTTGGTTACCGACTCATCCCTTCTTCTCTTCTCTAAGGCGAGGTTAGCAATAGTTATCTTTTTGACTGCGCTGGCGAATCGCTTGACAAACATAGTTCTAACTTGGCAAAGTCTTAATCGAGTCATTCGACAATTTAGCATATCTTTCAAAAGCTGTTGATGTCAGACTGCTGACAAACTGATGAAATAGCAATGCATCATTTCCTTTGGTATAACCACACGTCGCTTTAAACTGTGCTAGGTGTTGTTTGGGATTACCATTGTCATCAAAAGTATTAAATTTTGGCATTGAATAACCTTTGCGGTATGGCACCTGATCGTACTCTGCTGGGTAGGATGACCTTTATTTATCAATTTTTCAGCCCGCTTTTCAACAATGACAGCTTTGATCTTCTCATTCAAAATAGTCTCCAATTGAGCGACAGTCAAATGTTCAGATATGCTTGCCAAATTCTGAGGGGTTGGCTGGGATGCCAACTGACTAACTTCATTCCTCCCATCATGAGCACTATGTGCTCCTGAAGTTTGGGGTGCTGGTTCAGTAGATGGGTTTATAAGTATTGCATTAACGGCCTGGAGATTAGCGCAACGAGCTAGTGTCGGTGCCTCGCAACATTCCTTTGCATCATTTGCATCATCAAATTTATTTGCGCCATCATTTCATTCATCTTTGTGTTAAGCTGTGCAATCTCATTATCTTTTGCTCTCATATGGCATTGTATATGTCTTTGTGCTCGAACTATTGTGGTTCAATCAGCATATGCGGGATTCTCCTCCCTTTTTGATTCTTCTCTTCGCTCATCATCTGAGGAAGGACTTAAGTGCTCTTCTTCTTCCTGTCTTTCAGGAGGAGCGGAGGGTAAGATGGTACACCGACGTTGATTATAGAAGTGGGTACCTGGCTGATCATTATCTTGACCTACCATGTAGACCACTTCTATTCCCATGGTCTCATCATCGTCATCATCATGTTCACCTTCTTCTTGTAGCCTCACTTCTGACCGTCATCTCCAATGGATCTTAAGCTCAGGTTGTGGCATGCACATTTCTTCAATTGGAGGGCTTCGATTGAAGTCGACTACCTCTTGAGGAGATGGAGCTACTTGGTGATGGAATTCCTTAGAGGATTCTCCAGGGTGTCGACCATCCATTGGCTCATTAACGATAATCTTCTTTTTGAGGACCCATTCCTGTCAGGCCCTATCAATGGCAGATCTCCGAAAATACAAGTCGGATGTCACACTTTTATTACTTTCCATAATTGCTTCTTCTTGGAGCTTTGGCCTCTAGATTTGTTTTCCCTTATGCCGGGACCTTTCTATGGCGGATTCCTGGACACGTGGTCTAAGTGTCACGCCCCGATGCTCACTGCGCAATGGCTGCTTATAACAGTCTTTAGTGTTTATAATACTAAAGACAGCTTGCATATTGGAGCTTTCTCAACTTCTCTGATGACTGGCTCCTAACATTTCTTCTTCATAAGGCCATTTTCTTTGACAACCTTCAACACTCTATGCACTCTGGCAGATATAGTCTCAGGCTGCTTCTTCTGAGGGGTTAGAGCTTCTCGTTGCTGATTCTAAAAAGATTGTTTGATTTTTCCAGTGGAGCTGTTCCTCTTAACCCACTTCAGATTTTGAAATTTATTGCAGGTAGAAACATTGGCTTCTAACTGCAGTGCTAGTTGTGTGATTGATGGTTCAGGCAACAGTAGTTGAGCTCGTAGCTCAACATTCATTCTTCTTCGCCGCCTTCTATTTAGCTTACCTCTAGATGAGGAAGCCTCAGCATCATTCCTTCTAAGCGCAAATGGCTCAATTGGCAAGGAGGTAACATTTTTTGGAGCCAATGAAATTTTCTGGCCAATAATAGTCCTTTTGGTTAGTGGGGCTTCTGGATGTCCCAGTCTTTCAAACACGGAGGCCCTCTTCCTTGGAACTTCAGTAACAACAGTTTTAATTAGCCTTCTTTGCTGCACTAGTAGAGGTGCACATAGTGCAGTCATTTCAGCTGGTTGAGGCCTTTGAGCTTGACTTCGAGCAAGCGGGTTATGAACAATTGCATCATGGTTTGCAGTGCCAATAGTTGAGAAGTCCACGCTACCAAACTGGATGGTAGCTCATGCAACCCCTATATTGATAACAACGTTATCCAAACGAATGTTAGCTCTGAGGCTAACTTGACAATGAAGGGTGTGTTTTAGAGATCCATTTTGTGTAAATGAAATATGGGGATTAATAATCAATAATTGATATATCACCCTATACTTTCAAAATGCAGAAACACAACAGAACAAATTATGTATAAAAGAGATTTTAAAAACTTCAGAATTACGTTCATTAGAAAAATAATTTTGAGTTTCAATCAATTTCATTTTATAAATAACTTTAAATTTTAACTTTATTATACTCCGCTGCTATTATAGCTTGGATTCGACTAGTCAAAAATGAAAAGAGAAACCTGTCCCCAGCGGAGTCGCCAGAAATCTGTGGGCTCCAAAAATTTGCCACCGACCTCTAGATGAAGAGAGTATATTAAATGTCAGTCAAACTTTCAGAAGGCGGATGAAACAGTAGATAAGACACCACCCAGAGATTGTGCCCTCATTTTATGAGGACTTTAGATCTGGTTCCAGGTTTCCTATAGACGCAAACACCTATAGTTAATTACCCCTCTCAATGCTGAGAGAGAACTTTCGATTAAGGCTAATCGTTAAATCGCTAAATGCATAGCGTATAATAGCAGCATGTGGAGTTTTGAAATTTAGAATTCATGAAATTCATTATGTTTAACTTAAGCGGATGGTTGGAGGAACAATGACGCGCCCGATCTAGATCTTATGGTTCTGTCATCCCAAGTTATCGCGGTCCCTAGTCTACTTAGTCAGAGGAGGTAGTCGACCCAACCTGACAGAATGATCCTTGTCAGCAGCCATGAGTTGTGTCGTCCAAAGAGAATCTTGTAGACCTGGGGTGGTGTTTATCTAAAGTGACAAGCTTAAGTCCACTTTAGCTGATATAGGGCTTTTTGCCCTATCAAGTGCACTCTATAATTCACAACTCAAGGTATAGAGCCATTAGGGAGCATGCGGGCTACGATCGTGATCATAATATAATGGTGTCATTTGGCGGCAGCCACCCGATCAGAGGACCCTAGTCATAACTGCATCATATGTGGAGCCTACTGGCCAAATCACGCAGTCAGAGGACACATGACACATCCTTGTTGGAATGAGATTGATTGAGAGTAAACATAATTGTGTACTTGATTTCACATTGGCTCCTTTGTGAGCTAGAGTTTTTCTTAATTTTTCACTTTCGATAAACAGTTGCAGAATGTGGATTGAGTTAGATTTTACTTTAAGTTTTTAGAAATTGAATTTTATTTAAGCATTTTTAGATTGGTACTTAATTTTGCAAGCATATTTTGATGGTAAATATCCCCTCCAGTTGAAATCTTCATTCAACATAGCCATCATCAGGGTAGACCCAGTCAACTTTGCTGATTTGCTAACAAAGGATCAGGTCTATGACTTGTATTTATGAATTTGGATTTGAGATATTTTAACATAAATACTTTGAAAATTTGGATAATAATAATCCCCTCCGATTATATTCTATAATCAACACAGCCATCACTAAAGACTGAATGATTCTTCATTTTGTTATTCCAGATCATGTCGACTCTATTAATTTAATAATACATGATGAGATCTAGATTTATATTTTAAAAATTTTGAATTTGAGGATATTAAATATAAATATCTTAGATATTTTTAATAATAATGACCCTTCAGGTTGATATATCTTTGATCAACTCAACCATCATTGGGGTGTGAATGATTTGAATATTCACATTGTAATTTGATAATTTAATTTTAAGATTGAACCCCTCCGATCGAAATTTACAATCAACAGAATCATCACTAGGGTTAAATCAAATTATCTTCTTTGTGATTGAGTATTTGAATTAGAATCAATCATATCAACTCCTATTTTGCAAGGAGGATTGAATTGATTAAGTGCGACTTACGACTTCACCATATAGATAAAGCGGCCATTTGAATTTATTTTATCTCTTAATATGGTCATTTGCACAAATCTCGAGATAGCGATTAAGAGTTTGATTATCTCATAATGCGTGCATGAATGATTTTATTTTAAAATAGTTCATTGTCCATATGCATTTAAACATAAGCCTTCAACATAAGATTTGCATTGAAATACATGTAAGGCTTATCTTCTTAGAATGTTTGTGTGTATTTAAATGCCATAAGTTAGAAAATGTATTCATCTTGTGATTGTGCAATATTCATTTCACTTTCATATTTTGAGTATCAGCACACATTTCAATACATTAATTATGAATGTAAATTTTCTTTGAAATGTGTGCTTAATTAACCCACGATCTTTAATTGCTTGCACGCATAAAATTATCTCGATATATCTACTTATAATGCTGCCCCTTATAACTTATTGCACATATTTTGAAGTTTAAGCTTTAGACTATCTTGAGATGAATGGGAAACATATCCTTTCATGTATTTTGCAAAATGATTCTCCCCCATTTTTTGTCCACATATCATTGTTCTTTAGTGAGGTGGGCCCCACAGGGTGATTCTTTCTCTTCATTATAAATAGAGATGAGCATTCATTTTAACAATCCCTCTCATTTATAATTTACTTCTTAGTTGATTTCTTTGAAGATTTAGAGAAGCTCATTCAAGTGTTTCGTAATAGGTACATTCATTCCTTTCTTTCCTTTTGTTCCTCCTCTTCTTCTTATCTTCCTTTTTTTTACACCTTATAGGATTTTCATTTACATTTGTCTTTAGTCAGCATTTTTATTATAATATTTAATTACCTTTTAACTTATTTTTAATTTCATTTAGGCCACTTAATTACTTAAGACATTGCTTACTTTTGTCTCTTATAAATCCAATGTTTTTGATAAAAATTTTAACAACACTTCCTCTAATCGGGAGGATTCTATCAAAATTAGGTCTGTCCACTCATCTAAAAAGGCGCGCATGGGTGATGTTTTGCAACACTGTGATCGTAGATTCTTCAACCTATTTGTAAATCTTTCGCTTCAAAGAGAGAGAGAGAGAGAGAGAGAGAGAAACTTTGCTGTAGGAAGAAAGAAAATATTTTCTTTTATTATTTTTTTTAACTCTCTGTTCACACGTAGAGAGAGAGAGAGAGTGAAAGCGAGAGAGAGAGAGAGAAACTTTGCTGTAGGAAGAAAGCAAATATTTTTTTTTAATTTTTTTTTGAACTCTCTCTTCACACGTAGAGAGAGAGAGAGAGAGAGAGAGTGAAAGTGTGTGCGTGAGAGAGAGAGAGAGAGAGAGAGAGAGAGAGAGAGAGAGAGAGAGAGAGAGGTGGTTTTTGGATGGAAGAGGAGCTGACTGATGTCATGTAGAGAGTTGTGTTAGCTCATCACTTGAGGAAGTGAGAGAAGGCTAAATTTTCATAATAGGATTGTTTAATAATTTAATTAACTAATTAGGCAGCTTAAAAAAAATTTAAATAGGCCAGCCTAATCACGGGACCGGCTCATCAAAATATTAGTCGAAAAACCCGAGAGTCACAGCTCTGCTCACGCGATCCCCACATTCTCCGGCCGACCAGCAGCCGAGAATTGCTCACCGCCGAGAAGCTCACGGGTGAAGAAGGATCTCGCAAGGGTTTTGTTGAAATTTTCATTTAGGTATTTAACCCTAAACTAAAAAACTTGTTAGATTTTGAATTGTATGAGTTTATTTTGTATGTTAAAGCTAATTATTATGATTCTCATAGGAAGTTTGTGTTGGATCTCACTTTGTATGTGGTGTTTTTATTTTTTTAGGGGATTGTAATTTGTGCGCAATATGTTTTGCTTGATTAAGTGTGTATGTGTAGTTTAATTATGTATTATCAAGATCTTTAGTTGGATCTCACTTTGTATGTGGTGTTTTTATTTTTTTAGGGGATTGTAATTTATGCGCAATATGTTTTGCTTGATTAAGTGTGTATGTGTAGTTTAATTAGGTGTTATCAAGCTCTTTAGTTTAATTAGGTGTTGTGACATTCCGTATTTAGATTGTATTTGCTATCTTTGAAATAATCGATATTATGAGAGGCATCATGTTCTCTTTTAGGATTGTGTGATCGTTTGAAGATCAAGCTCCATGTTGATTTCACATATTAGGATAAAGTGATTGTTTCAAGATTAAGTTGTCTTCTAAGAATGTGTGATTCTTTCAATCTTCTTTATCATCTATTAATGCAAGCTTTATTGTGTGTAATAGATAGCCGTTCAGATTCTGGTGTTTCGTTATTACTAGTTAGTGATGAGTTCAGATATTGTCTGTGTAGTTCTTTATTATGGTGGTGAACTCAGAGTAAGCGATGAGTTTATTCCAACATATATTGGTGGGAGAAATCATCCAGTCCAAATCCCACGACAGATTAAATTTGAGGAATTACAGAAAGAGTAATGATGTCGTTGAAGCTAGATCCATCAAAGTTCTCTATTAATCTGGTGGGTCATTTTCTATTGGGTGGATTTATTGCAACACACATTACGATGAATAAGTATGTGAAGCTATAATTAATGCAGCATGTGCACAACCTATTGTGGTGTATGTCGAAGCTGAGGAATTCCCATGTGGAGATAGGGAGGTTAACAATATTGAGGAGTAGAGAGTTGGAATCACCACTGATTACATCACACCACCTTCTCAATTTAACACTCATGTGGAATTGTATGGGTCTGCAGCAAGAGAAAATGAATATTTCGCTGGCACAAGTTCTACTCATATGACTGACCAAGAAGGTAATGAACCGAACCCACCATCTGATGAAGATGTTGAATATGAAACTATGCCAAGTGGAGATAGTAGCGATGATGATGACGACGATGATAGTGACTCGGTGCGGCCCGATTTAAGGGCAACAGAACCATCCCATATGGTCAGAGATTTGATTGTCGATTATTCAATGAGAATAAGTCATACTGAGGAGCATTTGATACGTAATAATGATTACATACGTAGTGCTCAAACATCAGAGTTTACAAGGAAATGCCATCATCCAACATCAGAGTTTACAGGGATGAGTTGGATGACCCTTCGCAGAGAGCGTGCTTATGTCATTTTATTAGCTTGCTCATGAGATTGCAATTGTTAGAATAACTTATCTTTGAATGCACGGGTCATCGATCCAGTGTCTGAAATATATGTTTGTAGGAGAGGAGATATGACTTGTAATGCCGATTTGTTGGAAGAGGGTAGAGTGGTACTTGCCTGATCGTGTGGTCAAACAGTTCGGCATGCCTCCTACGATTGATGTTACCCCGATAGATCCATCGTTTATTTGGGTTGATGGACGAGAAAAGGCCGATGTTGATTGGGTCGAGTACCACCACTCACACATTACGCATGGGAGTCGCCTTGAAGTTGGTTGTGATGGTGGATTCATCGATATGAGCGGGAGCCGTACAAGGTAGCGTTGGGCTTCACTTTACATCGCAGATAGTTCCTCCTGATACATACTACCCCCGTGCGCTTGGAGACCGTTTGATTGTTAGTTTATGTGAAATTATAATTTCCATTTCCTTGTAATATTGAAACCATGATATAAATTTATATTATTTGCAGCGTGAGCACATCTTGAACATTGAGGATATATTTCAGTGCTATTTCGGTAGAGGTGATGACACAAAATTTCAGAAAGATATCAACGATTATGAGTAGTTGATTGTGGAGCTGAGGCAGAACATGCACATCTTTGACCAGATACAAGGATATCGATATTCAGGCGCGCATCGACGAGACAGATGTTCCGTTGATGGATATGGGTCCATCCTCTACGCCAGTGGTGGGACAGTCTACCTATACATTTATACAGTCACCCCAGTATTCATATCAGGATGCAGTGTGGTCTCAGATGCATCTTTGGCATGCACTGATCCCGTCGACATATGGTCCACCATCATTCCATATGATACCACCATATGGAGTGTACTCTTCGTTGCCATCTTAGCTTCGTGATATATATTACGGACTTGTCGGATCATCTCATTGCGACCCAACCACCATCCCATTACACCCCTGGTAGCGATGGAATTCCACCACGCAGGCATCGACGATGATATGTATGTTATCTTATTTTTACGGTTCATGTAGTTTTATTTGTTTTTATTTAATGTTCACTCATTTAGTTTCTTCTGATTGTATACTTATAGTATTGTTTGTTATTAGTTTAATTTATTTTGGTTAATGCAAACATGAGGAGCAAAGTCTCAATGTGAAATTACATATATTTCAACTCTCACTTAAGAACTTTTTTTGCCAAATATGAATTTTTAAGTTGGTACAGACTCAAATGTAAGTACATCTCGATATTAAATTAATATTACATGGAAAGATTTAATTGCGGCTCACCGGGCGAGATTCGTTGAAAGTTATCAACATGAAAGTTGTAAAAATTTTTATTATCTTTCCCGATGCCAAATTCGACACTAATGAGCTGATGGCTAATGAACTATGAATTTAATTTTTTTTTTAGAAAATATTTGAGCCATCGGTTAGTAGACGGCGGGATGCCAGTCGCTAGTCGCCCACTAACTGGGCGACTAGACTTATTTTTAAATTTTTTTTAAGCTGCTTAATTAATTAATTTAATTACTAAGCAGGTACTAAGCAGGTCTATTATGAAAATTTAGCCGTGAGAGAATGGGGTTGGTTTGCTGCATAGAGGAGATGAGAATGACAAAAGAGAGAAAACATAGCGGGAAGGTTCACCGGCTGGCTGGTTTCAGGTGAATAGCTGGGACAGAGGGATGGATCACTGTAAGTGTGGATGGCTCGAACTCTAAGTGACGGGAGACGGAGTTTACGTAGTTCGGCTGGTGGGACATTCGCCGAAGAGCAGAAAGCAGAGAAAGGGATTAAAGGGGAGGCTTGAGGTTAGAGGTCAGAATGTGCTAATGAGAACGAGAGAAAGGGTTGCTGCGCTTCTCCTTGCGGTTGAAGTTCCACCTCAAAGGAAGAAAAGACGGAGAGGAGGCGAGCGCGGCCGTGTCAAGAGGGATTATTTTTAAAATAGGTTTAGTGTTAATGATAAATAGTTATTTAGGCACAAAAAAAATATAATTAGTAAAATAGGCCTAGTCGTCCGTCAAACGGATGAGACGGTCTCCACGTTGGCGCTAGTAACGGACGACTACACTTTTTTTTAATCAGAGAGAGAGAGAGAGAGAGAGAGAGAGAGAGACAGACTTTTTTTTTGGTGATTTGTAACGGCGAGAGAGAGAGAGAGAGAGAGAGAGAGAGAGAGAGAGAGAGAGAGAGAGGAGATTTTATTTTATTAATTTTTTAAATAATATAATTATTTAAAGTATATAATTTAAAAATATTTTTTATAAAATATTTAATAACTAAATATTTATATATTTAGTTATTAATTTTTTATTATATATATAATTAAATATATAATTTAAAATATTTTTAATTATATATATAAATTTATAAATTTATTTAATATTTTTTTATTAATTAATATAATTATGTATAATATATAATTTTTTATTAATTTTGTTAATATATAATATAAAAATATTTAAAATATATAAATAAATAAAGAAAAGAATAAATTATATAAATATTTTATAAACTATATAAATAAAGTAATTATATATATATATAAATTTATTTAGTTATTTATATATTTAAATTATATAAATATTTTTTAAGTTATATAAATAATTTAAAAATATTTAAAATATATAAATAAATAAATAGTTATATATATATATATATATATATATATATATATATATATATATATATATATATATATATAATTAGTTATTTATTTATTTAAAAATATTTATTTCTTTAAAATATATAATTAGTTAAATAAATAAATAAATAATTGTAAATTATATAAATATTTAGTTATTTATATATTTATAAAATATTTAGTTATTTATTTATATATATATATATATATATATTTATTATATATTTATTCATTTCTTTATTTATTTATTAAAAATTATTTATTTATTTATTTTTTTATATTTTTATAGTTTTTATATTTTTTGTTATTCTTATTATTAAAGACTTATATATATATATATATATATATATAATTAAAAATATTCTATAAAATTATTTTTAAATTATTTATATAACTTAAAATATTTATATAATTTAAACATATAAATAACTAAATAAATTTATAAAAAATATATATACTTTATTTATATAGTTTATAAAATATTTATATAATTTATTCTTTTCTTTATTTATTTATTTATATATTTTAAATATTTTTATATTATATATTAACAAAAATTAATAAAAATTATATATTATACATAATTATATTAATAAATAAAAAATATTAAATAAATTTATAAATTTATATATATAATTAAAAATATTTTTAAATTATATATTTAATTATATATATAAATAAATAAATTAATAACTAAATATATAAATATTTAGTTATTAAATATTTTATAAAAAATATTTTTAAATTATATACTTTAAATAATTATATTATTTAAAAAAATTAATAAAACCACCAAAAAAAAAAAAAAGTATGTCTCTCTCTCTCTCTCTCTTTCTCTCTCTCTCTCCCCCGCCGTTACAAACCGCAACAAAAAAAACAAAAAAAAAAAAAGTGGCCAGTCGTCCCTCAAACGGATGATTGGCGCCAGTCTAGGCCTATTTTGCTAATTATATTTTTTTATGTCTAAATAATTAATTATTATTAACACTAAATTTATTTTAAAAATAATCCTTTTTTTATTTTTATCCCGGAGATTGCTGGGCTTTATTCATGCATAAAGATATAATATAATAATAATAATTATTATAATTATAACTATAATTATTATTTAGAATTTGATGGAGATGAATGGGACGAAACCGGCAATGACAGTGTACGGAAATTAAATTCGGCTTTTACGTGTCGAGAAAATGGAGTTTCGGCGAGATGCAATTGAGTTTTAATTAATTAATTTATTATTATTTTTTTTTTTTTATGTCCGGCCATTACTTAATAATAAATTATATTTATATAACTTAAAGTAAAAATTTATTTTGATTAAATATGCCAATACGTGAGGGATTAATATATATATATATATATATATATATATATATATATATAAGCTCAACATAAAATAATCAATTTAATTAATTTATAAGTATGATATCATTATAATGTCATAAAGATTTTATAAATACCCTTTTTTTTGTCGTTGGCATATTTTAGATTTTATGTCACCACGTCACATATGCATGCGATCATACATTTGACTTTTATGCATTGACTTATGCAATGTGAACCTCTATTTTAGATATTTTCAATTTTTTGAATATGCCTGAACAATCTGTTTCACAAATGGATATTAAGGCTATGTCGATGGTCATCGAAGTGAACTTGGCTTATTCTTTGTAATGTTGACCTATGACTTTTCTTAGTTCATTCATTCAATTGATTCCTGTGATAATTGAGATGAATATGACCCCATATGTAATTGTTGTCTCCGTCAGTTTTGCGTTATCACATGTTGACATGAATATTTAGGTCAACAAAATATATTCGAGTCAATCAATTAACTACATCAATGATGGTTGTATTGAATGGTGATTTCAACTCAAATTAAATATCAATCTAAAAACTGCTTAAATGAAATTTAATCATTAAAGGCTTAAAACAAAACTCAATATGTCCACCTTCCGTAATTATTTGTCGAAGGTGACAAATTAAGAAAACTCTCGCTCACAGAATAGTCAATATTAAATCAAGTGTTCTACTATGTTCAATCTCAATCAATCTCGTCGAGGGCGTAGCTTCGTGTTCTTTGCGTAGGTAAACAATGATGATTCGATCGAGTCCTCGATTGGGTGGTTTGGCGATTAGGCTCCATTATATTATGATCACCAGTGCTCAATGTTCTCGATTGCCTTTGAGTTGTGAATTATAGGGTATATTTGATAGGACAAACAACCATTTGTCAGCTAAGATGGACTTAAGTTTGTCTCGTTAGACAAACACCACCAAATGTCTACAAGGATTTCTTGGACGACGTAACTCATGTATTGCTGATAAGGATCCTTCGGCCAGGTTGGGTCGACTACCTTCTCTAACTAAGCACGACTACGACTTTGGATCCATGGGATCTAGATCGCACATCATCATTCCCCAACTATCGCCTTTAAAATTTGAAATGATGAATTTCATAATCTTAAATTTTGAACTCCATGTTATTCTATTTATTAATTCATTGACGATGTCTTTAATCGAAAGTTCTCTCTCACATATTGGGAGGAGTAATTATGAGCTTGCCTATAAGCACGGAACCAGATCTAAAGTCCTCACCAAATGAGGATGAAATCTCTGGGTAGTGTCTTATCTATTTCATCTGAAAAATTTGACACTTTAAATCATACTCTCTTGATTCAATTGTGAGACGATGGCAATTTTGAAACCCACAATTTATCTATTCCTATAATGGCAATAGTTCTTTTCATGCATAACATAGTTGTTGATGTAATAGACTAAGCCTTGAGCATTCACATTCACACAAATTTCATTATATCACTTAAGAGTTTAAAATCTAAAGAATGACACCCTTTTAAAGAGGGAGCGGATCCAAAAAAAAAAATTCAGAATGATCACAATAAGATAAAAAAATTACACTTTTATATAAAACAAAATTTTCACCTTTGCCTTTTTTAAAAATAAAATCAAATCGATAATTTTTCAAAAATAAAGGTATACCTTCGACCTTCTCTTAAGAAAAATAAATCAATAATTTTTTTTAAAAAATAAAGACACAAAATTTAAACAAAATTTTAAAATACTATTATGAAAATGAATAAATTTGAATACAAAAAGTTATCTATTTATATTTATACATATATACATATATTATTTAATAAGTAGTTTGCTTAAATTTTAATAACTTATTTATTATATTATGCCAATTTTTTATATTTTATAGACATTTAAATGTTACATATATTATTAAATAAACATATATCAATAAAATATTAAATAATCTTTAAATCATTTTCACTAATATTTAAATTTCATCAAATAAATAAAATAACATGTAATGAATTATATCAATTTTGATTAAAACATATAAATTCAGTTATGCAATTACAATTAATGAAAGCTCAATTATTACTTAAATTGGATAAAAAAAATCACTAAACAAGATTTTTAAAAGAGCATATACATACATATCACATAATTCTTATATATTTACTTATCTACCATCTAAATTTTCATATTACATTATGTAAAATCTTTGATATTACATTAAAAATAATATCATCATTAATTTTTTTAAGTTAAATGCCTTTTATATTCATAGAAAAAACACTATATTTATAAATATCAAAATTTAGACATTTGACACATAAATGCATAAAAATTATGTGCGATGTACGGAAATCCCTCTTATAAATATTATGTTGAGATGCCTAATTAGTTTTTTTATCTTAATTTTTGGCATGCTAAGATTTTGTCGTTCAGTGAATTATTTTCTTATCAAAACTCGATTTTCGAGCATTTTCGTATAGATACAATATAATGATGTAAACTTATCTGTCAATGCAGAAGGTCAACATGAGCTTTTCAAATAAGAGTTTATTCTTGTGAAACCCATCTTAGTTGTTTAAAGTTATAAGTAACGCTCATAAGATTTTATGTATTCTATGGTTATCATCTTTGTAAATTAATTAAGATTGGTCATTTTTTAAAAATAAGTAACATTAGAAACATAATTAGGAAATTAAGTATCATTAAAAATAATTTAGAAATAGGTATAATTAACTAGTGGACGACTGGTATGTCGATCGGCGTGACATGAAAGTTAATCACGTGCGTCGTACGCTAATTGGCTGAGTGGGGAACTAGAATCTCAGGTGCGCTAACCTAGAGGAATTTTTATTTTTTTACATCAAGGATTGACTTTGAGATGTTATGTTTTTGCTTTATGTTTAGATGTTTCATTTGTAAGCTTTAAGCTCTTGTCGCAATTATAGAGATCAACCTTAGAGTATGCAAGTTTTCACTTAAGTAGATTTAAAACTAAGTATATTGATGATTTATTACAAAAATGAATATAAGTTCTAAAAGTCATTCCAAAAAGTGAGTACAAGTATTTACAGAAATGGCCATAAACAAAAATAAAATAGATAAGAACAAATGTAGTACATGTGATAAACATCTCCCATCTACGCCTCATTTGCGCATGGAATTGCACCACTCCGGGTGTTAAGGTGGATACACGTGATTGGCGATCCGATTGATGGTGACCCTCCAATGTAAGATCTTCGGAAGTCTGCGTCGGATAGTCATGTGACGGGAAGATAAGTGGTTGTGACTCATACGTAGAAGGACCTGGATCAGCATATGTAGATGGCCCGGTGCTCCAATCATGATGTGAGACATCCTCTGTAGGCTCTGATTTGTAATGTGTGTCCCCGATATGTACACGCAATCGCAAGTCTCTGCATAACACCTCGTACCTATCGACGGCTCCTTATAGATCGTGCTCATCCACACAGCCGAAGTACAGCTGGAAGATGTCCTGAGTCGCCAAGATGCGCTCCGACTACATGAAAAAATAGTGTGTGAAATTAGCCTCAAGTAACATATTGAATTTAAATGAATACTTATGTTAACACTTACATATATATGCTCTACAGGTGCTCTGGGATAGTCAATGGTGAGGATCATGGCGACAAGTGAGAAGCTAAGATTTGAACCAGCACATATACTGGTTGATAACCGCCAGCCTGTCCTCATCTTCATCGAAGCCCTCGATGAGGTAATCCCTCCGTCTCTCCCAAGTGACAATGTGCACCTGGTGGTAATCAACTCAGTCGACATCCACTTTTTCTCGACCATCGACCCTTTTAAAACTAGGGTCAACTAGTGCCACATCTACTCTAGGTATGAGTCCGAACTGTCGCAACACTCCATTAGGTAAATGCCACTCCACTTCCGGTGATCGGTGAGACTCATCTGCTAACCATATCGAACTCGAGCATTCATGTGATAGACGTAGCATGATCTGCTCAATGTACGGCTCCCAAATCACCTGCACATGTTAAAAATTATGTTAAATTAGAATATGCAGATGCGTGTATGACTCTCTGTAAAAAGATCACCTAAGCCACCTCAATGGCATACATGTCTGCGCCTGTGCCTGACCCATCCTGAAGGTCGATCTTATATGTGGACTGATCGGGTCATGGTACATCACATCTGGTATAGGTGTCGTCTCAATAACTCATCGCAGCAATCTGGACAGCTAGCCCATCTCTTCCCCTTACCGATCACAATTGGGCTGATAACAGGTGGCCCAACACATAATCCCAGGATCATCGCCACGTCCTGGAGCGTCACTGCCATCTCACCAACAGCTAGGTGGAATGTATTGATCTGTGGAGACACCTCTCAACCAGGGCAGTAAGCAGATGATGATCTAAGTAGATAAAATGAAGCTGGCTAGCACACTGTATGCCTACTGCCTCTAGCCCATTGATGAATCTTTTATAAGTGATGGGCCACTCCTTCAGCATAATCAAGTATGAAGCAGCCTCTAGAACAATGCTATGCAAAAAAAAGATCAATCAGTCAAATATCATGCAGGTGTAACTTAGAAACATAAATTACATATTACTTACGATTATCGGTGGCGACTCATGCCATCCACGTAGAGAATATGCTAGGTGAACCTCGAGGTGGTCCATGGGGTGGCCTCCCTAGCATGGCCCCAACGTCGACGTCAAACTGGTGGGTAGTGCTCCTCGGCCATCGTACCTATTGATGAAAACAAATGCAGGAGTCAATGTGAGAACAGTTTTAAGTAATGAAAGGAAAAACTGTAGCGTAAAGTAAGCCAAAACAAAAGTACTGCAATCTATGAGGAAAGTCTAAATAATATGCACTAAACATATATATTGTATGTACGACATACCTTCTACTATTAACATTTTGTGGGCAGGACGACCTGTAGTGGCCAGTTGTCTTGCATAAATTGCAGGTTCTACTACTACACCTACTAGTACGAGGTCTACTTGACCTTCTACAAAAATCGGGTGGCTGCAATGCTACTAATCTATGCTATACACTGAAAGATGGCCACTCAGAATAGTTAAGCAAAGTGTGAAACTCATTTAAGAACATGAGCTTATATAGATGCAGCGTGTAGTACTGTGACACATACGTTAGGTGGTTTAATCTTCTAAAATCTAGCACAACAACAACATGCAGGCATGACCAATGATATATGACTGTTTTGTTACAACTACAGTTACATAGGCTATTATCAAGCAAGTCAACTCTAAATGATCGGCTTGACCTGTCAAACACCTGCATCTCCCGGGGGTTGATGTTCACTGATTCAGGAAAATGTATTACTTTCCTCTCAGTACGCTGTAACATTGTGGATACCCTTTGGGTGAAAATAGATAAGTTTGCCTCCTGTTGCTGACTTGCAGAGGCAAGTCTTTTCATGAACAATGCAACTAAATTGTAATAAATATGAGTAATTAGAGCCTGAATGGGCAGACCACGAGTACGTTTCAGAACACCATTGAAACATTCCGATGCATTAGTCGTCATTGTACTATAACTCATCCCACCATCATGTACAAGTGACCATTTAATAGGGTCGCATTCCACAAGCCATTTGTGAGCTTCTTCTTTCATATTTTTAATATCTGACATCAAACGATTAAAATCACGAATATCGTCAATGTTTCCTGCCATATACATCTTCTGACATAAAAATTCAACATCACCAATCTCTAATCTACGTATCACCTTCTTAAAATTTTCACGAAGATGGCACAAGCAGTGTCTATGAGCAGCTCATGAAAAAACTTCTCTATATCCACATAACAAACCACCATATTTATCAGATATAATGCATAAATTATGTCTAGAAGACACTACAGGAAACATATCATGTAAGCATATTAAGAACCACAACCAAGAATCAGTTGACTCAGACTCTATAATAGCAAAGGCAAGAGGAAACAATCCATTATTTTCATCTATTCCGATAGCAGTTCATAGCGTACCACGGTACTTGCCTAACAAAAATGTGCCATCTATGTTAAGCACTGGGCGGAAACTACCCTAGCCCATAATGGAAGGACCAAATGCCCAAAAAAGTCTTTGGAAGCTTTGTGTGCTGCTATACTGAATTCTGTAGACTATACTGGGTAAAGTAGTAGAAACTGATTCCATGTAAAGGCTGAGAGTCCTGTAAGACTCTTCCCAACTGCCAAAGATTATTTTTATTGCCTTACGCCTTGCATCCCATGCCTTCATGTAGGAAACTTTAACATTAAACTTTGACTCCATTTTACCTATAATCTCCCTAGATTTCAGATCAATTTGATGTCTAATCATAGGTATAATGAAATAAGCTATGAATTTAGAATTGCATTGTCGATGATCGCCTGTGCTAACTGTATTAGTACATCTATTGTGTTCCCCAATTCTAGATATTCTCCAAGCACCCCCTAAGCATTGGCTGTTGTTACAATGCAAATCCCAACTATATGGTCTAGTAGGACTATCCTGATGTACACATGTAACCGTATAGTTCTTCTGGTTAGAGGTAACTGTTTAGAACTGAACATTATTCACTATACATCACCCAAAAATAGCAAACTGAAGACTCCATTTACTTGCAAAACACATTCCTTCGATAAGGTCACCTGTGATTTCAATATCATTTGTTAGGACATTTTCATCAGATGGACTGTCAAAGTAAATATCATTGTTTCACTCTCTCATTTGACATTCATTTTTATTTTTTGGACAACATCTAACTTTCACTATCAATATTCCGGAGTGAATGATTTCTTAGAAGATCACGGCTGGCTACATTCTCAATCAGTAGAGCTTAACCCAACAATCATCATCAGCGATATCGCCGGACTCACTACTTGAACCACTTGCTCATGCCATACTAAATCGCACACTCGAGGCACATCGGTTCCTCGAGCGATAAATAACATCATCGCTGCCACAAAACTCATAAGTAGGACGATAAACTTTGATATTAAATATTACAAGTATAAACAGGGAAAGGTTGATAAGGTATTACCTTCGAATCAACTCATCAAAGCTGCGCTGTGTCGCTACAGGTGCATGTGCGATGAAATCTTGTGTATGCGTCATTAGTATATCTACTGACCTTATTATTGGATCAGCTGATATGGATGCAACATTAACATCCTCCACTTTCACATACAACACTAATATCTGACGGGAAACTTCGTCCAGTGTAACATCACAAACTTCATCGTCAAATATAACATACGGTATAAATCCGTTACCCACCGGATAACGACATGTAAGACTTACAGAGTGGCGATCTGAATTAATGTGCAAGGACCTCATAATTCGTTGTTTCAATTCCAGTAAGGTGTTGTGCCGCAGAACCATAACTAGACGATTTCACCCTCCCACATAACTTGGAGTGAACTGTTCATCGATACTTAGTTCGTCTCCATAAAAAAGGATCAGCGAAATAAACTCTCTATTCATTCCTCAAATAGCTGAAAAATAACCAATCATATCAATATTTCCTAAATCTAAAAAAATATTGTGCGTCAAAATTTATTTGTAGAATAAACTACGTAAATCATAAGAAATTTAAACCAATCGACACGTTACACAAGCGCCGCCTCCTAAACGCGACTCCAAGTATCGGGGCTCTAAGCATATAGGCCAAGTGCAACAACTCAAACTTAACTCATATCATTCAAAAATATGTCATAGACCCTAAATAATAGTATACTCGACCTATTGTCACCTAAAATTACAAATAAATTATCTAGACCGCAACGCTAACACAAACTTACAAATCAAATCCAATTACAAAATTCTAACCATACAACTCTAAGCCCCATAACACATAATCTAATAATTTATAAATGAGAAAAAATAGAGATTTATCGTGTGTTGACGAAGATCGACGGGAATGTGCGCAAAAAACTGTATAATCCGCGCAAGAAAATTCCCCAAATGGAATGGAGTCGTCGGAAGCTAATGTTGGGTTCCAATGGCTGTTAGACGGAGAGGGAATCGTCAATCGCTGTGGACGCTGCTGTCGGGGAAGAAAACGAGCTGATTTTGACTAGAAGGAGAAGATGGAACAATGTCGGCAGTTTGAGCAATGCCGACGGCTGCTGGGAAGCTAGGAGACGAAGATCTTCGTGCTCAAAAGGGGGAAAAGGGAGGGCGACCTGGCTGGAGTCGTCGGAGGCGCGACAAGGGGCGGATCCAGAGGAAACAGAGGAAGAATAGGGCCGATCGGCCTGATTTTGTTTATTCATCCGCTAGTCGCCCACTAAGTGGGCGACTGACTTCACGTTAACGTAACAACTTTCACGTCACATCGTCTCCGACGTGGCTACCTAGTTGCCCACTTAGTGGATGACTATACCTATTTCAAATTTTTTTTTTTAATGATACTTAATTCCCTAATTATGTTTATAATGATACTTATTTTAAAAAAATTCCCATTAAGATTTTACCCTTTAAAAAACATCTAGATAGCTGGTCATTATTCAAAGGACAAAATGAAGAATTTTAAGAACCTGCATTAGTTCAATAACATACACATAAATGTTCTTTAAGGCCATGAATTAGAGCTTCTGATCTCATTCTTAAGCTTTCCTCGGTATCCGATGTCAATTAGCGCTATAGGAGCTGATTGAATTCACCGACATGGTAGAAGACTAGTAATAATGCGTCACCTTTTTTTTTTTCTATAATTTCATTGGCTTTAGACCAAAAGCACAAATCAATAACCATCAACTGTAATACCTGTTTATATGAGCCTACTCGTCCAGAAAATAAATAAAAACTTAATTCTTTCTTAATAGCCAATTTTGAGCACAGAAATCGACTTCAAATAAAAAAAAAAGTTCAAGGACTTCAAGAGAAGACAAGAAGATAGAAGGCACTTGTTGCGTGCTAGAGAATTTTATTCCGGTAGATGCGAGATCTTCGTCGTAGCCCAAAAATTATCCAACACACAAGCAGGGGATATGAACACGGGTTATAATGGAAAACCCGCTATGGAAAACCACGGCCTTGCCCGCCCAGAACTTTCACTATGTGTTCAAAAGATACGTTCTTGCTTCTCGTTAGTTTACAGGAAGGAAAACAATATTCAAAGTGTAAAAAATACATATCGGTCAACTCCAACCCAAGGGAGAAGTTTCCCAAAAGCGGCAGAACGGATCTTACGGGAGCAACCTCTTGATCTTCGTGAGAAAAGAGCGAACGGTCTTTTCTAGTCCTGGGCGATCTCAGAGGCGCTCGATCTTCGACCACTGGTGGCACCTATGGTGATCGTCGGCCAAGCGATTGGTGGTTCTCGAGCTCGGTCTTCCAATCGATTCCGGTCCCCTAAGATGAGAATGAAGCTCTATTTATAGATTTTGGGAGTGGCAGCCTTGTAAATTCATGGAAAACTCCAACCACTCCCATCGACCCGGCGATCCCCCCGATCGACGGTGTATTTTGATGATCCGGGTGCCTTAATGATGTCTAATTGGGTGATCTTGGATTCTTGGATTCGCCTGACGAGCCGACCGACTATAAATATGTCGCTTTGATGACCATTTGGCGGATCGGATCCATTTTCATGCTCGATAGTTTGATCCGAGTCGATGAGCTCGGATCGACTATGCTTGATGTCTATGTTCCTCTCATCGAGACGCCGCTTGATCGTAAGTGAAATCGATTGATCAAAACATTTCAAAATGCCTTGAAATTGCGGTTGATTTTCTCGGATGTATCGCTTGCTCTATTTTGGGTGACATTATCTCACCATCCAAAATATATGTCAAATACTTGAAAATAGCAAATTCTTCAATGAAATTGAGAGTCCATCAAGCAAGATTGAGAGAACAGATCTTCATAGAGCACAAGATTATGACTATGGAAGGCCGCAGGTCGCAAATGCGCGGTAGTATGCGCGAGATTTCGAGGTTACTGATCCATCCCGCGCGAACAGAGTCGGCGCTCGCTGGTTTCAGGCAGGCCAGGCTGGGCCAAGACATGGCATATGGCGCATAAGCGTCAGGCATTGTATGTCATGATTCAAAGCCGGTTATGCTAGTGGCCTCTGCGCTGAATCGACGCTGACCAGTCGATGCGCTGTCGCTCGCTGGATACGCCAGGTCAGCGGTCTGAAGATCTGGTCGCTGGGAATCCATGGGACCGGGTGATGGTCAAGGCAATGGCAGCATGGCCGAAAGTCGACGGTCATGGGCGGGTTAAGTCTGCGTCGGAATCGCGACCATTTGGCGTTGGGCCATGGGCCATGCGGCGGATATGAGCGGTTTCCCGGGTCGGCTATACCACGGCGAAGTTTGCCACACATGCTTACGCTCATGGACCGGTTTGGCATGACCCATGACGCTGGCTACCATTGCCATGACGCTGGGCGAGCGGCAGGGTCTGGGTTCGCACGGCCCAAATGACGGTTTTGACTGTTTCGGTTTCACGGTTTGGGTTTTTAATTTTGCCCCTATAAAGGGTCTATAAAACCCCTGGTAAGAGGAAAGGCACACTTTTCTAATCTCTTCTTCTCTCTTAGAGTGCATAGCCTCCCTGGTGGGAGTTTGGGCACTTTTTGATCCACCTCTACCCCAGCGCATCCCTCGATGGGAGTTTGGGCACTCTTCGGATCAACCTCTTCCACCTCATCTCCACCAAGCTAGAGTGCATAGCCTCCTCGGGGAGTTTGGCACTCTTCTTGGATCAACCTCTACCACTCATCTCCACCAAGCTAGTGCATAGCCTCCCTGGGAGTTTGGCACTCTTCTTGGAATAATTTTATCTCGATCGACGATCGGGTGATGGTCGGTGAGACATGATGGTACGTCGACGGGTGGTCGACAATAACATGACGCAATTCGGCATCGACGCGTGAGCGGGATGACCGACGATGGTGACCGCCAAGATCCGCAATGGTCAAAGGTGATCAAAGGTCGCGTAGACCGCGACGAATGCGACCGACGACGATGGTTGGCGGCCGACGGGGTGGTCGAATCGGCGAATCGTAGCCGACGGTGGCGACCAAGTCTGTAGCGAGATGACCGGCCATATGGTGGTGACAAATAAGATTGTCGGGTCAGCGACGACGGCGACCGTAATTGGCGGTGGTGACCGACGCAAGTCAGGCGCGGACCGACGAGTTTACGATTACGACAGACGGCTGGCCTAGCTGATGGTTGTGGCGTCGACGGGTGGTCGACAAATAATAACCGCGCGACGGTAATTAACGCCAGTCGGCAGGGATGACCGGCACGCATGGTGGCGACCGCTTAAGATTGCCGACGATGGTCAGCGATGACCCAGACAGTTTACGCGGACCGACGACAAGTGGCGGCGGACCGACGACAAGAATGCATCGGCGGACCGACGACAAGAATGGCCACCGGCGATATTGTTAGGCGACGGGTGGTCGACAATGATAACCGGCGACGAATGACGCGAATTAACGCCTGAAGCAGTATGACCAACGATGGTGGTGACCGGGCGAAGGTTGCCGCCGATGGTCGCGGATGGACCTCGACGCAGAATACGCGGACCCATATACGGCTGGCCGACGGGTGCGAAGAATCGGAGATCGCTACATGGCAATAGCCGAGTGAAGATTGTCCAGCGATCGCCAGAAGACCAAATGCAGCCGACGCGGCGACCGCGTAAGTCCGACTGGCGGGTCGACGGGGGTATTCGACAACGGAACCTGATCAGAATGACGCGGTAATGCGGCCGATAATGAAGATTGTCAGCGATGATCGCCGCGGGGACCGACGACGGTAATGCGGACGCGGTCGGCCGACGGGGTCGAACGCAACCTGAGAGGTAATCCAGATGCACGTGGCGATAGAAGATTCGATGATCGCCATGATGACCCGACGCAGAATGGCGATCGCGTGCAATGGCGACGCGGGTTGGCCGACGGGTGTGGTCGACAACAAGAATCGGAGACGGTAATGGCGTAATCGATGAAGATTGTCGCGATGATCGCCGAGCGGACCGCGACGGTAGCCGACTGGCGACCGACGACGCCTATAAGGCGATGACCAAATGGTGACGACCGCCAAGATTGCACGATGGTCAGCAGTGGCCTACGACGATAGGTGACCGGCGAAGAGGCCGCGACCGGCGACCGTGATCGGCGCGACGGGTGGTCTAATCGGGCGACAGAATATCGGGCGACCAGAAGTCGGTAGGGAATGACCGACACGATGGTGATTTTGACTTATCCGGTTGTTTATCGAGTGACTGGCGACGCTAACTATATGGAAGAGGTTGAATTGAATCCGGCGATTTTCGACCTATCCAAGGTTGTTGTCGAGTGTGACTGGCGACGCTAACCTATATGGAAGAGGTTGAATTGAATCCGAGATTTTGACCCATCCGGGTTGTTTGTCGAGTGTTACCCGGCGACGTTAACTATAGAAGAGGTCAGATTGAGTCCGCTGAGGATTTTGACTTATCCGAGATTGTTTGTCGGTATTACCCGGCGACGCAACTGTGGAAGAGGTTGAATTGAATGGGATTTTGACCTATCCGAGGTTGTTTGTCAGTGTTACCCGATGACGTTAACTGTATATAAGAGGTCGAATTGAATCCGCTAAGGATTTTTAACCTATCCGAGGTTGTTTGTCAGAGTGTTACCCGATGACGCTAACTGTGGAAGAGGTTGAATTGAATCCGGGATTTTGACCCATCCGGGTTGTTTGTCGAGTGTTACCCATGACGTTAACTAGATAAGAGGTCAATTAAATCCGTTGAGGATTTTTGACCTATCCGAGGTTGTTTGTCAGGGTATTACCCGATGACGTTAACTCAGAGAAGAGGTCATCTAAGTCCACCGCGTCACCAATGATGCAGTCGGAGTCCAGAATCGGAATGACCGACCGATGGTGATGACCGGCGATGGCGGCAAAGGGACCGACGCATCATGGCTACGGACCGGCAATGGTGGTTGGCGGCCGACGGGGATGGTTGGCAAATGCTAACCGGGCGACGTAGTCGGTAAATGACGCCAGATCATGGTGATGGCAAGAGAAGGACCGGCGAGGCAAGATGACCGACGAGATTATCTACGAATCCGATGTCGATAGCTGGAATGACCGACGACTGTGGTGGTGACCGGTGACTGTGGTGATGACCGACGAAGATGGTCGGTCATGGTCGGCGACGTTGACCAACGGAGATGGTCTTTAGTCCCTCTTTCTTGTAGGAAATAAGATTTCTTGAAACTTCAATGGATGGTTCAACAGTTGAAATTGATGTCGTTAACTTGCATGTTAGATATAATGGAATCCATCGAGATTTTGACCCATCCAAGGTTGTTTGTCAGGTTGTTTAGCCAGTGTTACAATGGCGATTACAATGAGTAGGACAAATTTTGACCTTGTGTGTGAATATTGAGTAGCTAACTTGTATGGAAGAGGTGAGGACACTTTTGACCTTTCACGGGTTATTTGTCGAGTTTTCGATGACGTTAACGTATGGAAAGATGGAGGAGATCCACCAAGGGCGTTTTGACCTTTCGAGGTTGTTTGTGAGTGTTTTCGATGGCGTTAACGTATGGAAGAGGTGGAAATCCACAAGGACCTTTTGACCTATCACGGGTTGTTTGTCGAGTGTTATCAGATGGCGTTAACATATAGAAGAGGTGAATTGAATCCGAGGATTTTGACTATCCAGGGTTGTTTGGGAGTGTTACGCAGATGGCGTTAACTTGTGTGGAAGAGGTTGAATTATCCGGATTTTGACAATCGAGGTTGTTTGTCAGTGTTACCGATGGCGTTATATAGAAGTCGAATTGAATCCGTTGAGGATTTTGACCTATCAGGTTGTTTGTCGAGTATTACGATGGCGATGCTGTATAGAAGAGGTCATCGGAAGTCCACAAAGTCTATGTCGGCGGTGGCCGAGTCGATAGTCGGAGAATGGCAAGCGGCGATAGTGATAACCGGCGAAGGATGGCAGCGATGGCAACGTCATCGGCAGCGAGGGGCAATGGTGGTTAGCGGCCAGCGAGATAATAGCGGCGACAAGCGCGGCAGTAGTCAGCGGTGGCGGCAACGGTAATTTTCTGCGAGATAGCGGCCGAAGATGATGGTAAAAACGAAGGTTGAAGAAGATAATGGAGATTATGGCGGCGGCGATGTCGATAGTTGGCGGAATAGCGGCAGCGTAGTGAGTAACCGTGGCTATGGTGATGGCAAAGCGAAGATAATTGTCATGGTCAGCGGAATAGCGGAGAGTCTTTGTCCCTCCCTAGGAAATAAGATTTCTTGAAACTTCAATGGATGGTTCAGCAGTTGAAATTGATATCGTTAACTTGCATGTTAGAGATATAATTGAATCCACATCAGAAGTCCAGAGGCGTTTGACCTTTCACAGGTTGTTTGTCGATGTTTACTCGATGCGTTAACGTATGGAAGTGGAAGTCCACCGGACCTTTTGATCTATCACAGGTTGTTTGTCAGTGTTTTCGATGGCGTTAACGTATGGAAGAGGTCGGAAGTCCATCAGGGCGTTTTGACTATCTGGGTTGTTTGTCGAGTGTTTACTCGATGGCGTTGCATATGGAAGAGGTCGAAGTCTACCAAGGATGTTTTGACCTATCACAGGTTGTTTGTCGAGTGTTTACCGATGGCGTTAACTATATGGAAGAGGTCGAATATTTGTATGAGCTTGTAGCGAGTTGACCATTGATCTTTGCCTTTTAGTTGGTGTTGACTTGCTTATCTTTTGAGATTAAAGTTGCCCCAGTTGGGGGTATGTTTATAATTCGATTGATTCTTTTCCAATTGGCGTGGATATCCTTATTGAATGGGTCTTTGATTTCTTCCTTGATTGGTGGCACTCTTGATTGGTGTGCCTCATGCGGTGAAAGTAATTTCTCTTGATTTCTAATTCCAGCTTTAAAGGCGGCCACTTGGCATCCTCTTCTGAATAGCCGGATGGGATGTTCGCATGGCGTGTTGAGCGTATTTCCTCTGCGATTGAGTAAATGCAGGGAATTTCGAGGAGGTTTTGGGGGAGGTTCTTTTCTCTTCTTTTGAGATGTTTGAACATCACCTTTGGGAACCTTCTTAAACTTCTTTGCTTGGTGGTTCAAGCTGTAGATGAGCAGCGATAGCTTAAATTGAGATTTGTGCCTATTATTGGGTGGCAGAATAGGAATGGGCATCTCCGCATTAATGATGAATAGAAGTATCTGGCGGAGTCCTCAGAAGCACGCCCTCAAAGTTACGGATCTACTCACGGTATGCGTGGCTTCAGAGGAGAACCTCTGAAAGTATTCTTTGAGGACTCTCCATGGTTACGGATTAGGAGAGATGTGATGAATCACGATGATTCTCTTGTTGAGAGGCATTCTACAAAAAATCGAGCTCTCCAAATGATCGGACGGACCCTTAGCGGCGAATAGAACCAAGTCTGAGCGTCCTTTGAGAGGAATACGACCTGAAACGAGAGTCATTTTGCGGCGAATGTGCATGATCGTTCGAAAGTGATCGATATGCTTTCTGGATCGGTTGTGCCATTGTAAAGGTCCATCTTTGGGAAGCTTGAATCTCGTCGAATCGGGTATTGCGAGATGATCTCTGGCGGGGCGAGTTTTGGAAGAAGCGGCGGAGAATGGATCATTGATTGTTTAGGAACTCTTCACACGCAATCGTAGTTCATCGCGTATAAGGTGGCGTGGAGTTTCACCGTCTGAAGGCGTCATTCGTGTGGGGTGAGTATCGAAGTTGACATCTGGATGTGGTGCCAAGGGTTCTCTACTTGTTGATCCGGCATTCGGGTAATCATTCTCGGGAAGAAAATGGATTATCTTTGAGGGGCGTCGAGAACACAGTGGCTCTTCAGGCGTGTTAGAGCGTTTTAGGTCCTCGAGTCGAAGAATTTCGTTCGAATCCTCCATCCTTTGCAATCTTTCAAAGAGGGGCGGGACCCTCACGAAACAGTCATTATGTAGAAGTGTTGGAGACTTGGCGTCCTTGATCCACGAGAATGAGGAGGCGTTGGGCGAAACCCGTTTACCAACCATATTGGAGATATAGCAATGGGGAACTATTTTTCTGAGCCAGTAAGCGTGCATCTTTAGAATTTTATTAGATTAGATCTCTTGCAAAATTATCAACACCTGGCGGGGATATGAACCAGGGGTTATCGTGGAAAACCCGTTAAGGAAAAAACCAGGGGCCTTGATGCTAGAACTTTCACTATGTGTTCAAAGATCTGAGGTCCTTGCTTCGTTAGTTGGGAGAAGAAGGTATTCTGAGGAAACAATATTAGTGTAGAAAAATACAATATCGGTCAACTCCAACCCAGGAGAAGTTTCCCAAAAGCGGCGAGCGATCTTAGCAACCTCTTGATCTTGGAGAAAGGCAGCGGTCTTTTCTAGTCCCACAGGCGATCTCTAAGGCGACTCGATCTTGATCTTGGTGGTGGCGGTGGTGAAAGATGCGTCGGCGTCAGGTCGGCGGTGGTTCTCGAGTCTCTGGTCTTCAATCGATTTGGTCCCCTCTAAGATGAGAATGAAGCTCTATTTATAGATTTTTGGGAGTGGCAGGCCTTGTAAATTTATGGAAAACTCCAACCACTCCCATGGACGGCCGTCACGATCCCCGATCGGTGGTGTATTTTGATGATCGGTGCCTTAATGATGTCGAATTGGGTGATCTTGGATTCGTTGGATTCGTGACGAGCGCTCGATCGTATAAATATGTTTTGATGACCATTTGGCGGATCAGGATCCATTTTCATGCTCCGATAAGCTTGATCTCGAGTCGATTGATTCGGATCGGTATATGATGTTCTTATGTTAGTCTCATCGAGGCGGTCGGTTATTTGTAAGTTTGCTGAAATCGGTGATTAGATCGAAACATTTCTGAAAATGCCTTGAGATTCGTGCTTGATCAGATTAATTTTCTGAGGATGTATCAGCACTCACTGTGAGAGGCACGGCCGCACAGGCAATGGCTGGTCAGCTCGTTGGCTGACGGGCCAAGGGCCATTGCAGCGAGATGGAGCGGTGGTCTGTTGAACGAAGTCAGGCGACTGGGCGAGTTGCGTGACAGTAGCACTTGGGAGTCGGCACTTGGGAGAAGGAGAAGCGAGGGTTTAAGGGCGAACTACGAAGCTTGCAGCGTGAGACGAGATGATGGCTCTATTACGGGAGAAAATAAGAACTAAATTTTTTTTTTTTTAATAAGGTGAGCCAGTTGGGGCACATGCCCTCATGCCCGCTGTTTTAAATATAAACTATCCAATCATAATAATAAAAAATTTCATATCTTGCTTCAATATATTTTATTGAATATTCCTTTAATGTATTTTACAGAATCAAGTTATTCCAAAATATTTTAGGTTTGGACCAATCGATCTTCTTCATGGCATTGTCGGATCCAAAAGCCAAATAAGATGTTATTAATAGAAAATAATCAACAATAAAGATTAGACTTTATAACCTATCAATGATAACTTAATATCAAAGAGATGGTTGGCTACCTGTAAGTGAGAGAGGCCATCTTGGTATCAATGATAATTGTTGACTTCACATTTATAAAAGAGTATAATTGAATATCAATGATTGAGATCAAATAACTAAAGGATCTCATATGTGTATAAATTAATCTAATAAATAAGGTTGACTCTAGCTCAACTCATCAACTTAAAAGAGTTCAAAAACGCTAGAATCAAGCAGGCAAAGAAGGATATCTTGGTTGAGATCTATCATGCCCTAGCTCAATAAAAACTTCTTATCATTATAGATATCAAATTAAGTGTATAATAAGAACTTGTTCATAATATATTTAAAAGAAGTTCTTTTATCATCTAAATTTCACAATATTGTGCCATTATGTCATATATGCATAATAATAAAATAGTAGTAATCTCTAAACATATATTTATATGACATAAAGAGTCACATTCCAAATATTTATATAAACTATAAAAGAATTCATATATATCAACAAATAAGTATATCTATTAAGATCTATTCCAATGGAGCCTCACTTTTTCCTTAAAAACATATAATGACTACTCACATAGTGGTAGATCACAACTTCCACAACAGCTTCACTAGTATTGTTTCTTTATTTTAAACCATCAAGGGGATGTCAATGGAATTCATGACTATAGGCATGCTACTTGCTAATTTTTGGATCCTTTCGAGTGGCACCTGATTGGTAAACTATAATGGCACTATGTGTCATCACTGCTCCTCTCCTCATGATGTGGGCAAGAATCCATTACTAGAAGGATGATGAGTTACTTGAGGCTAAGGTAGTCAAGTTTAATTCGATTCAATTAACTTTGTCCGACTATTTAGTCTTGCACAAACTCTCTTCAACACTTTAAAGTTTGCATGGATGGCAACTGACCAATTTAGGGCATGGTTAGATATTGTTCCAACTTGATGAAATCAAAATAGACTCAATTTCAATCTTTTGAAGTGTCTCAAGATCAATGTTTTGCACACAAAAATTATTTGCATAAAAAGCAAATTTTATCAAATCAATATTAGAGAAATACTATTCTACCTCAATTGTTCATACTCTGAACAAATTGAAATATATCTAATATTTGTGTCCGTATGCATATATATATATATATATATATATATAATGTGTAGAGAAGTTGAGCCTAAATGATAACTAAATTAGAAGTTAGTGATTATCATGTGCTTCAAATTTAGGTCTCATCGGAGAGATAATCTTTTACCAATTTCATCGCACCTCAAGCACATATTTATGTTACATATTAATACCAATATAATGATTAAACACTCAACCAAATAATCTCTTAAAGTCATTCCAATGCATGACTTTTTCTTTTTTTTTCTTAATTTTAGTGGTGTTAATTGCCGAAGCACAATTACTCACAGAAGTGCACTCGTGGCTGCTGGAACCGCGATCTCCAAAATGAGGCTGAAGCTCCTAACACCTGGACCGCAAATGGTTAGCAGTCAATGTTAAGTTTTGAAATTCAAAACATTTCTTGCTAGATATATCTGTCTTTATTGTTGGGCAAAGAAAATCTCCAAATTTCCCATCTTACGCTCTGAAACCGTTCCATCCTGCCCTAATCTTCGACAGCAACAGGCCCTGAAACGAGGAGGAAACGCAACTACGCCAAGCATCGCAGGAGCAGGACGAAAATGCAACTGAAAGCTCCTTAGCGGCCCCATGCTCATCAGAAAAGCGATTCTTGAAAGAGTAAAAAAATATTCAATCAGCCGGATAAAGCGAACAACCACTACTACAAAAGGCAGGGAATGCGAATACTATATCCCATCACATCAAACTAGTTGAAAATCGGCAGCATGCCTTGGTGCAGCATATGGAAGTTTGCTTGAGGGAATCGAGACTAAAAGAGGTTTAGTATAATCTTTGGCACCAGTACCGTTCTGAACTTTCGGCAGATCAACGCCATGTTTTGAAGGAAAAAATATTACAGTGCATGGTTCGGATATATTCGGACTCCAATAAAAATTGAACACATATATTCTATTTTTTATTAAATAAAAAGAAAATTGAGCGTTACACGTAATATTTTCTCATTTTGAAGGGATATTTATATACATTAGAATTGCCCAAAAATATTTATATATTAGAAAGGAATGAACTGTTGACAGATAGAAGAATGGGAGAAGCTCAGCATTCTAAAAATTAATTTCATGTGCACGGAATACCAACACCACCACCATTATTTGGGCCATTTTTTTTTTGGAGAATTTTAGAGCGTTGTCCAATTTCATTTCAAATAGTAAGATAACATATTATAAGTATATTATAAGTATATGTTAAACCATGAGTCAAAGGAAATCTATACCAAATAAACAGTAAGACAAAAGGAAGGAAAATAAAACAGAGCGAACAGCTCAATAGACTCAGAGACTAAGTAACATATATGTACTTAAGACAAGTAGATCCATTAATCCCAAAAGAGCTTTTGATAGTGGACGACATCTACTCGCCAATGGAAACAGGAAATGTTATTGTAGATAAGGGGGACCCCACATGATAGAGAAGAAGTGTTCCAGGTTGCAGATGTAGTCCATCCAGAAGGAGACAATCAAAATTGCTAAAGGCCAAGGTAAAAGACTGAGCAGCATAAGTCTCATCATCGTCCATTCAAAAAAATTCACTAGCGACAAAGGGACCCGAAAGCACCAGCCCATACCAACCAGCAAAAACAGAACTCCATACAGAAGGGTCAACAAGCTCAAAAAACAGCAACCACCCAGTCATAGTAAACTGAGAACAACCATCCAACAAGAACCAAGAACTAAGAGGACAACCCAGCACAGCACAAACAGAAAAAAAACCGCAGGCACAAGGGAGAGGCCCCCGCCAACCCAACCAAGCTCACAGAACAACTGAAGGCACCCCATAACCAAGGCCTAGAGAACATGACCAGCTTGCCAACAGAAAAAGAAAGAAGAGCACCCGAGGAAAAACTTCCCAACATGAAAAAACAAGAGCGATAACACAAAAGAATCCACGAAAGGCAGAGCACAAAACCGAAGAAGAGGCATAACCTGCTGCCCAAAAAACAAACCCCCATATCAAAGAAAACAGAGGAAAAACCACCCAGATCGACCAAATGACAGAAGGAAAATCAACAGCCCATAAATGCAAAGCCAACAAACCCATAAAGTATTCACAGGAGCTTCAGCAGAACAGAAAACCCCCCTAAGGAGGAGAATCAAGGATGCCAGAACACCCGAAATTAGACCAAATATCCATCATTCTTCTAACCTCAAGAGGCCAAGAGTCCTTAACAGGCCAATGACGAATTTTAGCAGCCACCTTGGATTTGATAGCAAGACTGATAGAATTAAGCGAACAACTTTGATTGATAAATAATCTTTTATTTCTCTCACACCAAATAGAGTAGACAGAAACCGCCACAATAAGCAAGTAAAGTCTTTTCAAGACTTTATGATTCATAAGGGAAGCAGTTGATAGAACTGAGTGGAGAGTCGGGTGAAAAAGAAAAAAATTACCATTAGGCAATAAAGACCTGATAATACTAAGAGAAAAGGGGCAGCCAAAAAAGAGGTGAACGTGTGATTCTTTTTCAACATTATAAAGAGCACAATCCAATATAGAGCCAAGTCCTCTTCGATTTAGCATATCAAATATTTTGAGCCTATTCAAAGTAGCCATCCAGCAAAAAATAACAAAGTTTATATCGTAGCCTTTAAACCAAATGTCATTTGACCAATCCACCGACGACAAAGAACCATAAATACTTCTCAAGACATGTTTATTCCCGAACCCTGTCTCACCTTTCCAACTAATAGAATCCCGCCCAGAGTGTAAAACAATCTGCCTGATGGTGTATACACAGTCCGAGAATCTCCTACAGAATGAGTCAGGAATTTTCCAGTCGTCATTCCTAATCAGCCCGCTAAGAGATGAGTTTTTAGGGAGGCTAATCAGAGGGAACCATTCCATCCCACATAACTCAAATATAGATTTACCGTTATACTAGGGGTCAAAGAAGAGAGAGAAACGACTGCCATCTCCAACAGAGTAAATAAACTCCCCTTTAAATCTAGTAACACACACATGAAGCTCTCTCCAAAGAGCAAAGGAATGCTGAATTTTCTCCCAAATGTAACTATATTTTTTCCTACACCAACCGACCAAGGAAGAGGAGTAATGAAAGAGCTTCCATAAAACCTTTGTTTTGCATAAGGTATTAAGGGTATTGATAGAGACCAACCCGATGCCACCCTTATCACTAGGTAAAGTAGTCTTGTACCACGAGATGGGGTGCAGCTTTCTTACTACATCCCCATGATAAAAGAATTTGGCAGTCAGGGAAGTAATTTTTTTGAGGATGCACTTGGGGATCACAAGGGCCCGGAGCCAGAAGGTGAGATAGCTATTAATGGAAGATCGAATAAGTTGTAGTCTACCCCCATAAGAGAGCCATTTAGATTTCCATCCAACGAGTCAATTTGATAACTTATTTAGGAGGGCCGAGAAATGAATCTATTTTAGGGGACCCGTCGCTAGAGGGAGACCAAGATATTTAAGGGGGAATTCCCCAACCTCCATATTCAAGATATTACATATATCACTAGCTATTCCACGGGAGGTGGGGATGCATAGTAGAGATTTGGCGTGGTTCACCTCAAGACCTGTTAAAGAAGAAAGATTCCCCAAGACCTCATTGAGAGCATTAGTAGAGGAAGGCTCGGCTTCACCCACAACTAAAAATATCATCAGCGAATAGAAGATGGGAGATGAGATAGTTACCTGCTGTTATCGGCTTGAAGGAAGAATTAGTCACTTTCATTTCAAGAAGGCAAGAGAAGATGTCCATGACAATGACAAAGAGGAATGGGGAAAAAGGGCATCCCTGCCTTAGCCCATTTGAAGATTTAAAGAACCTCTCCAAGTGATTGTTCAAGATGATAGAGAAGAGAATATCATAAATACACCCTTCAATCTATTCCACAAAAATCATGGGAAAACCATTCTGAAGCAACCTCTGGATGACAATTTTTCTATTAACACTATCAAAGGCCTTATGAAGGTCAATCTTGGTACAGAAAAGATTTTGGGATCTTCTACTACCAAATTCAGAGCAAATTTCATGGGCCACCGCAATATTATCAGCTATGTCTCTTCCTTTTATGAAGGCAAACTGAGCATGATGGATAATAGAGGAGAGGAAAGGCTTGAGCCTGTTAGTTATGTCTTTGGTAATCATTTTGTAGAATGTGTTACAAAGAAAAATTGGTCTATAGTCAGCCAGTGAATTAGAATGCTTAATTTTTGGAATTAATGTGATAGCACTATGCTTGAAAGCCTCTGGAAGTTTCCGAGTTCTAAAGAAGTGATGAGCGGCTAAAAGGAATTGTTTGCCTACAATATCCCAACAGTGGGTGAAGAACTTGGAAGTAAAACCATCCGGCCCAGGAGTCTTATCTTCATTTATACTATGAATAGCCTTAATAATTTCCATGTCAGTAATAGGATCTCTAGTTTCCTTTAAAAGGGAAGAGTTTGTATCGAGCTGACCGAGGCATCTAAATAAGATAGATCATCTGAATAGCTCCTATTGAACATGTTAGAATAATATAAAAAAAATTTCATTAGCTATGTCAAAAGGTGACGTTATAGTACCACTTTCCACATGGAGAGAGTTTATCTGGTTGCTATTTCTCCTTTCCTTTATGGAGCAGTAAAGGAACTTTGAGATTCAAAATCTGCTACTCAAGAGGGGAAGGGTCCATCTTTTAAGATTTTAATACCTCTTTAACCGAATGTAACTTTTTAAGAAGGACCACAATAGGATCCCCATAAACATATTTTGACCAAGTCGCCTTGACCAAAGACTAGAAATTAGGGAGGTGAACCTAATAATTCCTGAAGATAAATCGGTGTTTCCTGGAGTGCAGATTGTTTAGAGTAATGATCAACGGGGAATGATCTGAGGATAAGGGAGGAGGCACCTTGTAGGATGATGTAGGGTAGCTATCCAGCCAGAAGGAATTGCACAGAACTCTGTTTATCTTTGAATACAGTTGAAGTCCCCAAGAATCAACCAAGGTTCATTCATAGAAGCAGAGATATGCCGAAGGGTTGTCCAGAGTTCAAGTCTTTCATTGGCTGCATTATGAGCGTAAATCCATGAAACAAAGAGAGTCCGATTAGAGGGGAGACATACTTTTTCTGTATAAGTTGAGAGTTGATGATGGTAGGGATAAAGGAGATAGCATCCGGGTTCCATTTCTAGAGATATATTGGTTAAGGCTTTAGGGGGAGAGGCAGCTGTCGAGCGGGTAGTAATGGTGTAAGCAGAGTTAAGGATAAGGGGGTGTCATTTAACGAGGTTTGAATATGAGGAGGTAAAACCTTAGGTCCACTACTAAGGAGGAGGGTTACTCAATAGGACCAGATTGCCCTAACGAATGAGTGGTAGCAGTAGTGGGAATGTTAGGAGCAACACCCATAGGTGGACGAGTTGGCATGGTTTGTGGCCTCCTACTTCTGCTACTTCCCCTAGCAGGAGGACGGGATGGGGGGTTTAAGGGGAAACTCATAGGGTCATGGGAAAAGGTAAAGCACTTAGGACAAGCACTTGGCTTCCAGTCATAGACAATAGGCTGTTCATACTTTACTCCATTCAAATTCAACATCACAGAATCAGGGAGCAATGAAGAAGGTCGAACCTGAACGCAGATACAAGCAAATGTAAGTTTAGCTTTGGAGGCCGTGAGGTTATTCACCGCAAGTGGAATCCCAACTTTGTTAGCTACTTTGGAGAACCCCTCATCATTCCAGTAGCATAATGGAAAGTTAGGAAGCTTGATCCATAAGGGGATTTTGGAAAAAAAATTCTTTAATTGGTCTGAAGTCCCACGACCATTTCCTGAAGATAAACGGTCTACCATTGAGAAAATAAGAGCCACTATCCCACACTAGATCGAAGTCCTCCTTACAAAAGAAACTAAAAAGAAAGAAGTCCCTCTCCAGAGTAAGCAAGTCTAAATATCCTTTAAAAGATCACTTTCTTTTAATTGCAGCTAAGAGAGAACCATATAAGGGACGTTTCGCAATCGCATGCCTCACAAGCGAGAGTTCCCAATCTTTTTGGCCCTCAACAAGTTCTGCCTCAGAGAAGGAAATTTCAGAGTCCACGAAGGGGATATAGGCTAGGGAGACGTTGTTTGAATTATCCTGGTGGGAGCTAAGTAAGGCTTTCCAGTTGCACGCAAAAGGAATGATCTGTTGAGGCTGAACAATCGGGCTGGTCCGAGAGCCCGACCCCTGGGCAGGGGAAAGAAGTGGGAATGGAGAGGATGAAGCTATATCCATGACCAAAAATCGAGAACACCAAACAACAGAAGAGGAAGTGACAGATAGCCCCTAGGGCAAACAAAAAACAATGCCTCCGGTCGAATCCGGAGACGGAAAACCTAGCACAACCAAAGCAAATCACCAGAGCAAAGCAGCATCAAGAAAGGGGTAGAGAAATCAAACAAGGGCACCATCAGCATCAACGGAAGGGGAGAACCCTAATCGCCCGAGAGCCCCGCAGCCGACATCTTCCATTGGCAAAGGAAATGATTTGCTCTGTGTGGAGGTATATTTGGGGGCCGTTCTGATCTCTTTCACCACTCTTGCCTCATCAGCCATCATAACATAAATTAACTTACTTTAAAAATATTATATTTGATGTCAAAACAAAATAAAAATAAATTAAATATAAAATATAATATATAAATGATCTCAAAAAGAGATTAATTTATGTAGTGCAACTTAAGGTAATGATTGAGAACTTAGACTTTCAACTAATAACTTACTCTATGAATGTTAAATTGAGTTGACAAACCAAATCTAATTCATGTTTGAACTGATCTCCTAATTACAAGAAATAAAATCTTATAAATCCTTTTTTTTATTTGTGTTTGGCTTCTTAAATAACTAACGCCCAGTTTAAAATGATAGCCTTAAAATTTTTCATTTAAAATTTATTAAAAGTTATTTTATAATTGATTCAAATGCAGTACTTTTTAGCAAATGTTTTTTTTTATTATTTTCGAAAATGAATATAAGATATGACAGCTGTTTCAATACTGCTTTTCCTGTGTGGTCTGTCTTTTTAAAAATTTAATGGTAGAAATACCTTAAGTGATCACAACTCCTTTTCAATCTCTTTGGCCGAATATAATAAGATTAGCTTTTTTTTTTTAGCTATAGGAATTTTTAAACTATTTTTTCTTAAAGTAGTTTTTGAACTTTTTCAACATCAATAGCTCAATCAAATAAACCCTAAATTACATGTATGATTGCGACTATTTTTTTTACCATTTTATTTTATAGATTTATAATTGGCTATCATTTTATATATATATTTTTTCAAAATTTTAATGATGAGAATTTTTTTCACAATTATATGTACTTCAGTATAGTAGTTGCAAGAAAATAATTATTTATTTTTTTAAGAAAAAATCTATAATTTTCATAGCATCTTTCAAAAATTATAAAATTTTCACAATTAATTGTTATAAACCGCTGCAATCTTCCCAAACTACACATCATCGTCATCCACTTAATGATAGAAAAAAAAAATCACAATATTAACAACACAATCAATTTAAACATAGTGAAATTATGTTCTTACGATTCACACCACCAAATGATTCAAAATCCCATCTTTCTCAAGCATAGATACCAAAGCATAGGCGATAGAAGAGCTGAAGGCAACGTAACGCTTAAGTTTGTCGCTTAACACCCATATAATTCCTCATGGTACCCATCACCACTCTTCCCGATCATCTTCCTCCTCCTCCTCAGCCCACCGGCCATCTCGCGCCCATTCCCTTCGGCGCCGATCAACGGAAGATCCTTGGGATCATCACGATCATCATCGGTGGCGATATTGATGCAAGAGCACCGCTCCAACGACGTGAAAAAGGCGACGGCTACGCCATTGCCGACCCAAGACGCCACTCGATCAATCGTTCTACAGCTCTGCTGTCTGCGTCCTGAGGTCGATCGCCGAGCCGATCGGGGCTCGGACAGGCCGCATCTTGAACTGAAGAAATTTATGCATCTCCAGGAAGAAGTGGGCATGTCCTCAGAATTAATACAGATGAATGCGGAGAGCACGAGATCGCCTTGGTCTTTAAACAAAGGTGTTCCAGACTTCCAGTAGAAAAAAGAGTTTGCGTTTCCAGAAATACCCTTACTTTTAAACAGGATTTACAGCAGGTTTGTATTGCTTGCATGTGAGTTCCTTGAGTGGTTATGCATTCATTGGGCCCTAAATGGCTATAAAGATGAGAAGGGAATGATTCTTTACCTAAATAATTTATTTAAGGATTTTAATTTATCAATCTTGAGTGGGAGTTGAAGTTTAATTATGATTGTTTACCCACGAAGCATTCTTAATCTTTAATTAATTTTATGTTACAAATTTTACAAATATGAAACAAATTAAATAACATACACAGCACCAAAAATATTGTATATTATTTATTTCACATTTAAAATATAATATTTACATAAATAACACCTAAAATATCAAAATAAAATAAAATGGTAAACTAATTATACATAACAATATAACATTTTGTCACATAAAATTTATATTAATTATAAATTAATCTTGTGAGTATGAGAAACATTACACTTATCTAATGAGGAATTTAAATGATGACACATAAAAAAAAATCTTCATTTTACGGATAAATCCACTTAATTGTTGAAATTAGAGAAGAGTTCCACACAGATCGGCATAGTTTTAAGTTGGGAACAATTTTTTTTATTTTTATTTCTGCTTTTTTTAACCTCTACATAGATTGTCTTATGAATTCAAACGGGCAAATTATAACTGAATTTGTAACTGAATAGAAGAGAAGAACTCTGTGAAAATTAAAATAAAGAAAGAAAGAGAAGTCACAATCAATTGAGAATTGCAAAGAAGGCTGAACAAAAATAAAATATTATTTTTTATAAAGAATAATTGCAATGATATGATGAGACAGGGCATGAATGTACATCAAATTATGGCGAAGCACAACTAAATCACACTAATAAGTGCCCTAACCTTTTTTTAAAAGTTAAAGCACGTTTAATCACATTAATAAGTATGATTAGCTTTTACTTTAGGCTTAAGAGTGATGTTATTCTTGCCAAATAAATAAAAACTAAAAAATTGAAGGTGACAATCACAGAAGCTCTTTTTTCAGACCATTAGAGAATAGAATGAGGAAAAAAAAAAGATAGTGAATGTAATTTATTCAGTATAAATTTCTGCAGGAGTTTGTCTAAATGAACATCATTTTTTTATCCTTTTTAAGATCTGAATATCAAGGATTTTATACTTGAGATATGAGTGCTTATATAAGAGTATGAATCAATTTTATATCAATAATAATTTCTAAATATTTTGTTTTTTTATTTCTAATAATCTTTTGAAATATGAAAATTTGAAAAATAAATTTTGCGTGATTTAAGTACATACATACCAAATAATTCTTATTTATTTATATATATATATATATATGATATCTAAACTTTAATTTTGACATATATAACACATTAGTTTTTCATATCATATCAAAAATACTATCATCACTCATTTTTTAAAAATAGAATGCACATTTTTAAACGTAGAAAGGCTATTAGATTAATAAATATCTAATTTTAGGTAATAGATATATAAATGAATAAGAATTGTGTATCTGTATGTAAATTTTTTTAAAATTTAATAATCTCATATGCTTTAACAATCATTCAACTATGAAAACTTTATAGATTGAGAGTCACATGCTAGTTCTAACTAGCATTCTAAAAATGAATCCTAGTTCAAGAAGGGTTCATAAGATGGAGTTCTTCATGAGGGGATAAGAACTTTAATTTCTCATTGATTAATATTTACATCAAAAAGTCCATAGGTCACCTATGAGGGAAGTAAGAATAGAGTTATAAGACATGCTAACATAACCATCACTTTCATGCGAAAAGATGGTTTGGTAGGACTACAAGAGTTAAATTTTTTTTTTTTTTATGTTCATTTCAAATGAGTAGTGAAGTAAATTTAATGTTCTTAAAATATTTTTTTGTTTGATTACTTATAAATAAATTGTAGGAACTATTTTTTGGTGCTCGAACTATCATAAAGCAAATATTATTTTTATTTTTATTTTTTTATCTATTGCATAGAATTTGAGTGATTGGGAATTTATCAATGATTATGGATAGAATCATAGTTGGTGACACTGATGTAGATCGCTAATGAGATTGTGAGTGTTGGTTGGGTTGTGATGAAAGTGGTGCACTAAGAGGTCACAAGAGTTACTAGTGTCACTTGTTACAGAGAGAAGATTGTGCACATTTAGAAATAGAGTTGAGATCAATAGGATTTATGGCTCAGGTAAACAAGGTTGGTGATGTGAGTACTTGTTGACCTTATTTTTAGAATGAGCTCTTAATTTCTCCATCTTAGATATAGGATTTCTCTTAGACACTAAGAGTTCCTTAGTCTTAAGACACTTCTAGTGATTAGGTGAACATTTAACCTAACCCTAGAGACATAGAAGAGTTATCCATAGGAATAGGTCATGCCTTAGGGGTGTTAGGAAAACTTGCCTACCCTATAGCTTGAACCAAATCCTCAGTTCCTTCCTTCAAGTCAAACTCCAAATCAAATCAACGTCAAACCCAAATCAATCCCATTAAATCTTAAACCAATTCTAACCCAATGGATTTTCTTAAATCATGAATCAATTCCAGATGATTGAAACCCATGATTGAATTCCAAATCCAAAACCTTTCCTAAGCCATCTTGATTTCATCTTATGAACTTAGCTAAAATCAAATCCAAATCAATTCAAACTCAAGAAATTTTCTCATAACCCATTTATATTCTTATTTGTATTTGTAAATATAAATGAAATATAAATTCAAATAGCCAAACTAAATCCAAAACTCAAATCTAAATCCAATCAAAATCCAACTTAGACTCTTTCAAGACAAATCCTTGAACTCCTTCAAATCAAATCCAAATCAATTCAAGCATAAGAAATTTTCTCATAACCCTTTTTATTTTCATTTATATTCATAAATATAAATAAAATATAAATTTAAATAACCAACACCAATTCAAAACTTAAACCCAAACCCCATCAAAATCCAACCAAAACCCAACCTATGCTTCTTCAAGTGAAATTCTTGAACTTAGCCAAATCAAATTCAAATCAATCCAAATACTTGATTTTCTTCATGGTCCAATCAATCCTTCAATCATGAATCCAAATATAAACACAAACTTCAATTACTAAACCAAAACTAAATTCAAAACTCAAACCCAAGTCAAGCCCATACTCACCCTTTTGACTTGAAATTATCAAATGAATCAAAACCCATTTGACTCCAAATCAATTGCAAATGGATTTATATTTCAATCATAAGTCTATATGTGAGTTCAATTAAACTTGAATCAAGCCTTGATCAAGTCAATTGACCCACTTAGGCTTACTTGACCCAAAGTGACCAAAAATACCTTTTTGAGCCAAATTCTAATCCTACCCAAATTGGATTGAACTAAGCCCACCTAAGCCTCACATTGTGAGCAACAATCATCATGAGATGATCAATCACTCAAATTGGGTCAAACCAAGTCAAACCTAAGGGTTGACCAAGTCAACACTTAGCCAAAATGAAACCTAAACTAGCAAAAATCCACCATAGGCCAAATTGATTGAAACCATCGATCAAAACTAATTCATGATCAATGATTGAACATGACCAAGTCATTATTTAAGCCTAATCTAGCCCAGTTGGCCACTTGACCCAAGTTAACCCAACTTGACCTAAAAAGTCAAAATGTGTCAAATCTTAATCTAAGTCAAATTGGTTGCAACAAATGGATCAAATTCATTCTAAACCACTTTTTGAACTTGACCAAAGCCTCAATTGGCCAACTACACCCAACCTAGCCCAATTGACCATGAACCCAACTTGACCTAAAAGGTCAAATCAAGCCAAAATTTAACCAAACTAAAATTGACTAAAACTAAAGCTCGCAACACATTTCAAATGACCAACCAAACCTAAATCAACCCATGAACTAACCCAATTGGGTCAAATGCGTCAAATTGGTCGACTTAACCCATTTGACCTAAATGAAATCAAATGAACCAAAACCAAATATAAACCAAATTGAACCAAACCAATGATGCCAACACATTTCAAATGGTCATATGAACTTGACCCAACCCTTGGTTTGACCCAATTTCACCAATTGGTCAACTTGACCCATTTTGACCTAAATGGGTCAAGATGAGCCAAATGATATCAAATCAACTCCAAATTCCTTGAAATTTGGCCCAACCTAATTTCAAACTATTATAAATCTTCCTAAATTGAAATCAAAGTCAAATGACCATTTTACTTCTAGGTTAAGGGGTAACCTATGGCCAATTCCATTTGAAATTTGATCATATCCTTTTCATGACCACTTGACACCCTCTTAGTGGACTAAGTGGACACTAATGAGTGTGGTGCACATGACTCAATGAGTTTGGGTCAGCAAAATGCAACCCAAGGCCAGAACCGCCCACCTAATAGAAATTCTCCACATGGGAATCACTCCTCCACTCAAATGAGCACATGGAAACTTCACCGCTCCACTCCTCTACCAAAATCGAACCATGTGGAGCTTAAAATGGCCTAACCAAGCCACTCATTGTGATCAATTTGATCAAAATAGAAGAGATAAGCTCGGCTGTCTGATCATTGTAGGAGGTGATATATTCCCCCCCAATTCCACTTGAATTCAGGTGACTTGCACTCGATTGAGCTATAGGAACTCAGAGGAGGCATTTTTAAGCTCTTCGAAGGTTTTCAAAGCTCATTTGATTTCTCCAGCTTTGGATTTCTTCAAAGCCGAAATAGGGGAGCTCATTGAAAATTCCAACTCATCCACCACTCAACCAAAAGTCAATTCCTCGTGCAAGCACCTTTAAGGCACCAAGTTGAGTTCATCCAAAGCTTCTTCCAAGCTTCCAAGGCATGGGAAGGAGGAGCTAGACCAAAGCCGTAAGCACTTGAAGCTCATCTTGCCCAATAGGAGGATCCACTTGATCTCAAGCCTTCAAACCTTCAACAGGGCTTCATCTCCACTAGACAAAGCTACCTCGATGGTTGGGAGCGCCGATGATAGCCTCCGACTAAGTATGCTTCAAAACTGAGCCTAGTGTAGAAATTATTTGGTCCTTTATGAAGAAAGTTTCATCTCAAGTAAATTTGATTGTTGGATGCCTTCCTTATTGCCTCTAGATGGTGTGTGTTCAATCCCCACCCAATCCGAGCTCAAGTGAGCTCAATCAAGCCTTAAGGGATGGATGGTCGCCGTCTCCCATAGACGAGAGAAGGGATGAATCATGGACAGTCCATCCCACATGTATTGGATGGATGGTCCTGATTAATCCACATTAGATCCGCCGTTTAATCCCTTTATATCCACGGGTTTAATCCAGACCATTCGATCTTTGATCGGACGGTCCAAGGGAAAGAGCGTAGCGCCGCCAATTGACCGTGCAGCCGATTTGATAACTTAAATAACCAATCACATCGCACCATGTGAAAAATGCGCGCCACATCAGCGGTCCACGTGGCACCGACGGAATTAGTTATATAATTAGGGATTTAATTACCTAATAATCATAGAAACTTCAAAAATATATAACTAAATGTAATAAAGTCCAAAAAATGTAAACTCAACTTCATTTGAAAGATAATTGAAAAGAGAATAATATAAAATTAATTTTAATTGATTTTGAATAGGAATATTTTCTTAATTTGAGTTTTATTGGGGATGTAATTATGTTAATTACTTCTTAATTATTCTAATAATTAATTACAAACTCCTTAGGGCTAATTAGTGGGATGACCTCTGCTTCCTATGATTTTCTTGGAATTTATTTTTGGATTAATTTAGGTAATTGCTTGTTTCATCTCTAATCACTCCCTTAATCAATTAAATGATTAATTAACCTATTAAGTGATAATAAATTCATTAATTAAATTTGTTAATCATCTTGGAATAGTGGATAGACTTAGGGAATGAGATTATGATGCCTTTTCCAAATTTTTTCCCCTAAGTCTATTTCATTTGAATGAAAACTTAATTAATTTACAAATTGATTAATGATTTAATCATTTCATTAAATAGCTTAATTAACCAAACTAAAAAATAAAAAATTTATCCAGAAACTTAATCACTTAATCAATCCTTTCTTGGGTAGATACTTAGGTGTTCAATAACCTAAGTAAACTTAAGGAAATCAAATCCAACCTACATGTGTGGGAAGGGTTATGAAAGTACTTAATTAAACCCCTTAGATTAATTAATCAATAATTGTGAGCCAATTGTATTAGGCCCCTTTCTTATTTAGGGTGCATTGCTGATATAAATTAAATGTGGTTGCATATCATATGTTGGTTCATAATTGTTTGAACAATTATATTAAGGAGGTGTAGGTAAGAGGTAATTAATGAACTTAATGTACATCTTAACCTAAACAAAACATAAAATCAACTTAATGTTTTTAAAAGTTAAACTAAAATAACACACACATGTGGGAGATGGGTTAGGACGAACAAACCTTCTCACATTTTCTAAATTCAAATCAAACTCAAAATAAAACTAAAAAAATTTCTTTAAATAATTTGATTCACTTTAAATGATATCATTCCATAAGATTGTCTTCAGGAATTTATTAAGGTGAATGAAATTTTATGCTCACATCACTTTATTTCTTTCCTATTATGTTAAATGTGTATATCATATAAAAATCATACATTCATATCTTTTAAAAAATCAAATTAAAATGAAATGTTTTTTTTATGTCAAATTGCATGTTTTGGCTAAAGCAAGAATATAAATGGCTATTATTAGTACTAAATCCAAAATTATTTTCAAAAGTTAAAAATCAAATATTACAAATGAAAGCTATGCTACTTATAATTACTTATATGCTTGCATGTGAGTATAATATAAAATGTGCATTATGTGACTTTTCCTTCTCTTCTCTTTCAACATAGTTTGGAATAGGATTTACAAAGTGTATATTTCATTTTAAAAGATCACAACACTTACTTAAATCCATTCCTATTCATTCCTATGATAACCTTTAAGAAGGATCTTCACATTACACATATAAATTAAGCAACCAAAATCAAATAAATAAACATAAACTTTTCGCATGATTCTTTTTTTCTCATCCATTTCTTTTTGTGCATGCACATGCATTTAAGAAAAGTGGTATATTAGTCTGGACATCTCGGGGTTGTGAGGCTTTAAGTAGCCCCAGGTAGGTCTTGTACCTTACACCCCTAGTGTAGAAAATAATGGCATCGTACTCACTTTTGTCTTTCATACATGTAAATGTGCATATGAATAATGAATAAAAGAACCCCTCTTTTCTACTTAACAAAATCATGCGCCATGAATCATCTAAATTTTCTTAAGCAACATTTCTTAGCATTCATCATGAAGGTTTGCTAAATATTTCCATTTTCTTATATAGATATGCTTAGGACTCATCCATATGCATGATACACATGTTGAAAAGAAATAAAGTGTTGTATATTGTATGATAATAATTCGCTTTACTTAATCTTAAAATGCCTTTCTCTTTGAATAGGTTTGTTTAGGAAAAATCTAAACTTAGAATTAATTAAAATACATAGTAAAATATTCACTAAAGAAAAATCACTAATGAATCTACCTTAGAAATTACTTAAGGTTCGGAAAAAAGAGAAATTCTCTTCTCTTTTCCTCCCTTTACAACACTTAGTAATTAATTATAAGTTCACCTAAACCAAATCAAATCATCAAATAAAATTAACAAATCAAATAAATCACTTAAATGAAACCACCCTCTAAGTTGAACCCTTTCACTCTTAGAAAATCTTAACCTTAAAGCTTAGCTAAGACATACCACACAAACCTTAAATGACATACACATTAGGCTAAGTCACCATTTCTAGTCCTATGTTAGGGCGGTGCATGGTTTGATATTTGCTTTTATTTTTTGATGTGATGTTTTAATCTGGATGTTAGGATATATGTGCGTAGACTGAATGGTAGGATGATCTTAGTCTAATCATTATCTTCTAGAGGGGATTGTGCTTAAGGGCCGTTGTAATAAAAATATAAATACTTTTGTTGTGCAGGTTTCTTATACTCCTAAGAATAATCCAAAATAGGCCAGGTGGACTTGGTTACCCATGTGTGGGGTGCTAAGTCCAATTTATTTATATACATGCTTGAGATTGTATAGTTTGTTTAGCTAATCTCTATTTTACAGGTTTTAGTTAGATTTACTTTTCCTATTTTCATGTAATTTTTTTCAATTTGGATTTGGAATGAATGTTATGGGGATTAGGATGAACATTGGTCATAATACTATGTCTTATGTATCATGTGAAGCCTTTGAAGCAATAACTTTTCAACCAACCAAAAGAAAGAATAAGGAAAGAAGAAAGAAGAAAGAAGAAAGAAGAAAAGAAGGAAAGAAGAAAGAAGAATGAAGACCCCCATAACATGAATTCCATTTCAATTATAACTAATTCATTTGTAATCCGGGTTGTATAAGGGTAGAGCTCGGCTACCCAATTTTTTTTCGGGTTTGTGCGATGGAGCCCGACAACAAAATGTCTCTTCCTATTTTGCACTAGCTTTATAAATTATTTGACGTTTGTTTAGCTTGTGCATTAAGATGGAAACTTTTTCCTAGTTTCTTTTTTACTTTGATGAATGGCCTAGATGTGATTAGGCTCAGGAAAAATTAAATTTTCTATCTAATTAATCAACTCAAAACTAAAAATTAATAACTCATAACTTCATCTAAAGCCTAGGTTATGAACAAGACAAAAGATTTAGCAACCCCTTAGCTGGATGTTGTATATTTTCAGTTTTCACATCATGCATAAAACCTTGCTTCACTCTTGCTTATGGAGGGCTTCCACCTTTGCTAGGGAACATGGCTTGACCTTTGAGAGCCATGGTGAAAACATACCTCCTTCTTGCTAATTGGCCAATAATCAAACTTCTCATGCATTAAGCATATGAATCCCATAGCTGGTGTCAAATCAATTATCCAAGAATGAAAAAAATATAACAAAATTTGCATTAGATTTAAGTCCTTAAATCATGCCCTATATGATCTAGTCTCTTAAGGAGTATGTTTAAGGACTTAGCCTCTTTCTAAATAAACAACAGCTTAGCTATCTTGCAAAGCATAAGACTTACCTACTTGTATTTAAAATCATAGGAGGAGTTAGTTGGCGGCCACCCCCAAGCAGTTGTTAGTCCAACAGTCAGGTGGTTTATCCTCTCTTACGGAGGTAAACCATATGCCCATTTTTGCCTTAGATTTAGGTCAAGTTTTGGCCCTCCCCAAAGCTTCCTAAATTTAGGTTCAGAGATTGCTACTTCTTTTTGCAGGCTACAAGCATAAATCCTCACCTCTTAGGCATTTCCATGATCTTGTGTCATGGAATTGTAAGCCCTAAATTTCTAATAAAAAATCAACTCAAACAAATAAATCACTTCAATTTCAAAAAAAAAAAAATATAAAGCTCAACCATAGGATAGTTTGGGATGCTTACTAGGCTTCCTAGTATCATAAGCATCCTCTACTTATCTTCCTTTGGTTTTGGTAATAACTCCCTCCTCTTGATCAATCCCACTTGATCTCCTAAAAATAAACTAATTGATTGATAGTCCTCTTTGGAAACAATGATCATTTACCTTAATCGAAGTATTCCTAAGGAACCTCATTCTTTATGATGTAATTAACTATGAGGGCTTGCCTCCAGAGAGAACTTAACGAACCCAATTTAAAATAAACCCTATTTTACTTTTCCATGTAAAGTAGGGGAAGAATCTCTGGTACATATGAAGACCCATAGTCCTTAGAATTCTTTATTAAGGTGATTAGGTCCATTGTAGGATGATGACTTTTGTGTCTTGAGATAGTATATCATTCCTCAGTATCGTAGTCGATCATCGTAATAAGAATATCTACAGATCTATGTGGTGTCCCAACAAACAGTTATATTTTCTATTTTCATTTATCTCTCAAAGGATAGATGAAGATAGAAAATATTTCACCACAGATTTTTCTGACGACTCCACTGGGGAGGGTTCCTCTCTCCATCTTTGGTAAATGATCATTGTCTCCAAGTATCGATAGTGGATTTATACTTTGTATAAGTCTGAGACTATCTTTCTTTTCCATTGGCACTTAGTTTATTTCATCCTTAAGCTAAGCTAGCCAAGATCCTTTAGGTTTTAGGACCTCACTCTGTGTTGGTCTTAAAACCCCTATTGGGTTTCCCAATAGATAAAAATGAAAATTTAATGAAAAGAAATAATTAAAGACATCCTTCTTACCATTTCTATGGTAAGGTAAGGTTCATTCCAAAAATAAGGAAAAATAAATCCTTCATAAAAAATAATAATTTCAAAAAAGCGCTTTTTCAAAATACACATAATAAAATGCTCGCACAAAATTTTCATAAATCAACCTCATCTGACAATCTTCATGATTGTTATATGTAGGATCATTCTCAAAAATAAAATTCAACATTCATTCTTTTCAAAAGCACAAATGGACTTCCTCATTCAATTTATTGAATGAGGATTTTAGTTTTTTAAAAATAAAATCAACAATCATATGTTCCAAAAGCACAAATGAACGTCCACATTCAATCTATTGAATGAGGATTCCATTTTCAAAAATAAAATCAACAATCATTCTTTTCAAAAAGCACAAATGAACATTCTCATTCAATTTATTGAATGAAGATTTCATTTACAAAACAAAATCAATAATCATATGTTCAAAATTAACAATCATCTTTTCAAAAATCAAAATTGACAATCATCTCTTCAAATTCAAATACATTTGGATCTTTCATTTAGCATATCCAAATTTGCGAAGTGAAGATCCTATTTTCAAAAAAATCAAAAAAATCAAAAAATGAAAAATATTTGGTTCTTTCATTTAGCATATCTAAATTTACTAAATGAAGATCCTCTTTTCAAAATCAAAATCATAAAAATCAAACACATTTGGATTCTTTATTTAGCATACCTAAATTTGCTAAGTAAAGAATTCTCTCTTCAAAAACATCAAAAATCAGAACACATTTGGATCTTTCATTTAGCATACTCAAATTTGCTAAGTGAAGATCCACTTTTCAAAATCAAAATAAAAAAAACAAAATACATTTAGACTTCTTCTATTTAGCATACCTAAATTTTCTAATTAAAGAGTCCACTTTTCAAAAATCAAAACATGAAACACATTTGGATCCTTTATTTAGCATACCTAAATTTGCTAAGTAAAGAATCCTCTCTCCAAAAACATCAAATATTAAAACACATTTGGATCTTTCATTTAGCATACTCAAATTTACTAAGTGAAGATCCACTTTTTAAAATCAAAATCACAAAAAAAGTACATTTGGACTTCTTTTATTTAGCATACCTAAATTTATTAAGTAAAGAGTCCACTTTTCAAAAATAAAAAACAAAAACACATTGGGATTTCTTTAGCATACCTAAATTTGCTAAGAATCCTTTTTTCAAAATCATCAAAACATAAAACACATTTGGATTCTTTATTTAGCATACCTAAATTTACTAAGTAAAGAGTCCACTTTTCAAAAATCACAAAATTAAAACATCATGGATACTTTATTTAGCATACCTAAATTTGCTAAGTGGAGAATCCCCTTTTCAAAAATTCAAATATGAAACACATTTGGATTTCCTTTATCTAGCATACCTAAATTTGCTAAGTAAAGAATCCTCTTTTCAAAATTCAAACACAAAACACATGTGGATTTTTTTAGCTTTTCTAAATTTACTAAGAATCCTCTTTTCAAAATCATCAAAATAAAACACATTTGGATCCTTTATTTAGCAGACCCAAATTTACTAAGTAAAATGATCCACTTTTAAAAAAAATAACAAAACAGTTGGAATTTATTTAGCATATCTAAATTTGCTAAGTAAAGATTGCATTTTCAAAGTCACATATAATTCACAAATAAGCAAACAAAAGAAGAAGAAAATTATTTTCAAACACCTTACTTAGCATACCCGAATTTGTTAAGTGAGTAAACTCCAAAATCACAAATCAAAATAAAATCATATTGACCCTTTATTTTAACATACTCAAATTTGTTAAATGAAGGGTCCCCAAATAATCAAGAGAATCAAAATCAAATATGAACCTATGGAAGCATCAATCTATTTGAACCAATTTTCAACATACACAAATTTGTTGAAAATGGATTCCAAATTCAAAGATCTCCTCTCCAATTGTAAATTCAAAATCTCTTCCCAAAATCAAAGATCCCTAGTTAACAAATTCAAATTGCTGAGAGTGGGTTCAAAATTCAAAAATCAAAATTAAAAAGTCAAATTAAAATAGAAATCTGATTTGAACTTGTTTTTAACATTATAGACTTTTAGTTAGTTTCAGTCAGTTCAGTTCGGTTCTATTCAGTTCAGCTCATTCAAATGGCAACACAAAAGTATGTGTTTACATTTTCTTTCAGGATGGAATTGGCCATGAATCGGGCCAGCCTCGCACAGTCTGACTTCGCCCACCTCATCCACTTTGGCTAAGGTTTTGAGGGGGCTCGTCTCACTTGTGAGGGGACCACCCTCACAATAGTCAACAGGAGCGTGGTGACCGGGCAGAAGCCGATCATCCGAGTAGATGTGCCATCTGACTTAGAGATTCTCTCACTAAAGAGGAAGGCTATGGCAGTTCTCATAACAGTTGCAATTACAATACCAGTGCGCCCAGTTGTTCCCCTTGTTGGCCTAGTACGGGCTAACACCCACTCGTTAGCTCCTTCCAAGGGGAAGGCTCCTCTAATTCCAGGGATTGTTTCCCCTACCTATGAGGTAGGGTCTAGCTCCCTCACTGCTAGCCCCACTAGGTCTCAACCCCGAAATAAGAACCGCATGATCAAGTAGTATCATACTCACATAGCGAAGGAGCTAGAGCCAGCTGCTCAGTCTGTAGTTGAGTAGACACCCTGGATAGTCTCTCCTCTCATCACGGAGAACAAGTTTCACCCCCTCTCTAGATCTGATGGAGAGGAAGACATCAGGAGGATTTCAATTCCGTCTCTCCTTGTAGTTCATTTTGAGGCTCCTATCAGCAGTAGGAGAAGGTCATATGCCAGCCTTAGATCAGTTCTATGCCGAGTTGGTAGAGGTTCTGGAAGATCAAAGTCCAGGGCTCAATTCAATTTGAGATCGCCATTCCTCCACAAGGGCGCATATATCGCAAGAAGAGCTGGAGGCCCCGCACATTAAGACATGTGACTACCGAGAGAGGCTGCAGGTATGACAGACAATTAGCTGCCTCCACCCTCATGGACATTCCCGATCGGTGCGCTACCCATGCTGATCATTTTGACAACATTTTATTGATGGGCACTACCCACTACCCACCACAGGAGAAGAGCTCTTGCCCAGAGAGTCGGTGGTGCCTCCACCACACTGCTCTACTCCACACCCACCATCTTCGATACAAGTTCCATCATCTACTATACCGGCAAAAGCTATGAAGGCTGCATTTAGGGAGAAGAGGGCCCCACTGGTGATCTGACTATAGCTAAGAGATCCGGTTCCATCTACATCATTGCATGGGTCGAACTTCTCTTCGCCTCTGCCAGCGATGAGGAAGGAATGGAGACCACGGAGCATAGTAGTCATTCCATCACCACCACTACCATAATAGGCTATGGAGATAGCAATAGCCATGGGAGGAGGAGACAGTTCAGTTTCCCTCATGGACATCGATCCTCCTAGGAGTACCACTCCATCTAGATCCACTACTAGGCAGGAGCATCTTTCTTCTAGTGAGTGTAACCCTCACAAAATTAACTCTCCAGCAGCAACAGAGGTTAGATGTCTATCTGTTCATGATAGTGATCCTATTACTGGTTAGCCTCGATCTTTTGTACCTATTCAACTAGACCGATCCCTAGATGACATTGTAACTCAGTATCTAGTGGTGAAAAAGGAGATCTTAAGATATGACTGGTCTGACTTAGAGGATGAGAAGGTTAGTTTTGATCCCAATGAGGATGATCTGTTGGAGGATTCAATAGGAGTACACATGGTAGATACAGGGATTCTCTCCTTTATGACCAATAGAATTTATAAGGTGATGCGGCCGAGCAGGATGATACAGCTTACTCAACCCAACACCTCCTTCAACAAATAAAATAATCGGATGAACAAATCGATAGGATGTGGAGGAAGCTTGAGGATTTGCTAGTAGCTATTTTAGCACTTCAGAACCAAGCCCCATCAGTGCATCCTACTATTGCAGAAATAAGTCTGCCTGAGTTGTTGCATGTCTTATATCAGGCCAAGACTACACCGCTAGTAGAGCTAGGCAGCACCAACTTGTTAGGAAGGTAGTGGATAGTACCTTCATGCAATAAAAGGACCTTAAACTCATGGTTGAGTAGCAAGTGAGAGAAGCATTGGCTCAAGCCCAAGGAGAATCATTGATTTCAAAGGGCAGACCTTACCCAAAAAAATTTGATGCCATCCAGTATCCTAAGGGTTTCGTGCCACCTTCTTTCAAGAGCTTCGATGGCAGCGGGAACCCACGACAGCATATAGCAGACTTGTAGGTCAGTTGTTGCAACATCGGTGGCAGTGATGTGTTACTCTTCCATCTTTTTTTCAGCAGCTTAACAGGCATAGCCTTCGTTTGGTATGCTGAACTCCCCAACAGTTCAATGAAGATTTTTGCTGAGTTGGAGCAACTCATCATTAAGAGGTTTGCTGGAGCTCAGCAAAGGGTGATTATAGGCGATCTCGTTGTGGCTCAAGAACACCCTGGTGAGCCCCTCGTTGATTATATTCTTAGATGACATAATTTGAGTATGAAATGCAAACCATAACTGTCTGAACAACATGTCATTAAGATTCTACTAAAGAATATTGTGGAGAAAAATTTCTATACGGAGGAGTCACCTTCAAATCTGTTGGTAAGAAATGAAGGAGGTAAGCATATAGAAATTCATCTTTTTAGGACACCACGCAGATCCATAGATATACTTATTCAGGTGATCGAGTATGTCATCAAAGAAATAATGTACTATCTCGAAAGATAGAATTCACTACCCTTTAATAGACTTAATCACCTCAATAAGAACTCCTAAGGATGATGGGTCTGCATATGTACCAGAGATTCTTCCCCTACTTTACATGAAAAAGTAAAGTAGGGTTTATTTTAAATTGAGTTCGTTAAGTTCCCTATAGGGGCAAGCCCCCATAGTTATTTACTTCCTAAGGAATGGGGATTCCTTAGGAAAACTCTCGATTAAGGTAAATGATCGTTGTCTTCAAAGATTTCAATTGGAAAGGACTATCAATCGATTGGTTCAATTTTAAAGATCAAATGGGATTAATCAAAGAGAGGGAGTTATTATTGAAGCCAAAATGGAAGATAAGTAGGAGATGCCCACGATGCTAGGAAATGTAGCGAGCATCTCAAACTATCCTATAGTTGGGCTTTACATTTTTTGAAGTTGATTTAGCTTGTTCGAGTTGAGTTTTTCATTAAAAATTTAGGGCTTATGATTCCTTAACACAAGATTAAGGAAATGTCTAAGAGGTGAGGAATTAAGGTTATGGCCCACAAATGGGAGAAGCAATCTTAGAACCTAAATTTAGGGAGCTTTGGTGAGGGCCGAAAGCATAACCTAAATCTAAGGTAAAAAAATGAGTATTTGTTTTGCCTCCACAAGAGAGGACAAACCACCCAATAGCTTGTATTTACAACCGCTCAGGGGTGGCTGCCAACTAACTCCTCCTATGATTTTAAATACATGTAGGCAAGTCTTTATGCTTATGCAAGATAGCTAGGCTGTTATTCATTTTGAAAGAGACTAAGTCCTTAAACTCATTCCCTAAAGAGACTATATCATGTAGGGACATGCTTCAAATGACCTAAATCTAATGCAATTCAAATTTTATTTTATTTTTATTTTTAGATAATTAGTTTGACTTAGGCTAATAGGATTCATATGTCTAATGCATGAGAAAATAAAGTTATTGGCCAAAATCAATGAGAAGGGAGGAGGTGAGTTTCCACCATGGCTCTCAAAGGTCAAGCCAAGTTTCTCTGGAAAAGGTGGAAGCTCTCCAATCAAGAGTGAAATAAGATGCATTTGTGCATGATATTATAAAATAAATACTCATCCAGCTAAGGGGTTGCTAATTCTTTTATCTTGATTTTAAACTTAAACTTTAGGTGAGGTTATGAATTCTTTATTTTTAATTTTGAGTTGTTAAGTTTGGTAAAAGATTTATTTTTTTTCTAAGAAGCTTAATTCACATACAGGCCAAACATAAAGAAAGGAAGAAACTAGGAAAAATAAGCATATATCATAAAATAAAATAAACATCAAACCATGCACCTTCCTAACCTAAAGCTAGAAGTGTGACTTAGGCTAATGTGTGTGTTTTGAAGGTTTATGTGGTATGCTTAGTTATGGATTTAGGTTCAAATTTTCTAAGTGTGAGAACATGTTCAACTTAGAGGAGGATTTCATTTAAGTTGTTTAATTATTTTTAGTTAATTTTATTTCATATTTTGATTAAGTTCAAGTAAATCCTACAATTAATTATTAGGTTATAAAGAGAGGGAAAGAGAAGGGAATTTCTCTTTTCTTCCCTAACATAAGTAATTTCTAAAGTAGATTCACATTTTAATTTTGTTTAGGTGAATGTTTCAATTAAATCTTTTACTTAATCCTAAGTTTAGATGAACTCTAAACAAACCTATACAAAAAGAAAGGCATTTTAAGATTAAATAAAATGAATCAAATTCACATAACACACATAACTTCATTTTCTTTCCCAACATGTATAATATGCATATGAATGAATCCTAAGCATATATATACATACAAATGAGAATATTTAACATACTTTATGATGCATGCTAAGTCATCCATTTAAGGAAATTTAGAAGTTCAATATGCATGATTTTTCTTAAGTAGAAAAGGATTTCTTTATCCAATCTTTCAGATACACACATGAAAGTAAGGAAGGCATAAGTGAGTACAGCGCCATTGTTAACCAGAGGTGTAAGGTACAAGACCTACTTAGGGCTACTTAAAGCCTCGCAATCTCAGGATTGTCCAGGCTAATATACCACTTTTCTTAAATACAAACATGTGTATAAAAGAAATGAAATGAAAGAAGAATGAAAAAGTTGTATTAATGGATTCATTTTGTTTATGCAATTTATGCATGCAAGTATAGGTAACCCTTCTTAGGTGAAAGCATAGGGATGATTAGGATATGGAATTAGATAAGTGTTTGGTTCTTTTTAAATGAACCATACATCTTACCAACTCCTATTCAAAACTATGCTAACATAAAAGAGAAGAGAAACCTATGCTAAGCATACCTTTATATTCTTTGACATGCAAGCTTATAATTAAAATATAAGTAGCATGATTTCAGATTTGATAATTGATTTATATGTTTTAAAAAAATAATTTGAATTTAGTAGTGATAATAGCCACTCATATTTCTACTTTAGCCAACACATGCAAATGTGACATAAAGTAAACAATTTCATTTTTAAATTTGGATTTGAAAAATATGAATGCATGAAACCACATGGCATACAAATTTAACATGTTGGGAAAAGAATCAAAATAATGAAAGCAAGTAAACACATTCACTTTAATTAAATCCTAAAGACATTCTTATGGAATAATAAAATTTAAAATAAATCAAAGTGTATTTAATGTGATTTTTGTTTAGTTTTAAGTTTGATTTAATTTTGAAAATGTGAGATGAGTTTGATGTTCCTAACCCATTCTCACATGTGTTTGATATTTTTGTTTAATTTCTAGATGATTAGATTCAATTTTATGTATTAATTAGGTTAAGGTATAAATTAAGCAAATTAATTAACCCTTACCTACACCACCTTAGCATAGTTAACCAAATAATTATGAGCCAATGAGATGACATAAAAATTCACAAGGAATTTAAACTTGTAATGCACCTAATAAGAAAAAGTCCTAATGCAATTTGGCTCATGATTCATGATTAATTAAGCTAAGGGGTGTATCTTAAGTAATTTCAAAACACCCCTTCACACATATGAATTGAGTTTTGATTTTCTAAACTGAACTTATGCTATTAAACACCTAAGCATCTACCCAAAGTAGATTAATTAAGTTATGGAAGTTCTTAGAATTTTCAAAAAATTAATTAAGGGGATAATTAGTGAATTAACCCTTAATTATGAAATTATTAAGAAGAGAAAAGGGGGTTTACAGAATAGCTTATAGAAACTGCCCTAAAATTATTCCTTAAACCTCCTATCTATTGGATCTGGCATTAATAAACTCTAATCATGGATTAAAATCACTAATCATATATTAATTGTCCTTAATTACATAAGGAGGGTAATTAGAAAACCCATAAGCAATTCTCCTAATTAAGCCTTCAATAAATCCCAACAAAATTATGGGAGGCAGAAGTCATCCCCTAAAATATACCCAAGAAGTTTGGGATTAATCAGAGGTTTAATTAAGAGGTAATTATCAAAATGGAATTTTTAATAAAACCCAAAATCAGAGAAAAGATAATTCAAAACCCATTGAAATTATTTTTAAAATATTATAGGTTGAATTATCTTTCTATAGAAATTTATTTCATATTTTTTGAATTATATTGAGAGAGATATGTTTTTTAAAAGATTAGGAGATTAATTAGAACTAATTAAGAATCCTAACTAATCCCTCAACTCACAGAGCGACGCATGGCGGCAACGGTCAACGTGCTTTACATGCATCATGCCATGAGCCGCTTACTTAAACATCAAATCATAAAGGTGGTGCAGCGGTGGGATGTGCTTTGATCTCTACCGTCCGATCAAAGATCGGACAGCAAGGGATCAACCTGCAGTTTGTAAAAGGGTAATTCATTTTCTAAACGTGGGAATAATCTTGGCCATCCATCGAAAATGCGTGGATGGATGGCCAGGATCTCCCCAGTTCTTCCCCTAGGCTCCATAGAGATCGTCTATGATCTTGGGGAAGATCCGAGCTCGATTGAGCTTGGATTGAAACAAAACTTAACCCACACCATCTAAAGCCAATAAGGAACACGTCCAACGGTGGAATTTGCATGACTTGAAAATTCCTTTCACAAAAGACCAACACCTCTTATGTTAGGTTCTCAAAAAATTCCATACCTCGCCAGAGGTGATCATCGGCACTCCAGATCGATGAGGTGGCTTCATCTAGTGGAGACGAAGCCTTACTGAAATTCTTAGGCCTTAGGGTTGAGTGGTTTGCTCTATGGACCAACACCACTTGATGTCTCTTACGGCTTTGATCCGATTGCTTCTCTCCTTGCTATGGGAACTCAAGTGGATTCTTGAGTGTGCTCGTATTGATCCTTAGAGGAAGTGTGCAAGAGGAATTGGAGTGGTTTTTAGTGTGGAGAAAGTTGGAAGTTCAAATGAGCTCCCTTGTTTTCCAATGGAGAAAATTGGGGAATCTCAAATTCAAATCTCTCTTAGAATGCTTAGAAAGGCTCTCTGATCTTTCCTAACACCTCTAGGGCTTAGTCAAATTGAGGAATGATGATTTTGAATTGAATTAGGAAGAGTATATCTCCCTCTTGAAGGATCGGATGGCTGCAAGCTCTTTTGCCATTTCAATCCAATTGACCACAATGTGAAGGTTGTTTGATCTGTTTTGAGTTGGCACATGGTCAGTTTGAGGCCTTGAGTGGATTGCCAACCTCCCATATGCTTGAAATTGAGTGGAAGAGGGATTTGGAATGAGCCAATTTGACCCATGGGCTCTGGTTTGGCCTTGGGTCCATTTGGGCTGACCCAAACCCATTGGGTTGGGTGCACCACTCTTCATTAGGTCCACTTGAGCTATTAGAAAGGAATCAAGTTGATATGAAGAGGGTATGTCCAAATTACACATAGATTAGACCAAAATTTGTTCTATGGCCTAAGGGTAGAATGGTCATTTTGCTGAATTTTCAATTTGCATATGTTGGGTATGTGGAGAAACTAGGTTTGGCCAAGTTTCAAGAGATTTGGAATTCATTTGATAAGGTTTGGCTCATGTTGACCCATTTAGGTCAAAATGGGTCAACTTGGGTCAAACCAAGGTTTGGGTCAAGTTCATATAACCATTTAAAATGTTTTGGTGGCTTTAGTTTGATTTAATTTGGTATGGTTTTGAATTTGGCTCATATGATATCATTTAGGTCAAATGGGTCAAGTGGACCTATTTGACCTATTTGACCTATTTGAGGTAGGTCAAGGGTAGGTTTAGGTTAGGTTAGTCATATGGAGTGAATTGGTATCTTTATTTTCAAAAAATTTTGGTTAAGTTAAAATTTGGCTTAACATGACCCCTTTAAGTCAAGTTGGGTCTAAGGTCAATTGGGCTAGGTTGGGTCTAGTTAGCCAATTGAGGCTTTGGTCAAGTTTCACAAGTGATTTGGAATGAACTTGACCCATTGGTTTCAATTAATTTGTCTTAGATCAAGTTTTGACATATTTTGACTTTTTAGGTCAAGTTGTGTCAACTTGGGTCAAGTGGCCAATTGGCTAGGTTAGGCTCAATTGTTGGCTTGGTTAAGTTCAAACATAGTTCATGAATGAGCTTAGATCAATGGTTTTAATCAATTTGGCCTATGGTAGATTTTGGCTACGTTAGGTTTCATTTTGGGCTAAGTATTGACTTAGTCAACCCTTAGGTTTGACTTGGTTTGACCCAATTTGATTGATTGATCATTTCATGATGATTGTTGATCATGATGAGAGGCATAGGTGAGTTTGATTCAATCCAGTTTGGTTGGATTAAAATTTAGCTTAAAAGGATACTTTAAGTCACTCTGGGTCAAATGAGCCTAAAGTGGGTCAAATGACGTGATCAAAGCTTGATTTGAGTTTGATTGAACTTGTATATGGACTTATGATTGAAATATAAATTCATTTGCAATTCGTTTGAAGTCAAATGGGTTTTGATTCATTTGATAATTTCATATTCAAAGGAAGAATATGAAAGGATTTTGGTTCTGATTTTTGAATTGGATTTTGATTTAGTGATTAAAGTTTGTATTTATATTTAAATTCATGATTGTAGGGTTGATTGAATCATGGAGGATAATCAAGAGTTTGGCTTGATTTGAAATTGATTTGGCTAAGTTCAAGATTTTGACTTGAAAAGCTTAGGTTGGATTTTGAGTAGATTTGAGTTTGATTTTGATTGTTTGAATTTATATTTCATTTATATATGTGAATATAAATGAGAATATAAATGGATCATGAGAAAATTTCAAGGATTTGGAGTGATTTGATCATGATTTAGGCTAAGTCCATTAAAAGAGATTTTAAAGGACTTAAGAAATTTTTGGAATTTGAAGCTTGAATTTTGGAATTTAGTTTGATTGATTTATAATTATATTTCATTTATATATGAGAATATAAATGAAAATATAAATGTGTTATGAGAAAATCTCATGAATTTGAATTGGTTTGATCATAATTTAGGCTAAGTCCATTAATGGAAAATTAAGGACTTAAGAAAGATTTTAGATTTGGAATTTGATTTGAGGGTTTGATTTGATTGATTTGAATTTATATTTCATTTATATATGTGAATATTAATGAGAATATAAATGAGTTATGAGAAAATCCCATGAATTTGAATTGATTTAGATCATGATGAGGCTAAGTGCTTAAGGGAGAACATAAAGTACTCAGGAAAATTTCATGAATTGAGTTTGAATTTTGAGTTTAGTTTGATTGGTTTGAATTTATATTTCATTTATATATGTGAATATAATTGAGAATATAAATGAATTATGAGAAAATCTCAAACATTTAATTTGATTTAGATCATGATTTTGCTAAGTCCTTAAGAGTAGATTTGGACTTAAAAATTTTGATGGATTTTAATCATAGGTTTCGATCATAGATTTCAATCATATGGAGTTAATTTGAGTTCAGAGAAAATCAATTAAGATTGATTTGGAGTTTGACCTGAATGAAAGAAAGTGAGGAATGGTTTAAGCTAAGGGTAGAAAATTTTCCAAACACCTTTAAGGCATGACCTATTCCTACGATGAACTCTTCTAAGCCTTCTAGGGCTTAGTTGAGTGTCCACCTAATCACTAGATGTGTCTTAAGACTAAGGAACTCTTAAAGTCTAAGAGAAATCCTATGTCTAAGATGGAGGGGTTGAGAGCTCATTCTAAAAATGAGGTCAACAGATATCCATGGCCCGATCGCCTTCATGCTCAAAGGTTTCACCATCAAAATATTTGAGAAGCTAATCAACAAGGCGGCTAGCTTACAAGAAGAAGTCAAATAGTTACCTTTTTCGAATCAATCAATAAAGCTGAAGTCGTAGAAAGATTATGAGAAGAAACCAGGAGTAGTGACAGCAATAAAAAAGGGGAAGCAGCCGGATAGAGGGTAGTACGACAGACCTCGAGCTCCATAACCATCACTTCCACCTCCTTTACAACCACCGAGGCTGTCCTACTGGCTGCCATAGCAGCCTCGATGGCCTTCACCGTTTCCTCCTCAACCACATCCACAACAGCGGTACACATACCCGCCGCTAGGTCGCTACCATCCACCTACTCTTATGGATAAACTAAATAAACCATATTTATTTAAGAGGTAGGTAGTTAGGAAAATCTTTAAGAATCTCTTAAAGAAACTTGACTTTCAGCTATAAGAGTCTAGAAGGTTGGAGGAAGTGGGAAAGAGCAACGATCCTAACTTTTGTCCCTACCACTGCATGCTAGGCCATGTTTTGGAGGATTGCTTTACATTCACGGGCTGGCTTGAGCATAGCTTCAAGACAGGCACCATAGTTATCCCAAAAAAATACCTTATGGAACAACCATCCAGTTCCATTAGGGTAATCCTTGGGGATACCTGCGATCCTCTCAAAACTAAAGAAGGTTAGGATATTTTCTTATCTCGAACCTCTAAGAAAATTATTTCCAAAATAAAGAAACTTTCCCTGCAGGTGCCTGAGGCAGCTCAAACCTCCAACATTAAGGAAGGTTTGCAAGTTGCCAAAGACAACTTGGGGAAGGGGAGCTCAAGAAGCAGACCCATGCCACCGGATAGCCAAGTAGCAAACCACCCAGCCCAGCCTCCAATCCACTGTAGTACTACTTCAAAGCACTACTTCAACTAGCTCTTCCTCTAGTAGAAATCTTGTATCGGCGGATGAGGGAATCAAATCCCTCACCCCACTTACATTACTAGATTTCTACTATATACTTCCTTCAAAATCCAAGAAATTAAAGAATAAAGCTAGTTTGAATTACATATATGTCACTTCTGAAGGGTTGTCTAAATCTACTCTCTTAGAAAGCTCTCCAAGTCTAAACAATAATTATAATAACTCCAATCTTCCCTTTTATAATTCAGAGTTGGACTTCCCTTCTCTGAATAATACGAGTTCACCTCTTGAGATAGACTTGGAATCATCTGATTCTGAGGGTCCCATAGGCAAAGTTATAGGTGAGCCTGATGAGCAAGAAGAACCTTCCACTAACCTAGCACAAGAAATCACCAAAGTCAACATCTGTAGTGGCAAGGTTATACCTCTTAGGGCAACACCTCAAGATAAGGGGAAACAAGTCATTGGTTCAGATGATCGAGAAGCCCCTCCACAAGATGCTCCACCCTTGGATATGCTTGTGGAGGACCAACCCAAGGTGAATTACACTGTCCTCTCTCACCTAAGAAAGTTGCCATCTAAGTTAAGCATATATGATGCCCTTGTCTTATTCAAAGAGATAAGGGAATCATTAATCAAGGATATTCTTGATCCAGAAATATGCTTAGCACAGCTGACCGCTATTGGAGAGGAGGCACATTTATTCCTGAGAAGCCCAAGGAATCACTTTCACTGATGAAAACCTTCTTCTGGGGGACATGGAGCACAACTGTCCCCTCTACATTACAGTGAACATGGGCAGATTTAGACTCTCCAGGGTTCTTGTTGATCCAAGTGTATCGGTGAACATTATGAGTCTAAAGACCCTTTCTTACTTGAGGATTGACATCTCTACACTCCGAAGAGATTGGATGATGTTGAGAGGATTCAATGAACAAGGCGAGAGGGCTTTGGGTTTCATAGTGTTACCTTTGGAGATAGGTGACTGGAAGACTGAAGTCAAGTTCTATATCATTGATTCGAATACTTTGTTCACTTCTTTGTTTGGTAGGCCTTGGATACATCAGAATAAGATGATTCCATCCTCCTTCCATCAGTGCATCAAGTTCAGAAGGGATGGAATTGAATACCATGTCAAAGGAGATGAAAAACCATATATGAGGATGCGACCTACTATCTTCCTCAAAATACTTTTCTTCGTGAACTTGGTCAAAGCTCAAATGCAAAAGAAAAAGAAAAAGAAATAAAGGAGAAAGAAAGAGAAAGAGAAAAGAAAAATGAAAATACAAGTGAACGAGAAAAGGATATTAAGGAGGAAATAGAGCCGCATGTCACATTCCACCCACAGTTCATTCCATCATATGGACACATGGGTAGGATGACTCGACCTCCACCAGCTAGAGGTAGAGGTTAGAACAGAGGTAGTTCTAGAGGTGGAAGACCCCCTAGTTGGCCACCAACAAATTAAGGTTATGTTCCAATTCATAGGAGTACCCCTACTATTCACATAGACTTGGGATCCAGTTCGGAGGATGAGTCTCATGTGATCAGCATACCAGCTAACCCCTCTCAACGAATTCCATTGGAGGAGACACTCGAGCCAGACAACGATGAAGACCAGGCCTTCAGATAAAGCACAAATGTATTCGAATCAAATTTATGTGAACTATCAGGCAGCAGTTAGGAACCTTAGATCTAACCTCACTTTCATCTCAAAAAGTTAAAGGTTTAGTCGTTAAGGAAGCCCCTCAGTCTTTCATGTATGTCAAGTCGAAGAGATTCCTATTGTGATCATCATCCTCAAATCCAGAAGTTGATGTAGAACTTGAGGATAATTCATATAAAGAATTAATGAAATTGTCTTTTGATTGGTACTCGCCTTGTGTTCTTAATATTGACAAGAAGGGTTTGATTTCTTATACATGGTCTAAGCACAAGTCAGAGTACTTCAAAAAGCTGTGGAACAATAGAGGCAGAGAAGCATAATCAAGATCAGGACTAGGATTCGATACAGTGGGTCCAGTCGATGACGATGATTACTGCTTAGTTGTTACCAATCATCTGGAGACTGATAGGTTCTTCTTAAACCATACCAACACTTATGAGAAAGTATGTTTAGAAACTTCAGATGATCCAGATGATCTTCAAATCAAATATGCATCGCTAGAATTTTAAGAGGAGATTCATTCGACAATCGACAAGCTTAAAGAAATCAACCTCCAGACTGAAGAAGATCCACATATGACATACATCAGTTTGTTGCTGAATGAAGAAGAAACTAATGACTTAGTTAGGCTATTGACTGAGTTTAATGACTGTTTTGCATGGAGCTATGAAGAGATGCCTGAATTATCTCTTGACGTAGTAGTCCACAAACTAGCAATATATCATGATGCTAACCCTATTAAGCAAGCTCCTAGATGCATGCGATTAGAAATCGAACAATAGGTTATTTTTGAAGTCAAGAAGCTGATCGATGCTGGTTTCATCAGGGAAGAAAAATATCCTACTTGGTTAGCCAGTGTTGTTCCAGTTAAGAAAATAATGGCAAAATTCACATATACGTCGATTTCAGGAACTTAAACAAAGAATGTCCTAAGGATGAGTTTCCTCTTCTTATACCAGAATTAATGGTGGACATCGCTTCATCTCATGCAGGTTTCTCTTTCATGGATGGGTCATCTAGCTACAACTAAATTAAGATGCCCTCAAGGATGAAAGAAACACTATTATTTGAACCCCGATCAGAATCTATTGTTATAAGGTCATGCCTTTCAGCCTTAAAAATGCTGGTGCTACCTACTAACAGGCCATGACTTAGATCTTCAACGAACTCATTCATCATCAAGTTGAATGTTATGTTGATGATCTAGTAGTCAAAAGCAAAGAAAAGAATGGCCATCTCTTTTACTTGAGAGTCATTTTTAAACGGTTAAGACAATTCAATCTCAAAATGAACCCCCTGAAGTGTGCATTTAGAGTAGCTTTAGGGAAGTTCCTTGGGTTTGTTATTCGGCACCGGGAAATAGAGATAGATCTAGAAAAGATCAAAGCTATCTTAGAAATGCCATCACCTAAATGTTTAACTCAACTCAGACCTTTCCAAGGGTGGTTGGCATATTTGAGACGCTTTATCTCCAACCTATCGGGAAGATGCAAACCATTTTTAGCACTTGTCAAAAAGGATGCCAAGTTCAAGTGCGATGAAAAATGCCAGCATGCCTTTGAAGGTATCAAGAAATACTTGGTGAAGCCACCGGTTCTAGCAACCCCTATCCCGGGTAGGCCACGCATCCTCTACGCTGCTGCATTAGATGACTCCCTCGACACTTTGTTGGCCCAAGCCAATTACAAAGGGAAGGAGAGTGCTCTCTTCTACCTCAGCCGTCATCTGATCCTTGTTGAAGTGAACTACCCACCTATTGAGAAATATTTCCTAGCTTTAATATTTTCATTCCAAAAGCTATGATATTATATGCTTTCTCATAAGGTGAACTTAATTTCTAGAATTAATACACTATAGTATCTCATGACACGACCAACGCTATTCGGATGTTTGGCACATTGGTCCATATTTCTCTCGCAGATTGATATAAATTTAAATGTATGTTCAAAAGAAAATTTTAATAATAATAAAAAAGGATTAACACAAAGAATGTCTTTTGACAAAAGAGTATTTATTGGAGAAGATTAAAATGGGAGTGTTGATAAAATGGCAGAAAATTTTAAAAATATTCATGATGCCTATGAGTATGAAGTAACCATTAAAGAAGGTAAGACCAATTTAGATTTTGCTTCGTACCACTCCGTGAGGTAAAAGGACAAGCACAAGTGGATTTCTTAGCAGCACACCCACTTCCTGCTAATTCTCCACTTAGTCATGATCTCCCAGATGAATAAATCATGAACTAAGAGGAGGTTGATAATCACCATTGGGAGATGTATTTTGATGGTGCGGCTTCCTTTTATAAAGGAGAAGAACCATGATCTACTCTTCCAGGAAAGGAAGGAGTAGGAATAGTTCTCTTAACTCCAGACTGTGATATGATGAGATTCTCGTACTATCTCTCCAATCCCTGCACCAACAACGAAGCTAAGTATGAGGCTTTGATTGCCAGTCTAGAGTTAGCCATTACAGTATGTGTTAAGAGCATCAACATCTATGGGGATTCTCATCTGGTCTTCAACAAAATTACTGGGTCCTACAAGATTCTGAAACCCAAGCTTCGTCACTACTACGTGGACACCATGAAGTTGTTGGCCCAAATCCCTGAGGTCACCATATACAAGGTCCCTTGAGGAGAGAATGTAGTAGCAGATGCTCTGGCCAAACTTGCTAAGGAATTGGCCTATCTAGAAGATGAGTCCATTCCAATAAGGGTCCAAAATAGATAAGTCCTATCCTTTATTGACACTGAACTCATCAAGAGACTTTCTCTTGAAGGGGAGGTTATCGTTGCTAATAAAGACTAGGAGTTGGATTGGAGGCAACCGTTCATAGATTACTTGAACATCAGTAAATTTTCTCAAGAGAAGTCACAAGCCTATCTGATGAAATAGAGAGCTCTCTCCTATGCTCTCGTGGATGGCACCTTGTACCGACTGTCTTTTGATCAAATGTGGTTACGCTGTTTAGACAAACACGAAGCCCGTAGGATCATGACTGAGGTACATTCAGGTGTATACAGAGCATATCAATCTGGTCCGAAGATGAAAGCAAAGATAAGGAGACTAGGATACTATTAGCCTTTGATGATTACAGACTGCATGGATGTAGCTAAGAGATGCTATCAGTGTCAGGTATACGGTGTTGTCCTACATCAACCACCCAATATTCTACACCTTACATTGGCCTCATGGCCATTTGAGTGTTGGTGTACTGACATTGTGGGTCTTATTGATCCTCCTTCTTCTAAGGGTCATCGGTTCATCTTAGCTGCCATTGACTACTTTTCTAAGTGGGTAGAAGCAATCCCACTCAAAGAGGTCACAGCTCAGCATGTGCTCCAATTATTCAGGAACCATATCGTATATAGGTTCGAGGTGCCTTGATGAATTATATCTGATAATGGTTCTACATTCAAGAGCACCAAGATCAATAGCTTCGCCAGAAGATACATAATAGATTGGAGATACTCTACCATCTACTACCCCAAGGAAAATAGCATGGCAGAAGCCTTCAACAAAACTGTCATCCAGATACTAAAGAAGACACTCGATGACAATAAACGATAGTGGCATGAGTAGTTGGTTGAAGCCTTGTGGGCTTACCACACCGCCTACAGAACTCCAACTCAATCTACCATGTTCTCCTTAGTGTATGTGTCTGAAGCCGTTCTACCATTAGATGTTTAACTCCCATCACTAAGTATAGCATTGGGTAGTAAGATCACTACATAACAGAATGCAAATTTGTGATTAGAAGAGCTCAAAGATTTGGAGGAGAGATGCCTACTGCTGTGCCAAAACCTCGATTACAAAGCCAAAATAATTTAAGCTCACAACAAGCTGGTCCGCCCTAGGGCTTTTCAAGTAGGATAACTTGTATTAGTCCTAAGGAGACCAATTATTGCCTGCCAAAAGATAGGAGGCAAGTTTGAACACACTTAGGAAGACCCTTTTACCATAGATAAAGCCTACCAAGGAGGATCTTATCAGCTTATTAATTATAAAGGGGAACACCTGATGCTTCCAATTAATGGGCTTTATTTGAAGAAATATTACCCATAAAAACATGTTTAAAAATAATTATCATAAAAAGAATAAAGTTTCATTCCAATTCATCAAAATCTTCTCTTCATTTGAAGTGTTGTCTTTATTACGTTTAGATAGGTGTAAGAGAACCCAAGAGACATACTATCCTTCTTTCATAACACAAATATAATTAAACACAATTCCTCGGTGCTATTAGAATAGGTCTAGGAGAACCAAAGAGACATTCTATTTTGATTAGCACAACTAAGTTAGGTGTAAGAGAATCTAAGCGACATCCTTTCTTAGTGGGATTTCAACTGTCATCCATGGCACCATTTCATCAAATTCCCTAACGTGTTTAAAATAGGTGTAAGATAACCCAAGCGGCGTCCTATTCAATTTAATACAAGCACAAAAAATAAACACATATTTTTTATCTTAGTTATTTTGATGTAGCACACTCATTACAATGCCTAGTCGAGTTGGCATGTTGCCATGTTAATTTGTCTCCCCAGCGATCACCTATTCAGCAGATGTGAGTCCCCGTGCTTTCCTCCTGACTTGACTATTGCAAACCAATGAGCACCTTGTTAGTTTGGTAGGCTTCACTGCACAACTAGTAAGCTACCTTATGTTGATTTTGTTTAAGAAGATGTGAGTCTCTACGCTTTCTTCTTGAACTATCCACCATGCATTGACTAGGTTAAGTATATTTGAGGTTTAGGATAAGTCCCCCAGAGACTCCTTTCCTCTTTACTACTCTTGAGTTGATATAAGTCCCCTAGTGACATTCATTCAGTAGTAACCCTAGGTCGGATAGCACCTGTCGAGCCGAAGATAGACTATCCTGGCAATCAGTTCTACTATAGGAGGATGTGAGTTCTCACACTTTCTTCCTAGGCTGATTGTCGCAAACTGACAGACACCTTAGGTTGGTTGATGTTTGATATGTTGATAGCAACTCATCTGATGGATACACCACTCTTGACAGATGCGAGTCTTCGTGCTTTCTCCTTGAATTGGCCACCGAATACCTATGCAAATTATCTTCTCCAAGGTTTTGCATAAAGCCCTTAACGGTCCCTTTTCCTACGGATATTCTATTTGGATCACTTACTTTGTGACCCCATTTAGACACTACTTAGATTACTTTTGGATTGGATAGTCCTCCTTTCTTAGTAGCCACCCCTGTGGTTGGAGAATTTGTTCAGCAAATGCACAAATTCTCCCTTAGTTCAGTAAATCTGAGATAGGTCTAGGCTAATATAAGCTCCTTCTCAATATGATCTATCGTAAACAAACATGGTCCATGATAAATAAATAAAATAAATAAACAAATTAATTCACTTGTGGATTAGGAATTCAAGCCCCTAATGGCCCCTTTCCCAAGCAGGCATCCTATATGTAGGGCAGTGTCAGCAGAACTCTTCATAAGAATTGCTTGACTACCTGGGTTGAGATAAGTCCCCGGGTTGGCACTCTCTCCATAGTTGCCCTTAGGTCGGGTTCAATCTGTTTGCCACAAGCAGGTTACACCAGTAGTCATTCCTCTTTGGAAGACGATGCATTCTTTCTAGCATGACTGTTAAAAACTAACGAGAAGCCCTAGGTCGGGTTGATATGTTACTTTGATAATGTGTCGCCCTAGTGGTCTTTTATTTAGGAAAGATGTGAGTCCACAAGCTTTCTTTTGTGAATTAACCACTGCAAACCAAAATGCACCCATTCGGTTGGATAGTTCTCCCATCGGCCGAGAAGCTATTCCTTTTGGATTGGTAAATCTGTGTTAGACTGTAGTGAAATTTTTTTATATTCTCTCCCTTCATCTATCCCCTCTTCATTTGGAAAGAGAAGGATAAATAAAAATAGAAATATATAAAACACATCTTGTTGGGATGCCACGCAGATCCACAGATGTTCTTATTTGGGTGATCGAGTACGGCATGGAAGAGAGGTGTACTATCTCAAAAGATAGAAATCACTACCATACAATGGCCCCAATCACCTCAATAAAGACTCCTAAGGACTATGGGTCTTTGAAATATACTGGAGATTCTTTCCCTACTTTACATGGAAAAGTAAAGTAGAGTTTATTTTAAATCAGGTTTGAAAAGTTTCCTACAGAGATTCTTCCCAATAGGTGTCCTAGCATTGCGAGCTCTCCTACTTATCTTCATTTAACTGTTATAATAACTCCCTCTATTTGATCAATCCCATTTGATCTTCTAAAATAAACTAATCAATTGATAGTCTTACCTATTAAAATTTTTAGAGACAACGATCATTTACATTAATCTAGAGTATTCCTAAGGAATCCCCTTCCTTAGGATGTAATTAACTATGGGGGATTGCCCCAATAGGGAACTTTTCAAGACCAGTTTAAAATAAACCCTGCTTTACTTTTTCATGTAAAGTAGGAGAAGAATCTTTGGTACACATGCAGACTCATTGTCCTTAGGAGTCCTTGTTCAGGTGATTAGGTCTAATGTAGGGTAGTGACTTTTATCTTTTGAGATAGTACACTTCTCCTCAATTGCATACTCGATCACCTTAATAAGAATATCTGGGGATCTACGTAGTGTCAAAATGCATAAAAAAAGAGAAAGTGTATTTTTATCTTCATTTTATCTCACATAGGGTGAAGATGAAAGTATACATTTTCTTTCAGAAATGAAAAATTTTCACCATAGATTTTTCTGGCGACTCTACTAGGGAATAGAAAAGTGAACTCTCCACTAGGGAGGCAAGTTCAAGGCATCCACAAGAGAGGGGTTGCAAAATCCACTGAGGGATTAGAATTCTAGATCCGCTAAGGAACTATAAAGACTTGCATTTCACTGGGGTGAAACAAAAGCCTTGATTGATGGATTGATTATTTTATTTTGTTTGTTTCATTGGATTTATTTTGTTGAATTTATTTCAAAATTTTAGATTTTGGATTTTGAGATGGACCTTGTTGGTTTGCGATGGACTGCACTGAGTAGGAGCCATGAAGGCTTAGACTTAACTCAGATTTCTCAATCCAAAGGGGTAGACTACTAAACACATAATAGGACTAGGCAACCAAAGGGATGCCTTTCGGTGTGCAGCAACTATACTAGGAAGAAAGTATAGTAGACTTACATCCTCCAAAGTAGGGACCAGTTGTTGGGGTGATCTCTTAGCAAGGCAACAGATTAAACCCAACATAGGGCTGACTATTGAGTGAATGCTGCTAAGGGGCTTAGATCAACTCAAAGATAGTCAAGATTAATTTTATTTTTAGATTTATTTTGATTATGATGGATCCCTTAGTTTGCGATGGACTGCACTGAATATGGGACATGGTGGCCTAGATCTAACTCAGATTTATTAATCCAAAGGAAGTAGTCTACCAACCACAAGGTAGGACTATCCAACCAAAGGGGTGCCTTTCAGTTTGCAATGTTTAAGTGTTAAGAAGAAAGTGCGGGGACTCACATCTTCCAAAATAAGAAACCACTAGGGTGATCAATTTCTTTGGGCAACAAATCAGACCCGACCTAGGGATAACTATTGAGTGAATGCCATTGGGGGACTTAAATCAGCTCAAGGATAGTCAAAGCTTAATTTCATTTTTAATTTGTTTGGATGGATTATGTTGGTTTGTGATGGGTCAAACTGAGAAGGAGCTTATATTAGCCTAGACCCATCTTAGATTTGCTGAATCAAAAGGAGTAGAGCTTCTCGACCGATGGGAGAGCTATCCAACCAAAGGAGTGCCTTTCAGTTTGCAATGATCAATTCAAAGGAAGAAAGCTTGGAGACTCACATCTTCCACCATAAAAGACCACTGAGGTGATCGGTTGCTTTGGGCAATAAATCAAACCCGACCTAGGGCTACCCATCAGTTTTTGACAGTCATGCTAGAAAGAATGCGTCATAGTCTTATATCTTCCAAAGAATGATTGCTGGGGCAACCTGCTTGTCGCATAAGGATGACTACGGAGTAAGTACCAACCTAAGGATTTATCTCAACTCAAGTAGTCAGGTAATTCCTACAGGGAGTTTTGCTGACACTACCCTAAAGATAAGATGCCTACTTAGGAAAAGGGGCCCTTTGGGGGCTTGAATTCCTAATCCATAAGTGAATTAATTTTGTTTATTTAGTTTATTTTATCATGGACCCTGTTAGTTTGCGAGAGATCAAATTGAGAAGGAGCTTATATCAGTCTAGACCTATCTCAGATTTACTGATCCAAGGGAGAATCTATATATTTGCTAAACAAATTCTCCAACCACAGGGGTGCCTACTAGGAAAGGGGGATTGTCCAATCCAAGAGTAACCCAGGTAGTATATAAATGTGGTCACAAAGGATGCGATCCAAATAGAATGCCTATAGAGGATGGGGCCATTAAAGGCTTAATCCAACATCTTGGAGAAGATGACATGGCTAGTCATATATCCAATATGTATTCGGTGTCCAACTCAAGGAGAAAGCTTGGGAACTCACATCTGCTAAGAGTGGTGTACTCATCGCTTGAGTCACTATCAGCATAGTGAACGTTAACCAACCTAAGGTGCCCGTCAGTTTGCAACAATCAGCCTAGGAAGAAAGCTCAGGGACTCACATCTTCCTATAGTGGGACTAATTACTGGGATAGTTTGTCTTCGGCTCAACAGATGCTATCTGACCTAGGGCGACTACTGAGTGAATGCCATTGGAGAATTTATATCAACTCAAGAGTAGTCAAGAGAAAAGGAGTCTCTGGGGGACATACCCTAGACCTCAAATATACTCGACCTAGTTAGATCATGATGATTAGTTCAAGAAGAAAGCACGAAGACTCACATCTTCTTAAACAAAAATCAATCTTGAGGTAGCTTACTAGCAGGGCAGCGAAGACCACCAAACTAATAAGGCGCTTATTGATTTGTAATGGTCATGTTAGGAAGAAAGTGCGAGGACTCACATATTCCAAATAAATGACCACTGGGGTGACATACTAGCAAGGTAGCATGTAAACCCGACCTAGAGCAGCTAATGAGTGAGTGCCACAAGGGGCTTGCTCCCACATCAAAGTAGCCCGAGACAAAAGATATGTGTTTATTTTTATGCATGTGTTAACAGGAATAGGATGCCTCTTGGGTTTTTTCACACCTATCCTAAACACACTGGGGAGTTTAATGGAGTGGTGCCATGGATGGCAATAGGGAATTCTTACTAAGTAAGGATGCTGCTCGAGTTCTCTGACACATAACTTAGTTGTGCTAATCAAAATAGGATGCCTCTTAGGTTCTCTCATTCCTATCCTAATAGTGTCGATAGATTGTGTCTGTATTATGAAAGAGGGATAGGATGCCACTGGGGTGCTCATACACCTACCCTAAACACATCACAATGGATTCACAAGACAAGCAAATAACTCTTTGAAAGAAGAGAAGATTTGATGAAATGGAATCAGATTTTTGTTCTTTCTATTAATAATTATTTTCAAACATGATTTATTTCATGGGTAATATTTCTTTAGGTATAGCCCATTAATTGGAAGCATCAGGTGTTCCCCTTTACAATCGATGAGCTAATAAGATCCTCCTTGTTAGGATTTCTCTATAGCATAGGGGCCTTCCCAAGTGGGTTCAAATTTGCCTCCCATATTTCGACAGGAAACAATTGGTCTTCTTAGGACTAACACAAGTTCTCATACTTGGAAAGACCTAGGGCAGACTAGCTTATTGTGAGCTTGAATCATTTTTGGCCTTGTACAACTCAAGATTTTGGCACGCCCATAGGCGACTCTCATCCAAACCTTTGAGCTCTTCTAAATGCAACTTTGCATTCTGTTATGTATTGATCTTGCTACCCACTGCTATCCTTAGTGACGGGAGTGAACTCTAAAGGTAGAACTTCGGACCCATACACTAAGGAAATGGGGTAGACTGAGTTGGAGTGCGGTATGTGGTGCGGTAGGCCCACAAGGCTTCAACCAACTGCTCATTCCATTGTTGCTTGTTGTCATCAACAGTCTTCTTCAATATCTGGATGAGAGTTTTGTTGAATGCTTCTAGTAATCTATTTGCTTTAGGGTAGTAGATGGTGGAGTATCTCCAATCTATGCCGTGCCTACTAGCAAAGCTACTAATCTTCTTTATTTTGAATGCGGTACCATTATCAAATATAATTCATCGAGGCACCTCAAACTTATATGCGATATGGTTTCAAAAAAATTGAAGCACATGCTGAGCTGTGACCTCTCTGAGTGGGATTACCTCCGCCCACTTGGAAAAGTAGTCGGTGGCAGTTAAGATGAACCGGTGACCCTTGGAAGAAGGAGGATTGATCAGACCCACAATGTCGATGCCCAACACTCAAATGGCCATGAAGCCAATATAGGGTGTAGAATGTTGGGTGGTTTGGTGGAGGACCACACCGTGTGACACTAGCATCTCCATCCATGATCAGTCATCGAAGGCCAGTAGTATCCTAGTCTCTTGATCTTCGTCTTCATCTTCAGATCGGATTGATGTTCTCTGCATAAACCTGAATGTACTTTGGTTACAATGCCATGGGCTTCATGTTTGTCTAAACAGCGTAACTACATTTGGTCAAAGGACCAGCGGTATAGGGTTCCATCAACGAGAGTGTAGGAGAGAGCTCTCTATTTCACCTGATGGGCTTGTGACTTTTCTTTAGGTAGTTTGCCAGTGTTCAAATAGTCTATGAACGATTGTATCCAATCCAGTTCCTTGTCCATTTTAGCAATGACAACCTCCCTTTCAAGAGAAAGTCTCTCGACATGACTTGTCTATGTTAGACCCTTATTGAAATTGACTCATCTTCCGAACATGCCAATTCTTGGAAAGTTTGGCCAAAGCATCTGCTACTGCGTTCTCTACTCGGGGAACCTTATAGATGGTGACTTTGGGAATTTGGGCCAATAGCTTCATGGTGTACTCATGGTAATGACGAAGCTTGGGTTTGAGAATCTTATAGGACCCGACAATCTGGTTGATGACCAACTGAGAATCCCCAAAGATGTTGATGCTCTTAACACTGATTGTGATGGCTAACTCCAGACTAGCAATCAAGCCTCATACTCGACTTCCTTTATTAGGTTGGAAAGATTGGAAAGAGAATCTCATCACATCATGGTCTAGAGTTAGAAGAACTATTCCTACCCCTGCCTTTCCTAGGAGAATAGATGGTGTTTCCCCTTTGTGAAAAGAAGTTGCACCATCAAAATACATCTCCCATCGATGATTGCTAGCCTCCCCTAAGTTCATGATTTATTCATCAGGAAGATCATCACTAAGCAAAGAATCAGTAGGAAGTGGGTGTGCTGCTAAGAGATCCACTAGTGCTTATCCTTTTACTGCACGGAGGGGTACAAATGTGATATCGTTCTGCGAGAGAATCATGGAACACCATGCCAAACATTCGGATAGCATTGGCCTTGTCATGAGATCAAGTTCACCTTATGAGAAAGCATATAATACCAGAGATTTTTGGGAAGCAAAGATCAAAGCTAGATAATGTTTCTCAATAGGTGGGTAGTTCACTTTAGTAGGAATTAGATGATGACTGAGGTAGTAGAGAGCACTCTTCTTCTCTTCATTGTTGGCTTGGGCTAACAGAGCACCGAGAGAGTCATCCAATGCATCAATGTAGAGGATGAGTGGCCTGTCCGGGATAGGGGCTGCTATAACTAGCAGCTTCACCAAATACTGCTTAATGTCTTCAAAGGCATGCTAGCATTTGTCATCCTACTTGAACTTGGCATCCTTTTTTACAAGAGCTGAAAATGACTTGTATCTCTCTAATAGGTTGAAGATAAAGCATCTCAGATATGCCAACCATCCTTTAAAAGATTTGAGTGGTGTTAAACTTTTAGGAGGCGGCATTTCTAAGATAGCTTTGATCTTTTCAGGATCTATCTCTATTCCCCGATGTCGGACAACAAACCCAAGGAATTTCTCTGAAGCTACTCTGAATGCACACCTCAGGTGTTTCATTTTGAGGCTATATTATCTTAATCATTCAAAAACTATTCTCAAGTCAAAGAGATGGTCTTCCTTTTCTCTGCTCTTGATTACTAGATCATCAACATAACACTAAACCTGATGATAGATGAGTTCATTGAAGATTTGAGTCATGGCCCATTGGTATGTAGCACCAACATTTTTAAGGCTGAAAGGCATGAAATTATAATAAAAAATTTTGATCGGGTTCGAAAAGCAGTGTTTCTTTCATCTTCGAGAGACATCTTGATTTGGTTATAGCTAGATGATCCATCCATGAAAGAGAACACTGCATGAGATGAGGCAATGTTCACTATTAATTCTGATATAGGAAGAGGAAATTCATCCTTAGGGCATGCTTTGTTTAAATTCCTAAAATCGATGCAAATATGAATTTGGCCATTCTTCTTTTTAACTGGTATGACACTGGCTAACCAGGTAGGTTATTTTTCATCCCTGATGAAACTAGCATCGATCAATTTCTTGACTTCAAAAATGATATGTTATTCAATTTCTAATCGCATGCGTCTAAGAGCTAGCTTGATAGGAGTAGCATTAAGATCTATTGCTAGTTTATGGACTGCTACATCAGGAGATAATCTAAGAATCTCTTCATAACTCTATACAAAGTAGTCCTTAAACTCAATCAATAGCCTAACTAAGTCATTGGTTTCTTCTTCATTCAACGATGAACTGATGTATGTCGAGCGTGGATTTTCTTCTGTCCTATGGTTGATTTCTTTAAGCTTGTAAATTGTTAAATGAATCTCTTCTTCAAATTCTGGTGGTGCATCCTTGATTTGAAGGTCATTTGGATCATCTGAGATTTCTAAACACACATCCTCATAAGAGTTGGTGTTGTGTGAAAAGAACCTATCAGACTCCAAATGATTGGTAGTAACTAAGCAATAATCATCATCATCGACCGGACCCACTATACTGAATCCTAGTCCTGCTCTTGATTGTGCTTCCTTGTTTGTATTGTTCCTGGACCATGTATGAGGAACAAACCTTTCTATATAAGATTATGAACACAAGACGAGTAAAAGTCAAGTGGTAATTCCATTAATTCATTAAATGAATTCTCCTTAAGTTCTACATCAACTTCAGGACTTGAGGATGATGATCCCAAAAAGAATCTCTTCAGCTTCATATCTTTAGAAGACTTAAGGGCTTCCTTAACTACTAAACCTTCAACATTTTGAGATGAAAGTGAGGTTAGAGTTAAGGTTCCTAGCTACTGCCTAATAGTCTCACATAAACTTAATTCAAATACTTTGCTTTGTCTGGAGGCCTATTCTTCGTCCCTGTCTGGATCAAAAGTCACCTCCAATGGAACCCGTTGAGAGGGGTTGGCTAGTATGCTAATCACATTAGACTCATCCTTCGAGCTATATTCCAAATCTATGTGAATAGTAGGAGTACTCCTATGAACTGAAATATAACCCCTGTTTGCTGATGGACAACCAAGGGGTCATCCACCTCTGGAACTGCCTTTATTTCTGCCTCTACCTCTACCTGGTGGAGGTTAAGTTATCCTACCCACATGTCCATATGATAGAATGGACTGTGGGTGGAATGTAATATGTGGATCTATTTCTTCATCAATTCCCCTTTCTTGTTCACTTGGATTTTCATTTTTCTTTCCTTTTCTTTTGCTCTTTCTTTTTCTTCATTTTCTTTTTCTTTTGAATTTGAATTTTGTCCAAGTTCAAGAGAAAGGGTGTTTTGAGGAAGATGGTAGGTCGCATCCTCATAAATCTCAACCTCTCTAACTGAGAATGGCTTTTCATCACCTTTGACACAGCATTCAATCCCATCCTTTCTGAACTTAATGCACTGATGGAGGGTGGATGGATTCATCTCATTCTGATGTATCCAAGGCCTACTGAGCAAAGCAGTGAATAAAGTATTTGAATCCATTATGTAAAACTTGGCTTCAGTCTTCTAGTCACCTATCTCTAAGGGTAACACTATGGAACCTAAAGCCCTCTCGCCTTGTTCATTGAATCCTCTCAACATCATCTGATCTTTTCAGAGTGTGGAGATGTTGATCCTCAAATAGGAAAGAGTCTTTATAGTTGTAATGTTCACCGATGCGCCTGGATCAATGAGAACTCTAGACAATCTGAATATGACCATGTCAACTGTAATGTAGAGGGGACGGTTATGCTCCATGTCCCCAAAAGAAGGTCTTCATCTGTGAATGTGATCTTTTGAGCTTCTTTTGTGTAATGTTCCTCCTCACCAATAGCGGTCAGCTGAGCTAAGTATATTTGAAGATCAAGGAGAGCCTTGATTAATGATTCCCTGATCTCTTTGGATAAGATGAGGGCATCGTATATGCTTAGCTTAGATGGTGACTTTCTTAGATGAGAGAGGATATTGTAGTCCAGCTTGGGCTGATCCTCCACAAGCATATCCAATGGTGGAGCATCCTGTGGAGGGGGTTCTCGATCCTTTATACTAATAACTTGTTTCCCTCTATCTTGAGGTGCTGTCCTAGGAGGTAGAATCTTGCCACTACAGAGGTTGACTTTATGATTTATTGTGGTTGAGTAATGGAAGATTCTACCTACACATCAGGCTCACATACAGCTTCTCCTATGGGAACCTCAGAATCAGATGATTACAAGTCTATCTCAAGAGGCGAACCCGTAGTGTTTAGAGTAGGAAAATCTAATTCTGAATCAGAAAGAGAGAGATTGGAATTATTACAGTTATTTTGACTTGAAGAGTTATCATTATGAATAGAAGTAGATAACCCATCGAAAGTAGCACAGATGTAATTCAAGCTAGCTTTATTCTTAAATTTCTTAGATTTTATAAGAGGTAAAAAGTAGAAGTCAAGTAAAGTAAGAGGGGTAAGGGATTTGATGCCCTTATCTGCCGATATAAGGGTTCTACTAGTAGAAGTAGAAGAACTAGCTAAAGTAGAGGAAGTTGTGTGAATGGTAGACCGAGGCTAATTTGGTGGTTGCCACTTGGACTATCTCAGGCACATCCGTCTTCAGATCCCCTTTCCCTGAGTTGGCACTGACAACTTGCAAACCTTCCTTGATGTTGGATGTTTGAGCTGACTCAGGCACCTGTAAGGCAAGTTTCTTGATCTTCTGACAATCTTTTTAGAGGTTTTGGATAAGAAGATATCCCAACCTTCTTTGGTTTTGGAGAGATTGCAAGTATCCCCAAAGATAACCCTGATGGAATTGGATGGTTGTTCCACAAGGTATTCCTTCAGGATAACTATAACACCGGTCTTGGAGCTATGTTCAAGCTAATCCTTGAAGGTGAAGCAATCTTCCAAAACATGACCTAGCATATGGTTGTAAGGGCAGAAGTTAGGATCATGGCTTTTGCCTACTTCCTTCGGTCTCATAGGTTCGGGTAGCTAAAAATCAGGCTTCTTTAAGAGGTTCTTAAAGATCTTTCTGATTACCTCCCTCTTAAATGAATAAGGCTTATTAAGCTTATCTAAAAGAGTAGGTGGACCATAGCTACCTGGCGACGGACATGTACCACTACTACTGGTGATGTGGTTGAGGGGGCGGCGGTGCAGGCCATAGAGGCTGCTGTGGCGACAGGTAGGGCTGCCTCGGTGGTGGTAGAGGAGGTGGAAGAGAAGGCTGCTGAGGTCGTGGTCTCTCTAACTAATCTCTAACTGGTTGCGTCCCCTTATCTATTGCTATCACTATTCCTGGCTTCTTCTTATAGATCTTTTGCAACTTTGGCTTTGGCAATTGATGTTGAAAAGGCTACTATTTGGCCTCTCCTTGTAAACTAGCCACCTTGTTGATTAGCTTCTCAAAAGTTTTGATAGTGAAGCCCTTATGCATGAAGGCGATCGGGCCATGGATATTCTTTAGAAGAATATTAATGGCATGTTGTTTAGACAGTTGCGGCTCGCATTTCATTCTCAGGTTACATCATCTAAGAATGTTGTCAACAAGGGACTCACCTGGGTGTTGTTGTACTACAACGATCAGTGACCCTTTTGACCAAGAAACCTCTTGATGAAGAGTTGCTCCAACTCAGCAAATGACTTCACTGAACTATTATGAAGTTCAGCATACCAATCAAAAGCTATCCTCGCTAAGCTACTGACGAAGATGCAGAATAGTAAAGCATCACTGCCACCGGCATTGCAACAACTAGCTCTGAAATGGGCGATGTGCTACTTCAGGTTTCCACTACCATCAAAACTCTTGAAGGAAGGTGGCATGAAACCCTTGTGATATTGGATTGCATCTAATTCCTCTAGGTAGGGTATACCCTTTGGAACTGATGATCCTCCCCGGGCTTGAGCTAATGCCTCCTTCACCTGTTGCTCAACCATGGGATTGATATCTTCTTCTTGTATGGAGGTACTTTCCACTACCTTCATATACATGCTAGTGCTACCTTGCTTGACGGGAGGTAAGGTCTTGGCTAGGTCCAAGATATGCACTAACTCTGGCTGACTGGTCTCAGCTGTGGTAGGATGAACTATTGGTGCTTATTTTTGAAGTACTGAGACTGCTGCTAACAAGTCCTCAAGTTGCCTCACAATCTTGTCTATCTTTTCATCCTTTTATTTTTTTTGTACTATGAGGTGTTGGTGCGAGTGAGCTGTGTCTTCCTGCTCAATCTCATCACCTTCCATAGCTTACTACTCTCTGAGGAGAGATCCTCTGTTATCTACCATGCAAACCCCTGCTGAGTCTCCCAACAAATCATCTTCATTGGGATCAAAGCTATCCTTCTCCTCATCAGACCAATCATACCCTAGAATTTCTTTCTTTTCCATAAGAAAATGTGCTACTATGTCCTCTAAAGAACGATCAATCTGAACAGGCACAAATGACTTTGGCTGACCGATGTGATCATTGTCATGTACTGAGGGGCACCAGACCTCCCCTGCTACTGGAGAATCAATCCTATGATCATGGGTGCAACTGGGCTGTCATCTCCTCCCTCTGCAACTGTTGTAACCATATCTAGGTCCTACTGTACTAGTGGTGTTGGTGAAGGGACGATCACTAAACTTTGGGGTCGCCAATCCACACCACAACGGTAGAAGAGAGAGCTCCGCCACAAGCGTGTAGATGGAATGGGATCCTTTGGCTGTAGTCAGATCACTAATAAGGTCCTCTTCTCCTCGGATGTGGCCTTCAAGGCCTTCGGTGGACCTGGAGATGCTACAATGTGAATGGGTGATGGTGGACAGGGTGTAGAGCGGTGTGGTGGAGACACCACCGACTCTCTTGGAAAATGGACCCTCCTCCTATGATGGGTCATCCCTATAAGCATAATACTATCCGTGTTATCGACGTGGGTAGCGCCCTGATCAGGAAAATCAATGAGTGTGAAAGTTGCAGACTGATGACTAAACCTCCACCTCTCCCAACTAGTGATCTGAACTATAATGCAGGCCTCCCTGGCAGTCTCCTATCGTAGATGTTTCCCCATGCTGTGGGGGATAACAGATCTCAAGTCAAATTGAGCTCTAAGAACTATAAGCTCCCAACGCATAGAACCCAACAAGCACAACCTCTTACTTTAGATAATCAAGGTAAATCCGCTAGAGGTGGAATTGGGATCCTCCTAGCATCCTCTCTTTTAGTCCCACAGAGAGAGGATGAAATGGGTTCACTGTAACCAACGGGAAAATCAGAGTGGGCAACTCCTCCATAACTGACTATGTAGCAGCGCCATCTCCTTGGCGATGAGTGTACGGTACTACTTAATCATGTAGCTTTTGTTCCTCCTCTGAGTCCTGGTGGGGCTAGCTGAATAAGAAATAGACCCAACCTCAAAAGCTAGGGAGAAAATCTCTGGGATCAGAGAAGCCTTACCCTTTGAGGGTGATAATGAGTGAGTGCTAGCCCTTACTAGGGTAGCACGGGAAACGACCAGGTGCACTGGCACTGTCACAGATGTGGTCACTGACACTAGCACTACTGTAGAAACTGTCACTAGTTTCCTCTTTAGTGAGGGGATATTAGAGTCTGATGGCAAGTCAATCTGAATGACCGACTTCTGCCCGGCCACTACGGTCCTGCTAATAGTTATGAGGGGAGTGCCCTCACAGGTAATCCTCACCCCCTCAAAGGCTTGTCTAAAATGAATGAGGTGAGCGTATCAGCACATAGAAGGTTGGCCTAATCCAGGGCCAAGTCCACGTCGTAAGGGGAGGTAAGCACATACTTCTGAAAATCCATAACAATCAACTGTAACTAAAAAACTAAACTGAAGTTGCAACTAAGACTGATGCTGAACGGGATTCTACAATGTTGAAAACAAACTTAAATTAGATTTCTATCTCATTGATTTCTAAATTTGAATTTAAAATTTGAACCCACATCCAACATCTTGGAAGTGTTAAGTGTGGTTCAAATGGATTTAGAGAAGATTTAGAGATTTGATTGGAAAGAGAAATTTTTGAATATGAATCCACTTTCAACAAATTTGGATATGTTGAAAAAGGGTCCGAATATTTTTAGAAAGATGCTTCCATATGTTCATGTTTGAAATTAGATTTAGATTTGAGGACTATGGTGAATAAATTCCTATAGGAGTCGCCTTCAAATCTGTATAGGGAATAAAAAGGTAAGACCTATAAAAATTCATCATTTTAGAACACCACGTAGATCCGTAGATGTACTTATTCAGGTGATCGGGTACATCATCAAGGAAATAGTGTACTATCTTGAGAGATAGAAATCACTACCCTTTAATGGAACCAACCACCTCAAAAAGGACTCCTGAGGACGATGGGTCTGCATATGTACTAGAGATTCTTCCCTTACTTTACATGAAAAAATAAAGCAGGGTTTATTTTAAAGTGGGTTCATTAAGTTCCCTACAAGGGCAAGCTCCCATAGTTAATTACATCCTAAGGGACGGGATCCCTTAGAAAAACTCTTGATTAAGGTAAATGATCATTGTCTCTAAAGATTTCAATAGGAAGGGGATATCAATCAATTGGTTTTATTTTGAAAGATCAAATGGGATTAATCAAAAGAGGGAGTTATTATCGAAGCCAAAATGAAAGATAAGTAGGAGATGCCCACGATACAATGAAACCTAGTGAGCATCCCAAACTATCCTATAGTTGGGCTTTACATTTTTGAATTTAATTTAGTTTGTTTGAGTTACATTTTTATTAGAAATTTAGGACTTAAGATTCTTTAACACAAGATTAAGGAAATGCCTAAAAGGCGAGGAATTAAGCTTATGGCCCACAAAGGGGAGAAGCAACCTCAAAACCTAAATCTAGGGAGCTTTGGCGAGGGCCAGAAGCACAACCTAAATCTGAGGCAAAAATGGGTAATTGGTTTGCATCCATAAGAGAGGGCAAATCACCCGATAGCTTGGATTTACAACCGCTTGGGGGTGGCTGCCAACTAACTCCTTCTACGATTTTAAGTACATGTAGGTAAGTCTTTATGCTTATGTAAGATAGCTAGGCTGTTGTTTATTAAAAAGAGACTAAGTCCTTAAACTCAATCCCCAAAGAGACTAGATCATGTCAAAGGACATGCTTCAAATGACCTAAATTTAATGCAATTCAAAATTCATTTTATTTTCATTTTGGACAAATATCTTGACTCAAGCTAATAGGATTCATATGACTAATGCATGAGAAATAGAGTTATTGGCCAAAATCAATGAGAAAGGAGGAAGTGGGTTTCCACCATGGCTCTCAAAGGTGAAGCCAAGTTCCACTGGCAAAGGTGGAAGCCCTTCAATCAAGAGTGAAATAAGATACTGTTGTGCATGATATTACAAAAGAAATGCTCATCCAACTAAGGGGCTACTAATTCTTTTATCTTGACTTTAAACCTAAGCTTTAGGTAAGGTTATAAGTTATTTAATTTTAATTTGGGTTGTTAAGTTAGGTAAAAGATTTATTTTTCCCTAAAGAGCCTAATCCACATCCAGGCCATACATAAATCAAGGAAGAAACTAGGAAAAGCATGCCACTTAATGCACAAGCTAAACAGATCGTCAACCAGTTTATAAAGCTAATCAGAAAAAGAATAAAAGGCCGTTGTGGTCGGGCACTATCGCACAAACTCAAAAATATCAAATATGGGTAGCCGAACTCTATCCTTATACAACTCGAATTACAAATGAACACTACAATTAAGCAAGGAATTCATTTTTATGGGGGGTCTTCAAGCTTCATTCTTATTTCTTCTTTTCTTCTTTCTTCTTCTTTTCTTCTTTCTTTCATCTTTTGGTTCTTTCCTTTGGATGGTTGGAATGTGTATGCTCCAAGGCATCACATGGTGCATAAAATAGGATGTTATGACCAATGTTCATCCTAATCCCCATAATAATCATCCCAAAATCCTAATTTCACAAATTTACATGAAAAGGAAAAGGGGAAATCTAACTAATTGCAAATGTTATTTAATGGATTCATTTTTGTTTATGAAATTTATTTATGTGAGTATAGGTAACCCTTCTTAGGTGATAGCATAGCGATGAATAAGGTATAGAATTAAGTAAGTGTTACGTTCTTTTCAAATGAACCTTGCATCTTACTAACTCCTAATCAAAATTATACCAACATAAGAAAGAAAGGAAACCTATGCTAAGCATACCTTTATAATCTATCACATGCAAGCTTATAATTAATATATAAGTAGTATACTTTCAAATTTGATATGTGGTTTATATGTTTTGAAAATAGTTTGAATTTAGTAGTGATAATAGCCATTCATATTTCTACTTTAGCCAACACTTGCAAATTGACATAAAGTAAATAATTTCATTTTAAAATTTGAATTTTAAAATTATGAATGCATGACATCACATGACGTATAACTTAACATGTTGGGGAAAGATTCAAAGTAATGAAAGCTTGTAAATAAACTCACTTCACTTAAATCCTAAAGACATTCTTATAGAATAAGAAAGTTTAAAATAAATCAAAGTGAATTTCAAAGTGATTTTTGTTTAGTTTGAAGTTTGATTTAATTTTGAAAAGGTGAGATGAGTTTCCTATTCCTAACCCATTCACACATGTGTTTGATATTTTTGTTAAATTTTTAGATAATTAGATCCATTTTTATGTGTTGATTAGGTTAAGGTATGAATTAAGTAACTTAATTAACCCTCACACCACTTAGAAGAATTAACTAGATAATTATGAGCCAATGAGATGACATAAAACCCATAAGAAATTTAAATTTGGAATGCACCTAATAATGAAAAGGCCTAATGCAATTTGGCTCACAATTAAAAGTTAATTAAGCTAAGGGGTTTAGCTTAAGTAATTTCAAAATACCCTTTCTCACATGTGAATGGGGTTTTGATTTTGTTAATTGAACTTAGGCTATTAAATACCTAAGCATCTACCCAAGGTAGATTAATTAAGTTATAGAACTTTTTAGAATTTTTTTTAGAAATTGATTAAGGGGATAATTAATGAATTAACCCTTAATTAAGAGGAGATTATGGAGAGAAGAGGGGGTTTAGGGAATAACTTAGGGAAAATGCCCCAAAATTTTTTCATAAACCTCCTACTTACTGGAACCAGCCTTAATCAATCCTAATCATAGGTTAAAATTACCAATCATACCCTAATTATGCTTAATTATATAAGAAAGGTAATTAAGGAAACCATATGCAATTCTTCTAATCAAGCTTTCAATAAATCCCAAGAAAATTAGGGGAGGCAGAAAATGATCCCCTAAAACTTACCTAAGAAATTTGGGATTAATCAGATGCTTAATTAAAAAATAATTAGCAAAATAAACATTCTAATAAAACCCAAATTCAAAAAAAAAAACATAACTCAAAACTCATCAAAATTAATTTTAAAATATTCTAGGTTTAATTATCTTTTCATAGAATTTATTTCACATTTTTTTGAATTTTCTAGCAAAAGTTGTGAATTTCGAAAGATCTCTAAGTGAATTAGGAATTAATTAAAGCATTTTATTAATCCTAACTAATCCCTGGCTCACGGCATGACGCGTGGCTGTGGCGGTCAGTGTGCTTTAATCCTCTTCCGTTCGATTAAAGGTCAGATTGCTAGGGGATCTCCCCGCATTTTAAAATGGATAAAAGGATTTCTAACGTGCTGAATTATCTCAGCCGTCCATCCAAAATGTGCGGATGGAGAGCTGAGATCATCCAAGTTCTTCCCCTTGATCAACAGAGACCGTCCATGATCAAGGGAAAGATCCAAACGTGATCTAGCATGGAATCTAACCAAATTCAACCCACACCATCTAAAGATAGAGAGCTGCAAATCCAACGATCAAAAATTGATGGGGTGAAAATTTATTTCACAAAGCTCCATACCACATTGAGTTTAATGATAAAAAAATCCCATACCTGGCTGGAGATGATCATCGGCGCTCGATTCCCTTGGAGAAGTTTCATCGTGCTAAGATGAAGCTGTGTTGAGAGTATGAGCACTTGAGGTTGAGTGGATCAATGTATGGACCAACTCCTCCTTAGGTAGCTTGCGGCTTTGATCGAATTGGACTCTTCTTTATTGTAGGAACTCCAATAGAAGCTTAGGCGCACTCGACTTAGCTCCTAGATGAAGTGTGCAAGAGCAATTGGAAGGAAATTGAGTGTGGAAGAAATTGGCTAATGGATTGAGCTCCCCTGTTTCTGCACTATACAAAATCAAGAAATAGCATTTTTCAATCCACTCTAGGAAGCTTGGGAATGCTCTCTGATGATTGCTCTGAGTTCCTTAGCTTCAATCGATAGAGGGCTAGTGAAAATTGAATTAAATTAGGGGGAGTATATCTCCCCCTTGATGGATTAGACGGACGACAATACTCTTGCCATTTTGAACTAATTGATCATAGACTGAGGGCTGTTTGATCAGTTAGGAGTGTGCACATGGTCAGTTTGAGCCAAGGAGTGGATTGCCAACCTCCCATGTGTTTGAATTTGAGCTTGAGAGGGAGTTTGAAATTTTAATTTCTGACCATAGGGTCGAGTTTGGTCTAGGGACCAAATGGGCTGATCCAAACCCATTGGGTTGGGTGCACCACTCATCACTAGGTCTCCTTGAGCTTTTAGGAAAGTCTCAAGTGAATGTGAAGAGGGTATGACCAAATTACCCATGGGTTAAGCAAACATTTGTTCTATTGCCTAGGAGTAGGATGGTCATTTTGCTTTTTTCCACTTTGGACATGTTGGGTATGTGGAGAAACTAGGTTTGGCCAAGTTTCATGAGATTTGGAATTCATTTGGTAGGGTTTGGCTCATGTTGACCCATTTAGGTCAAAATGGGTAACTTGACCAATACTAAAATCGAGTCAAACCAAGGGTTGGGTCAAGTTCATATGACTATTTGAAATATTTTGGTGGCTTAGGTTTGATTCAATTTGGTATAGTTTTGGATTTGGCTCATATGACTTCATTTAGGTCAAATGGGTCAAGTTGACTTATTTGACCAATTTGACCTATTTGAGGTAGGTCAAGGGTAGGTTTAGGTTAGGTTAGCCATATGGAGTGGATTGGTATCTATTGACCTCATTTCTAGAATGAGCTCTCAACCCCTCCATCTTAGGCTTAGGACTTCTCTTAGACTTTAAGAGTTCCTTAGTTTTTAGACACATCTAGTGATTAGGAGGATGCTCCCCTAGCCCTAGAGACTTAGAAGAGTTAGCCATAGGAATAGGTCATGCCTTAGGGGTGTTAGGAAAATTTCCTACCCTTTAGCTTAAACCATTCCTCACTTCCCTTCTTTCAAGTCAAACTCCAATTCAATTCTATTTGATTTTCTCCAAACTCAATTCAATTCCATGACTGAAATACATGATTGAAACCCATGATCAAAATCCACTAAAAATTCCTAAGTTCAAATTTTTCCTAAGTCCTTAATTTTCCCTTAAGGGCTTAACCAAACCCAAAGTGAAAATACAATAAGATGACTATTTTACCCCTAGGCCATAGACAAATTTTGGCCTAGCCTATGGGTATTTTGGTCATACCCTCTCCACAATCACTTGAGGCTTTCCTAAAAGCTCAAGAGGACTTAGTGATGAGTGGTGCACCCAACCCAATGAGTTTGGGTCAGTCCATTTGGCCCATAGACCAAACCCGACCACATAGCTTGAAATTGAGTTTTCAAATTCCCTTCTAAGCTCAATTTCAACACATGGAAAGATGGCATTCCACTCAAGGGATCAAACCGACCATGTGCACACTCAAAACCATCCAAATAACCTCTCTAATTTGGTCAATTTGGATCAAAATGGCAAGCTTATGCTCGGCCATCCGATTGCTATAGGGGGAGATATACTCCCCATAATTCAATGAAATTTCAATTCACTCACTGTCGATTGGAGCCTAGGAACCCAGAGCAACCATCTTAGAGCCATCCTAAGCCTCTTAGATAGGATTTGAATTCCCTAATTCCCAATTTTGTATAGTACAAAATAAGCTTATGGGCTTGATCTTAATAACGATTCCTCATGTACATTCCATCAGAGGGTCAAGTCAAACTTGCCCAAGCTCTGATTGAAGTTCCCACACAAGGAGGAGGTGAATTGGATCAAAGCCGTAAAGGGGAGCAAGTGGTGTTGGTCCATAGGGAGATCTACTCAACCCCAAGGCTTGAAACTTTCAATAGGGCTTCATCTCCACCAGACGAAGTTACCTCATTAAGCTCGAATGCCGGGGATCACCTCCGGTGCGGTATGTAGTTTTCTCACCACTTAGCTTGATAGGTGTTGGTCCTTTGTGAAAGAAATGTTCATGGCATGTGAAATCCACCATTGGCTTGGCCACTCTATTCCTTTAGATAGTGTGGGTTGAGTCTTGTATGATTCTAGCTAGATCAGGCTCAAATCTCCCCTTAGATCATAGACGGTTCACATTGATCCTCAGGGAAGAACTTGGCTCATCTCAGCCATCCATCCGCACATTTTAGATAGACGACTAAGATTATTTGGCACATTTAGTAAATCTTTTATATGTTTTCAACTGCGGGTAAATCCTTAACCGTCTGATCTATGATTGGACGGCTGAGGATATTAGCGCGTGTTCAATCGCCGCTATTTGGGATGTGACATTTAAGTCACACCCTCATGGCACGACACATGTAAAGCACGCTGACCACCACTGCCATGTGTCACGCCGTGAGCTGAGATTGTAGGGATTAGTTAATTACCTAATTAATTCCTAATTAATCCCTAGAACTTCTAAAATTCAGAACTCTTCATAGAAATATCAGAAAATAAAAGGAAAAATGCTTTGGAAAGATAATTTCATCTAGAATATTTTAAAAATGGTTTCAATGGATTTTGATTCCCCTTTTATTTGAATTTGGGTTTCTTTGGGAATCTTAATTAGCTAATTATCTTTTAATTAGGTCATTAATTGATCTCAAATTTCTAGGGTTCATTTCAGGGATGGCCTCTACCTCCCCTAATTTTATTGAAATTTATTGAGGGATTAAATGGGGAAATTTTTATTTCATTTCCTAATTACCCCTTTCATGTAATTAAGGGTGATTAAGGTATAATTAGTAGATTTTCCCTATTATTAGGATTGATTAAGATTAGATCTAGTAATTGGGAGGTTTATGGAATAATTTTGGGGCATTTCCCCGAAGCTATTCCCTAAACCCACTCTTCTCTCCTTAATCTCTCTTTAATTAAGGATTAATTCATTAATTATCCTCTTAATCAACTTTTCAAAAAATTTTAAAAGTTCCAGAACTTAATTATTCTACTTTGGGTAGATTCTTAGGTGTTTAATAGCCTAAGTTTAATTAAGAAAATTAAAACCCTTTTCATAAGTGTGATGGGGTGTTTTAAAAGTACTTAGCTAAAACCCCTTAGCTTAATTAACTTTTAATTGTGAGCTAAATTGCATTAGGCCTTTTTATTATTAGGTGCATTACAAATTTAAATACCTTGTGGGTTTTATGTCATCTCATTAGCTCATAATTATTTAGTTAATTTTTCTAAGGCGGTGTACGTAAGGGTTAATTAAGCCACTTAATTCATACATTAACCTAATCAATGCTTTAAAATGGATTCAATTATTTGAAAATTAAACAATAATATAAAACACATGTTGGAATGGGTTAGAAACAGGAAAATCATCTCACCTTTTTAAAATTAAATCAAACTTCAAACTAAACAAAAATCATTTTGAAATTCACTTTGATTTATTCTAAATTTTCTTATCCTTTAAGAATGTCTTTAGAATTTAAGTAAAGTGAGTTTGTTTACATGCTTTCATTGCTTTGAATCTTTCCCAACATGTTAAGTTGTATGTCATTTGATTCATGCATTCATAATTTCATGTTTCAAATTTTAAAAATTAAAATTGTTTACTTTATGTCAAATGTGCATGTGTTGGCTAAAGTAAAATATGAGTGGCTATTATCACTACTAAATCCAAAATATTTTCAAAACTTATAAATGAAATATTAAATCTGAAAGTGTGCTATTCATATCTTAATTATAAGCTTGCATGTGATAGATTATAAAGTCATGTTTAGTGTAGCCTTTCTTTCTTTCTTATGTTAGCATAGTTTTGAATAGGAGTTGGTATGATGTAGGGTTCTTTTGAAAAGAACCCAACACTTAACTTGATTCTATACCCTATTCATCCCTATGCGATCATCTAAGAAGGATTGCCAACACTTGCACGAATAAATTTCATAAACAAAACAAATCCATTAAGCAACTTTTGCATATTCCTTTTATATTTCATTTCTTTTATATGCATGTTTATACTTAAGGAAAGTGGTATATTATTCTGGACAACCCTGAGGTTATGAGGCTTTAAGTATCCCTAAGTAGGTCTTGTACCTTACAAGTCTGGTTAACAATGACACTGTACTCACTTATGCCTTTGTTACTTTCATGCATGTATGTGAAATTTTGGATAAGGAAAATCTTTAGTACTTAAGAATATTATACATGTTTAACTTTTAAATTTTCTTAAATGGATTACTTAGCATGTATCATAAAGTGTGTTAACTACTCTTATTTTCATGTATAGATATGCTTAGGGTCCATCCATATGCATGTTATGTATGTTGGGAAAGAAATAAAATAATGTGTGTTATGTGAATTTTTGATTCATTTTATTTAATCTTAAAATGCCTTTCTTTTTGAATTGGTTTGTTAGATTTTATCTAAACTTAGGATTGATTAAAAGATGTAATCAAAACATTCACCTAAATGAAACTAAAACATGAGCCTACTTTAGAAAATTACTTAAGGTTAGGGAAGAAAAGAGAAGTTCTCTTCTCTTTCACTCACTTCATAAGTTAGTAATTAATTGTAGGTTTCACTTAAACCAAATTAAAACATGAAATAAAATAAACTAAAAACACTTAAACAACTTAAATGAAACCTTCCTCTAAGTTGAACAAGTCCTTCACACTTAGAAAATTTGAACCTAAAGTTCTAAGCTAAGCATACCACACATACCTTCAAAGCACGCACATTAGCCTAAGTCACCACTTCTAGCTTTAGGTTAGGTCAGTGCATGGTTTGATGTTTGTTTTATTTTATGATCTATGTTTTAGACTGAATGTTAGGGTGTATGATCATAGAATGAATGATAGGACATGCTTAGTCTAACTATTCTATTCTGTAGGGGATTGTGCTTAAGGGGCGCTATCATAAATAAAAATAACTATTTCTTGCTTGCAGGTACTTATACCCCTAAGCATAATCCATAGGCCAGGCGGACTTAATCACCCATGTGTGGGGTGATAAGTCCAATATACATGCTTGGGATTTGTGTGGTGTGATTTAGCTAACTTTTGTTTTGCAAGTGTTAGCTAGATTTTCCTTTCCCTTTTCATCTAAAAATTTGTATAATTAGGATTTTGCAATGATTTGTTATGGGGATTAGGATGAACATTGGTCATAAGATCCCATCTTATTCACCATGTGAAGCCTTGGAGCATCCACGTTTCAACCATCCAAAAGAAGGAACCAAAAGAAAGAAAGAAGAAAGAATAAAGAAAGAAGAAAGAAGAAAGAAGAATAAAGCTTGAAGACCCCCATAAAAATGAATTCCATTGCTTAAATTATAATATAATTCATTTATAATCTGGGTTGTATAAAGGTAAAGCTCGGCTTCCCACATTTGATATTTTTAGGTTTGTACGGTGGTGCCCGACCACAAACGATGATTTATTTTTTTTGCGATTAGCTTTATAAATTGATTGATAATTTATTTAGCTTTTGCATTAAGTGGCATGCTTTTCCTAGTTTCTTTCTTTCTTTATGTATGGTCTGGATGTGGATTAGGCTCTTTTGAGAAAAATAAATCTTTTACCCAACTTAAAAACTCAAATTAAAATTAAGCAACTCATAACCTCACCTAAAGCTTAGGTTTAAAATCAAGATCAAAGAATTAGAAACCCCTGAGTTGGATGAGCATTTCTTTATAATATCATACACAAATGCATCTTATTTCACTCTTGATTGGATAGCTTCCACCCAGAGAACTCAGCTTGACTCGTGAGAGCTGTGGTGGAAACCCAACTCCTCCCTTCTCGCTGATTTTGGCCAATAATCTAATTTCTCATGCATTAGTCATAAAAATTCTATCAGCCTGAGTCAAAATAATTATCCAAAAATGAAAATAAAATGAAATTTGAAATTTATTAGATTTAGGACATTTGAAGCATGTCCCTTTACATGATCTAGTCTCTTCAGGGAGTGAGTGTAAGGACTTAGTCTCTTTCTAAATAAAAATAGCCTAGCTATCTTGCATAAGCATAAAGACTTGCCTACATGTATTTAAAATCATATGAGGAGTTTGTTGGTGGTCACCCCCTAGGCAGTTGTAAGTTCAAGCTATCGGATGGTTTGTCCTCTCTTGTGAAGGCAAATCAACTACCCATTTTTGCCTCAAATTTAGGTTGTGCTTCTGGCCCTCGCCGAAGCTCCCTAGATTTAGGTTTTGAGGTTACTTTTTCTCTTTGTGGGCCATAAGCATAATTCCTCACCTTTTAAGCATTTCTTTAATCTTGTGTTAAGGAATCTTAAGTCCTAAAATTCTAGTGAAAAATATATCTCAAACAAACTAAGTCAATTTCTAAAATGTAAAGCCCAAATTTAGGATAGTTTGAGATGCTCGCTAGGTTTTCCTAGCATTATGAGCATCTCTTACTTATTTCTCATTTTGGCTTCGATAATAACTCCCTCTTTTGATCAATCTCATTTGATCTTCAAATATAAACTAATCGATTGATAGTCCTTCCAATTGAAATCTTCAAAGACAATGATTATTTACCTTAATCAAGAGTTTTCCTAAGGGATCTCATCCCTTAGGATGTAATTAATTATTAGGGCTTGCCCCTGTAGGGAACTTAATGAACTCAATTTAAAATAAACCCTGCTTTTCTTTTTTATGTAAAGTAGGGGAAAAATCTCTAGTATATATGTAGACTCATCGTCCTTAGGAGTCCTTATTAAGGTAATTGGTTCCATTAAAAGGTAGTGACTTTTGTCTTTCGAGACAATACACTATATCTTGATGACATATCCGATCACCTGAATAAGTATATCTGCGGATCTACATGGCATCTTACCAAGATGAATTTTTGTAAGGGCTCCTCTTTCATTTCTCCCCACAGATTTGAAAGGTGACTCCCTTATAGAAAATTTTCACCACAGTATCTTTGTTTCCAATCAATTTTGGTTAAGTTCAAATTTGGCTCAACATGACCCCTTTAGGTCATGTTGGGTCTAAGGTGAATTAGGCTAGGTTAGGTCTAGTTGGCCAATTGAGGCTTTGGTCAAGTTCCACAAGTGATTTGGAATGGACTTGACCCATTGGTTTCAATCAATTTAGCTTCAAACAACTTTTGACACATTTTGACCCTTTAGGTCAAAATGGGTAAACTTGGGTCAAGTGGCCAATTGGGCTAGGTTATGCTCAAATGTTGGCTTTGTCATGAGTTAACTTAGATAAATGGTTTCAATCAATTTGGCCTATGGTGGAATTTGGCTATGTTAGGCTTCATTTGGGTTAAGTGTTTACTTGATCAACCCTTATGTTTCACTTGGTTTGACCCAATTTGATTGATTGATCATCCCATGATGATTATTGATCATGATGAGAGGGATATATTAGTTTGGTTCAATCAAATTTGGTTAGGATCAAAATTTGGCTCATAAGGGTACTTTAGGTCACTTTAGATCAAGTGAGCCTAAGTGGGTCAAATGGCTTGGTCAAAGCTTGATTTGAACTTGATTGAACTTGTTTATGGACTTATGATTGAAATTTAAATCCATTTGCAAGTGGTTTGAAGTCAAATGGGTTTTAATTCATTTGATAATTTCATATTCAAAGGGTGAACATGAAAGGATTTTGGCTTTGATTTTTAAATTGGATTTTGATTATTTTATTGAAGTTTGGATTTATATATTAGCTCATGATTGTAGGGTTTATTGAATCATAAGGGAAAATAAAGGGTTTGGCTTGATTTGAAGTTGATTTTTCTAAGTTCAAGATTTTGACTTAAAAGGCTTAGATTGGATTTTGATTTTTGAGTTGATTTGATATTTCATTTATATGGAATAGGTTTTGTTTTGAAAATTAAGGATTTATTTTCATGATTTGTAAGTCCATGAAATATTAGAATTTTGGAGAATATTTGAAATTTATTTTATACTTATTTATATATATAAGAATATAAATGAGAATACAAATATGTTTTGAGAAAATCCCATGAGTTTGAATTGATTTGATCAAGATTTAGGTTAAATCCATTAAAAAGAATTTAAAGGATTTAAGAGAGTTTTATATTGGAAATTTAATTGTTGCCCTTGAATTTAATTGATTTATATTTATATTTCATTTATATATGAGAATATAAATGATAATATAAATAAGTTTTAAGAAAATCCCAAGGGTTTGAATAGGTTTGATCAAGATTTAGGTTAAATCCATTAAAGGGAATTTAAAGGATTTAAGAAAAATTTCATGAATTGATTTTAAATTTTGAATTTGATTTGTTGGGTTTGAATTTATATTTCATTTATATATGTGAATATAAATGAGAATATAAATGGATTATGAGAAAATCTCAAATATTTGGGTATGTTTTAATCATGGATTTCAATCATTTGAGCTTAGAAATTTGAGTAGGATAAGTACTTAAAGGCAAGATTAAGGACTTAGGCAAAATTTGAGCTTAGAAATTTTTGGTGGATATTGGTCATGGGTTTCAATCATGGATTTCAATCATATAATTGATTTGAGTTTGGATAAAATCAAATAGAATTGATTTGGAGTTTGACTTGAAAGAAGGAAAGTGAGGAATGGTTTAAGCTAAGGGTAGGAAATTTCCTAACATCCCTAAGGCATGACCTATTCCTGTGGCTAACTCTTCTAAGTCTTCTAGGGCTAGGTTGAGTGTCCACCTAATCACTAGATGTGTTTTAAGACTAAGGTACTCTTAAAGTCTAAGAGAAGTCCAAAGTCTAAGATGGAGGATTTAGAGCTCATTCTAAAAATGAGGCTAACAAGGACCTATCCTTTAACAAAGTTGAGTATGTTAAAGTAAGGGTCAATTTATTTTTGTTTTGGATTTATGATTTTTGGAATTTACTCACTTAGCAAATTTGGGTATACTAAGTGAGATGTTTGAAAATAATTGTTTCTTTTTCTTTCTTCGTTTGCTTTGTCTTGTGAATCATTTTTGATTTGAAAAGAAAAATGGAATTTTCCATTTACCAAATTTGGGTATGCTAAATAAGAAAATCCAAGTGTGTTTTGCCTTTTGGAAATTTTTGAAAATAGGATTCTTAGAAAATTAAAGTATGCTAAGAAGATCTTAATGTGTTTCATTTGATTTGGATATTTTGATTTTGAAAAATAAGATCCTTAGCAAATTTGGGTATGCTAAGGAAATCCTAATGTGTTTCTTTTGTTTTGGATTTTGGAAAATAGAGACTTCAATTTAGCAAATGTGGTATGCTAACATGAAATTCCAAATGTATTTTGGATGGAGATTTAACTTCACTTAGCAAATTTAAGTATGCTAAATGAAATTCAAAAATATGTTTCATATTTTTATTTTGAAAAAGATGGAGACTTCACTTTAGAAAATATGGTATGCTAAAAAGTGAAGTTTCAAAGTGTTTTGCATGGAGATTTCACTTAGCAAATTTGGGTATGCTAAATGAAATTCCAAAATGTGTTTCATATTTTTATTTTGAGAAAGATGGAGACTTCACTTTAGCAAATATGGTATGCTAAAAGTTAAGTTCCAAATGTGTTTTGAAAATTTTATTTTGAAAGAGGGAGACTTCACTTTTGCAAATATGGTATGCCAAAATGAGGTTCCAAATATGTTTTGAAAAGTGAAATTCCAAAGGTGTTTCAAATTTTTTTTTGTTTTGAAAAGGGAGACTTCACTTTAGCAAATAGGGCATGCTAGAATGAAGTCCCAAATGTGTTTTGAAGATTTTGTTGGAATGAAAATTTCACTTAGTAAATTTGAGTATACTAAATGAAATTCCAAAAATGTGTTTTAATTTTTTGTTCTTTGGATTTTGAAAAGGGGAGACTTCACTTTAGCAAATGGGGTATGCTAGAATGAAGTTCCAAATGTGTTTTGAAAATTTTTGTTTTTATTGATTTTGAAAAGAGAGATTTCCATTTAACAAATTTGGGTATGTGAGATGGAAATCAATTTTGAAAGAGGAAATCTCAACTTAATCACATATGGAATATGTTAAGTGGGATTTCAAAGTAATGTCATTTTATTTGGAAATGAAATCTTCATTCAATAAATTTGGATATATTGAATGGAGATGTTCATGCGTGCTTTTGGAAAATTTGGTTTTGTTTGAAATGAAACTTTCATTCAATAAATGTAAGTATATTGAATGGAGAGTTTCATATGTGCTTTTGAAAAATTTATTTTTTAAATTTTGTTTGAAAATGAAACTTCCATCCAATAAGTATGGGTATATTGAATGGAGGGGTATCATATGTGCTTTTGAAAATTTTTTGATTTTGTTTGAAAATGAAACTTCCATTCAATAAGAATGTGTATATTGAAGGGAGGGGTTTCAAATGTGCTTTTGGAAAATTTATTTTTGATTTTGTTTGAAAATGAAACTCCCATTCAATTGAATGGAGAGGTTTCACATGTGCTTTTGAAAATTTTGGTTTTGTTTGAAAATGAAACTTCCATTCAATAAATGTGGGTATATTGAATGGTGAGGTTCATATGTGCATTTGGAAAATTTATTTTTGATTTTATTTGAAAAGGTGATAATTTTAACTTAACACATGCGGAATGTGTTGAATAGAATTTCATAGTTGTAATGAATTTTTTTGTTTGAAGATGTAACATCCATTCAACACATTTGAATGTATTGGATGGAAAAACTTATCTTCAAATTTTGTGCTTTTGAAAACATGATTGTTGAAATTTTATTTTTGAAAATGAGGTCTTCACCAAAAATGAATTGAGTGAAGAAGCTCATTTGTGCTTTTTAGAAAATGTGATTGTTGGAATCTTATTTTTCAAAATGAAATCTTCACCCAAAATGAATTGAATGAAGGAGCTCATTTGTGCTTTTAGCAAAGGTAATTGTTCGTATTTTATTTTTGTAAAGATGATCCTACATATAACAATCATGAAGCTTGTTAGATGAGGGTGATTTAGGAAAATTTTTGTGAAAAATATTTTATTATGTGCATTTTTGAAAGAGTGCTTTTTGAAAAGTAAGATTTCTATGAAGGATTTATTTTACCTTTATTATTTTAGAATGAACCTTTCCTTATCATAAAAATGATAAGGAGGAAGTCATTAAATATTTTTTATTAGATTTTTATTTTTACCCATTGGAGAACCCAACGTGGGTTTTAAGACCAACACTAAAACCTAAAACCTAAGGATGAAATAAGTTAAGTGCCAAAGAAAAGAAAGATTGTCTTGGATTCATACAAAAGTACAAACCCACTATCGATACTTAAAGACAAATATCATTTACCAAAGATGGATTGAGGAACCTTCCCCAGTGGAGTCGCCAGAAAAATCTGTGGTGAAAAATTTTCATTTCTAAGAGAAAATGTATACTTCCATCTTCACTCTATGTGGGATAAAATGAAGATAGAAATGTACTTTCTCTTTTTTTTATGCATTTTGACACCACGTAGATCCACAGATATTTTTATTAAGGTGATCGGGTATGATATTGAGGAGAAGTGTACTATCTCGAAAGACAAAAGTCACTACCCTACAATGGACCTAATCACCTAAATAAGGACTCTTAAGGATAATGAGTCTGCATGTGTACCAGAGATTCTTTCCCTACTTTACATGGAAAAGTAAAGCAAGATTTATTTTAAATCGAGTTCAAAAATTTTCCTACAAGGGCAAGCCCCCATAGTTAATTACATCCTAAGGAAGGGGATTCCTTAGGAATACTCTCGATTAAGGTAAATGATCATTGTCTCTAAAGATTTTAGTAGGTAGGACTATCAATTGATTATTTTATTTTGGAAGATTAAATGGGACTGATCAAAGAGAGAGAGTTATTATTAAAGCCAAATGAAGATAAGTAGGAGATGCTCACGATGCTAGGAAACCTAGCGAGAATTTTAAACTATCCTATGGTTGGGCTTTACATTTTTTAAATTGATTTAATTTGTTTGAGTTGAATTTTTCATTAGAAATTTAGGGCTTATGATTCCACAACACAAGATTATAGAAATGCCTAAGAGGTGAGGATTTACACTTATGGCCCATATAAGGGAGAAGCGACCTCAGAACCTAAATCTAGGGAGCTTCGACGAGGGCTAAAAGCACAACCTAAATCTAAGGTGATAATGGGTATTTGGTTTGCCTCCATAAGAGAGGACAAACCGCCTGACTATTTAGACTTACAACCGCCTGGGGGTAGCCTCCAACTAACTCCTCCTATGATTTTAAATTTATGTAGGTAAGTTATATGCTTTATGCAATATAGCTAGGCTGTTATTTATTTAGAAAGAGACTAAGTCCTTAAACTCACTCCCTAAGAGACTAGATCATGTAAGGACATGAAAAATGACCTAGATCTAATGCAATTCATATTACATTTTATTTTTATTTTTGGACAATCATTTTGACTCAGGCTTATAGGATTCATATGCCTAATGCATGAGAAGTAAGATTATGGACCAAAATCAGCAAGAAGGGAAGATGTGTGTTTCCACCACTCTCAAAGGACAAGCCAAGTTTCTCTGGCAAAGGTGGAAGCCCTCCAATCAAGAGTGAAACAAAATGCTTTTGTGCATAATGTTATAAAATAAATACTCATCCAGCTAAGGGTTGTTAATTCTTTTATCTTGATTTCAACTTAGGCTTTAAATAAGGTTATGAGTTGTTTATTTTGAATTTTAAGTTGATTAATTTAGTAAAAGATTTATTTTCTCCTAAGAGCCTAATCGTCATCCAGGCCATACATCAAGCAAGGAAGAAACTAGGAAAAACATGCCATCTTAATGCACAAGCTAAACAAAATATCACACATTTTATAAAGCTAACATAAATGAATAAAAGGCCCTTTCTGGTCGAGCACCATCGCACAAGCTCGAAAATAAATTGGGTAGCTGAGCTCTACCGTTATACAACCCGGATTATAAATGAATTAATTTACAATCAAGTAAGGAAATTCATGTTATCAGGATCTTCATTCCTCTTTTCTTCTTTCTTCTTTCTTCTTTGGTTCCTTCTTTTGGATGGTTGGAATGTGGCTGCCCCAAAGGCTTCACATGGTACATAAGGTATGACCTTATAACCAATGCTCATCCTAATCCCTATAACAATTATTCCAAAATCCTAATTGCAAAAATTACATGAAAAGGGAAAAATGGAAATTTAACTAACACCTATAAAATAGAGATTAGCTAAAACAAACCATACAAATCTAAAGCATGTATATTGGACTTAACACCCCACACATGGGTGACTAAGTCCACCTAGCCTATTAGATTATGGTTAGGGGTATAAGCACCTGCACAACAAAAGCATTTATATTTTTATATATTACAACACCCCTTAAGCACAATCCCCTGTAGAAAATAATGATTAGATTAAATTGCCCTACCATTCATTCTATGCACATTCACCCTAATATTTAGACTAAAATATTACATCACAAAATAAAAGCAAGCATCAAACCAAGCACTGCCCTAACCTAAAGTTAGAAGTGGTGACTTAGTCTAATATGTCTATTTTAGAAGGTTTGTGTGGTATGCTTAGCTATGCTTTTAAGTTAGAGTTTTCTAAGTGTGAAGAATGTTCAACTTAGAGGAGGGTTTCAGTTAAGTTGTTTAATTATTTTGGGTTGATTTTATTTTGTGTTTTGATTAGGTTCAAGTGAATCCTACAATTAATTACTAAGTTGTAAAGAGAGGGAAAGAGAAGAAAACTTCTCTTTCCTTCCCTACCTTAAATAATTTCTAAAGTAGATTCATATTTTAGTTTTGTTTAATGAATGTCTTATTATGTGTTTTGATTAATCCTAAGTTCAGATGAACTCTGTTGACCTCATTTTTAGAATGAGCTCCAACCCCTCCATCTTAAACATAGGACTCCTCTTAGAATTTAAGAGCTCCTTAGTCTTAAGACACATCTAGTGATTTGGTGGACACTCAACCTAGTCCTAGATACTTAAAAGAGTTAGCCATAGGAATAGGTCATGCCTTAGGGGTGTTAGGAAAATTTCCTACCCTTAGCTCAAACCATTCCTCACTTTCCTTCTTTCAAACACTAAATCAAGCTTATTGATCTTTTTCAAAATCAAATCAACTCCATATGATTTAAATCCATGATTGAAATCTATGAATGAAACCCATGATCAAAATCCATCAAAATTCCTAAGTCCAAATTTTCCTAAGTCCTTAATATTTTCTTAAGGACTTAACCAAAATTTTGATCAAAACTAATTCAAATCTTTGAGAATTTCTGATAATTCATTCATATTCTCATTTATATTCACATATATAAATGAAATATAGATTCAAACCAAATCAAACTAAACTCAAAATTCAAACTCAATTCATGAAATTTCCTTAAGTCCTTTAATTTTCAATTAATGGACTTAGCCTAAATCATGATCAAACTAATTCAAACTCATGGGATTTTGTCCAAACTCATTTACATTCTTATTTATATTCATATATATAAATGAAATATAAATATAAATCAATCAAATCAAATCCTCAAATTAAATACTAAATCTAAAATCTTTCTTAAGTCCTTAATTTTTCCTTAATGGACTTAGCCTAGATCATGATCAAATCAATTCAAATTCATGGGATTTTCTCATAATTCATTTATATCCTCATTTATATTCACATATATAAATGAAATATAAATATAAATCAATCAAACCAAATTCAAAAAATTAAACTCCAAACTCCAAAATTTTCTTAAGTCCTTTAAATCTTTCTTAATGAACTTAGCCTAAATTATGATCAAATCATTTCAAATCCTTGAAATTTTCTCATGATCCATTTATATTCTCAGTTATATTCACATATATAAATGAAATATAAATTTAAACAATCAAAACTTATTCCAAAAATTAAACTCAAATCCACTTAAGGTCTCAAACCGACCATGTGCAAACATCTAACTGATCAAACAAACTGTCCATTGTGATCAATTGGATCAAAATAGCAACATAGCTTGCGATCGTCTGATCCTTCAAGGGGGAGATATATTCCCCCTAATTCAACTCAAATCCATCATTTCTTAATTTGACTAAGCCCTAGAGAGTGTTAGAAAAGATCAGAGAGCCTTCCTAAGCATTCTAAGAGGGAATTGAATTTGAGAATTCTCAGTTTTCTCTATTGGAATATAGGGTAGCTCACTTGAACTTCCAACTTTCTCCACATTGAAAACCACTCCAATTCCTCTTGCACACTCCCTCTAAGGACCAATCCGAGCACACTCAAGCTTTTATTGGAGTTTCCATAGCAAGGAGAGAAGCAATTGGATTAAAGCTCTAAGGAGCTTGAAGTGGTGTTGGTCTATAGAGCAAGTCACTCAACCCAAAGGCCTAAGAATTTCAACAGGGCTTCATCTCTACTACACGAAGCTACCTCATCGATCTCAAGCACCGGTGATCAACTCTGGCGAGGTATAGAGTTTTTAAACACCTAGCATAGGAGGTGCTGGTCTTTTGTAAAAGAAATTTTCAATTCATGCAAATTCCACCATTGAATGTGCCACTTATTGGCTTTAGATGGGGTGGGTTAAGTTTGGTTTCAATCTGAGCTTAATCGAGCTCAAATCTTCCCCTAGATCATGGACGGTCTCTATTAATCTAAGGGGAAGAACTTGGGAGATTTTGGCCGTCCATCCGTACATTTTGGATGGACAGCTGAGATTATTATCACGTTTAGAATTTATTTTATCTCTTTTAAAACTGCGGGGAGATCTCTAGCCGTTCGATCTTTGATCGGATGCAGAGATCAAAGCGCGCCCTCTCGCCACTTGATGTGAATTGTTGCGCTCACGGCACGCATGTAAAACGCGCCTCCATGCTATGAGTAGAGGGATTAGTTAGGGATGTTTAATTAATTATAATTAATCCATGGATCTTCTAAAATTCATATATCTCTCAATAAAACTCAACAAAATATGAAATAAATTTCTATGGAAAGATAATTCAGCCTAGAATATTTTAAAAATAATTTTAATGAATTTTAAATAATGCCTTTCTCTAATTTTGGGTATTATTGGAAACTTCATTTTGTTAATTATCTTTTAATTAAGCCTTCGATTAATCCCAAACTTCTTGGGTATATTTTAGGGGATGACTTCTGCCTCCCCTAATTTTCTTGGGATTTATTGAAGGCTTAATTAGTAGAATTGCATATGGATTTCCTAATTACTCCCTTAACCTAATTAAGGATAATTAAGATGTGATTAGATGTTTTAATCCATGATTAGAGTTGATTAAGGTCAGATCCGACATATGGGTTTCCTAATTCCCCTAAGCTATTGCCTAAACCCCTTTTCTTTCCTTAATCTTCTCTTAATTAAGGATTTATTCACTAATTATCCCCTTAATTAATTTCTATATATTTTAAAAAGTTCTTAAACTTAATTAATCTACTTTGAGTAGATGCTTAGGTCTTTAATAACCTAAGTTCAATAAGTTCAATTAAGAAAATCAAAACCCAATTCATGTGTGTGAAGGGGTGTTTTCAAATTACTTAAGCTAAACCCCTTAGCTTAATTAACTATTAATTGTGAGCCAAATTGCATTAGGCCCCTTTCTTCCTAGGTGCATTGAAAGTTTAAATTCTTTGTGAGTTTTTATGTCATCTCATTGGCTCATAATTACTTGGTTAACTATGCTAAGGTGGTATAGGTAAGGGTTAATTAAGTTACTTAATTCATAACTTGACCTAATTAATACATAAAAATGAATCTAATTATCTAAAAATTAAACAAAAATATCAAACACATGTTGGAATGGACTAAAAATAGTAAACTCAACTCACTTTTTCAAAATTAAATCAAACTTAAAACTAAAAAAAAATCACATTGAATACACTTTGATTTATTTTAAACTTTCTTATTCCATAAGAATGTCTCTAGGAGTTAATTAAAGTGAATTTTTTTACATGCTTTCATTGCTTTGAATCTTTCCCCAACATGTTAAATTTGTATGTCATATGGTTTCATACATTCATATTTTTCAAATTCAAATTAAGAATTGTGTCAGATTTGCATGTGTTGGCTAAAGTAGAAATATGAGTGGCTATTATCACTACTAAATTCAAATTATTTTCAAAAAATATGAATCAATTATTGAATATGAAAGTGTGCTACTTATATCTTAATTATAAGCTTGCATGTGAAGGATATAAGGGTGTGCTTAGTATAGGTTTCCTTTCTCTCTTATGTTAGCATAGTTTTGAATAGGAGTTGGTAAGATGTAGAGTTCATTTGAAAAGAACCTAACACTTACTCAATTCCATACCCTATTCATCCCTATGCTATCATCTAAGAAGGGTTACCTATATTTGCATACATAAATTGCATAAACAAAAAATGAATTAACTAATACAATTTTTGCATTCTTTCCTTTCTATTTCATTTCTTTTATGCACATGTTTGTATTTAGGGAAAGTGGTATCTTAGTCTAAACAACCCCAAGGTTGCAAGGCTTTAAGTAGCCCTAAGTAGATCTTGTAAATTACACCTTTGGTTAATAATGGCGCTGTACTCACTTATGTATTTCTTACTTTCATGTGTGTATGTGAAAAATTGGATAAAGAAAACCTTTTCTACTTAAAGAAAATCATGCATAATAAATTTCTACATTTACTTAAATAGATTATTTAGCATGCATCATAAAGTATGTTAAATATTATCTTTTGTATGTATAGATATGCTTAGGGTCCATCAATATGCATATTATACATGTTGGAAAAGAAATGAAATAATGTGTGTTATGTGAATTTTGATTCATTTTCTTTAATCTTAAAATACCTTTCTTTTTGAATAGGTTTGTTTAGAGTCCATCTAAACATAGGGTTAATTAAAATATTTAATCAAAACATTCACCTAAATAAAATTAAAATGTGAATCTACTTTAGAAATTACTTAGGTTAGAGAAGGAAAGAGAAGTCTCCTTCTCTTTCCCTCTCTTCATAACTTAGTAATCAATTCTAGGATTCACTTGAAGTTAATCAAAACATGAAATAAAATCAACCCAAAATAATTAAACAACTTAAATGAAACCCTTTTCTAAGTTGAACATGTTTTTACACTTTGAAAATTTGAAATTCAAGCCATAGCTAAGCTTACCACACAAACCTTCAAAGCACACACATTAGCCTAAGTCACCACTTCTAGCTTTAGGTTAGGGAGGTGCATGGTTTGATGTTTTATTTTGTTTTGTGATATATGTTTTAGATTAAATGTTAGGGTATATGCTCATAGAATGAATGGTAGGACGCTCTTAGTCTAACTATTCTTTTTTGCAGGGGATTTTGCTTAAAGGCCGCTATTATAAATAAAAATATAAATACTTTTGCTTGCAGGTGCTTCATACCCCAAAGCATAATCCAATAGGCCAGGTGGACTTAGTCACCCATGTGTGGGGTAATAAGTTCAATATACATGCTTGAGATTTGTGTGATTTGTTTTAGCTAACCTCTATTTTGCATGTGTTAGTTAGATTTTCTTTCTTTTCCTTTTCATGTAAATTTATGCAATTAGAATTTTAGAATAATTTTTATGGGGATTAGGATGAGCATTGGTCATAAGAATCTATATTATACTCCATGTGAAGCCTTGGAGCATCTACCTTCCAACCATCCAAAAGAAAGAACCAAAGAAGAAAGAAGAAAAGAAGAAGAAAGAAAAAAAGAAGAAAGAAGAAAGAAGAAATGAAGCTTGAAGACCCCCATAACAATGAATTCCTTACTTAATTATAATTTAATTCATTTGCAATTCATGTTGTATAAGGGTAGAGCTCAGTTACCCATATTTGATATTTTTGGTTTTGTACGGTGGTACCCGACCACAACGGCCTTTTATTCTTTTTATGATTAGCTTTATAAATTGATTGATGATTTGTTTAGCTTTTGCATTAAGTGTCATGCTTTTCCTAGTTTTTTTTTTTACTTTATCTATGGCCTGGATGTGGATTAGGCTCTTTAGGGAAAAATAAATCTTTTACCCAATTTAATAACTCCAATTAAAAATAAGGAATTCATAACCTCAACTAAAGCTTAGGTTTAAAATCAAGATAAAAGAATTAGCAACCCGTTAGCTGGATGAGTATTTCTTTTGTAATATCATGCACAACAACATCTTATTTCACTCTTAATTGGAGAGCTTCCACCTTTTCCAGAGAAACTTGGCTTAACCTTTGAGAGCCATGATGGAAACTCACCTCCTCCCTTCTCGCTAATTTTGGCCAATAACTTTATTTCTCATGCATTAGGCATATGAATCCTATTAGCATAAGTCAAAATAATTGTAAAAAAAAAATGAAAATTCACTATTTTTTTGACTTATGCTAATAGGAACTAATCTCTTTAGTTTTAAGTCAAAATAATAGTTAAATCTCATGCACTAGCCACTTTAATTTTCATTTTTTTTTTACAATTATTTTGACTTATGATAATAGGATTCATATGCCTAATGCATCAGAAATAACTATGAGGGAACTTAATGAACCTGGTTTAAAATAAATCTTGCTTTACTTTTTCATGTAAAGTATGAGAAGAATCTCTGGTACATATGCAAACCTATCATCCTTAGGAGTCCTTATTGAGGTGATTAGATCGATTAAAGGGTAGTGACTTTTGTCTTTCAAGATAGTATGCTATTCCTTGATGACGCACTCGATCACCTAAATAAGTACATCTACGAATCTGCATGGCATCATAAAAAGATGAATTTCTATATGCTTTCCTCTTTCATTTCTCCCCACGGATTTGAAGGTGACTCACCCTATAGAAATTTTCCACCATAGATTTTTCTGGTGACTCCGCTGGGGATGGTTCCTCTCTCCATCTTTGGTAAATGATCATTGTCTTTAAGTATCGATAGTGGGTTTATGCTTTGGTATGAATCCAAGACTATCTTTCATTCCATTGGCACAGAGCTTATTTCATTTTTAAGTTGAGTCAGCCAACATCTTTAAGTTTTAGGACCGCATTCCTTATTGATCTTAAAACCTCCGTTGGGTTCTCCAATGGGTAAAAGTAAAAAAGAAAATATTTAAAGACTTCCTCCTTATCATTTTCATGAAAAGGAAATCTTCATCCTAAAATAATAAAGATAAAATAAATCTTCCATAAAGAACTTTGATTTTCAAAAAGCACCTTTTCAAAAATGCACTTAATAAAATATTTTCCAAGAAATTTTATCATCTTCATTTAATAATTCTCATAATTATTACATGTAGGGATTTTCATAAATAAAACCAACAACATTTTCCAAAAGCACAAATGAATATCTTCTTTCATGAAGATTTCATTTTCAAAATAAAATGAACAATCATCTTTCCAAAACTCACAAAAATAAAGTCTTCAAAAAGCACACATGAATCTTTCTATTCAATACACTCACACTTATTGAATGGAAGTTTCATTTGTAAACAAAATTAAACTTTTCAAAAGTATAAATGAGCACCTTCATTTAATATACTCAAATTTATTAAATGAAGATCTCATTCCCAACTAAAAATAAATATCATTTGGGAAATCCCACTTAAACATATCTCACATATGATTAAGTTGGAATTGCTCTCTTTCAAAAAAAAAAAAAAACAAAAATCACACACAAAATAAAAATCTCACATTTCCAAAAAAAGATTGATCTCCATTCTATATACCTAAATTTGTTGAATGGAAGTCCTCTTTTCAGAAATTAAAACTTAAATAATCATATTTTCAAAATTCTAAACACATTTGGAACTTCACTTAACATACCCAAAATTTGTTTAGTGGGGTCTCCAAATCCAAAATCAAAATTTTTTCAAACAATTTTTTGGAACTTCATTTAACATACCCAAATTTGTTAAGTAAAGTCTCAAAATTCAAAATCCAAAAAAATTCTAAATACATTTTGGAACTTCATTTAGCATACTCAAATTTTCTAAGTGAAGTCTCCAAATCCAAATTCCAAAATCAAAATTTTCAAAACATATTTTGGAACTTCATTTAACATACCCAAATTTGTTATGCGAAGTCTCCAAATCCAAAATCAAAATTTTCAAACATTTGTTTGGAACTTCATTTAGCATACTCAAATTTGCTAAGTGAAGTCTCCAAAGTCAAAACCAAAATCATCAAACACCTTTGGAACTTCTTTCCTTAGCATACCAAATTTGCTAAGGAGAAGTTTCCATTTTTTAAAATCAAAACTAAAACAAAATTTTGAACACACTATTTGGAATTTCATTTAGCATACTCAAATTTGCTATGTGAAATTTCCATTTCACAAAACTAAGTGAGGCTTCATCTTTAGCATACCAAATTTGCTAAAGCAAAGTCTCCACTTTCAAAACAAATCAAAACATAAATGAAACACTTAGGATTTCCTTAGCATACCTAAATTTGCTAAGGATCCTAACTTTTTGAAAATCAAAACATCAAAAAAAAAAAAATGAAACACTTAGGATTTCCTTAGCATACCTAAATTTGCTATGGATCCTATTTTCAAAAATCAAACAAAACACACTTGGGTTCTTCACCTAGCATACCCAAATTTGCTATGTGGGAATTCCAAATTTCCAAAATCAAAATAAAAATTCACAAAAAGAAATAATCACTTTCTCAAATACTTCACTTAGCATACCCAAATTTGCTAAGTAAGTAAAATTACAAATTGAATCAAACAAAAACAAAATCAATTGACCCTTACTTTAACATACCCAAATTTTCTAAAGGAAAGGGTCCTCAAATCAAAACAAATTGAAATTCAAACAAACAGGAACTTATGGAAGCATCCTTATCAAAAATTTTTAATCCATATTTTAACATACCTAAATTTGTTGAAGTTGGACTCATAATCCAAAATTCCTCTTTCAATCAATCTTCTCAAATCCATTTGAACCCCACTTAACACTTCCAAGTTGTTGAATGTGGGTTCAAATTTTCAAATTCAAAATTCAAAAATCTATAAAGATAGAAATTTGTTACAAACTCATTTTTCATTGCAGATTCTTACAGTCAGCACAGTAACAGTTCAGTTTCAGTCTCTTATAGTTGTTGAAATGGCTGGTTCACAGAAGTTCATTTTTGCCTTCCCTCATGGTATGGATTTGGCTTTGGATCAAGCCATCTTCCCCCAATTGGACCATACACATCTGATTCACTTTGGTAGGTGATTCGAGGGAGCTAGGATTACTTATAAGGCACTCCCTCACTGATTAGTAGGACCAGGTGACTGCGAGGCGGTCATCGATTGACTTACCCTCTAACTCTGATGTCTCCTAGCTAAAGAGGAAAGTGGTAGCAATTCCACATGCTTCAGTCATAGCAATGCCAGTAGTACTAGCCCCAGTTGCAATGAGCCCTAGAGTTTCTCATGCTGCCCTAGTGAGGGCTAGCACCATCTCATCTGTACCCTCTAAGGGTAAAGCTCTCCTAGTCTCAGGGCTTGTCTCCCCTATATTTGAGCATGGGTCTAGCTCTCACTCCTCCCATCCTACCCGTACACAGTGTAGGAATGAGAACTGTGTGATCAAGCAGTACCACACTAGGATCGCTAAGGAGCTAGAGGTACCAACTCGTTCAGCTGTGGATGAGTTTCCCATTGTTACTTCACCACTGGTTACAAAAAACCAGTTCCATCCTCTCTCTGGATCAAATAGAGAGGATGTCAGGAGGATTCACTCATCACCTCCTCTAGTGGTGCATTATCAGCCAACAGTTTCTAGGAGTAGGAGGTTGTACGCTGACCTCCGATCTATCTTATGCCAGGTAGGCGGAGCATACGGATGCTCAGAGTTTGGAACTCAGTTTGATCTCTGATCCATCATCGCCCGTAGCATGGGGAAGCAGATTCTCCAGGAGAAGGCCCATGAGGCCCATACAACACATATTACTAGTAGGGAGAGGCAGAGGTTCAGCTGTTAGTCGGTAGCATCCGCTCTTATTAATTTTCCAGCTCGGCATGCTACCCTCACTGACCATATTGATAGTATCCTTCTTATTGGGTCTAGTCACCACAGGAGGGAAATTCCTGTGCATAGAGAGTCGGTGGTTTCTCCAACCCCACCATTCTACTCCTCGTCCGCCATCTCTAGTCAAGGTCACAACATCTCCTGTTCCATCTAAGGCCATGAAGGCCATATCCAGGGAGAAGCGCACCTCGTTGGTGATCTAACTACGGCCAAGGGATCCTACCCCTTCTACACCACCCATTGTGGTAGGGCTCTCTCTTGACCTTACGCCCCATTGGTGGTGTGTGAAAGGAGTGACCCCGGCATTATGGTTCACCCACTCAGCCCATCAGGATATGAAGAAGTGGTAGTCATTTTGAGATATTCCAGGATGATCGGTTGCAGTGGTAGAACATCCTAAGATTATTACCTCTCAGTAGCGTCATTCATCCAGTGAGTACAGTCCACATAGGATTGACTTTCCAATGATAGGTTGGTACCTCTCGATATGATAGTGATCACAACGTCTAGATTATTTATACCTGCTGAGATGGATCATTCTTTAGATGAGATAGTTGCACATTATTTCATGGAGAATAAGGAGATCTTGAGGTACGATTGGTCAGATGAAGAGAAAGTTAGCTTAGATCCCAACGAAGATGACTTGTTGGGGGCTCAGTTGGAGTCTGTATGGTAGACACTAGAGGATCTCTTCTTAGGGAATAACAAGTTATGAAAGGTGACGGGGTTGATCAGGAAGATACCGTAGAATCAGCCCAGCACCTCTGACATTAGTTAAAGTAGAAGGATGAGTAGATTGATAGGATGGCACGTTAGTTACTGGACTTGTTAGCAACAGTTTCAATGCTCTAGAAAAAAGCCCCTTTAGTTTATCCTACTACAGTCGACATCAGTCTGCCTGAGCTAGTGCATATCTTAGACCCAGTCAAGACTCTACCTTCCGTTGAGCAAGGTAGCACTATCATGTATAGGAAGGTAGTGAAAAGTACTGCCATACAAGAAAAAGATATAAAATCCATTGTTGAGCAGCAGTCAAAGGAAGCTTTGGCTCAAGCCTGGGGAGGATCATCAGTTCCAAAGGGTAGACCCTACCTAGAGAAATTCAATGTTATCCAATATCCCAAGGGTTTTGTGCCTCCTTCCTTCAAAAGCTTTGATGGTAGTGGAAACACAAGGTAGCACATAACACATTTCAGGGCCAGTTGTTGCAACGCAGGTGGCAGCGATGCTTTGCTTTTTTGCCTCTTCATTAGTAGCCTAGCAGGTATTGGTTTTGATTGGTATGCTAAACTATCCAATGGTTCAGTAAATACATTTGCTGAGTTAGAGCAACTCTTCATCAAGAGGTTTGTTGGAGCTCAGTAAAGGGTTACTATAGGTGATCTCATTGTAGCACAACAACACCCCGGTGAGTCCCTTGTTGATTATAATCTTCGATGACGTAACCTGAGTATGAAGTGTGAACCAGAGCTATCTGAATAGCATGCCATTAAGATTCTTTTGAAGAATATCCATGGCCCGGTCGCCTTCATGCTTAAGGGCTTCATTATTAAGACATTTGAGAAGCTAATCAACAAGGCATCTAGTTTACAAGAAGAGGCCAAACAGTTGCCTTTTCAAGATCAATTACTGCAAAGCCGAAGGTCTGTGAAGAAGCCGAGCGTAATAATGGTTGGCAAGAGCGAGCTAGAGATCGGTCAGAGACCATAACCTCATGCCTCCACCTCCTTTACCATCAGGGTAGCCCTCTGAGACCTCCGCAGCCTCCACACACACCACTCGCCATACCACCAATAGCGATGCATACCATCGCCAGGTAGCTATGGTCCACCTTCTATTTTAGATAAGTTAAACAAACCTTATTCTTTTAAGAGGGAGATAATCAAGAAGATCTTTAAGATTCTCTTAAAGAAACCTGATTTTCACCTACTCGAGCATAAAAGACCGGAGGAAGTAGGCAAAAGTTACGATCCAAACTTTTGCCCTTACCAACATATGCTAGGCCACATTTTGGAGGATTGCATCACATTTAAGGACTGGCTTGAACACAGTTTCAAGATCGGTGTTGTAGTTATCCTAAAGGAATACCTTATGGAACAACCTTCTAGTTCATTAGGGTAATCCTTGATGATAAAGAAGGTTGAGATATTTCTCTATCTAAAATCACTAAGAAAATAATTTAAAAGATCAAGAAGCTTTCCTTGCAGGTGCCTGAGTTAGCTCAAACCTCCAACACCAAGGAAGGTTTGCAAGTTGCCAGTGCCAACTCTAGGAAAGGGAGCTCAGTAGCAACACAGTATGTGTCACTGATAGCCCTTTGGTGTAACCCGAATGTGACCTCCCTTGATTTCAACTTCACATGGTGACTTCTTCCTTTCAGGTAGCTCTTCTATTTCTTCTACTAGTATAACTCTTGTATCTGCAGATAAGGGCATCAAATCCCTTACTCCACTCACTCTACTTGATTTCAACTTTGTACCTCCAAATAATTCTAATAAATTGAAGAATAAAGCTAGCTTGAATTAAATCTGTGTCACTTCTGATGGGTTATCTTCTTCTATTCCTAATGATAACTCTTCAAGTCTAAATAACTATAATAATTTTGATCTTCCTCTTTCTGATTCAGAGTTAGACTTTCCAACTCTGACTACTATGGGATCACCTCTTGAGATAGACTTGGAATTATCTGATTCTGAGGGTCCTATATGAGAAGGCTGTAGGTGAGCCTGATGTGCGTAGAACCTTCCATTACCCTTCCACAAGAGATCACCGAAGTTAACCTTCGTAGTGGCAAGGTTCTACCTCCTAGGGCAACACCTCAAGATAGAGGAAAACAAGTCATTGGTACTGAAGATCGAGAAGCCCTTTCACAAGATGCTCCACCTTTGGATATGCTTATGGAAGACGATGCGAAGGTGGACTACAACACCCTTTCTCATCTAAGAAAGTTGTCATCTAAGCTAAGCATATACAATGTCCTTATCTTATCCAAAGAGTTGAGGGAATCACTAATCTAGACCCTCCTTGATCCTAAGATATGCTTAGCTCAGCTAACCGCTATAGGTGAGGAAGCACTTTATGCAAAAGAAGCCCAAGGGATCACCTTCATAGATGAAGACCTTCTTCTAGGGGACTTGGAGCACAACCGTCCCCTCTACATCACAGTTGACATGGACATGTTTAGACTCGCCAGGGTTCTCATGGATTCAGGTGCATCGGTGAACACTATGAGTCTAAGACCCTTGCCAATTTGAAGATCAACATCTTCACACTCAGAGGCGATTAGATGATGTTGAGAGGATTCAATGATCAAGGTAAGCGGGCTTTAGATTTTATAGTGTTACCTTTGGAGATCGGTGACTGAAAGATTGAACCCAAGTTCTACATCATTGATTTGAATACTTCGTTCACTACTTTTCTTGGTAGGCCTTGGATACATCAGAATAAGATCATTCATCCTCCCCTTCATGGCATCAAGTTGAGGAAAAGATGGAATTGAATACCCGTGTCAACAAAGATGAAAAGCCATTTTAGTTAGAGGTTGATATTTATGAGGATGTGACCTACTATCTTCCTCAAAACACCCTTTCTCATGAACTTGGACAAAATTCAAATGCAAATACAAAAGAAAAAGAAAATGAAGCAAAAGAAAAGATAAAAGAAAAATAAAGGCCCAAGTGAACAAGAAAGGGTGAATTGAAGAAGAAATAGATCCACAAATCACATTTCACCCACAATTCATTTCATCATATGGACATGTGGGTAGGATGGCTCAACCTCCACCAGGCGGAGGTAGAGGCAGAAACAGAGGCAGTTCTAGAGGTGGAGACCCCTTAATTGGCCTTCAGCCAACAGAGGTCGTGTTCTAGTTCATAGGAGTATGCCTACTATTGACATAGACTTGGAATCCAATTCAGAGGATGAGTCTAATGTGATTAGTATACCAGCCAACCACTCTCAACGGGTTCCATTGAAGGTGACTTTTGATCCAGACAGAGATGAAGACCAGGCCTCCAAGCAAAGCAAAGTATTTGAATCTAGTTTGTGTTAAACTATTAGGAAGCAGTTGGGAACCTTAGCTCTTACCTCACTTACATCTCAGAAAGTTGAAAATTTAGTAGTTAAGGAAGTCCCGAAGTCTTCCAATGACATGAAATAGAAGAAGTTCTTTTTGGGATCATCATCCTCAAGTCTTAAAGTTGATGTAGAACTTGAGGAGGATATTTTTAAAGAATTAATGAAATTATCTTTTGAATTCTACTCGCCTTGTGTTCAAAATCTTATATAGAAAGGTTTAGTTCCTCATACATGGTCCAAGCACAGGTCAGAGTACTTCAAGCTATGAAACTACATAGGCAGGGAAGCACAATCAAGAGCAGGACTAGGATTCTGAGCTTGATGAAGATTACCGCTTAGTTGTTATCAATCATTTGGAGTCTGATAGGTTCTTCTCACACATCCCCAACTCTTATGAGAATGTGTGTTTAGAAACTTAAGGTGATCGAGATGATCTCCAAGTCAAAGAGGTACCGCCAGAATTTGAAGAGGAGATTCATTCAATAATAGACATGCTTAAAGAAATTAAGCTCAGGATAGAAGAAAATTCACGCTCAACATACATCAGTTTGTTGTTGAATGAAGAAGAAATTAATGACTTAGTTAGGCTATTGACTGAGTTTAAAAACTACTTTGCATGGAGTTATGAAGAAATGCCTAGATTATCTTCTGATGTAGCAGTCTGCAAGCTAGCAGAAGATCCTAATTCTACCCTTATTAAGCAAGCTCGTATACACATGCGATTAGAAATTGAACAACAGGTTATTTCTGAAGGCAAGAAATTGATCGATGCTAGTTTCATCAAATAATAAAAATATCCTAATTGGTCAGCTAGTGTCATCCAAATTAAGAAGAAGAATGGCCAAATTTGCATTTATATCGATTTTAAGGACTTAAACAAGGCATGTCCTAAGGATGAGTTTCCTCTTCCTATACCAAAATTAATTATGCACATCACCTCATCTCATGCAGTCTTCTCTTTCATGGATGGTTCATCTGGCTATAACCAAATTAAGATGTCTTCTGAAGATGAAAAAACACTACTTTTTGAATCCCGATCAAAATATTTTGTTATAGGTTCATGCCTTCAAGCCTTAAAAATGTTGGTTCTATATACCAACGGGCTATGACTTAGATCTTCAATGAACTCATCCATCATCAGGTTGAGTGCTACGTTGATGATCTAGTAGTCAAGAGCAAAGAAAAGGAAGACCACCTCTTTGACTTGAGAGTAGTTTTCGAATGGTTAAGACAATATAACCTCAAAATGAATCCCCTGAAGTATGCATTCAGAGTAGCTTGAGGGAAATTCCTTAGGTTTATTGTTTGACACTGGAGAATAGAAATAGATACTGAAAAGATCAAAGCTATCTTAGAAATGCCACCTTTTAAGAGTTTAACTTAACTCAGATCCTTTCAAGGATGGTTGGTGTATCTAAGATGCTTTATCTCCAACCTATCGGGCAGATGCAAGCCATTCTCAACACTTGTCAAAAAGAATGCCAAGTTCAAGTGGGATTACAAGTGCCAGCATGCCTTCGAAGACATCAAAGAGTACTTGGTGAAGCCACCAATTTTAGCAGCCCCTATCCCAGACAGGCTACTCTTGCTTTACACTGCTGCATTGGATGACTCTCTCGGTGCTCTATTGGCCCAAGCTAACGGCGAAGGGAAGGAGAGTGCTCTCTACTACCTCAGCCCCCGTCTGATCCCGCAAACTATCCACCTATTGAGAAATATTGCCTAGCTTTGATCTTTGCATCTCAGAAGCTACGACACTATATGCTTTCTCATAAAGTGAACTTGATCTTTAGAACCAATCCACTATGGTATCTCCTGATAAGGCCAATGCTATCTGAACATTTGGCAAATTAGTTCATGATTCTCTCATAGTTCGATATCACATTCATAGCCTTCTGTGCGATAAAAGGACAAACACTAGCAGATTTCTTAGTAGAACACCCAATTCATGCTGATTCTCCGCTTAGTGAAGATCTCCCTGATGAACAAATCATGAACTAAGGGGAGGCTGGAAACCACCGATGAGAGATGTATTTTGATGGTGTTGCTTCTTTTATTAAAGGTGAAGCACCACGATCTACTCTCCTAGGAAAGGCAGGGGTAGGAATAGTTCTCCTAACTCCAAACCGCGATGTGATGAGATTCTCATACTATCTTTCCAACACTTGCACAAATAACGAAGCTGAGTATGAGGACTTGATTGTCATTCTGGAGTTAGCTATCACTATCAGTGTCAAGAGTATCAACATCTTTGGGGATTCTCAGTTAGTCATCAACCAAATTGTTAGGTCTTACCAAGTTCTCAGACCCAAGCTTCATCATTACTACGAGTATACCATGAAGTTGTTGGCCTAGATTCTTGAATTCATTAACTACAAGGTTCTCCGAGTAGAGAACGCAGTAACAGATTCCCTGGCCAAACTTGCCAAAGAATTAGCATGTCTAGAAGATGAGTCCATTTCAATAAGGGTCCAAAATAGACAAGTCTTATCCCTTATTAATGCTAAACTCATCGAAAGACTTTCTCTTGAAGGGGAGGTTGTTGTTGCCAAAATGCAGAAGGAGCTGGATTGGAGGAAATCATTCATATATTACTTGAACACCAGCAAACTTCCTCAAGAAAAGTCACAAGCCCATCAGGTGAGATAGAGAGCTCTCTCCTATGCTCTTGTTGATGGCACCCTATACCACCGGTCCTTTGACCGAATGTAGTTACATTGTTTGGACAAACACGAAGCCCATGACATTGTAATCGAGGTACATTTAGGTCTATGTGGAGCTCATCAGTCCGGTCCAAAGATGAAGATGAAGATCAAGCGACTTGGATACTACTGGCCTTCTATGATCACAGACTGCATGGATGTAGCTAGGAGATGCCATCAGTGTCAGGTGTATGGTGTGGTCCTCCACCAACCACCCAACATTCTACACCCTACATTGGCATCTTGGCCATTTGAGTGTTGGGGTACCAACATTGTAGGTCCGTTCAATCCTCCTTCTTCCAAGGGGCATAGATTCATCTTAGCTACCACCAATTACTTTTCAAAGTGGGCGGAAGCCATCCCACTCAGAGATGTCACAACTCAGCATGTGTGTTGACCTCATTTTTGGATGAGGTTAATTTAGCATGCTCAGGACACTATATCTAGTGACCTAGAGAATTCACCTTGGGTTGGATCTAACCTATTCATCTTAGGTAGGATCAACTCAAACATCAAAATTCAAAACCATCTTTACCAATGAATGTGCATAGGAGATTAATCATCTTAAACACCATTAATAAGTTAATATTAATCTCCTTAATTAATAAATCAAATAATAAAATGAAAAAATGGAAAAAAAAGATTAAAAAATGGATAAAAAGAGAAAAAATTCCTTTTGCCCTCATCACCTCTTCACCTCTTCCCCTAAGGACAGATGGAATGCAAAGAGAAGTGAGCTAACAAACTTCCAAGCATCTTCCATCATCCAAACCGATCAAGAGACACTAAAAATAAAGGCCATAAGAGGTTTTCGGCCATGCATAAAAAAAGAGAATACACACTCTCTCAAGGCAAGAAAAGCTCACATACACCATCCCACATCAAATCCGAAGCCAAACGAAATCCCCCCTTCCTTCCAAGTGCTCTCAACCATTGGGAACACCAAAACTGAAAATTCAATCTAAAGCTTGGGCAAGAGATCAACCCACAAGGAATTAGCTCAATTCTTCTGGAGTAGGACTTTCCCTTGAAGAAACAAAGCTAGTGGAATTGATTTCAACGTCTAAAGCTCCCTAAATCGAGGTATGCCATTAACAACCCCTCTTTTTATTTAAAGCTTTCGGCCTTGAACGTTTCCATATAAGGGTTGTTCTTTAGTGAGATCAAGCCATATGGATTGAAAGAGGATCTTTCAACGATCATGTAGCACTTTAAATCATCCAATTTGGTTGCGTAGATCAAAAGTTATTAGCAAAACAAGTTGGACGGTCCTCGGCTCTCGCAGAAATCGGGAGAGATGAAATCAGGACCGTCCGCTTCTTTTAAAAAGAGACGGATGGTCTAGATCTAGGATGTTAATTCTGATTAAATCCCTTTAGGAATCGCGGGAATAATAGGAACCGTCCGATCTGCGATCGGACGGCCTCAGATTGTCCAGCAGGATCAACCCGCGCGACACGCTCTTGATCATCAGGGATCGTCCGATCTTTTATCGAATGGTCCAGAGCTAATCCCGCTTGTTTTAGTTAAAACGCGTGGGACCCGTTACTTAAAACCGTTAAAAACTGTTGATTAACGGTTTAAGGAATTTAAAAATTCAAAAAACTTCAAAAAATCATAACAAATCAAAGAAAAATTAGAAAAATATAAATAAAAGCTCAATGGATTTGCTTGGATGAGAGGAATCCATTGAAATTAAAATCCCCAAATTTTATTGGGTTATTTTTCCTTAATTTAGATTTTATTTAAAAATATTAAACCTTAATTACTCTTAAATTAATAATCCAATTAATTTGAAACTTTGGGGAAATGAAATTAAGCTTAAAACATACCTTAGATAAATTTTTGGGAATTTAATTCTCTGAAATAAAATGAAATTAAAATTTTATGTGAGTTAACTCTTAAATTAAATAAATTAATTACCCTTTAATAAAATAATTATAAAATTTTAATTTAATAATCTTAAATCAAAATAATGAACATGAGAATAATAATTGAACTTAATTAAACTAATATGAACTTAATATGAACTTAATTAACTTAATTTGATAATTAAAAGAATAAAATAATTCAATTAAAGTACTTGAAACTAATTAAATCATAATAAATCAACAAGTTAACCAAAAATTATAAATAAACCCTCATTAGAAAGGTATTTCAGTGGCGAATACGTGAAAAATACAATATCTTAATTAGTCTTAATAAATTAATCTTAATTTAGGTTTTAATGAAATAATTAAAACCTTAATTATACCCTAATTACATATCTAATTAAATTAAAAATTTAGGAACATAAAATTGGCATGTAACCCCACTTGTCATAATTATCTGAAACCAAATTGGTCTATAAATTTGGAAATCTTGATTTTCCAAATCTCTAGGTCAATATGAATGAAATAATAATTAAAAATCATTAATTCATTGGATTAACAACTAAATTGAACTAAACTGAAATAAGCATCATAAATACTTAGGGTAATTCATCAAAACTCCCAAGTCAAAGAATCTAATCAAATAACAAAGTTTTAAGAAAATTAATGCTTAATGAAATTCAAATATAATTGAACAACTTAAGTTAAACTTAATAAAATCACTCCTCTTTAATGAATTTAAATAATAAACTTAAAACCTAGGTTAATTAAATCAAATCAAGTAATTAACCTAAGTACTTTAGGTTAAGAATGATCCATGCATAACCCTAAGATATTAATTTATATCAATGGACTTAAAACTTAAGCTTATAACTCCATGATTTGAAATCAAACTTAAATCAAACTCAAATCAAACTCCTTAAAATAACATAAGCTAAATTAAATGAAATCTATACAACTTAATTTAAAATGAAATAAAATAAACAAATTAAATCAAATAAAATAATTCAAACAAACGAAATAATATAAATCAAACCCAAACATAAATAAAATCAAAAGGATTAATTAAAATACTTAAGGGTTTTAGTTATACTTTTGGAAACCTCATTAGGATTTAGGATGTGGAATAAAGTGAATTTCACCTAAAAATGCAATTCATTATATTTCTCGTTCTTGAAAACCTATACAACTTTAACCAAATAAAATGGACATAAAAAAATGAGAATTAAATCATTAATCCATTTGAATTGAAACCAACCAATGGTAAAAAATTAAAATAATTCAAATTTCAAACTTCAAAACTTAAACTTAAAGGCCTAGCAAAGTCTTACCACACAAACCCCACTACTACACACACTAGATTATTTAGGTCACGGACCTTAGATCTAGATTAGATCATTCTGTAATTTTCTTTTAATCTCCTGTGATGTGTTGTGATGTGCTTCACATGTCTGTGTGGTGTATTGCTTTAGATTGGATGCCTAAGCTTGTTTGTTCGTTAGACTGGATGTTAGGGCATTCTTTCTAGATTTAACATTATTTTCTATAGGGGACTATGTTAAAGGGATCGCTGTAATAAATAAATCATAAAATTATTATTTTCTTGCAGGTGCTAAAAATCCCTTAACATAGTCCATAGGACAGGTGGGCTTAGCAAGCAACTAATGCTAATCCCATATGTTTGTAAAATATAAACTTCTTGGTGTGCTGTGTGTATTTCCTAACATCTATTTTGCAGGGCTTAGGATTTTCTTTAAATTTTAAATGTAAATTTGAGCTTAGAATTAGGTTAGGATCTATGGGGTCTAGGATTAGCAGGAGCTGACCCAACCAGATGGAGTGGTGGGTCCCCTATGGAGCGATGGATGTCAAGAAGGATACTTTCCTGGAAAGAAGTCTCATAGATCTAAACTTGTAGTTTTAGGCCGGGTTGTATGAAAGTAATTTTCTTTCTTAGGGTAGCAGTGACCGCATTGGCCTTTTCTTATATAATTTAATTTGGCTTGATTTATTTTGGGTGCGCAATAGAAACAAGATGTTTCTTAGGTTTCTTTATGTGCTATGTTTATGCTGTGATGTATGCCTGGACTTAGGCTCATAGGATAAACTAAATTTTCTACCCAACTAAATCAACTAAAACATAAAAATAAATACAACTCATAATATTCACATAAAAGCCTAGGTATTAAAACAAGATAAAATATATAGCAACCCCTTAGTTGGATGTCATGCATAATCATATTATTTCACTCTTGATTAATGAAGGAATTTCATTTTTACCTAGGCTTGACCTTTGAGAGCCTATGATGGAAGTACACCTTCTTCTATTTTGATTTGGCCCATGATCTTTTTCTAATTGCACGCATTAGGCATTAATTGCTTTTCTATGGCCTAAAATGAACCTTGAGTCAAAATTATAAAATTTGAAAAATATGCATTATTTAAGTACATCTTCATACCCTACATAATCTTAGGGGTTAGGGAGTAAGTCTAGGTTCATAGATTTTTTTTCCTAAAACTGTAACAGCCCAGCAATCTTTCATTCATATGACTTAGCCTCATGATTTTAAAATACGATTAGGTGGTGTTAGCTGGCAGCCTTCTCCAGGCAGGTTATAAGTCCAGAAGAGTCAGGGATAGGTTAGTTCCTGCAAGTGAAGAGAATGACCAATGATTCCCAAGAATAGAACTAGGTCGAGCATCTGACATGTGTCAGAAGCACCTATAGACTAGGTTCTGAAGCATCCTTTTAGAAATAAGTCTTCAATCCTAGGCATTTATGCAGTCTTGTGCTGCTAGAATCTAAGTCCTAGATTTCTAAGAAAATGACAACTTGAAATTTTAAATTAAATCCCAAATTTAATCCGAATCATAGGATAGATGAAATGTCTACTGGGCATCCCAAAGATCAATGCTTTCTTACTCTTTTCCATTTGACTCTTAAAATAACTCTCTCCAATTTGGACCTCTCCCAATTGAATTTCCAAAATCAATTCTTTGAAAGCTACCTTAGTAGTCTTTAGGAATAACCACTTATTTCTTTAATCGAGAGTATTCTTAGGAAGAGATCCTTTCTAAGATGTAATTAACTATAGAGGCTTGCCTTTATAGGGAACCAGGATCCCAGGATAAAATTGACCCTGTTCTATCTTTCTATGTAGTTCAGGGGAAAATACTTTGGTACACGAAAGACCCATTAGCCTTAGGAGTCTTTTATTGAAAGCATGTTTATCTTTCGAGATAATATGAGTATTCCTTAATGTCGTATTTGATCATCTAAATAAAATATTCCTAAACTCTATGTGGTGTCATTTCTTTTCTCGATTTAGAGAGAAAAAGAAAACCAACAATGTGTTTCAATTTTTCAAGAACCATATCGTATATAGGTTCGGGGTACCTCGACGAATTATATCCAATAATGGTACTGCATTCATAAGCATAAAGATCAATAGCTTCACCAGAAGACACGGTATAGATTAGAGATACTCCACCATCTACTACCCTAAAGCAAATGGCTTAGCGAAAGCATTCAACAAAACTCTCATCCAGATACTGAAGAAGAATCTTGATGACAACAAATGAAAGTGGAATGAGTAGTTGTTGAAGCCTTGTGGGCCTACTGCACCACATACCAAACTCCAACTCAATCTACCCCATTTTTCTTAGTGTATGGGTCTGAATCCGTTCTTCCTTTAGAAGTTCAACTCCCATCACTAAGGATGGCATTGGGTAGCAAGATCATTATAGAGTAGAATGCAAAGTTGCGGTTAGAAGAGCTCGTAAGTTTGGAGGAGAGTCGCCTATGGGCGTGCCAGAACCTCGAGTTGTACAACTCCAAAATGATTCAAGCTCACAACAAGCTAGTCCACCCTAGGTCTTTACAAGTAGGAGAACTTGTGTTAGTCCTAAGGAGACCAATTATTATCCATCAAAAGATGGGAGGCAAGTTTGAACCCACTTGGGAAGGCCCCTATGTTATAGAAAAGGCCTACTAGGGAGAACCCTATCAGCTTATTAATTATAAAGGGGAACACTCAATGATTCCAATTAATGGGCTCTATCTAAAGAAATATTACCCATGAAATAAAACATGTTTGAAAATAATCATTAATAAAAAGAACAAAAATTTGATTCCATTCATCAAATCTTCTCTTCTTTTGAAATGTTGTTTGCTTATCTTGCAAATCTACTGTGACGTGTCTAGGGTAGGTGTACGAGTCCTTCAGTGGCATCCTATCCATCTTTCAAAACACAAACATAATCTCCTGATGCTATTAGAATAGGTGTAAGAGAACCTGAGACATATCCTATTTTGATTAGCATAACTGAGTTTGGTGTGAGAGAACCCAAGCGACATCCTTTCTTAGTTGGAATCCTTTTGCCATCCATGGCATCATTCCATCAAACCCCTAGTGTGTTTAAGGTAGGTGTAAGAGTCTTCCAAAGGCATCCTATTCCTTTTGACATATGCACAAAACAAACACAATTCTTTTGTCTCAAGCTATTTGATGAGGGAGCAAGCCCCCTATGACACTCACTCATTAGCTACTCTAGGTCGGGTCTACATGCTACCTCACTAGTGTGTCACCCCAGTGGTCACTTGTTAGAAGATGTAAGTCCCCGTGCTTTCTTCCTAACTTGACCATTGTAAACCAATGAACGCTTTGTTAGTATGATAAGCTTCACTGCCCAGCCAGCAAGCTACCTCATGTTGACTTTGTTTAAGAAGATGTGAGTCCCCGTGCTTTCTTTTTGAATTATCCATCATGCTCTTACTAGGTCGAGTATCCTTCCCTCTTGACTACTTTTGAGTTGATATAAGTCCCCTAGTGGCATTCACTCAGTAGTCGCCCTTGGTCAGATAGCACCTATCTAGCCAAAGATAGATTATCCCAGCAGTCAGCTTCGCTATGGGAGGATGTGATTCCCCGAGCTTTCTTCCTAGGCTGATTGTTGCAAACTGACAGGCACCTTAGGTTGGTTGATGTTTGCTATGCTGATAGTGACTCACCCGATGGATACACCACTCTTGGCAAATATGAGTCCACGTGCTTTCTTCTTGAGTTGGACACTGAATACTTATTGGATATATGACTAGCCATGTCATCTTCTTCGGGGTGTTGGATTAAGCCCTTATTAGCCCCATCCCCTGTGGGCACTCTATTTGGGTCAAGTCCTTTGCGACCCCATTTAGACACTACACATGTTACTTGTGGATTGGACAGTTCCCCTTTTCTTGTAGCCACCCCTGTGGTTGGAAAATTTATTCAGCGGATGCACAGATTCTCTCTTGGTTCAGTAAATTTGAGATAGGTCTAGGCTGATATAAGCTCCTTCTCAGTATGATCCCTCGCAAACTAATAGGGGTCCATGATAAAATAAATTAAAATAAAAAATTAATTCGCTTGTGGATTAGGAATTCAAGCCCCCAAAGGGCCCCTTTTCCCCAACAAACATCCTATCTTTAGGGTAGTGTCAGCAGAACTCCCTATAGGAATTGCCTAACTACCTAAGTTGAGATAAATCCCTGGGTCGGTACTCATTCCATAGTCGCCCTTAGTTCAGGTTCAATCTATTTTGCCACAAGCAGGTTACCCCGACAGTCATTCTGCTTTAAAATATATATGACTATGATGCATTCTTTCTAGCATGATTGTGCATAAACCGGGCTTAGGTTGGGTTTCAATTTATTGCCCAAAGCAATCGATCACCCCAATGGTCTTTTTTAGTGGAAGATGTGAGTCCCCGAGCTTTTTTCCCTTGAATTGATCATTGCAAATCGGAAAGCACTCCTTTGGTCGGATAGTTCTACCATCGGTCGGGAAGCTACTCCTTTTGGTTCGATAAATCTGAAATAGGTCTAGGCTGATATGAGCTCCTTCTCAGTATGATCCATCGCAAATCAACAAAATTCATAAAATAACTTAAAAAAATGAAATTAATCTTGACAATCCTTGAGCTGATTTAAGTCCCCAATGGCATTCACTCAATAGTCAGCCCTAGGTCAGGTTTGATTTGTTGCCCAAAGCAACTGATCAACATAATGGTTCCTTGTTTCTAAAAGATGTGAGTCCCCATGCTTTCTTCTTAAGACTTAACCATTGTATACCAAAAGGCATTTCCCCTTGGTTGGATAGTTCTACCTTGTGGTTGGTAGACTACTCCCTTTGAATTGATAAATCTGAGTTAGGTTTAGGCTTCCATGGCCCCTACTTGGTGCAGTTCATCGTAAACCTATGGGATTCATCATAATCAAAATAAATAAATAAGAAAAATGAAATTAATCTTGCCTATCTTTGAGTTGATTTAAGTCCCTCAGCGGTATTCACTCAATTGTCAGCTCTAGGTTGGGTTCAATCTGTTGCCTTGCCAATAGATTATCCCAGCAACTGGTCTATACTTTGGAGGATGTAAGTCTACTACTCTTTCTTCCTAGTACGGTTGCTTCATATCGAAAGGCATCCCTTTGGTTGGCTAGTCCTACTATATGTTTAGTAGACTGCCCATATAGATTGGTAAATCTGAGTTATGTCTTGGCTTATGTGGCTCTTACTTAGCTCTGGATTCTTTTTATTCTTTGGGTTAGGGATAGATTATTTCTGTTAATGCTTATGATCTTTTAGTATTATTGATCATTTTGGTCAACACCAATACCTGTGGTGTTTTTTGTGAGTCACACCACACCTATTGGGCGCCCTTTATTGACCTCATTTTTAGAATGAGCTCTCAACCCCTCCATCTTAGATATAAGACTTCTCTTAGACTTTAAGAGCTCCTTAGTCTTAAGACACATCTAGTGATTAGGTGGACACTCAACCTAGTCCTAGAGACTCAGAAGAGTTAGCCATAGGAATAGGTCATGCCTTAGGGGTGTTAGAAAAATTTCTTACCATTAGCTCAAACCATTCCTCACTTTCTGTATTTCAAGTCAACCTCTAAATCAATCTTATTGATCTTCTCCAAAATCAAATCAACTCCATATGATTGAAATCTATGATTGCAACCCATGATCAAAATTCATCAAAATTCCTAAGTCCAAATTTTTCTAAGTCCTTAATCTTCTCTTAAGGACTTAACCAAAATTTTGATCAAAACCAACTCAAATCTTTGAGATTTTCTCATATTTCATTTATATTCTCATTTATATTCAAATATATAAATAAAATAAAAATTCAAACCAAATCAAACTAAATTCAAAATTCAAAATTCAAAATTCAAACTCAATTCTTGAAATTTCCTTTAGTCCTTTAATTTTCCATTAATGGACTTAGCCTAAATCATGGTCAAATCAATTCAAACTCATGGGATTTTCTCAAAACTCATTTATATTCTCATTTATGTTCACATATATAAATTAAATATAAATATAAATAAATCAAATCAAACCCTCAAATTAAATTCCAAATCTAAAATCTTTCTTAAGTCCTTAATTTTTCCTTAATGGATTTAGCCTAATCATGATCAAATCAATTAAAATTCATGGGATTTTCTCATAATTCATTTATATTCTCATTTATATTCACATATATAACTAAAATATAAATATAAATCAATCAATCCAAATTCAAAAATTCAAACTCCAAACTCCAAAATTTTTCTTAATTTTTTAAATCCTTCTTAATGGACTTAGCCTAAATCATGATCAAATCATTTCAAATCTGTGAAATTTTCTCATGATCCATTTATATTCACATATCTAAATGAAATATAAATTCAAATAATCAAAACTTATTCCAAAAATCAAACTCAAATCCACTCAAGGTCTCAAACTGACCATGTGCAAACATCTAACTGATCAAACAAACTCTCCATTGTGATCATTGGATTAAAATGGCAAGATAGCTTGCGACAGTTAAATCCTTCAAGGGGGAGATATGCTCCCTCGAATTCAACTCAATTCCATCACTCCTCAATTCGACTAAGCCCTAGAGAGAGAATGTTAGGAAAGATCAGAGAGCCTTCCTAAGCATTCTAAGAGGGAATTGAATTTGAGAATTCTCGGTTTTCTCCATTGGAAAATAGGGGAGCTCACTTGAACTTCCAACTTTCTCCACACTGAAAACCACTCTAATTCCTCTTGTACACTCCCTCTAAGGACTAATCTGAGCACACTCAAGATTTCATTAGAGTTCCTATAGCAAGGAGAGAAGCAATTGGATCAAAGCCGCAAGGAGCTTGAAGTGGTGTTGGCCCATAAAGCAAGTCACTCAATCCCAAGGCCTAAGAATTTCAATTGGGCTTCATCTACACTAGACGAAACTACCCCATCGATCTCGAATGCCGGTGAGGTATGGAATTTTTTGACCACCTAGCATAAGAGGTGTTGGTCTTATTGGCTTTAGATGGTGTGGATTAAGTTTGGTTTCAATCAAAGCTCAATCGAGCACAGATCTTCCCCTAGATCATGGTCGGTCTCTATTGATCTAAGGGGAAGAACTGGGGAGATATTGGCCATCCATCCACGCATTTTGGATGGACGGTCAAGATTATTCCCATGTTTAGAATTTCTTTTTATCCCTTCAAAAACTACAGGGAGATCTCTGACCGTCTGATATTTGATCGGACAACAGAGATCAAAGTGCGTCCCACCACCGCACCACCACTTGATGTGATGTTTAAGTAGTGGGCTCATGGCATGATGCGTGTAAAGCGTGCTGATCGCCGCCGCCATGCGTCGCGCTATGAGTAGAGGGATTAGTTAGGGGTGTTTAATTAAATATAATTAATCCATGGATCTTTTAAAATTTATATCTCTCTCAATAAAATTCAGAAAAATATGAAATAAATTTTTGTATAAAGATAATTCAACCTAAAATATTTTAAAAATTTTAATTGATTTTAAATTGTGCTTTTCTCTGATTTTAGGTTTTATTAGAAATATTATTTTGCTGATTACCTTTTAATTAAGCCTCTGATTAATCCCAAACTTCTTAGGTATACTTTAGGGGATGACTTCTACCTTCCCTAATTTTCTTGGGATTTATTGACGGCTTAATTAGGAGAATTGCATATGGGTTTCCTAATTACTTCCTTAACCTAATTAAGGATAATTAAGGTGTGATTAGTGATTTTAATCCATGATTAGAGTTTATTACGGTCAAATCCAATAGATAGAAGGTTTAGAGAATGATTTTGGGGCATTTCTCTTAAGCTATTCCCTAAACTTCCTTTTCTTTCCTTAATCTTCTCTTAATTAAGGATTAATTCATTAATTATCTCCTTAATTAATTTCTAAAAATTTTAAAAAGTTCCAGAACTTAATTAATCTACTTTGGGTAGATGCTTAGGTGTTTAATAACCTAAGTTCCATTAAGGAAATCAAAACCCAATTCATATGTGTGAAAGAGTGTTTTGAAATTACTTAAGCTAAATCCCTTAGTTTAATTAAGTATTAATTGTGAGCCAAATTGCTTTAGGCCCCTTTCTTCCTAGGTGCATTCCAAGTTTGAATTCTTTGTGAGTTTTTATGTCATCTAATTGGCTCATAATTACTTAGTTAACTATGCTAAGGTGGTGTAGGTAAGGGTTAATTAAGTTACTTAATTCATACCTTGACCTAATTAATACATAAAAATGAATCTAATCATCTAAAAATTAAATAAAAATATCAAACACATGTGGGAATGGGTTAGGAACAGCAAACTCAACTCACTTTTTCAAAATTAAATCAAACTTAAAACTAAACAAAATTTACATTGAATACACTTTGATTTATTTTAAACTTTCTTATTCCATAAGAAAGTCTTTAGGATTTAATTAAAGTGAAATTGTTTACATGCTTTCATTGCTTTGAATATTTCCCCAACATGTTAAATTTCTATGTCATATGATTTCATGCATTCATATTTTTCAAATTCAAATTAAGAATTATGTCAGATTTGCATGTGTTGACTAAAGTAGAAATATGAGTGGCTATTATCACTACTAAATTCAAATTCTTTTCAAAACATATGAATCAATTATCAAATCTGAAAGTGTGCTACTTATATCTTAATTATAAGCTTGCATGTGAAGGATATAAGGGTGTGCTTAGTATAGGTTTCCTTTCTCTCTTATGTTAGCATAGTCTTGAATAGGAGTTGGTAAGATGTAGAGTTCATTTGAAAAGAACCTAACACTTACCTAATTCCATACCCTATTCATCCCTATGTTATCATCTAAGAAGGGTTACCTATATTTGCATACATGAATTGCATAAACAAAAATGAATTAACTAATACATTTTTTTGCATTCTTTCCTTTCCATTTCATTTCTTTTATACACATGTTTGTATTTAAGGAAAGTTGTATATTAGTTTGGACAACCCCAAGGTTGTGAGGCTTTAAGTAGCCCTAAGTAGGTCTTGTACCTTACAACTCTGGTTAACAATGGCGCTGCACTCACTTATGCCTTTCTTACTTTCATGTGTGTATGTGAAAATTTGGATAAAGAAACCCTTTTCTACTTAAAGAAAATCATGCATATTAAATTTCTACATTTACGTAAATGTATTATTTAGCATGCATCATAAAGTATGTTAAATATTCTCATTTGCATGTATAGATGCTTAGGGTCCATCCATATGCATGTTATACATTTTGGGAAAGAAATGAAGTAATGTGTGTTATGTGAATTTTGATTCATTTTATTTAATCTTAAAATGTCTTTCTTTTTGAATAGGTTTGTTTAGAGTCCATCTAAACTTAGGATTAATTAAAAGATTTAATCAAAACATTCACCTAAATAAAACTAAAATGTGAATCTACTTTAGAAATTACTTAGGTTAGGGAAAGAAAGAGAAGTCTACTTCTCTTTCCCTCTCTTCATAACATAGTAATTAATTATAGGATTCACTTGAACTTAATAAAACATGAAATAAAATCAACCCAAAATAATTAAACAACTTAAATGAAACCCTCCTCTAAGTTGAACATGTTTTCACACTTAGAAAATTTGAACTTCAAGCCATAGCTAAACATACCACACAGACCTTCAAAGCACAGACATTAGCCTAAGTCACCACTTCTAGCTTTTGGTTAGGGCGGTGCATGGTTTGTTATTTTGTTTTATTTTGTGATAGATGTTTTATATTGAATGTTAGGGTGTATGCTCGTAGAATGTATGGTAGGACGCTCTTAGTCTAACTATTCTTTTCTATAGGGGATTTTGCTTAAAGGCCGCTATCATAAATAAAAATATAAATGCTTTTGCTTGCAGGTGCTTTATACCCCAAAGCATAATCCAATAGGCTAGGTGGACTTAGTCACCCATGTGTGGGGTGATAAGTTCAATATACATGCTTGAGATTTGTGTGGTTTGTTTTAGCTAATCTCTATTTTGCATGTGTTAGTTAGATTTCCTTTCTTTTCCTTTTCATGTAAATTTATGCAATAAGGATTTTGGAATGATTGTTATGGGGATTAGGATGAGCATTGGTCATAAGATCCTATCTTATACACCATGTGAAGCCTTGGAGCATCTACCTTCCAACCATCCAAAAGAAGGAACCAAAGAAGAAAGAAGAAATGAAGCTTGAAGACCCCAATAACAATGAATTCCTTGCTTAATTATAATTTAATTCACTTATAATTCGGGTGGTATAAGCATAGAGCTTGGATACCCACATTTGATATTTTTGAGTTTGTGCAGTGATGCCTAGCCACAACAACCTTTTATTCTTTTTGTTGTTAGCTTTATAAATTGATTGATGATTTGTTTAGCTTTTACATTAAGTGGCATACTTTTCCTAGTTTCTTCCTTGCTTTATGTATGACCTAGATGTGGATTAGGCTCTTTAGGGAAAAATAAACCTTTACTCAATTTAACAACCCCAATTAAAATAAAGAATTCATAACCTCACCTAAAGCTTACATTTAAATTCAAGATAAATGAATTAGCAACCCCTTAGCTGGATGAGTATTTCTTTTGCAATATTTTGCACAACAATATCTTATTTCGCTCTTGATTGGAGGACTTCCACCTTTGTTAGAGAAACTTGGCTTGACCTTTGAGAGCTATGGTGAAAACTCACCTCCTCCCTTCTCATTGATTTTGGCTAATAACTTTATTTTTCATGCATTAGGCATATGAATCCTATTAACCTGAGTCAAAATAATTGTCCAAAAAAATGAAAATTAAAATGAAATTTGACTTGCATTAGATTTAAGTCATTTGAAGTATGCCCTTTAAATGATCTAGTCTCTTTTGGGAGTGAGTTTAAGAACTTAGTCTCTTTCCAAAAAAATAATAGCCTACCTATCTTGCATTAGAAAAATAACTTGCCTACATGTATTTAAAATCGTAGGAGGAGTTAGTTGACGGTCACCCTCAGGCAGTTGTAAGTCCAAGCTGTCGGGTGGTTTGTCCTCTCTTGTGGAGGCAAACCAATTACCCATTTTTGCATTAGATTTAGGTGGTGCTTTCAGCCCTCGCCAAAGCTCCCTAGATTTAGATTCTGAGATTGCTTCTTCCCTTTGCGGACCCTAAGCTTAATTCCTCACCTCTTAGGCATTTGCTTAATCTTGTGTTAAGGAATCATAAGTCCTAAATTTCTATAAATAAATTCAACTCAAATAAACTAAATCAATTTCAAAAATGTAAAGCCTAATTATAAAATAGTTTGAGATGCTCGCTAGGTTTCCTAGCATCATGGGGATCTCCTACTTATCTCTCATTTTTGGCTCGATAATAACTCCCTCTATTTGATCAATCCCATTTGATCTTCAAAAATGAACCAATCAATTGATAGTCCTTTCATATTGAAATCTTCAAAGACAATGATCATTTACTTTAATCGAGAGTTTTCCTAAGGAATCTCCATTCTTTGGGATGTATTTAACTATGGGGGCTTCCCCCTGTTGGGAACTTAATGAACCCGATTTAAAATAAACCCTGCTTTAATTTTTTCATGTAAAGTAGGGGAAGAATCTCTGGTACATATGCAGACCCATCATCCTTAAAAGTCCTTATTGAGGTGATTAGGCCAATTAAAGGGTAGTGACTTCTGTCTTTCGAGATAGTATGCTATTCCTTGATGACGTACTTGATCACCTGAATAAGTACATCTACGGATCTACGTGGCATCATAAAAATATGAATTTCTATATGCTTGCCTCTTTCATTTCTCCCCACAGATTTGAAGGCGACTCATCCTATAGAAATTGTTCACTACAAACTCTACACAAACCTATTCAAAGGAAAGTCATTTTAAGATTACATAAAGTGAATTAATATCATAAAATACACATCACTTCATTTCTTTCCTAACATGTATAACATGCACAAGGATGAATCCTAAGCATATCTATATAGACCAAATGGGAATGTTTAGCATGCTTTATGATGAATGCTAGTGAGCTACTTAAGAAAAATTTGAATTCTTATGATGCATGATTTTTATTAAGTAGAAAAGAGGTTTTCTTATCCATTTTTCACATGCACACATAAATGTATGAAAGACATAAGTAAGTACGATGCCATTGTTAGCACCAGGGGTATAAAATACAAGACCTACTTAAGGCTACTTAAAGCCTCACAACCTCGTGATTGTCCAGACTAATATACCACTTTCCTTAAATACAAGCATATGTATAAAAGAAATGAATGGAAAAGAAAGGACACAAAAGTTTGTATTTATACTTTTGGATTTATTTATGCAATTTATATGTGTAAATGTAAGGATCTTTCTTAGGTTATAACATGCGATAGGATAAGAGTAGATTTTAAGCAAGTGTTATATTCCTTTAAAAGAATTATACACTTTGCAAATCTTATCCATGTCCATGTTAAGTGGAAAGAAAGGAAGCAAACATAAGACACATTTTTATATTCACATGCAAGCTTTATGAATAAACTATAAGTAGCACACTTTCAATTTTGATAATTGATTCATATATTTTGAAAATAATTTGGATTTAATAGTGATAATAGACATTCATATTTCTACTTTAGTCAAAATATGCAATTTTACATAAAGAAAATATTTCCACTTTAATTTTATTTTTGAAAAGAATGAATGCATGAAATCCATATGACATACATATTTAGCATGCTAGGAAAGAAATCAAGTGATGAAAGTAATGCAAATTCATCCACCCTAATTAATTCCTAAAGATAATCTTATGAAATAAGAAAGCTTAAAGCAAATCAAGTTATTTTTAAAGAAGGTTTGATTTTATTTTGAGTTTGATTTAATTTGAGAAATGTGAGGTGAGTTTGTTGTTCCTAATCCATCCCCACATGTGTATGATATTTAAGTTTAATTTTTAGATGATTAGATCCATTTTATATTTTGATTAGGTTAAGGTATGAATTAAGTGTGTTAATTATCCCTTACCTACACCACCTTAGCATACTTAATCAAATAATTATGAGCCAATGAGATGACATAAAATCACACAAAAAATTTAAATCAGCAATGCACCTAGTAAGGAAAGGGATTAATGATTAATTAAGCTAAGGGGTTTAAGTTAAGTACTTTTATAACCCCCCTCACACATGTGAGTTGGATTTTGATTTCCTTAATTATGCTTAGGCTTTTGAACACCTAAGCATCTACCCAAGATAAATTAATTGAGTTCTGGAAAGTTTTAGAATTTTATGAAATTAATTAAGGGGATAATTAGTGAATTAACCCTTAATTAAGGTTAGATTAAGGAAGAAAGGGGGTTTATGGAATATCTTAAGGAAAGTATCCCAAAATTATTCTCAAAATTGCATATTCACTTAATCAAAACTTAATTGATTCAATCAGAGGGTTAGATCACTAATTATACCCTTAATCAAGCCTAATTATATTAAAGGAGTGATTAAGGAATGAACTAGCAATTCCTCTAATTAAGCCACCGATAAATCCCAAGAAAATTAGAGGAGCTGGGAGTCATCCCACTAATCATACACAAGAAGTTTGGGATTAATCAGTGGAGTCATTAGAGGGTAATTAGCAAAATTACAATCCTAATAAAACCAAAATTCAAAGAAAATAACTAGTCAAAATTAATTAAAATCAAATTTATAATATTCTATGTTCAATTATCTTTCTAGTGCAATTTATTTCATATTTTTTTGATTTTTCTAGGCTTAGATATGAATTTAGGAAGGTTTGGTGATTAATTAGAAAATTTAATAACCTAATTAAATAGTTAATCTCGTTGGTGCCACGTGTGCCGCTGACGCAGCATGCGTTTTCCACATGGCATGATGGGATTGGATAATAAAGTAGTCACATCATAGTGCGGCATCAACGGCGGTGCACGTGCTTTCTCCTCAGCCATTCGATCAAGGATCGGACGGTTGAGATTAAATCCGTGATTCCAAAGGATAAATCGGACAAATCTACATGGATTTAATCATGGCTGTCCATCCAAAATGTGTGGATGGACAACCAAAGATTCATCCCTATTATTCCTTGTGAGAGATGGCTACCGTCCACCTTCTAGGGGAAGATCCGAGCTTGGTTGAGCTCGGATAGAGCTAAAATTTAGCCCACACCGTCATCATACAATGGAGATCACATCCAATGGGTAGTTTATCATGCAATGAAAATTTCTTTCACAAAAGACCACACCACACCTAATCTAAGCTTGGTTTAATGGCTAACCTCACCAGAGGTGATCACTGGCGCTCAATTCCCTTGGAGAAACTTCATCTAGTGGAGATAAAGCTTTACTGAGAGTTTGAAGTCTTGAGATTGGGTGGATGCTTCTAGAGACCAACTCCCTTTTTCCGTGAGCTCGGTCTTGATCAAAGTGACTCCTCCCTTACCTTAGGAACTTAGGCAAGTTTGATCGAGCTCCCTGAGAGTGCTTGCAAAAGGAATTAGGCTGATATTGAGTGTAGGCTGAGTTTTATTTTCAGTGGAGCTCCCCTATTTTCAAACTATGAAAACTAAGAAATGGGAATTTGGAAATCCATTGAGAAAGCTTGGGGAGGTTGAGGAATGGCTTCTCTGACTTCCCTAGGCTCAATCAAATTGGAGAATGTTGAAATGAAATCAAATTTGTGGGAGTATATCTCCCCCTTTGGCAACCAAACAGCTAAGCAAAGCTTTGCCATTTTGATCCAATTGAGCTCCTTGGGTGGGTTTGTTAGGCTGTTAGAAGAGTCATTGCATTCTGTTTTGGCCAGGGAAGGAGTGGAGGAGGTTTCCATGTGCTTGAAATAAGTGGAGGAGGGAATCCATGTGCTCCATTTCAAGGCATGTGGCAGGTTTTAGCCTTAGGCTAGGTTGGGCTGACCCAAATCCATTGGTTTGGGTGCACCACACTCACTAGTGTTCACTTGATTTAACCAAATTCTAAGTGGGTTTGGCCAAAATTTACCCTTTGACCTAGAAAAAATGGTTATTTGACCTTCATTTCAATTTGGGCATGTTTGGTATGATGAGAAAATAGGTTTGGCCAAGTTTCATTGAATTTGGAGTTGGTTTGATGTGATTTGGCTCATGTTGACCCATTTAGGACAAAATGGGTCAACTTGAGTCAAGTTGACAAAATGGTCAAATTGGGTCAAACCAAGGGTTGGGTCATGTTCATATGATCATATGAATTGATTTGGTATCTTTGATTCCAATCAATTTGGTTTATATTTGGATTTGGCTCATTTGATTTCATTTAGGTCAAAATGGATCAAGTTCACCAATTTGACCCATTTGACCTATTTGAGCTAGGTCATGGGTAGGTTTAGGTTTAGTTGATCATATAAAATGGAATGGTATCTTTGTTTCCAATCAATTTAGTTTATGTTTGAGTTTGGCTCAACATGACCCTTTAGGTCAAGTTGGGTTCATGGTCAATTGGGCTAGGTTGGATCTAGTTAGTCAATTGAGGCTTTTGGTCAAGTTCAACAAGTGATTTGGAATGAACTTGACCCATTGGTTTCAATTAATTTGGCTTAGATCAAGTTTTGACACATTTTGACCTTTTAGGTCAAGTTGGGTCAACTTGGGTCAAGTGGCCAATTGGGCTAGGTTAGGCTCAAATGCTGACTTGGTCAAGTTCAAACATTGGTTATGAATGAGTTTTGATCAATGGTTTCAAACAATTTGGCCTATGGTGGATTTTGGCTATGTTAGGTTTCATTTTGGCTAAGTGTTGACTTGGTCAATCCTTAGGTTTGACTTTTTTTGACCCAATTTGATTGATTGATCATCTCATGATGATTGTTGATCATGATGAGAGGCATAAATGAGCTTAATTCAATCTAATTTGGTTAGGATTAGAATTTGGCTCATAAGGGATACTTTAGGTCACTTTGGGTCAAGTGAGCCTAAGTGGGTCAAATGGCTTGGTTAAAGCTTGATTTGAGTTTGATTGAACTCATATATAGACTTATGATTGAAATATAAATCCATTTGCAAGTGGTTTGAAGTCAAATGGGTTTTGATTCATTTGACAATTTCAAGTTCAAAAGGTGAACATGAGTTTAACTTGGCCTTGATTTTTGAATTAAGGTTTGGTTAAGTGACTGAAGTTTGTATTTATATTTGGATTCATGATTGAAATATTGATTAAATCATGAAGGAAAATCAAGAGTTTGGCTTGATTTTAATTTGATTTGGCTAAGTTCAATATTTTGGCTAGAAGGGCTTAGGTTGGATTTTGATTGAATTTGAGTTTGGTTTTTGGAGTTGGTTTGGTTGTTTGAATTTATATTTCATTTATATATGAGCATATAAATGAGAATAAAAATGGGTTATGAGAAAATATCATGAATTTGAAGTGATTTGAACTTGATTTAGTCTAAGTCTTTAAGAGGGGATCAAAGGACTTAGGAAAGGTTTTTGGTATTTGGATTTGATTGTTGAGTTTATTTTGATTGATTTGAATTTATATCTTATTTATATATGTGAATATAAATGAGAATATAAATGGGTTGTGAGAAAATATCATGAATTTGAAGTGATTTGAACTTTATTTAGGCTAAGTCCTTAAGAGAGAATCAAAGGACTTAGGAGAGATTTTGAACTTGGAATTTCAATCATAGGTTTCAATCATGGATTTCAATCATATGGAATTGATTTGAGTTTGAAGAAAATCAATTAGGCTGGAATTGATTTTTAAGTTTGTTGTTGATTTGATTTGAAGTTTGACTTGAAGGAAGGAAGTGAGGAATGTGGTTCAAGCTATAGGGTAGGGAAATTTTTCTAACACCCCTAAGGCATGGCCTATTCCTATGGATAACTCTTCTAAGTCTCTAGGGTTAGGTTGAGTGTCCACCTAATCACTAGATGTATCTTAAGACTAAGGAACTCCTAAAGTCTAAGAGAAGTCCTATGTCTAAGATGGAGGGGTTGAGAGCTCATCCTAAAAATGAGGTCAACGAACCTATAATTAATTACTAAGTTGTAAAGAGAGGAAAAAGAGAAGAGAATTTCTCTTTCCTTCTCTACCTTAAGTAATTTCAAAAGTAGGTTGATATTTGATTTTGTTTAGTGAATTTTTTATTATGAGTTTTAATTAATCCTAAGATTAGATTTTTTTCCCTAAACAAACTTATTTAAAAAGAAAGGCATTTTAAGATTAAGTAAAGTGAATTAATATAATAAAACACACATCACTTCATTTCTTTCCCAACATGCATAACATGCATATGAATGAATCCTAAGCATATCTATACATAGAAGTGCAAATGTTTAGCACACTTTATGATGAATGCTAAGAAATGTTACTTAAGAAAATTGGAATGGTTTATGATGCATGATTTTCATTAAGTAGAAAGAGGGGATTTATTTTATTCTTTATTCATATGTACATGTGTATGTATGAAAGGCATACATGAGTATGGCGTCATTGTTAGCACCAAGGATGTAAGGTACAATACCTACTTAGGGCTACTTAAAGCTTCGCAACCTAGAGATTGTTCAGACTAATATACTACTTTCCTTAAATACATATACATGTACAAAAGAGATAAATAGAAAATGAAAGATGCAAAGTTTATGTTTATTTAATTTTTGGTTTTTTTTTATGCAATTTATGTGTGTAAATGTAAATATCCTTCTTAAGTTATAACATGGAAGAGGATAAGAGTAGATTTCAAACAAGTGTTATATTCTTTTAAAAGAAATATACACTTTGCAAATCTTATCTGAATCCATGTTAAGAGGGAAGAAAGGAAGAAAACATAAGACACAATTTTATATTCACATGCAAGCTTATAAATAAAGTATAAGTAGCATACCTTTCAGTTTTGATAATTGATTTATAAGTTTTTGAAAATAATTTTGAATTTCATAGTGATAATAGCCATTCTATTTTTATTTTAGCCAAAACATGCAATTTGACATAAAGGAAACATCTCATTTTAATTTTGATTTTTAAAAGGAATGAATGCATGATTTTCAAGTGGGCTCGGTCTTGATCAAGAACACTCTTCCCTTACTTGGATAACTTGTGTGAAGGGTTGGGTGAGCTCGATTGAGTTTCCTGATGAAGCTTGCAAAGTGAATAGGACTGGTATGGAGTGTGGAGTGAGATTGAATTTTGCTTGAGCTCCCCTATTTTTGATTTTAGAAAATCCAAAAATGGATAAGTTCAAATGTCTTGAGAGAGCTTGGGGAGACTTGCAAATGGTTCCTCTGGCTTCCTTAAGCTCAATCGAATTGGAGAGTGTTGAATTGAAATGAAATTAGGGGGAGTATATCTCCCCCTAGAGCAATCGGACAGTCAAGCTTAGAGATGTCATTTTTGATCAATTGACCTCATGCAATGGGTTGTTAGGCCATTTAGGGTTTGTACATGGTTCATTTTGGCCAGATGGAGGTAGTGGGGGAGTTACCACGTGCTTAATTGAGTGGAGGAAGGATTTCCATGTGCTCAATTCAAAGGAAGTGGTCAGTTTTAGCCTTAGGTTGGGTTGAGATGACCCAAACCCATTGGGTCATGTGCACCATGTCCATTAGTGACCATTTGGTCCACTAAGTGGATGCCAAGTGTCTATGAAAAGGAATTGATCAAATTCCAAATGGTTTTGATTTTAGGTTACCATATGGCCTAGGGGTAAAATGGTCATTTGACCTTTATTTTAGTTTTAATATGTTTGGTATGATTGAAAAATGGGTTAGGCCAAGTTTCATTGAATTTGGAGTTTGTTTGATATGATTTGGCTCATGTTGGCCCATTTAGGTCAAAATGGGTCAACTTGGGTCAAGTTGACCAATTGGTCAAATTAGGTCAAACCAAGGGTTGGGTCAAGTTCATATGACCATTTGAAATATTTTGGCATCTTTGGTTTGGTTTAATTTGCTTTAGGTTTGAATTTGGTTCATTTGATTTCATTTAGATCAAATGGGTCAAGTTGACCAATTTAACCTATTTGACCTATTTGGGTTAGGTCATAGGTTGGTTTATGTTTGGTTGGTCATTTGAAATAGATTGGTATCTTTATTTCTAATCAATTTTGGTTTAATTTAATTTTAGCTCAATATGACCTTTTAGGTCAAGTTGGGTTCAGGGTCAATTAGGCTAGGTTGGGTCTAGTTGGCCAATTGAGGCTTTGGTCAAGTTCAACAATCATTTTAGAATGAATATGATTCATTAGTTTCAATCAATTTGGCTTAGATCAAGTTTTGACACATTTTGACTTTTTAGGTCAAGTTGGGTAAAGTTGGGTCAAGTGGCCAATGAGTTAGCTCAAATGTTAACTTGGTCAAGTTCAAACATTGATCATGAATGAGTTTTGATCAATGGTTTCAATCAATTTGACCTATGGTGGATTTTAGTTATGTTGGGTTTCATTTTGGCTAAGTATTGACTTGGTTTGACCCAATTTGAGTGATTGATCATCTCATGATGAGTTGCTCACAATGTAAGGCTTAGTTGGGCATAGTTCAATCTAATTTGGGTAGGATTAAAATTTGGCTCAAAAGGGGTACTTTAGGTCACTTTGGGTCAAGTGAGCCTAAGTGGGTCAAATGGCTTGGTCAAAGCTTGATTTGAGTTTGATTTAACTCATATATGGACTTATGATTGAAATATAAATCCATTTACAAGTGGTTTGAAGTCAAATGTGTTTTAATTCATTTGGCAATTTCAAGTTCAAAAGGGTGAACATGAGTTTGATTTAGGTTTGATTTTTGAATTGAGTTTTGGATTGATGATTGAAGTTTGTATTTATACTTCGATTCAAGATTGAAGGATTGATTGAATCATGAAGAAAAATCAAGGGTTTGACTTGATTTGAAATTGATTTGACTAAGTTCAAGAATTTGACTTGAAAGGCTTAGGTTGGATTTTGGTTGAATTTAAGTTTGAGTTTGGATTTGATGAGTGAAGTTTATATTTATATTTGGATTCATGATTGTAGGATTGATTTAATCATGAAGAAAAATCAAGAGTTTGGCTTGATTTGAGTTTGATTTGGCTAAGTTGAAGAATTTGAGTTGAAAGGCTTAGGTTGAGTTTTGGTTGAATTTAGACTTGAGTTTTGAATCGATTTTTGGTTACTTGAATTTCTATTTGTGAATATAAATGAGAATATAAATGGGTTATGAGAAAATTTCTTGAATTTGAATTGATTTAAATTTGATTTAGGCTAAGTCCATGAGAGGGAATCAAAGGACTTAGGAAATTTTTTTTATTTGGATTTGAATTTTGAATTTTGTTTGATTGATTTGAATTTATATTTCATTTATATATGTGAATATAAATGAGAATATAAATGGGTTGTGAGAAAATTTCTTGAATTTGAATTGATTTAGATTTGATATAGGCTAAGTCCATAAGAGGGAATCAAAGGACTTAGGAAATATTTTGAACTTGGAATTTCAATCATAGGCTTCAATCATAAGTTTCAATCATGGGTTTCAATCATGTGGAATTGATTTGAGTTTGGAGAAAATCAGTTATGTTGGAATTGATTTAAGCTTTGATGTTGATTTGATTTGGAGTTTGACTTTGAAGGAAGGAAGTGAGGAATGTTTCAAGCTATAGGGTAGGCAAATTTTCCTAACACCCCTAAGGCATGACCTATTCCTATGGCTAACTCTTCTAAGTCTTTGGGCTAGGTTGAGTGTCCACCTAATCACTAGATGTGTCTTAAGACTAAGAAACTCTTAAAGTCTAAGAGAAGTCCTATGTCTAAGATGGAGGGGTTGAGAGCTTAGCCTAAAAATGAGATCAACATAGACCAAGGCCAACACGACCCCTACTCAGTGCAATCCATCGCAAATCAATGGGATCCATCAAAAATAATTAAAAATGAAATTAATCTTGACTATCTTTGAGCTGATTTAGGTCCCCTAGTAGTATTCACTCAATAGTCAGCCCTAGGTCGGGTTTGATTGGTTGCACAAGAAATTGATCACCTCAATGGTTCCTTATTTTAAAGGATGTGAGTCCCCATCCTTTCTTCTTAACTTGACCATTGCAAACCGAAAGGAAACTCCTTTGGTTGGATAGTCTTACTATGTAGTTGGTAGACTACTCCCTTTGAATTGGTAAATCTGTGCTATATCAAAGCCACCATGCCCCTACTCAGTGCAGTCCATTGCAAACTGATGGGAGTCATCAAAAATAATTAAAAATGAAATTAATTTGACTATCTTTGAGCTGATTTAAGTCCTCCAGTGGCATTCACTCAATAGTCAGCCCTAGGTCAGGTTCGATTTGTTGCAAAAACAATCGATCACCCTAGTGGTTCTTTATTTTGAAAGATGTGAGTCTCAATGCTTTCTTCTTAACTTGACCATTACAAATCGAAAGGAAATCCTTTTGGTTGGATAGTCCTATTATGTGGCTGATAGATTACTCCCATTGAATTGATAAATCTGTGTCAGACCAAGACCAACATGGCCCCTACTCAATGCAGTCCATCACAAACCGATGGGATCCATCAAAAACAATTAAAAATGAAACTAATCTTTGAATACCTTTAAGCTGATTTAAGTCTCCCAGCGGCATTCACTCAATAGTCAGCCCTAGGTTGGGTTTGATCTATTACCTCGCCAATGGATCACCCCAGCAACTGATCTCTACTTTGGAGGATGTAAATCTATTACACTTTCCTATTAAGTACAACTGCTGCATATCTCAAGGCACTCCTTTGGTTGGATAGTCCTACTATGTGGTTGGTAGACTACCCCTTTGGATTGGTAAATCTGAGTTAGGTCTAAGACAACATTGCTCCTACTCCGTGCGATCCATCGTAAACCAACAGGACTCATCTCAAACTTCAAAATTTGAAAATCTCAAAACAAATCAATCAACCTCCCCAGTGGAGTAAAATCTAAAACAAATCAATAAACCTCCCCAATGGAGTAAAATCTCAAAACAAAATCAATCAACCTCCCCAGTGGAGTAAAAGCTGAAACAAATTCAACACTCCTCCATCAGTGGAGTCAAACCAAACAAACAAAATAGAACCAATTCAACCTACCTAGTGGAGTCAAATCAAACAATCAAATCAATCAAACTTAACCAAATCATTTGCTTCTCCTCAGTGAGATGCAAGCCATTCTAGTTCCCCAATGGATCCCGAATCCTAATCCCATAGCAAATTTCACAACCCCTCATCCCCCCAGTGGATGACTTGAACCTTTCCTTAGTGAAAGGTTCACATACTCAATCCCTAGTGGATTCCTCCTTCACTCTCTTATGTTGTTAACATGAGTAGAGTCACATTGCACTAAGCTCTTGATTCCTTCTACACCTTAGTTTAGGAGTAGATCATTTTCTGTTAGTGCTTATGATCGTTTGGAGTTGTTGATCATTTCGGTCAATATCAATACGTGTGGTATGCCTTGTCAAGTCACACCACACCTATTGGGTGCCCTTTTTTAGAATGAGCTCTCAATTTCTCCATCTTAGACATAGGATTCCTTTTCGACACTAAGAGTTCCTTAGTCTTAAGACACTTCTAGTGGTAAACACTTAACCTAACCTTAGAGACTTTGAAGAGTTAGCCATAAGAATAGGTCATGCCTTAGGGGTGTTAGGAAAACTTGCCTACCCTATAGCTTGAACCAAATCCTCACTTCCTTCTTTCAAGTCAAACTCCAAATCAAATCAACTTCAAACCCAAATCAACCCCATCAAATCTTAAACCAATTCTAGCCTAATAGATTTTGTCAAATCATGAATCAATTCTAGATGATTCAAACTCATGATTGAATTCCAAATCCAAAATATTTCCTAAGCCATCTTGATTTCATCTTATGGACTTAGCTCAAATCAAATCCAAATCAATTCAAACTTAAGAAATTTTCTCATAACCTAGTTATATTCTCATTTAAATTCACAAATATAAATGAAATATAAATTCAAATAGCCAAAATTAAATCCAAAACTCAAATCCAATTCCAATCAAAATCCAACCTAGACTCTTTCAAGATAAATCCTTGAACTCCTTTAAATCAAATCCAAATCAATTCAAACATAAGAAATTTTCTCATAACCCATTTATATTCACAAATATAAATGAAATATAAATTCAAATGACCAAAACCAATTCAAAACTTAAACCCAAACCTCATCAAAATCCAACCAAAACCCAACCTACGCTTCTTCAAGTCAAATTCTTGAACTTAGCCAAATCAAATTCAAATCAATCCAAATCATTGGATTTTCTTCATGATTCAATCAATCCTTCAATCATCAATCCAAATATAAAGACAAACTTCAATTACCGAACCAAAACAAAATTCAAAACTCAAACCCAAGTCAAGCCCATACTCACCCTTTTAACTTGAAATTGTTAAATGAATCAAAACACATTTGACTCCAAATTACTTGCAAATGGATTTATATTTCAATCATAGGTCCATATGTGAGTTCAATCAAACTTGAATCAAGCCTTGATCAAGTCAATTGACCCACTTAGGCTCACTTGACCCAAACTGACCTAAAGTACCTTTTTTGAGCCAAATTCTAATCTTACCCAAATTGGATTGAACTAAGCCCACCTAAGTCTCACATTGTGAGCAACAATTATCATGAGATGATCAATCACTCAAATTGAGTCAAACTAAGTCAAACTTAAGGGTTGACCAAGGCAACACTTAGCCAAAATGAAACCCAAACTACGAAAAATCCACCATAAGCCAAATTGATTGAAACCATTGATCAAACCAATTCATGATCAATGATTGAACATGACCAAGTCATCATTTGAGTCTAATCTAGCCCAATTGGCCACTTGACCCAAGTTGACCCAACTTGACCTAAGAAGTCAAAATGTGTCAAATCTTGATCTAAGTCAAATTGGTTGCAACCAATGGGTCAAATTCATTCTAAACCACTTTGAACTTGATCAAAGCCTCAATTGGCCAACTAGACCCAACCTAGCCCAATTAGCAATGAACCCAACTTGACTTAAAAGGTCAAATCAAGCCAAAACTTAACCAAACAAAAATTGATTAAAACCAAAGCTTGCAACACATTTCAAATGACCAACCAAACCTAAATCAACCCATGACCTAACCCAATTGGGTCAAATGAGTCAAATTGGTCAACTTGACCCATTTTACCTAAATGAAATCAAATGAACCAAAACCAAATATAAACCAAATTGAATCAAACCAATGATGCCAACACATTTCAAATGATCATATGAACTTGACCCAACCCTTAGTTTGACCCAATTTGACCAATTGGTCAACTTGACCCAAGTTGACCCATTTTGACCTAAATGGGTCAACATGAGCCAAATGATATCAAATCAACTCTAAATTCTTTGAAATTCGGCCCAACCTAATTTCAAACTATTCCAAATCTTCCTAAATTGAAATTAAATCCAAATGACCATTTTATCCCTAGGTCAAGGGGTAACCTATGGCCAATTCCACTTGGATTTTGGTCATATCCTTTTCATGGCCACTTGGCACCCTCTTAGTGGACCAAGTGGATACTAATGAGTATGGTGCACAGGACCCAATGGGTTTGGGTCAGCCAAACCCAACCCAAGGCCAAAATTGTCCACCCAATAGGAAATTATCCACATGGAATCACTCCTCCACTCAAATGAGCACATGGAAACTTCACCACTTCACTCCTCTGCCAAAATCGAACCATGTTGAGCTTAAAATGGCCTAACCAAGCCACTCAATGTGATCAATTTGATCAAAATGTAAGAGACAAGCTCGGCCATCTTATCCTTGTAGGAGGAAATATACTCCCCCTAATTCCACTTGAATTTAGATGACTTGCACTCGATTGAGCCATAGGAACTCAGAGGAGGCATTGCTAAGCTCTCCCAAGGTTTCCAAAGCTCATTTAAATTCTCCATATTCAGATTTCTTCAAAGCCAAAACTCATCCATCACTCAACCAAAAGCCAATTCCTCTTGCAAGCACCTTCAAGGCACCAAGTTGAGTTCATCCAAAGCTTCTTCTAAGCTTCCAAGGAATAGGAAGGAAGAGCTAGATCAAAGACGCAAGCACTTGAAGCTCATCTTGGCTAATAGGAGGATCCACTTGATCTCAAGTCTTCAAACCTTCAACAGGACTTCGTCTCCACTAGACGAAGCTACCTCGATGGTTGGGAGCGCCGATGATAGCCTCCGATGAGGTATGCTTAAAAATTGAGCCTAGTGTAGAAATTTTATGGTCCTTTGTGAAGGAAAGTTTCATCTTAAGTAAACTTGACCGTTGGATGCCTTACTTATTGCCTCAAGATGGTGTGTGTTCAATCCCCACCCAATCCAAGCTCAAGTGAGCTCGGATCAAGCCTTAAGGGACGGATGGTCGCCGTCTCCCACAAGCGAGGGTAGGGATGAATCATGGACCGTCCATCCCACATGCTTTGGATGGATGGTCCTGATTATTCCACATTAGATCTGTCGTTTACTCCCTTTAGATCCACAGGTTTAATCCAGACCGTTCGATCAAAGATCGAACAATCCAAGGGAAAGAGCATAGTGCCACCAGCTGATTGTGCAGTCAATTTGATAACTTTAATAACTAATCTCATCATGCCATGTGGATAGCACGCGCCGCGTCAGTAGTCCACGTGGCACCGATGGGATTAGTTATATAATTAGGGATTTAATTACCTAATAATCACTGAAACTTTAAAAGTACATAACTAAATGTAGAAAAATCCAAAAAATATATATGAACTCAACTTCATGTGAAAGATAATTCAAAGGGGAAAATCTAAAATTAATTTTAATTGATTTTGAATAAAGATATTTTCTTAATTTGAGTATTATTGATGATGTAATTATGTTAATTACTCCTTAATTATTTCAATAATTAATTTCAAACTCCTTTGGGTTAATTAGTGGGATGACCTCTACCTCCCATGATTTTCTTGGAATTTATTATTGGATTAATTTAGGTAATTGCTTATTTCATCTCTAATCACTCTCTTAATCAATTAAATGATTAATAAACCTATTAAGTAATGATAAATTTTTTAATTAAATTTGTTAATCATCTTGGAACAGTGGATTGACTTAGGGAATGAGATTATGATGCATTTCCAAATCTTTTCCCTCAAGTCTATTTCATTTGAATGAAAATTTAATCAATTTATAAATTGAATAATGATTTAATCATTTCATTAAATAGCTTAATTAACCAAACTCAAAAATCAAAAATTAATCCAAAAACTTAATCACTTAATCAATCCTTTCTTGAGTAGATACTGAGGTGTTCAATAACCTAAGTAAACTTAAGGAAATCAAATCCAACCTACATGTGTGGGAAGGGTTATGAAAGTACTTAATTAAACTCCTTAGCTTAATTAATCAATAATTGTGAGCCAATTACATTAGGCCCCTTTCTTCCTTAGGGTGCATTGCTGATTTAAATTCAATGTGGTTGCATAACATATGTTGGCTCACAATTATTTGAATAATTATGTTAAGGAGGTATAGGTAAGGGGTAATTAATGAACTTAATTTACACCTTAACCTAAACAAAACATAAAATCAACTTAATAGTTCTAAATATTAAACTAAAATAATACACACATATGAGAGATGGGTTAGGACCAGCAAACCTTCTCACATTTTCTAAATTCAAATCAAACTCAAAACAAAACTAGAAAATTTTCTTTAAATAATTTGATTCACTTTAAATGATCTTATTCCATAAAATTATCTTTAAGAGTAAATTAAGGTGAATGAAATTATATGCTCACATTACTTTATTTCTTTCTTAGCATGCTAAATATGTATGTCATATGAAAATCATACATTCATATCTTTTGAAAAATCAAATTAAAATGAAATGTTTCTTTATGTCAAATTGCATGTTTTGGCTAAAGCAAGAACATGAATGGCTATTATCACTACTAAATCCAAAATTATTTTCAAAACTTAGAAATCAAATATTACAAATGAAAGGTATGCTACTTATAATTACTTATAAGCTTTCATGTGAGTATAATATAAAATATGCATTATATGTCTTTTCCTTCTCTTCACTTTCAACATAATTTTGAATAGGATTTGCAAAATGTATAGTTCATTTGAAAAGAATATAACACATGCTAAAATCCATTCATATTCATTACTATGATAACCTTTAAGAAGGATCTTCACATTACTCAAATAAATTAAGTAATCAAATTTAAATAAATAAACATAAAATTTTTGCATGATTCTTTTTTTTCTCATCCATTTCTTTTTGTACATGCACAAGTATTTAAGAAAAGTGATATATTAGTCTAGATATCCTGGGGTTGCGAGACTTTAAGTAGCCCCAAGTAGGTCTTGTACCTTACACCCCTGGTGTAGAAAACAATGGTGTCATACTCACTTATGTCTTTCATACATGTAAATGTGCATATGAATAATGGATAAAAAAATCTCTCTTTTCTACTTAACAAAATCATGCACCATGAAGCATCTAAATTTTCTTGAGCAACATTTCTTAGCATTCATCATGAAGGTGTGCTAAATAATTTCATTTGCATGTATAGATATGCTTAGGACTCATCCATATGTATGCTACATATGTTGGAGAGAAATAAAGTGTTGTGTGTTTTGTGATAATAATTCACTTTACTAAATCTTAAAATATCTTTCTCTTTAAATATGTTTGTTTAGGAAAAATCTAAACTTAGAATTAATTAAAACACATAGTAAAATATTCACTAAAGAAAAATCAATAATGAAATTACTTAAGGTATATATTAAGTAACCAAAATCAAATAAATAAACATAAACTTTTTGCATGATTCTTTTTTTTCTCATCAATTTCTTTTTGTACATGCACATGTATTTAAGAAAAGTGGTATATTAGTCTAGACATCCTGGGGTTGCGAGGCTTTAAGTAGCCCCAAGTAGGTCTTGTACCTTACACCCCTAGTGTAGAAAATAATGGTGCTGTACTCACTTATATCTTTCATACTTGTAAATGTGTATATGAATAATGGATAAAAAAAATCCCTCTTTTCTACTTAACAAAATCATGCACCATGAAGCATCTAAATTTTCGTAAGCAAAATTTCTTAGAATTCATCATGAAGGTGTTCTAAATAATTCCATTTGCATGTATAGATATGCATAGGACTCATCCATATGCATGATACACATATTGAAAAGAAATAAAGTGTTGTGTGTTTTGTGATACTAATTCACTTTACTTAATCTTAAAATGTCTTCCTCTTTGAATAGGTTTGTTTAGAGAAAATCTAAATTTAGGATTAATTAAAACACATAGTAAAATATTCACTAAAGAAAAATCACTAATGAATCTACCTTATAAATTACTTAAGGTGGGGAAGAAAGAGAAGTTCTCTTCTCTTTTTCTCCCTTTACAACACTTAATAATTAATTGTAGGTTCACCCAAACCAAATCAAATTATCAAATAAAATTTAAAAATCAAATAAATCACTTAAATGAAATCACCCTCTAAGTTGAACCCTTTCACACTTAGAAAATCTTAACCTTAAAGCCTAGCTAAGACATACCACACAAACCTTAATTGACACACACATTAGGCTAAATCATCATTTCTAGTCCTATGTTTGGACAGTGCATGGTTTGATGTTTACTTTTATTTTGTGATGTGATATTTTAGTTTGGATGTTAGGATGTATATGTGTAAACTGAATGGTAGAGTGATCTTAGTTTAATCATTGTCTTCTGCAGTGGATTGTTCTTAAGGGGTGTTGTAATAAAAATATAAATGCTTTTGCTGTGCAGGTTGCTTATATCCCTAAGCATAATCCAAAATAGGCCAGGTGGACTTGGTTACCTATGTGTGGGATGTTAAGTCTAATTTATTCATATACATGCTTGGGATTGTGTGGTTTGTTTAGCTAATCTCTATTTTGGAGGTTTTAGTTAGATTTACTTTTCCCATTTTCATGTAATTTTTGTAATTGGAATTTGGAATGAATGTTATGGGAATTAGGATGAACATTGGTCATAAGATTATGTCTTATGTATCATGTGAAGCCTTTGAAGCAACCACATTTCAACCAACTAAAAGAAGAAAGAAGAAAAGAAGGAAAGAAGAATGAAGAATGAAGACCCCCATAACATGAATTCCATTTTGATTATAATTAATTCATTTATAATCCGGGTTGTAGAAGGGTAGAGCTTGGCTACCTAATTTATTTTTGGGTTTGTGTGGTGGAGCCTGACCACAAAAGGCCTCTTATTCTTTTATGCTAGCTTTATAAATTATTTGACGTTTGTTTAGCTTGTGCATTAAGATGACATATTTTTCTTAATTTCTTCCTTGCTTTGATGAATGGCCTAGATGAAATTAGGCTCTTAGAAGAAAATAAATTTTCTATCTAATTAATCAACTCAAAACTAAAAATTAACAACTCATAACCTCATCTAAAGCCTAGGTTATGAACAAGATAAAAGATTTAGCAACCCCTTAGCTCAATGTTGTATATTTTCACATCATGCATAAAAAATATCTTGCTTCACTCTTGCTTATGGAGGACTTCCACCTATGCCAGAGAATTTGACTTGACATTTGAGAGCCATGTTGAAAACACACCTCTTTCTTACTAATTTTGGCCCATAATCAAATTTTTCATGCATTAAGCATATGAATCTCATAGCCGGTGTCAAATCAATTATCCAAAAATGAAAATAAAATATAACAAAATTTGTATTAGATTTAAGTCATTAAATCATGCCCCTACATGATCTAGTCTCTTAGGAAGTGTGTTTAAGGACTTCGTCTCTTTCTAAATAAACAATAGCCTAGCTACCTTGCGAAGCATAAGACTTGCCTACATGTATTTAAAATCGTAGGAAGAGTTAGTTGGCGGCCACCCCTAAGTGGTTGTAAGTCCAACTGTCGGGTGATTTATCCTCTCTTGTGGAGATAAACCATATGCCCATTTTTGCCTTAAATTTAGGTCATGTTTTGGCCCTCGCTAAAGCTCCCTAGATTTAGATTCAGAGGTTGCTACTTCCTTTTGTAGGCTACAAGCATAAATCCTCGCCTCTTAGGTATTTTCACGATCTTGTGTCATAGAATTATAAGCCCTGGATTTCAAATAAAAATTCAACTCAAACAAATAAATCACTTCAATTTCAAAAAATATAAAGCCCAACCATAGGATAGTTTGGGATGCTTACTAGGCTTCCTAGTATCATAAGCATCCCCTACTTATCTTCCTTTGGTTTCGATAAACTCTCTCCTCTTGATCAATCCCACTTGATCTTCTAAAAATAAACTAATTGTTTGATAGTAGTATCTTTGAAATCTTTGGAGACAACGATCATTTACCTTAATCGAGAGTATTCCTTAGGATGTAATTAACTATGGGGGCTTGCCTCTATAGAAAACTTAACGAACCCGGTTTAAAATAAACCCTGCTTTATTTTTTCATGTAAAGTAGGGGAAAATTTTCTAGTACATACGAAGACCCATAGTCCTTAGGAGTCCTTATTAAGGTGATTAGATCTATTGTAGGATGATGACTTCTGTCTCTTGAGATAGTACATCATTCCTCAATTTCGTACCCGATCACCCTAATAAGAACATCTATGGATCTATGTGATATCCTAACAAGCAGTTATATTTTTTGTTTTCATTTATCTCTCAAAGGATATATGAAGATAGGAAATATTTCACCGCAGTACTAGTTAGGTTGCAAAGCGCTACAAGCTCATTGGTGCTGACTAAGAGCAAGTCATATGTATTTATCACAATGTAATGTATTTCAAATTTACCTAGTAAATTTGGAATACTTGAAAATTAAACTAATGGATTTTTTAAGTCCTCCAAAATATAATCTGATTTGCTTTACTCTAAATCAAACACTGGAATTTTCCAAATTTATCAATTTATGATATAATATATTTAAAATACTACTAAGCTACTCTAAATTGTTGACATCTTCTCATTAGTCAACGCGATGACTATAAAAGTGATCTAATTACGCTGCTTCAATGGCAGTGCAGTCATACTAAAGATGTTGAATTGCAATTATGTTACTTGTTATTTTGGGCAGGTTATATCATGCATATTTCTTATGAAGATTTACACACATAACATTCAAAACATTTATATTTATATATCAAGTATTTAAAATTTATTATTTACATACCCACTAGTCAAAACTCATTAATACATCAAAAATATCACTTATGTTAACATAGTTCTTTTCCTCGTACTCACTCGATGTGTTTCGTATGTGAAACTAAAGTGATTCCTACGCTATAAGTTCTATTCTTTGCGATCAATTGCGCCTTGTCGGAGAGATAACAGGTCTGACCTTGTTGAAGGTAAGCATCACTCTCGTTTTGTTGGAAAATACCAAATCACGGCCATTGCCAAAAACTTGAGCATCCTTTTTTTTTATTCACTACTCTGTTTTGTAATATAGACTGTAAAAAGTGAAAGTGTTTGTTATTTTAATGCTTTACTGTAAATATATCAAATAATGTGATTTTGCAATAAATAATAGCCTTCGAAGGAAAAAATTTCAGCATCATTTTTGTTGCGTGCTAGAAAACCAGTTACGATAGAGTAAAAATTTTAACTTTTGTGATATCCGGACACAGTATTTAAAGAGTGAAACAATAAAACTCAATTTTTACGTGGAAACCCCGAAAAGAGGAAAAAAAAAAAAACCTATGTATCTGTTTAGTACAAGATCTTATGATATCGGGATTACTGAATTGTATATGAGAAAGGAACCAGCTTATGTGACAACGATCAGTTGTAACGATTCTTAATAGTGGCGAATGATGAGTATGCCTCCGAATAGAAATCAGGAATTCTGGCAATCACGAACAATCACCGCAGAAAGCAAAGGAACAATCACCGGTAGAAGTCCTCATGATGGAGGACGAGAGATTGGCGACGAGATCGGCGGCGGCGACGGTGGTTGACGACCGTCAGTGGCAAACGATTGTGGAGGATCTTTAGAATTTCTCTCTCTTGCTTGGCCTCCCTTCTCACTGCCTTATAAGGAATGAGGATTTATAGGTGGAGGAGTGGCGTCTCGTAAATACATTGCAAAACTGCACCACTTCATCGGATGGCTCAAAATGATCCCCTTGATCATATGATATATTTTGTGTATTTGAATGCTCAAATGAAGTCAGAATTGTAAGATCTTTGGCTTGTTGGGCAGGCTGCGTCGAGGCGCCGATTTACTATAAACACTTCATATTTGAGAGCTTTTTAGGAATTTAACTGATGTCTCAAAGTTTCCAATGATATTTTAAGTGCTTGATCTCGACCAGTTTCAACTTCGGATCAGCTTGCTTTCGGTATCAAGATTCATGCTTCGACCAATAGTATTTTAAGTGTCATATCAATAATAAAATATCATCGATGTTAGATATGTAAATAGAAATATTTTTAATATTATGTCTGTCAAGTCCCTTAATTTATTATACGCATATTAGATTGGGTATTGATGTTGAATTTAAATTTCTGTGCTCTACAATTTTTCTTAGGGCATTATACGGTAATTGCATCCTAATTTTTTTTTTTTAATTATTGTAGGCCTCTAAATCTGATTCCATTCCACTATCAATATGCTTTGCATTGAACAATTATTAATTATTATTTGGAATATATTTTATCATTCTCCTAATATTTTAGGAAAATTTAAGGCTTCGTGTACAAATTTGATGTCAGATCCTAAGTCTATATGTCACACATGCTATGCAGATGGTTCACCTGCATTGAATAAAAAATGAACTTTCATAACTCGTGAGTTAGTCTTTTTTTTTTACCTTTTAAAATTTTCTCCTTCGAGAAGCTATGTATGCATATGCCGGCTTGAACTTTTTCTTGTATGGACTTCTTATTTTTATTATTAGACTTCCCTTTGTTTATATTAATTGTCGTGCAAGTCTCAGGTGGACGTTGTAATTTTAATTTTTAAGTTTATTACATGCGAATAGTCACCTAGAAGCTTCTGTGTGGGTCCGCATGTATATATATTCTGAATATTTTTATGCGTATGTGATAATTTCTCGAACGTGAGTGCAAGAAGTTGGTCAAAACACAATTGTTTAAGTTTTGTCTTGATCAATTTTTTATTTTAAAAAACTATTTTTATAGCAAAATAATTCACTTTTATTTTTTAAAATAAATATCTTATAATCTTCACCATAGATCTATCAATTTTTAAATAAAACTTAATTGAGTTATCAATTTACAGATTATGATATTACCAGCATATTTAGATTTTAATTTCCTATGAACATGACCTTCTAATTTACTTCAACATATTATATTCATGAGATTTTTTTTATATTTTTTTTATATTTTATATTATGATTATGAGCTTCTCTAAGAATAAAGAAATTAAATTCTTAGGCATTAAGATGCCTTCTAATATAGTGGTTAGAGTTTTATGATAAACTTTGAAGTTAAATATGCTCAATCATGTTACATCTATATTGAGATGCTTGATGTCATGGAAGGCTATATTAAAGTGATAAAATTATTAGGCCTATTAGATTAATATAAACAATTTTTTAGGGGTTGTTTGGGATCGCTTTTATTTTTTATTTTTTATTTTATATTTTTATGTTATTTTATTTGTGTTTTGTTTCAAAGTAAAATATGTTTGGTAGTTATTATTATTTCTGAAAATACTTAAAATATCTTAAAGTTATTTTGAGTGTTTTTGAAAATAATATTATTTATTTTTAAAAATAAAAAATAAAATACAAACAAAAAATATAAAACAAATTTGATCCCAAATAGACTCTTAGTAATTGAGAACTCTAGATATTACAGTTATAGTAGAGTGAAATTGGATAGTTAATGACTCCCAAAATAGCTGCATATTGTTGAGTTTGACACATTATAGTTGGAAGTGCTGAAAGTTTTCAAAAAAATTTGAGTGATGGCCAAATAACTCTCATAGTCTCATATGTGGAAAGTGATAATAAGAATGAAAATTAAAGTAGATATATAATAGTCTCTTAAAAGAAAAAAAGTAATAAACAATAGTGATTTTCTTTGAATTTATTATTGGATTAATTTAGGTAATTGCTTATTTCATCTCTAATCACTCTCTTAATCAATTAAAAGATTAATTAACCTATTAAGTAAAGATAAATTTATTAATTAAATTTGTTAATCATCTTGGATGAGGATTGACTTAGGGAATGAGATTATGATGCATTTTCCAAATCTTTTCCCTCAAGTCTATTTCATTTGAATGAAAACTTAATCAATTTATAAATTGATTAATGATTTAATCATTTCATTAAATAGCTTAATTAACCAAACTCAAAAATCAAAAATTAATCCAAAAACTTAATCACTTAATCAATCCTTTCTTGGGTAGATACTGAGGTGTTTAATAACCTAAGTAAACTTAAGGAAATCAAATCCAACCTACATGTGTGGGAAAGGTTATGAAAGTACTTAATTAAACTTCTTAGCTTAATTAATCAATAATTATGAGCCAATTACATTATGCCTCTTTCTTTCTTAGGGTGCATTGCTGATTTAAATTCAATGTTGTTGCATAACATATGTTGGCTCACAATTATTTGAATAATTATGTTAAGGAGGTATATGTAAGGGGTAATTAATGAACTTAATTTACTCCTTAACCTAAACAAAACATAAAATCAACTTAATGGTTCTAAATATTAAACTAAAATAATACACACATATGAGAGATGGGTTAGGACTAGCAAACTTTTTTTCATTTTCTAAATTCAAATCAAACTCAAAACAAAACTAGAAAATTTTCTTTAAACAATTTGATTAACTTTAAATGATCTTATTCCATAAGATTGCCTTTAAGAGTTAATTAAGGTGAATGAAATTATATGCTCACATTACTTTATTTCTTTCCTAGCATGCTAAATATGTATGTCATATGAAAATCTTGCATTCATATCTTTTGAAAAATCAAATTAAAATGAAATGTTTCTTTATGTCAAATTGCATGTTTTGGCAAAAGCAAGAATATGAATGGCTATTATCACTACTAAATCCAAAATTATTTTCAAAACTTAGAAATCAAATATTACAAATGAAAAGTATGCTACTTATAATTACTTGTAAGCTTTCATGTGAGTATAATATAAAATATGCATTATGTGACTTTTCCTTCTCTTCACTTTCAACATAGTTTTGAATAGGATTTGCAAAGTGTATATTTCATTTGAAAAGAATATAAAACTTGCTAAAATCCAGTCATATTCATTCCTATGATAACCTTTAAGAAGGATCTTCACATTACACAAATAAATTAAGTAATCAAATTTAAATAAATAAACATAAAATTTTTGCATGATTCTTTTTTTTCTCATCCATTTCTTTTTGTACATGCACATGTATTTAAGAAATGTGATATATTAGTCTAGATATCCTGGGGTTGTGAGACTTTAAGTAGCCCCAAGTAGGTCTTATACCTTACACCCCTGGTGTAGAAAATAATGGTGTCGTACTCACTTATATCTTTCATACTTGTAAATGTGCATATGAATAATGGATAAAAAACCTATCTTTTCTACTTAACAAAATCATGCACCATGAAGCATCTAAATTTTCTTGAGCGACATTTCTTAACATTCATCATGAAGGTGTGCTAAATAATTCCATTTGCAAGTATAGATATGCTTAGGACTCATCCATATGTATGATACATATGTTGGAAAGAAATAAAGTGTTGTGTGTTTTGTGATAATAATTCACTTTATTAAATCTTAAAATGTCTTTCTCTTTAAATATATTTGTTTAAGGAAAATCTAAACTTATGATTAATTAAAACACATAGTAAAATATTCACTAAAGAAAAATCACTAATGAATCTACCTTAGAAATTACTTAAGGTATAAATTAAGTAACCAAAATCAAATAAATAAACATAAACTTTTTGCATGATTCTTTTTTTTCTCATCCATTTCTTTTTGTACATGCACATGTATTTAAGAAAAGTGGTATATTAGTCTAGACATCCCGGGGTTGCGAGGCTTTAAGTAGCCCCAAGTAAGTCTTGTACCTTACACCCCTAGTGTAGAAAATAATGGCATTGTACTCACTTATATCTTTCATACATGTAAATATGTATCTGAATAATGGATAAAAAAACCCCTCTTTTCTACTTAACAAAATCATGCACCATGAAGCATCTAAATTATTTTGAGCAACATTTCTTAGAATCCATCATGAAGGTGTGCTAAATAATTCCATTTGCATGTATAGATATGCATAGGACTCATCCATATGCATGATACACATGTTGGAAAGAAATAAAGTGTTGTGTGTTTTGTGATAATAATTCACTTTATTTAATCTTAAAGTCTCTTCCTCTTTGAATAGGTTTGTTTAGAGAAAATCTAAATTTAAGATTAATTAAAACAGTAAAAAAATATTCACTCAAAGAAAATCACTAATGAATCTACCTTAAAATTACTTAAGATAGGGAAGAAAGAGAAGTTCTCTTCTCTTTTCCTCCCTTTACAACACTTAGTAATTAATTATAGGTTCACCCAAACCAAATCAATCTATCAAATAAAATTAACAAATCAAATAAATTACTTAAATGAAATCACCCTCTAAGTTGAACCCTTTCACACTTAGAAAATCTTAACCTAAAGCCTAGCTAAGACATACCACATAAACCTTAACACATACATTAAATCATCATTTCTACTCCTATGTTAGGGCAGTGCATGGTTTGATGTTTACTTTTATTTTGTGATGTGATACTTTAGTTTGGATGTTAGGATGTATATGCATAAAATGAATAGTAGGATGATCTTAGTTTAATCATTGTCTTCTGCAGTGGATTGTTCTTAAGGGGTGCTGTAATAAAAATATAAATACTTTTGTTGTGCAGGTTGCTTATATCCCTAAGCATAATCCAAAATAGGCCAGGTGGACTTGGTCACCTATGTGTGAGATGCTAAGTCTAATTTATTCATATACATGCTTGGGATTATGTGGTTTATTTAGCTAATCTCTATTTTGCGTTTTAGTTAGATTTACTTTTCTCTCATTTTCATGTAATTTTGTAATTGGAATTTGGAATGAATGTTATGGGAATTAGGATGAACATTGGTCATAAGACTATGTCTTATGTATTATGTGCCTTTGAAGGAACCACATTTCAACCAACTAAAAGAAGAAAGAAGAAAAGAAGGAAAGAATAATGAAGAATGAAGACCCCCATAACATGAATTCCATTTTAATTATAATTAATTCATTTGTAATCCGGTTGTATAAGGTAGAGCTTGGCTACCCAATTTCTTTTGTGTGGTGGAGCTCGACCACAAAAGACCTCTTATTCTTTTATGCTAGCTTTATAAATTGTTTGACATTTGTTTAGCTTATGCATTAAGATGACATCTTTTTCCTAATTTCTTTCTTGCTTTGATGAATGGCCTAGATGCAATTAGGCTCTTAGAAAAAAATAAATTTTCTATCTAATTAATCAACTTAAAACTAAAAATTAACAACTCATAACCTCATCTCAATCCTAGGTTATGAACAAGATAAAAGATTTAGCAATCCCTTAGCTTAATGTTGTATATTTTCACATCATGCATAAAAAACATCTTACTTTACTCTTGCTTATGGAGGCTTGCGAGAGAATTTTACTTGACATTTGAGAGCTATGGTGGAAACACACCTCTTTCTTGCTAATTTTGGCCCATAATCAAATTTCTCATGCATTAAGCATATGAATCTCATAGTCGGTATCAAATCAATTATCCAAAAATGAAAATAAAATATAACAAAATTTGCATTAGATTTAAGTCATTAAATTATGCCCCTACATGATCTAGTCTCTTAGGAAGTGTGTTTAAGGACTTTGTCTCTTTCTAAATAAACAACAGCCTAGCTATTTTGCGAAGCATAAGACTTGCCTACATGTATTTAAAATCATAGGAAGAGTTAGTTGGTGGCCTCCCCTAAGTGGTTGTAAGTCCAACAGTCAGGTGATTTATCCTCTCTTGTGGAGGTAAACTATATGCTTATTTTCATCTTAAATTTTGGCCGTGTTTCGGCCCTCACCAAAGCTCCCTAGATTTAGATTCAAAGGTTGCTACTTCCTTCTGTGCTACAAGCATAAATCATCTCTTAGGTATTTCCACGATATTGTGTCATAGAATTATAAGCCCTAAATTTCTAATAAAAATTCAACTCAAACAAATAAATCACTTCAATTTCAAAAAATATAAAGCTCAACCATAGGATAGTTTGGGATGCTTACTAAGCTTCCTAGTATCATAACATCCCCTACTTATATTCCTTTCGCTTTAAACTCTCTCTCCTCTTGATCAATCCCACTTGATCTTCTAAAAATAAACTAATTGATTGATAGTCATATTTTTAAAATCTTTGGAGACAACGATCATTTACCTTAATCGAGAGTATTCCTTATGATGTAATTAACTATGGGGGCTTGCCTCTATAGGGAACTTAATGAACCTGGTTTAAAATAAACCCCGCTTTATTTTTTCATATAAAGTTGGAGAAAAATCTAAGACATAGAAAAAGACCCATCCTAGGAGTTCTTATTAAGGTGACTAGATCCATTGTAGGATGATGACTTTTATCTCTTGAGATAGTACATCATTCCTCAACCCGTAATTCATCACTAATAAGAACATCTACGGATCAATGTGGTATCCTAATAAGTAGTTATATTTCTTGTTTTCATTTATCTCTCAAAGGATAGATGAAGGTAGGAAATATTTCAACACAGTACTAGTTAGGTTGCAAAGCGCTACAAACTCATTGGTGTTGACTAAGAGCGAGTCATATGTATTTATCACAATGTAATGTATTTCAAATTTACCTAGTAAATTTGGAATACTTGAAAATTAAACTAATGGATTTTTTAAGTCCTCCGAAATATAATCTGATTTGCTTTACTCTAAATCAAACACTGGAATTTTTCAAATTTATCAATTTATGATATAATATATTTAAAATACTACTAAGCTACTCTAAATTGTTGGCATCTTCTCATTAGTCAACACGATGACTATAAAAGTGATCTAATTACGCTGCTTCAATGGCAGTGCAGTCATAAAAAAGATGTTGAATTGCTATTATGTTACTTGTTATTTTGGGCAGGTTATATCATCCATATTTCTTATGAATATTTACACACATAACATTCAAAACATTTATATTTATATATCTAGTATTTAAAATTTATTATTTACATACCCACTAGTCAAAACTCATTAATACATCAAAAATATCACTTATAATTGCGCTAGAAAACCAGCATTGAGTAAAGTTTACACTTAGCTTTTAGTCCAAAGACATGCTGTATTTAAAGATCAACAAGAAAACTCCGAATTTTACGTGGAAAACCTCAAAAAAGAGGGAAAAACCATGGCTTCAAGAAAAAACTTCCACTATGTATGTATTTGAGTACAAGATCTTCCATAATCGGATTACGTGAATTAGATATGAGGAGAAATTCTGAATAGACGACAATGGACGACGACGAGTTGACGAAAGCGAACGTCAACGGAGAATTTAACGATGACGGCGCCGAAGAAGCGACAATAAGACGATAGGCGATGACGATGGATAGATGACGGTGGATCCGGCATGGCCGATGGCGCGGCATGGCGGTGTGGTGGTTAACCGCCGAATGGCGACGATTGGAGGATCTTTAGAGCTCTCTCCTCTCGCTTGCTTCCCTTCATTTTGGTCTCCCTCATATGAGAAATGAGGCTATTTATGGAGGAGTGAGCCTCAAATACATGCAAAACCCGCACTCATCTTGACGGCTCAAAATGATCCCCTTGATCATAAGGTATTTTGTGCATTTGAATGCTCAAATGAAGTCGAATTGTAAGATCTTTGGCTTGTTGGAACCGCTCGTCGAGACGCCGATTTGACTATAAACACTTCATATTGAGAGCTATTTAGGGATTTAAGCGATATCCCAAAGTTCCAAAGATATTTTAAGAGATCTCACCGCTTCAACTGATCCTTACTTTAACATCAAGATTCTGCTTCACCAATAGTATTTTAAGTCATATCAATAATAAAATATCATCGATGTTAGATATGTAAATAGAAATATTTTTAATATTATGTATGTCAAGTCCCTTAATTTATTATACGCATATTAGATTGGGTATTGATGTTGAATTTAAATTTCTGTGCTCTACAATTTTTCTTAGGGCATTATACGGTAATTGCATCCTTTTTTTTTTTTTAATTATTGTAGGCCTCTAAATCTGATTCCATTCCACTATCAATATGCTTTGCATTGAACAATTATTAATTTTATTTGGAATATATTTTATCATTCTCCTAATATTTTGGAAAATTTAAGGCTTCGTGTACAAATTTGATGTCAGATCCTAAGTCTATATGTCACACATGCTATGCAGATGGTTCACCTGCATTGAATAAAAAATGAACTTTCATAACTCGTGAGTTAGTCTTTTTTGACCTTCTAAAATTTTCTCCTTCGAGAAGCTATGCATATGCCGGCTTGAACTTTTCTTGTATGGACTTCTTATTTTTATTATTAGACTTCCCTTTGTTTATATTAATTGTCGTGCAAGTCTCAGGTGGATGTTGTAATTTTAATTTTAAGTTTATTACATGCGAATAGTCACCTAGTTCTGTGTGGGTCCGCATGTATATATATTCTGAATATTTTATGCGTATGTGATAATTTCTCGAACGTGAGTGCAAGAAGTTGGTCAAAACACAATTGTTTAAGTTTTGTCTTGATCAATTTTTTATTTTAAAAAACTATTTTTATAGCAAAATAATTCACTTTTATTTTTTAAAATAAATATCTTATAATCTTCACCATAGAACTATCTATCTTGAGCGTATATATTCACCGTATGAATATCTTAGATAGTAATTTTGCAATAGAAGCTCATGTTGTTTTATTTTTCTTTACATTTACTCTTAATTATAATTAGTGAAGTGAAGTTGATAGAAATGCATTATTATTCATACTTAGGAATGAGAGATCATAAATTGCATTTTACTAATATTAAAATGAATTATTCATAGTAGCTTTGAGCTTTTATTGCCAATATTCTTCAAAATTAAGACTGTTTATCTTGATTGCTGGAGATTAATTCCTGATTTGCACTATAATAACTGTTTAGAATTTGAAAGCAACATTTTAGCTTAGATGCATAGTTCATACTACTAAGCAAAGTAAAACTTAATTGAGTTATCAATTTACAGATTATGATATTTTAATTTCCTAATGAACATGACCTTCTAATTTACTTCAACATATTATATTCATGAGATTTTTTTATATTTTTTTTAATATTTTCTATCATGATTATGAGCTTCTCTAAGAATAAAGAAATTAAATTCTTAGGCATTAAGATGCCTTCTAATATAGTGGTTAGAGTTTTATGATAAACTTTGAAGTTAAATATGCTCAATCATGTTACATCTATATTGAGATGCTTGATGTCATGGAAGGCTATATTAAAGTGATAAAATTATTAGGCCTATTAGATTAATATAAACAATTTTTTAGGGGTTGTTTGGGATCGCTTTTTTATTTTTTATTTTATATTTTTATTTTATTTTAGTGTTTTTGTTTCAAAGTAAAATATGTTTGATAGTTATTATTATTTCTGAAAATACTTAAAATATCTTAAAGTTATTTTGAGTGTTTTGAAAATAATATTATTTATTTTAAAAATAAAAAATAAAATACAAACAAAAATATAAAACAAATTTGATCCCAAATAGACTCTTAGTAATTGAGAACTCTAGATATTACAGTTATAGTAGAGTGAAATTGGATAGTTAATGACTCCCAAAATAGCTGCATATTGTTGAGTTTGACACATTATAGTTGGAAGTGCTGAAAGTTTTCAAAAAATTTGAGTGATGGCCAAATAACTCTCATAGTCTCATATGTGGAAAGTGATAATAAGAATGAAAATTAAAGTAGATATATAATAGTCTCTTAAAAGAAAAAAAAAAGTAATAAACAATAGTGATTTTCTTTGAATTTATTATTGGATTAATTTAGGTAATTGCTTATTTCATCTCTAATCACTCTCTTAATCAATTAAAAGATTAATTAACCTATTAAGTAAAGATAAATTTATTAATTAAATTTGTTAATCATCTTGGAACAGTGGATTGACTTAGGGAATGAGATTATGATGCATTTTCCAAATCTTTTCCCTCAAGTCTATTTCATTTGAATGAAAACTTAATCAATTTATAAATTGATTAATGATTTAATCATTTCATTAAATAGCTTAATTAACCAAACTCAAAATCAAAAATTAATCCAAAACTTAATCACTTAATCAATCCTTTCTTGGGTAGATACTGAGGTGTTTAATAACCTAAGTAAACTTAAGGAAATCAAATCCAACCTACATGTGTGGGAAAGGTTATGAAAGTACTTAATTAAACTTCTTAATTAATCAATAATTATGAGCCAATTACATTATGCCTTTTCTTTCTTAGGGTGCATTGCATGATTTAAATTCAATGTTGTTGCATAACATATGTTGGCTCACAATTATTTGAATAATTATGTTAAGGAGGTATATGTAAGGGGTAATTAATGAACTTAATTTACTCCTTAACCTAAACAAAACATAAAATCAACTTAATGGTTCTAAATATTAAACTAAAATAATACACACATATGAGAGATGGGTTAGGACTAGCAAACTTTTTTTTCATTTTCTAAATTCAAATCAAACTCAAAACAAAACTAGAAAATTTTCTTTAAACAATTTGATTAACTTTAAATGATCTTATTCCATAAGATTGCCTTTAAGATTTAATTAAGGTGAATGAAATTATATGCTCACATTACTTTATTTCTTTCATAGCATGCTAAATATGTATGTCATATGAAAATCTTGCATTCATATCTTTTGAAAAATCAAATTAAAATGAAATGTTTCTTTATGTCAAATTGCATGTTTTGGCTAAAGCAAGAATATGAATGGCTATTATCACTACTAAATCCAAAATTATTTTCAAAACTTAGAAATCAAATATTACAAATGAAAAGTATGCTACTTATAATTACTTGTAAGCTTTCATGTGAGTATAATATAAAATATGCATTATGTGACTTTTCCTTCTCTTCACTTTCAACATAGTTTTGAATAGGATTTGCAAAGTGTATATTTCATTTGAAAAGAATATAAAACTTGCTAAAATCCATATTCATTCCTATGATAACCTTTAAGAAGGATCTTCACATTACACAAATAAATTAAGTAATCAAATTTAAATAAATAAACATAAAATTTTTGCATGATTCTTTTTTTCTCATCCATTTCTTTTGTACATGCACATGTATTTAAGAAATGTGATATATTAGTCTAGATATCCGGGTTGTGAGAGACTTTAAGTAGCCCCAAGTAGGTCTTGTACCTTACACCGGTGTAGAAAATAATGGTGTCACTCACTTATATCTTTCATACATGTAAATGTGCATATGAATAATGGATAAAACCTATCTTTTCTACTTAACAAAATCATGCACCATGAAGCATCTAAATTTTCTTGAGCGACATTTCTTAACATTCATCATGAAGGTGCTAAATAATTCCATTTGCAAGTATAGATATGCTTAGGACTCATCCATATGTATGATACATATGTTGGAAAGAAATAAAGTGTTGTGTGTTTTGTCATAATAATTCACTTTATTAAATCTTAAAATGTCTTTCTCTTTAAATATGTTTGTTTAAGGAAAATCTAAACTTATGATTAATTAAAACACATAGTAAAATATTCACTAAAGAAAAATCACTAATGAATCTACCTTAGAAATTACTTAAGGTATAAATTAAGTAACCAAAATCAAATAAATAAACATAAACTTTTGCATGATTCTTTTTTTTCTCATCCATTTCTTTTGTACATGCACATGTATTTAAGAAAAGTGGTATATTAGTCTAGACATCCGGGTTAAGGCTTTAAGTAGCCAAGTAAGTCTTACCTTACACCCCTAGTGTAGAAAATAATGGCATTGTACTCACTTATATCTTTCATACATGTAAATATGTATCCGAATAATGGATAAAAAACCCCTCTTTTCTACTTAACAAAATCATGCACCATGAAGCATCTAAATTATTTTGAGCAACATTTCTTAGAATCCATCATGAAGGTGTGCTAAATAATTCCATTTGCATGTATAGATAGTCATAGGACTCATCCATATGCATGATACACATGTTGGAAAGAAATAAAGTGTTGTGTGTTTTGTGATAATAATTCACTTTATTTAATCTTAAAGTGTCTTCCTCTTTGAATAGGTTTGTTTAGAGAAAATCTAAATTTAAGATTAATTAAAACAAATAGTAAAATATTCACTAAAGAAAAATCACTAATGAATCTACCTTAAAAATTACTTAAGATAGGGAAGAAAGAGAAGTTCTCTTCTCTTTTCCTCCCTTTACAACACTTAGTAATTAATTATAGGTTCACCCAAACCAAATCAATCTATCAAATAAAATTAACAAATCAAATAAATTACTTAAATGAAATCACCCTCTAAGTTGAACCCTTTCACACTTAGAAAATCTTAACCTAAAAGCCTAGCTAAGACATACCACATAAACCTTAATTGACACACACATTAGGCTAAATCATCATTTCTACTCCTATGTTAGGGCAGTGCATGGTTTGATGTTTACTTTTATTTTGTGATGTGATACTTTAGTTTGGATGTTAGGATGTATATGCGAAACTGAATAGGATGATCTTAGTTTAATCATTGTCTTCAAAGGGATTGTTCTTAAGGGGTGTTGTAATAAAAATATAAATACTTTTGTTGTGCTGGTTGCTTATATCCCTAAGCATAATCCAAAATAGGCCAGGTGGACTTGGTCACCTATGTGTGAGATGCTAAGTCTAATTTATTCATATACATGCTTGGGATTATGTGGTTTATTTAGCTAATCTCTATTTTGTAGGTTTTAGTTAGATTTACTTTTCTCATTTTCATGTAATTTTTGTAATTGGAATTTGGAATGAATGTTATGGGAATTAGGATGAACATTGGTCATAAGACTATGTCTTATGTATTATGTGAAGCCTTTGAAGGAACCACATTTCAACCAACTAAAAGAAGAAAGAAGAAAAGAAGGAAAGAATAATGAAGAATGAAGACCCCCATAACATGAATTCCATTTTAATTATAATTAATTCATTTGTAATCCGGGTTGTATAAGGGTAGAGCTTGGCTACCCAATTTCTTTTTGGGTTTGTGTGGTGGAGCTCGACCACAAAAGACCTCTTATTCTTTTATGCTAGCTTTATAAATTGTTTGACATTTGTTTAGCTTATGCATTAAGATGACATCTTTTTCCTAATTTCTTTCTTGCTTTGATGAATGGCCTAGATGCAATTAGGCTCTTAGAAAAAAATAAATTTTCTATATAATTAATCAACTCAAAACTAAAAATTAACAACTCATAACCTCATCTAAATCCTAGGTTATGAACAAGATAAAAGATTTAGCAATCCCTTAGCTTAATGTTGTATATTTTCACATCATGCATAAAAAACATCTTACTTTACTCTTGCTTATGGAGGGCTTCCACCTATGCGAGAGAATTTTACTTGACATTTGAGAGCTATGGTGGAAACACACCTCTTTCTTGCTAATTTTGGCCCATAATCAAATTTCTCATGCATTAAGCATATGAATCTCATAGTCGGTATCAAATAAATTATCCAAAAATGAAAATAAAATATAACAAAATTTGCATTAGATTTAAGTCATTAAATTATGCCCCTACATGATCTAGTCTCTTAGGAAGTGTGTTTAAGGACTTTGTCTCTTTCTAAATAAACAACAGCCTAGCTATTTTGCGAAGCATAAGACTTGCCTACATGTATTTAAAATCATAGGAAGAGTTAGTTGGTGGCCTCCCCTAAGTGGTTGTAAGTCCAACATTCAGGTGATTTATCCTCTCTTGTGGAGGTAAACCATATGCTTATTTTCATCTTAAATTTTGGCCGTGTTTCGGCCCTCACCAAAGCTCCCTAGATTTAGATTCAAAGGTTGCTACTTCCTTCTGCAGGCTACAAGCATAAATCATCGCCTCTTAGGTATTTCCACGATATTGTGTCATAGAATTATAAGCCCTAAATTTCTAATAAAAATTCAACTCAAACAAATAAATCACTTCAATTTCAAAAAATATAAAGCTCAACCATAGGATAGTTTGGGATGCTTACTAAGCTTCCTAGTATCATAAACATCCCCTACTTATATTCCTTTCGTTTCGATAAACTCTCTCCTCTTGATCAATCTTACTTGATCTTCTAAAAATAAACTAATTGATTGATAGTCATATTTTTAAAATCTTTGGAGACAACGATCATTTACCTTAATCGAGAGTATTCCTTATGATGTAATTAACTATGGGGGCTTGCCTCTATAGGGAACTTAATGAACTTGGTTTAAAATAAACCCCGCTTTATTTTTTCATATAAAGTTGGAGAAAAATCTCTAGTACATACAAAGACCCATAGTCCTTAGGAGTTCTTATTAAGGTGACTAGATCCATTGTAGGATGATGACTTTTATCTCTTGAGATAGTACATCATTCCTCAATGTCGTACCCGATCACCCTAATAAGAACATCTACGGATCAATGTGGTATCCTAATAAGTAGTTATATTTCTTGTTTTCATTTATCTCTCAAAGGATAGATGAAGGTAGGAAATATTTCAACACAGTACTAGTTAGGTTGCAAAGCGCTACAAACTCATTGGTGTTGACTAAGAGCGAGTCATATGTATTTATCACAATGTAATGTATTTCAAATTTACCTAGTAAATTTGGAATACTTGAAAATTAAACTAATGGATTTTTTAAGTCCTCCAAAATATAATCTGATTTGCTTTACTCTAAATCAAACACTGGAATTTTTCAAATTTATCAATTTATGATATAATATATTTAAAATACTACTAAGCTACTCTAAATTGTTGGCATCTTCTCATTAGTCAACACGATGACTATAAAAGTGATCTAATTACGCTGCTTCAATGGCAGTGCAGTCATACTAAAGATGTTGAATTGCTATTATGTTACTTGTTATTTTGGGCAGGTTATATCATCCATATTTCTTATGAATATTTACACACATAACATTCAAAACATTTATATTTATATATCTAGTATTTAAAATTTATTATTTACATACCCACTAGTCAAAACTCATTAATACATCAAAAATATCACTTATAATTGTTGCGTGCTAGAAAACCAGAGAAGAAAAGTTTACTGCCTTGAGTCCAAAGACACATACGTGTATTTAAAGATCGAACAAGAAACTCCGAATTTTACGCGGAAAACCTAAAAGAGGGAAAACCACGGCTAGCAAGAAAAACTTCCATATGTATGTATTTGAGATCAAGATCTTCCATAACGGATTACAGAATCAGATATGAGAAATGGACAACAGCAGTAATAGACAACGCATGATATGTGACGACGGTGACAATGCGAAGTTGACGGTCGACGACGAAGTTGACGACGCCGAATGACGTTGACGACGATGTTGATGACGATGTTGACGCTGATGACCGACGATAGTGGTCGATGATGATGACCGGCAACAATGGTCGACGGGATCACGGCATATGGCTGGCGGCGGGTTGACGATCGCCGAATGGCACGATTGGCTTGGAGGATCTTTAGAGCCTCTCCTCTCTGCTTGCTTCCTTCTTCACTTGGTCTCTCCTCATACGAGGAATGAGGTATTTATAGACGGGAGGATGACGTCTCAGAAATACATGCAAAACCCGTACCACTCCACTTCATCGGACGGCTCAAAATGATCCCCTTGATCATATAAGGTATTTTGTGCATTTGAATGCTCAAATGAAGTCGGAATTGTAAGATCTTTGGCTTGTTGGAACCGGCTCGTCGAGACGCTCGATTTGACTATAAACACTTCATATTTGAGAGCTATTTAGGGATTTAACTGATATCCCAAAGTTTCCAAAGATATTTTAAGAGCTTGATCTCGACCAGTTTCAACTTCGGATCAGCTTACTTTTAACATCAAGATTCGTGCTTCGACCAATAGTATTTTAAGTGTCATATCAATAATAAAATATCATCGATGTTAGATATGTAAATAGAAATATTTTTAATATTATGTATGTCAAGTCCCTTAATTTATTATACGCATATTAGATTGGGTATTGATGTTGAATTTAAATTTCTGTGCTCTACAATTTTTCTTAGGGCATTATACGGTAATTGCATCCTAATTTTTTTTTTTTTAATTATTGTAGGCCTCTAAATCTGATTCCATTCCACTATCAATATGCTTTGCATTGAACAATTATTAATTTTTATTTGGAATATATTTTATCATTCTCCTAATATTTTTGGAAAATTTAAGGCTTCGTGTACAAATTTGATGTCAGATCCTAAGTCTATATGTCACACATGCTATGCAGATGGTTCACCTGCATTGAATAAAAAATGAACTTTCATAACTCGTGAGTTAGTCTTTTTTTGACCTTCTAAAATTTTCTCCTTCGAGAAGCTATGTATGCATATGCCGGCTTGAACTTTTTCTTGTATGGACTTCTTATTTTTATTATTAGACTTCCCTTTGTTTATATTAATTGTCGTGCAAGTCTCAGGTGGATGTTGTAATTTTAATTTTTAAGTTTATTACATGCGAATAGTCACCTAGAAGCTTCTGTGTGGGTCCGCATGTATATATATTCTGAATATTTTTATGCGTATGTGATAATTTCTCGAACGTGATCGCAAGAAGTTGGTCAAAACACAATTTTTTTTAGTGAGTTTTACTTTTGAGAGCGTGAATTTTTAATTTTGATAATTTAATTTAATTTTTTCCGAGTTTTACCATCTCACTAAAACCCATTTTAGCCTTTCAAAAAAATAAGAGACAAATAATTTTAAGAAGTATTTTTAAATCATTTTTCGTGATTAAAAGTTTTAAACGAAACCTAAGTTTTGTCTTGATCAATTTTTTATTTTAAAAAACTATTTTTATAGCAAAATAATTCACTTTTATTTTTTAAAATAAATATCTTATAATCTTCACCATAGATCTATCTATCTTGAGCGTATATATTCACCGTATGAATATCTTGGACAGTAATTTTGCAATAGAAGCTCATGCTGTTTTATTTTTCTTTACATTTACTCTTAATTATAATTAGTGCAGTGAAGTTGATAGAAATGCATTATTATTCATACTTAGGAATGAGAGATCATAAATTGCATTTTACTAATATTAAAATGAATTATTCATAGAATCTTTGAGCTTTTATTGCCAACATTCTTCAAAATTAAAACTGTTTATCTTGATTGCTGGAGATTAATTCCTGATTTGCACTATAATAACTGTTTAGAATTTGAAAGCAACATTTTAGCTTAGATGCATAGTTCATACTACTAAGCAAAGTAAAACTTAATTGAGTTATCAATTTACACATTATGATATTTTAATTTCCTAATGAACATGACCTTCTAATTTACTTCAACATATTATATTCATGAGATTTTTTATATTTTTTTTATATTTTCTATCATGATTATGACCTTCTCTAAGAATAAAGAAATTAAATTCTTAGGCATTAAGATGCCTTCTAATATAGTGGTTAGAGTTTTATGATAAACTTTGAAGTTAAATATGCTCAATCATGTTACATCTATATTGAGATGCTTGATGTCATGGAAGGCTATATTAAAGTGATAAAATTATTAGGCCTATTAGATTAATATAAACAATTTTTTAGGAGTTGTTTGGGATCACTTTTATTTTTTATTTTTTGTTTTATATTTTTATGTTATTTTATTTAAGTTTTGTTTCAAAGTAAAATATGTTTGGTAGTTATTATTATTTCTGAAAATACTTAAAATATCTTAAAGTTATTTTGAGTGTTTTTGAAAATAATATTATTTATTTTTAAAAATAAAAAATAAAAATATATAAAAAACACATTAAATAAATATATTTTTTTAAAAAATACAAAACAAATTTGATCACAAATAGACTCTTAGTAATTGAGAACTCTAGATATTTAGAGTGAAATTGGATAGTTAATGACTCCCAAAATAGCTGCATATTGTTGAGTTTGACACATTATAGTTGGAAGTGTTGAAAGCTTTCAAAAAATTTGAGTGATGGCCAAATAACTCTCATAGTCTCATATGTGGAGAGTGATAATAAGAATGAAAATTAAAGTAGATATATAATAGTCTCTTAAAAGAAAAAAAAAGATAATTGATATGAGACTTAAAATACTATTTGTCGAAGCACGAATCTTGATGTTAAAAGCAAGCTGATCCAAGTTGGTGGTTGAGATCAAGCTCTTAAAATATCCTTGGAAACTTTGGGATATCAGTTAAATCCCTAAATAGCTCTCAAATATGAAGTGTTTATAGTCAAATCGAACGTCTCGATGAGCCGGTTCCAACAAGCCAAAGATCTTACAATTCATGTGATCATTCAAATGCACAAAATACATCATATGATCAAGGGGATCATTTTGAGCCGTCCAGATGAAGTGGAGTGGTACGGGTTTTGCATGTATTTACAGAGACGCCAATCCTCCAATCTATAAATAGCCCCTCATTCCTCATATGAAGGGAGGTCAAGTGAAGGAGAAGGGGGGCAAGCAAGAGAGAGAAGAGAGCTCTAAAGATCCTCCAAGCACAATGGTGCCGCCACTCTACGGTTGTCAACCACCGCCGCCATCAGCCGCCACCGCTGATCCTCGCCGTCGTCGACCATTGTTACCGGTCATCATCACCGACCACTATCATCGGTCATCAGCATCAACATCATCATCAACATCGTCGTCAACATCGTCGTCAACTTCGTCGTCAACATCGGTGTCAACATTGTATTACTAGCGGCTGTCCATTTCTCATATACAATTCTGTAATCTCTGTCGGAAGATCTTGTACTCAAATAGATACATAGTAGAAGCTTTCTTGCTAGGCCAGTGGTTTTCCCTCTTTTGAGATTTTCACGTAAAATTCGGAGTTTTATTGTTCGCTCTTTAAATACCGTGTCTTTGGACTCCCAAAGCTAAGTAAACTTTTACTCTACCATCGGTTTTCTAACGCATGAGTTTGGCGCCATTATGTGAGAAATTGATTCCCATTATTTCATCTTGTATGACGATAAGTTTCCAACAAGATCAAAACCACCATCGAGGTGGAGCATTTCAAGCTTTTAAAGAGCAAGCGAAGAATGAAAATTCATCAAACTTTGTTCCTTGATTTTGTCTGGCGGGGCAACTTTTAATCTCAAGATCCATGTTAAGCATCTAATTGATTATCATCCCAAGAAACAAGTTAAAGTTGGAGGATATTTCAACATTGCGAAGAGATATAGCTTTGCAAACTATGATTTTCCAATCATACTCATGGAAAAACAAGGCCAAGGTTAAGGAGCAACTTTGGCTACAACCACAAATGGATGTTTTAATCGACCTCTTTCCATACGTCATCGAGCAAAGACTCGACAAACAACCTAGGATGGGTCAAAAGGTCCTTGATGGACTTCCTACGACCTCTTCCATACAGGTTAACGTCATCGAGCAAAGACTCTGACAAACAACCTATGATGGGTCAAAAGGTCCTTGGTGGACTTCCTACGACCTCTTCCACACAAGTTAATATCATCGGGTAACACTCTGACAAACAACCTAGGATAGGTCAAAGGTCCTTGGTGGACTTCCCATGACCTCTTCCATATAGGTTAACGTCATCGGGTAACCCTCTGACAAACAACCTAGGATAGGTCAAAAGGTCCTTGGTGGACTTCCTATGACCCCTTCCACACAGGTTAACGTCATCGAGCAGTAAGACAAACAACCCGGATAGGTCAAAATTCTGATTCAATTCAACCTCTTCCACACATGTTAACGTCATCGAGCAAAGACTCTGACAAACAACCTCGGATGGGTCAAAATTCTCAGCGGATTCAATTCAACCTCTTCCATACAGGTTAACGTCATTGAGCAAAGACTCTGACAAACAACCTATGATGGGTCAAAAGGGCCTTGGTGAACTTCTCACGGCCTCTTCCACAAAGGTTAACGTCATCGAGCAAAGACTCTGACAAATAACCTCGAATAGGTCAAAATCTCGGATTCAATTCAACCTCTTCCATACAGTTAACGTCATCGAGCAAAGACTCGACAAACAACCTCGGATGGGTCAAAATCCTCGCCGGATATGATTCAACCTCTTCCAGTTGCGTCATCGAGCAAAGACTCGGCAAACAACCTGGATAGGTCAAAATACTATTCCATTCAACCTCTTCCAAAGCAGTTAACGTCATCGAGCAAAGACTCGACAAACAACCTCGGATAGGTCAAAATCCTCGGATTGATTCAACCTCTTCCACAGGTTGCGTCGCCGAGCAAAGACTGGAAAATAACCTCGATAGTCAAAATCCCGGATTCAATTCAACCACTTCCATACAGGTTAACATCATCGAGCAAACACTCAGACAAACAACCTCGGATAGGTCAAAAATTCTCAGCGGATTCGATTCAACCTCTTTCACACAGGTTAACGTCATCGAGCAAAGACTCTGGCAAACAACCTCGGATAGGTCAAAAATCCTCAACGGATTCAATTCAACCTCTTCCATACAGGTTAACGTCCATCGAAAGCAAAGACTCGACAAACAACCTTGATAGTCAAAATCCTCGATTCAATTCAACCTCTTCCATACAGGTTAATTTTATCGGGTAACACTCTGACAAACAACCTCGGATGGGTCAAAATCTTCAACGGATTCAATTTAACCTCTTCCACATAGGTTAACGTCATCGGGTAACACTCTAACAAACAACCTCGGATAGGTCAAAAATCCTCAGCAGATTCGATTCAACCTCTTCCACACAGGTTAACATCATCGAGCAAAGACTCTGGCAAACAACCTCGGATAGGTCAAAAATCCTTAGCGGATTCCATTCAACCTCTTCCATATAGTTAACGCGTCAGCAAAGACTCGACAAACAACCTGATAGGTCAAAATCCGATTGATTTCAACCTCTTCCACACAGGTTAACGTCATCGAGCAAAGACTCTGGCAAATAACCTCGGTTAGGTCAAAAATCCTCAGTAGATTCAATTCAACATCTTCCATACAAGTTAACCTCATCGAGCAAAGACTCTGACAAACAACCTCGAATAGGTCAAAAATCCTTAGCGGATTCGATTCAACCTCTTCCACACAAGTTAACGTCATCGAGCAAAGACTCTGGCAAACAACCTGGGTCAAAATTCTCGGATTCAATTCAACATCTTCCATACAGTTAACGTCATCGAGCAAAGACGACAAACAACCTGATAGGTCAAAATCCTCGGATTCAATTCAACCTCTTCCATACAGGTTAATGTCATCGGGTAACACTCTGACAAACAACCTCGGATAGGTCAAAATCCTCAGCGGATTCAATTCAACCTCTTCCGCACAGGTTAACATCATCGAGCAAAGACTCTGGCAAATAATCTCGGATAGGTCAAAAATCCTCAGCGGATTCAATTCAACATTTTCCATACAGGTTAACGTCATCGAGCAAAGATTCTGACAAACAACCTGATAGTCAAAATCCTCGGATTGATTCAACCTCTTCCACAGTTAACGCCATCGAGCAAATACTCGGCAAACAACCGGATAGTCAAAATCTCGCAAATTCAATTCAACCTCTTTCACAGTTGCGTCATCGAGCAAAGACTCAAACAACCTGATAGGTCAAAATCCTCCGGATTCAATTCAACCTCTTCCATACGTTAATGTCGCCGGGTAACACTCGACAAATGGAAGGGTCAAAATCCAGTTCAATTCAACATCTTCCACACGTGCGTCGCCGTAACACTCTAACAAACAACCTCGGATAGGTCAAAAATCCTCTGCGGATTCGATTCAATCTCTTCCACACAGGTTAACGTCATCGAGCAAAGACTCTGGCAAACAACCTCGGATAGGTCAAAAATCCTCAGCGGATTCGATCCAACCTCTTCCACACAGGTTAACGTCATCGAGCAAAGACTCTGACAAACAATCTCGGATAGGTCAAAAATCCTCAGCGGATTTAATTCAACCTCTTCCATACAGGTTAATGTCATCAGGTAACACTCTGACAAACAACCTCGGATGGGTCAAAATTCTCAACGGATTCAATTTAACCTCTTCCACGTTAACGTCGCCGTAACACTAACAAATAACCTCGGATAGGTCAAAATCCTGTTTCAATTCAACCTCCATACAGTTAATGTCGCCGAGCAAAGACTCGACAAACAACCTGATAGGTCAAAATCGGCGGATTCAATTCAATCTCTTCCATACAGGTTAATGTCGTACACTCGACAAACAACCTCGGATGGGTCAAAATCTCGGATTAATTCAATCTCTTCCACACAGTTAACGTCGCCGGGTAACACTCTAACAAATATCCTCGGATAGGTAAAAAATCCCTGGCCGGTCTTCCCGCTACGCGTCATCGCCACCGGATTCACCGCTGATTGCGATATCGACCACCCGTCGCCGCGCTAACGTCGTGGTCACCACTGCTACTACCATCAAGGGTCACCGCCGCCGACCATCGCCGACAATCTTCGTCGGTCACCACCATCATCGCCGGTCATCCCTGCTGACTACCGACGCCAGTCGCCACCATCGCCTTGCCACTGCACCACCCCGTCGCCATACATGGGGTCACCCGGATTCGTCGTCGGTCCGCCACATCGCCGGCAAACCTTCGCTACCACCATCTCCGTGGTCATCCCGCTGACTATCGATGCCGGTGCCACGGTCATTTACTGCCGATTCTGTGACCACCCGGTCACCGAACCATCAGAAGGTCCGCTGGCCATTACCATCGCTGTCCTGCCCGGCAGACCATCTGAAAATCTTCGCGGTCACCACCATCCGTCGGTCATCTCGCCACTATCGGCGCCAATCATGCTGACTATTGCCGATTCTGAGGACCCCTCGGCCAATATGCGGTCACCGCCGCATTCAGTCCCCGGTCCCTTCTGCTGACCATCTCGCATCTTGCGGTCACCACCGTATTCATCCTTGCCCATTCGCGTCAATTGCCGTCGACTCTGACCGCAGTTGCCGCATCGACCACCCCGTCGGCCGCCACAACCGTCGTGGTCACGCGCTGACTTGCAGTTCGGTCCCGCCGCCGACCTCGCGATCGGCCACCGCCATCTCATCGTCGGCCGGTCACCACCATCGTGGCGGTCATTCGCCATCGACTTCGCTCCACCGCTTCACCGTGCCCGATTCGCTTGAGCACCCGTCGGCGCATACCAGGTCGACGAGGCCAATTGACGCTTCTTTGAGGGAAAATCGAACGGCGTACGCGGGTCTTGATCGCCTCAAACCCGGACGGTCCGTGAGGCGGTTCGCTTCTTCGAGGTAAAACCAAACAACGGCGTAGTCGTGTGATCGCCCTCGACGGGCGGTCCGTGGCGGTTGGCGCCTCTTCGAGAAAATCGGAATAACGACGGATCTTGTGGGTCTTGATCGCCTCAAACCCGGACGGTCGTCGCGGTTGGCGCTCTTCGATGGAAAACCGGAACAACGACGTAAGTATCACAGGCCTTGATCGACTCCGAACGACCTTCTTTCAAGAAGAAAAGAAGGTGCCTTCTCCCGCTGTTTTATAGACCCCCAGGCAAATGGTTAAAACGCTAAGCTGAAGCCGTCAAAACTCATTCAGACCGGTCAAACATCCAGCCCGTCCGTATACATCGCCCTTCGGCTGCCAAAACATTTGTCGCAGCGCCAATCTGAGCTCATGGCGCAAAGCCTTGCGCCAATTAACCCTTATATTGTCGCCCGCATCAAGCTCGAGCGACATGCTAACGCCGGCCAGCTTGGCCCGCTGACCCATGGCCATGGTTCCTGCCGCCATGACCTTCCGCTTCCGCGCGACCCGCCCACGTCCATTCAGCGACCCGCGAGGCCAATCACGACTCGGCCAACCAGTTCCACGGTGCAGCCAGGGGCGCTTCATGTCGCCATGCCGTATCACCAAGCTCGCGCGCCCGCTTGCTCGTTGCACTGATGGTCCTTAACCTCGAAATTCGCACTGCGCATTTGCATTACTGTCGACTTCGTGGTAATATTATGCTCCATGAAGATCCGTTCTCTCAAAATGCGGTTAATGGATCCTCAAATTTCATGAAGAATTTGCTATTTTCAAGTATTTGACATATATTTTGGATGATTGAGATAATGTCATCCAAAAATAGAGGCAAATATGACACTTAAAATACTATTTTTGAAGCGAATCTTGATGTTAAAAGCAAGTCGATCAAGTTGAAACGTTGAGATCAAGCTCTTAAAATATCCTAAACTTTGGGATATCGCTTAAATCCTAAATAGCTCTCAAATATGAAGTGTTTATAGTCGTCGGCGTCTGGGTGGTTCCAACAAGCCAAAGATCTTACAATTCGACTTCATGAGCATTCAAATGCACAAAATACATCATATGATCAAGGGATCATTTTGAGCCGTCATGAAGTGGAGTGCGGGTTTTGCGTATATTCTGACGCCGCCAATCTATAAATACCCTTCTCTATGGGAGGCGGAAGAGTGAAGGAGAAGGGGCAAGCAAGAGAGGAGAGAGCTAGATCCTCCGGCATCGTCGCGCCGACGGTCAACCACCGCCATCGCCGCGATGATCCCTCGCCGTATTATTGTTGCGGTCATCATCACCACCACTATCGTCGATCATCGGCGCCAACATCATTGTCAACATCGTCGTCAACATTTGTCGCGTCGTATCGACATCGTCGTCAACATCGTCGTCAACTTTCGTCGGCGTCATCGCCGATTCGTCTCGTTATTACTAACATCATTGTTTCTCATATCTGATTCTAATCCGTCGGAAGATCTTTTCAAAACGGATATATAGTGGAAGTTTTCTTGCATGATTTTTCCTCTTTTGAGGTTTTCCATTAAAATTATGGAGTTTTATTGTTATTCTTTAAATACCTGCTTGAACTCCTAAAAGGCGTAAACTTTTCTCTGATTTTCTAACACGCAACAATAATAATTGAGTTATTTATTTTGGCAGAACTATCATTATAAAAGGTAATTGATAATTCTCATTTTAAAAACTTATTCTTAACGAAATTTTGAATAATATATGCTCATTCAATATACATAAGATATACAAGGCACGTGCACGTATATTTTATGACTTTTGCACATTTAACAAATACATTGAATATATATATATATATATATATATATATATATATATATATATATATATATATATATATATATATATATATATATATATAGATATTTCAAACTGTGGGCTCGTCTGTTTGGTCAAGGAAGCTGGGATTTTCATCCTTTTCCGTCTAAAACTCGTCGCTATAAATTATTAAAAATTCCAGCCGTGAACGCTAGAAGTTACTCTGTTCCTCTGGCTTTATCTTCCATTCGTTGAATTTGTTCGGTATAGGGAAAGAAATGGGACAGTTACTATGTCGCTTGCAAGTGGAACAATCAACTGTGACAATCAAAGAAACTTTTGGAAGGTTTGATGATGATGTTGATCCGCGTCCTTACGTTTTTACATGGGTTCTAGGACAAAAGCTGGCTGCCTACCTTTCAGTCAGTTCCAGACAGCTAGATCTTTCTTTTTTTCTTTTATCTTTTTTTTTTAAAGTTCATCCATAATAAAAACTGAGTTAGAGACTCACCGTCTCTTAGCTCAGTTGGTGCAGCGCAGCAAAACTCATCGGTAATCCCACCAGGAAAGGTCATCCAGGTAAAATCAGTAACATTGTGGGTGATGAATGTGGGCAGGAGAATTACGATAATATCCCCACCCACAAGATGGGTGGGGTGTTGGGTGGATACCCATTCCAAAAAAAAATTGAGTTAGAGGATTCTTTCTGTAGAAAAAAAGAAGAAGAAGAAAACTATCTACTAACATCTCCACAGATCAAACACGTTCCCATCAGCTTGATTTTCATTGTGGAACTAAATTAAAAGGAGGAAAATGTGTTTGTTACAGTTTAAATTTTAATTTTATAAAATTCATTACATTAACTTAAAGCAGATGATTGAGAGAATGATGATGTGCTCAATCTAGATCCTATGGTTCCATCATCCCGCTATCGTATTAGTATTTTAATCAGGATCGACCGATCGAAGGATCCCTAGCATGGGTTTACACGACCAAGTAATTCTTGTACACAGGTGGTGTTTGTTAAAGAGATAAGCTTAAGTTTACCCTGACAAGTTTTTCGATATACCCATGATTCACATCTCAAAATACAAAGTCATTTTAGCATACGCTCTGATCGATCATAATATAATGGTGTCATTTGATGGCAACCATCGAGGACTCTAATCGTAACTACATCATGTGGAACTCTTGGCCAAACTCTAGATAAAGGACACCGCGTCCTTAGCATGAGATTAATTGATAGTGAATATAGAAATACATTTGATTTGACTGTGAGCTACAAAAATTCACCACCAATCTCTTCGATGAAAAGAGTGTTTTAAAGGTCGGTGTAATTTTCAGAAGGCAGATGAGATAGTAGATAAGACACTACCCAAAGATTTCGTCCTCATTTGGTGAGGACTTTAGATCGTTCTGTGTTTCCTATAAAGCAAGCCCCTATAGTTAATTACCCTCCCAAGAAGTGAGAGAGAACTTTCGACAAGGCTAGTCGTTAGATCGCGATGCGATAGTAGCAAAGATGTAGAGTTTCAAAATTTAAGATATGAAATTTATCATTTCTTAAACCGATGGTTGGGGAAATGATGACGTGTCACTTCGTTCAGTTGCATTGCTAATGGTTTTGGACTCATTATTCTACTTAGTGGAGGAGGTAGTCGACCAAATTGACGAAGATCCTCATGACAACCATGGTTACGTTTCAAGAAATCTTTGTAGGCGCAGGATGTGTTTGTCTAAGGAGACAATCTTAAGTCTGTAGGCGGCGAAGGTTGTTTGCCCTATCAAGTATACCCACATGATTCACAACTCAAAGCGAGCCATTGGGAAGCATATAGGCTACAATCGTGATCATAATATAATGTAAGTGGCCAAACCACCGTCAGAGGACTCACAATAATGCTTGTTTCATCTGTGGAGCCTACTGGCCAAGCCACTAGTCATAGGACACGGGCCACGTCTTTACTAGCAAGAGATTAATTGAGAGTGAACATAGTAGAACACTTGATTTGACATTGTCTTCTTTATGAGCTAGAGTTTTCTTAGTTTGTCACCCCCGACAAACAGTTGCGGAAGGTGGATAGATTGAGTTTGGTTTAAGTTTTTAGTAATAGAGTTTCATTTGAACAGTTTTGGATTATTATTTGATTTGAGTTAATTTGATTTGAAAGATTGATTAATTTGAATATATTTAAGAGCTTTAGACCCTCTCGACTCTATTTAGTTACTAACAGAGGATTAGATTTACTGTGACCTGACAGAATCAGTTTCTCAGATATTTCACTGATTTAAAACTCTTGTTATAGATTTTTAAGTTTTGTTAACCTAGACCCAGTCATAAGACTAAACCAAGAAATAACCCGTGCAATATCCTCAAACACTTGAATTTCAGCATTCAACATTGTGTCTGGGCACATGCGGGTGTATTTAAGAATTTATGCAGTTTTAATTTCTAAATTATGAGATTGATTTCAGATTGCTACTTAATTTGATTTAAAAATTTGATTAATTTAAATATGTTTAAGAGCTTTAGATCATGTCAACTATGTTTAGCTACTAACAGAGGATTAGATCTACTATCACCTGACAGAATAAGTTTCTCAGATATTTCACTGATTTGAAACTCTTATTATAAATTTTAAGATTTTGTTAACCCAGACCCAGTCCTAACTAAGACTAAACCGGGAAGCAACCTGCGCAACATCCTCAGACACTTGAATTTAAGCATTCAGCATAGTTTCGGGGCACATGCGGATGTATAGTAATTTTAGGTAATTTTATTTTTGAATAATTTGAATATGTTTAAAAGTTGTAAATCCTGTCAACTCTGTTTAGCTGCTAACAGAGGATTAGATCTACTTTTAAAACTCTTATTATAGGTTTTTTTGGTTTTATTAACCCAGACCCAGTCTTAAGACTAAACCGGGAAGCAACCCGCGCAGCATTTTCAGACATTAAAATTCGCACTTGAAATCTCCATGTCCGAGCACATGCACGTATTTCTAGCATAGCTAATTTTATCTAATTAATGAAATCATTTACTTTGAAAAGCATAATTAAAATAAAATTCCTTAATTTTTTATCAAAGGGGCCCTATGATTTTTATAGATTTTGATTTAATATCGCTTTCTGTCTGCTTGTACAAAAAGTTACAGAATCGATGACAAAGAAGGCATTTTGATTTAGATTATAGTTTAAAATATTACTCGCACTTAGCTTATTTATTGAGTTTTTGCAATTCTCCCAACTTGATTATGCTCAATTTACATTAATTTTGATAAGTTATACCGATTTCAGTGTTTATTGCTTTAGACATACTCATTCTTATTAGTTAGCATAGTAATCACCTCCACATTCGTATAAGAATTATTAAACCCAATTTGGATTCATCCTTAGATTTTGAGTTTATTACAAGTTTGTTATGAGTTTGGCATTAGTCCCCCGAAAATTCCAATTAAAGCTTGCTTAATTTTCAAGAATTTACAAGAAAAGAGAACTCACTTTAACCGCTTCAGTTTAGGCCTTAGAGAATTGCAATTAGAGTTTGTGAGTTTAATATTAGCATCTCCCAATGTTTGTGAGTTTAATATTAGCCTCCCCCAAATTCCACCTAGATTTTAAATGAATATTCTATTATTTCCAAAATTTACTTTAAAGGCTCCCCTCCCCCTTTTTTCTTGTTTGACGCTTTTAGTTTAGAATTAGCTGCAGGTTTTCCTACTTAGCGTTCTTAAGTCAGCTAATTTTACCCTCTCCTTTTTCTAAGTCAAAAGATTTGATGAAATTTTGATAGCCTCCCGACATCATCCCCATGTAGGGGGCTGCATCAGGGGTGTTTTGGCCTAATCGGTGCATCCTGTTGAGCGTAGCAAGTGGTATCTTGCGACACCGTAGCCAATTTTCATCTCATCGTGCCCTGTTGAACACGACAAGGCCTTTAAACCTGAAAGAAGACAAATGCAATATATATTCATTCCCTCTCTTTTTATAAGTCTAAAATTTAGACAAAATTTTGGCAGCCTCCCGGCGTCATCCCCGTGTAGGGGGCTACTTCGGGGGTATTTTTGGCTTACTCGGTACACTCTGTTGAGCGTAGCGAGTGATGTCTTGTGATACCAGAGTCAATTTTTATCTCGTTGTGCCCTGTTGAGCACGACAAGGTCTTTAAACTTGAAAGAAGACATACAATGCAATATATATTTCTCCCCCTTTCCTTTTTTTCTAAGTCTGGAAATTAAACGAAATTTCGGTAGCATTTCATCTAGGGGGAGTGACATCTAACAAGTGGTGGCTTACTCGGTACGCCATGTTGAGCGTAGCGAGCAATGTCTTGTGACACCACATCCTATTTTTCATCTCGTCTCGCCCTGTTGAGCACCACGAGGTCTTCAAACCTGCAGAAAAATTACAAGCATATAAATACATTCACATTCATAAATCTCATATGTTTTGATGTATTTTTTGGCGCGCTGCAAGGCTAGACGAAGAAACGGGGTTAGGTAGGTAATTGGGAATGTAAGGCAAGGAGTGCGACGCTGAAATCGAAGAAAAAATTCACTTGTTGACGATATTCTTCCCCGATTTGTGGTGCAGAAAACGGACCAAAAAGGTTCTTAGCGGAGACAGGGATTACTGAAACGGGCGCAACAGCGTGGGAAGGAAGGTAAGGTAGGCTAGTGAGCTGTAGGAAGGATATCTTGTCACTGACCCTGATGGGTTAGTGGCTTTTAGGTCGAACAGCTAAAGCGGGTTGGTGGGCACGGGCCAAGAAGGAGTGCAGCGATTTTAGGCGATGGAGCACTCTGGGCGAGGCTGGTGGCGACAAAACCAGTGATGGTTGGATTGTCTGTGACGGCAGTGCTGTACATGAGCAGTCAGTCGATAAACGAGGAAGGGCGTCTTTGCCGGAGCCAGGCAGCGGTGAAGCGGACGCAGGGTCAGGTTCTGGGTCTAATGGCGTCTTGTATGTGATTGCTTCATGATTCAATCTTGTGATTGATAAGGATGGGTTGTTGCGAATTGGCTGAAAGAAGATCAGGCGAGCTGGTATCGGTGGAGAAGTCAGCTGCTGAGGACACAAGCATGAATAGTCAATACATAGGGAGTTGGAAGGCAAAATTCTGCCGGAGCAATGGCGCCGACGATGGGGTTTTTACGCAGAATGGAAGAAAATGGGAGAGAATTTTACCCTTTTTGTAGAGAGAGAATGCCGTGAAGAGAGGAGAAACTGCCAGAAATGGGAGAGAATGAGAGGGAAAGTGGTGAGAGTGGTTTCCTTTTTCAATTTTTTTTAAAAAAATGTTTTTGGCAGTTTTTTCAGAAAATTGAAAATATGAGGTGATGCAGGGCATCATCGTCACCGTCGTCGACGTCATCATCATAAAACTTAAATCCATGATTGGGCCTTTTGTTATAATTTAAGTTATGTATTATTGGGCTTTTATATATTTTCTATGTCTTGAACTTATATGTATTGGGCTATTCTTATATCATGGCCCATGAGCCATTATAGTAGGTATGACACTTTAGGTGTATTATTAGGCTTTTATATTTTATATGTCTTTAGCTTATATGTATTGGGCTATTCTTATGTCATAGCCCACGAGTCATTGTAGTAGGTATGACACTTTGGGTAGGTGTGGAATGAGTGGTAGGTTTGATAATGGTGGTAGGTTTGGTTGTAGGTGGTGATAGGTGTAGTTATGATGGTGTTAGGTTTGAGTTTGGAGTTAGGTTTGAGTATTCTTAACTCTCTCTTTCAATCCTATAAATAGGGAGACTCTTGTAATGCTTGGTACTTGAATTTGGAATAAAAGTTACCTTCTTAAATTTCTTTTACTATTCTTCTGTGTGTTTTCCTCTTGAGTGACGGACTACTTGAGTGTGTGAGCTCACAACCCTTAGAGATGGACTTTTAAGGAAGGAACACGATCTCCACAATGACAGACTGTTTGTAGAGGTCGAGTTCAACTTATTCCTGCTTCGTTGCTGGTTATTTTAAATCTGCTACAGGTTAGATCGTTCATAACTTTTTAGTTATTTCTTTGCACTTATAAGATTCAGATCTCTAGTGTGGTTAACATAACTTTAATCAAAATCTTTTCAACTTCACTAAATTCATAATATTGTGAATGTGTTCAATAGTAGTGTGCATTTATCATTACTCTTTCGTGAGGATTTAAGAATTATCGGTGTAATAAACAATATATCATAAAAAGCACCCGTGTCCTACATCATATTTGGTATCAAAGCAAGTATGTTTCTTTGGGAACATCTTGTTTAGTATTGAGTTTTATTTTTTCATTAGAGTAATCTTGCAATTCATTATTAAAAAAAATCATACAAAATTTTTATCTAATTAGAGCATTTACTTACTTTTAATCATGTCTTTGATTTCATTACATTGCATTTTTTTTAAAAAAAAATTAATTAAGTACTTACTTATATTAATATTTTTAAAAGAATATCATCATGTCAACTCGTAGTGGTCTTAGATATCAAGATCAATCCTTAGATGAAAAATATGATTCCTATGAATTTTTACTAGAAAAAATAGAAAAGCTTAGCCTTATGCACCAACAAACCTTTAATGAATTCCAAAAAAGATTTGAAGCCTTAGAACAAAAAGTTGGTAGGCTTACAACACATTCACCAGAAACTAACCCAATCCTAGAACACCAACTTGAAGAGAGAGAAAGTCATCATGTTGATCCCGTTCCTCTTCCTCTCCCTCCTCATCCACATTCTCCTATTAGACCCCGTTATCGCCCTAGGAACAACTTTAATGAATATCCTGAGTTTGATGAGGTACTTCCTCACCCACCTCATCGAATAGGAAGACAATTAAGACAAGATGAAGGTTATGCTCATTGAACTCCTTATGAGTATTATCCTCGACATTACGAAGAGCCATTATCTAATTTTGTTGCCCCGCGATGTACACTTAGAGAACCTAATGATGATGTTATTCGTAAGGTTAAAATTGATCCACTTACTTTTAATGGTTGACTTGATCCTAAAATTTTTCTTAGATTGGTTAGTAGACATGGACCAATATTTTGATTGGATGCCCATGTCAGAAGAAAGACAAGTTTGTTTTGCCTGTATGAAACTAACTAGTCATGCTATGACTTATTGGGTTAATCTCACATGAAAATATCAACGATTAGGACAACCACCTATTGCTTTTTGGGATGAGATGAAAGAAATTTTAAAGCAAAAATATGTACCATTAAATTTTCATGATCAACTTATGGATGAAATGACTATGCTTAAACAAGGATCTTTAACTGTTGTTGAGTATATGACACAATTTGATGAATTGATGACCCGTTGTGATGTTAGAGAAGATCACCGCATAACAATCTCTAAATTTAGATCTGGGTTACGAACTGATATTCATAATGAAATGATAACCCGAGAAATTTATTCTCTTGAGGATGCATTTCAAGTGGCGACTCAAGTTGAACAATATCTTAGATCACAACCTTATAAGCGATTCATAACTTCATCTACAAATAACTCTCAATTGCTTGTTAACCCTCCTACTTTAGTAGTTCCTAAAGGACCTAGTGAAATAAAAGGAAAAGCTTTAGCGGAAACATCTGGCTCTAAGACTTCTAGCATTACTTATTTTACATGTGGTAAAATTGGTCACTATGCAAGTACTTATGCTCGTTGAAACTTACACTTAAATTATGAAAATGAGGATTAAGAAAATGAAAATAATGATAATCAAATTGCAGTTGACCCTTGTGAAGAAGCTAGTGATGCAGAAGAAGCATTAGATGAGTCATATAAAGTTATCGTTGTGCGTTAGCAACCACCAACTAATATTGATTGATTGAGCACATCAATTTTCCACACTTATTTTAAGAGTGGTGAAAAGGCGTGTAAGTTAATCATTGATAGTGAGAGTTGCATGAATGTTATTGCTACCTCTGCTTTAGCTAGGATGAAGCTCACCCAAGAGACCCACCCACAGCCTTATAAGGTTGCTTGTGTAGATAAGACCTCTATCTCTATATCTCAACGTTGTCTTGTACCCATTTAATTAGGAGAATATAGTGATAAAATTTAGTGTGATGTTCTTCCGATGGATGTTGCTCATATACTTTTAGGTAGACCTTGGCTTTTTGATATGGATGTCACAAATTATGGGTGATCTAATACATATACTTTTAATTTTTAAGGTAAGAGAATTGTCTTAAACCCAGCTAAGCCTAAAGAGGTCACTCCACTTCAACCCCAAAATTCTTCTCCACCCATAGAAAAGAAATCCTACATATTATTAATAAACGCGTCAATTTCAACAAGAGATTAATGGGAATATCATTTTTGCATTAGTTGTTCTAACCTCTGAAAATCAACCTTGTGTTAAATCATTCTCATCTGAAGTACGTGAACTTTTATTAGAATATCAAGATATTTATCCTAAAGAACTTCCTAGTGAGCTTCCCCCATTAAGAATTATCCAACATGCCATAGAGCTAATTCCTGGATCATCACTCCCAAATTTGCCACATTATCGTATGAACCCAAATGAACATGCAGAGATAAAACGACAAGTTGAAGATTTATTATTAAAAGGGTTTATCAGGGAAAGTTTATCTCCATGCACAGTGCCTGCTCTTCTTACCCCAAAGAAAGATGGTACTTGGCGTATGTGTGTAGATAGTCGTGTTATAAATAAAATCACTGCTAAGTATAGGTTTCCCATACCTAGACTTGATGACATGTTAGATATGATGGTTGGATCAATAGTTTTCTCTAAAATTAATCTTAGAAGTGGATATCATCAAATTCATATGAGAGAAGGTGATGAATGGAAAATCGTATTCAAGACAAAAGATGGTTTGTATGAATGGCTAGTAATGCCTTTTGGATTGACTAATGCTCCAAGTACATTTATGCGAGTGATGACTCATATCTTACGGTCATTCATTGGAAAATTTTTAGTTTACTTTGATGATATTTTAATTTTTAGTCAAACTAAGAGCGATCATGAGAAACATTTACGACAAGTCTTTGAAGTGCCGAAAGATTATATGTTCACTTAAAAAAATGCTCATTTATGATATCTTCAGTAATCTTCTTAGGATTCATTGTTTCTTGTGATGACATCTCTAGATCCCGAAAAAATTAGAATATTCAAGAGTGGCCTACCCCAACCAATTCATGATATGCGTAGTTTTCATGGGTTAGCCACATTTTATCGAAGGTTTATTCTGGATTTAGCACTATTGTGGCCCATAACTCAATGTCTTAAAAAAGGAGACTTTGTTTGGACAAAGGCATTTCGATGCATTCTCTAAAATTAAAGAACTTTTAACAAGTCCAGATATTACAATTGCCGACAAAGTATTTGAGGTATCTGTGATGCTTTTGGGTTGGTATTGGAGGTGTTCTTAAACAAGAAGGTCATCCTATTGCTTTCTTTAGTGAAAAATTAAATGAAGCGTCAATGATATTCCACATATGATGCGTGAGTTGTATGCTACATCCAAACTTTAATGCTATTATTACATTATCTTCTTTCAATGAGAATTTATACTTTATTTTGATCACGAAGCGCTTAAAAATCTAAACACCCAAAAGAAACTTAGTTCTCGTCATGCGAAATGGGTTCAATTTATTCAATAATATACGTTTGTTCTTAAACATAAATCTGGTGTCGAGAACAAAGTTGCAGATGCCTTAAATAGAATATGTACATTATTAAATACCATGAGTATGAAGGTTGCTGGATTCGAAAAGGTTAAAGATGATTATCCTAATTGTAAAGATTTTCAACAAATTTTTGAATCTTTGAAATTTGAGGTTTCAATTAATAGTCAAGATTATCAAATACGAGATGGCTATCTCTTTCGTGGCACACAACTATATATCCCTGATTCATCACTTCAAAATTTTCTTATTGAAGAAATTCATTCAGGAGGTGTATCTGGTCATTTTGGTCGTGATAAGACAATAGCTATGATGGAGGATAGGCTCTTTTGGCCTAGTCTTAAGAAAGATGTTGCTCGTATCATTGCCCAATGTCGTACTTGCCAAGTAGCAAAAAGTGGGAAACAAAATTATGGTCTATACACACCACTCCCAATCCCCCACAAACCTTAGGAAGATCTTAGTATGGACTTCATCTTAGGATTACCTCGCACTGTACAATGTTTTGACTCTATCCTAGTAGTTGTTGACCGATTCTCTAAAATGGCACACTTCATTCCATGTTATAAGACATCAGATGCCTCACATATAGCAATAATTTTCTTCTGTGAGATAGTTCGCTTACATGGACTATCTAAGACAATTGTGTCTGATCATGATGTAAAGTTTATGAGCTAATTTTGAAAAACTTTATGGAAAAAGCTTGGCATAAAACTCTTACTTTTTACAGCTTACCACTCTCAAACAGATGGACAAACTAAAGTTGTTAATAGAAGCTTAGGAAATTTACTTAGGTGTCTAATAACTGATCATACTACTAGTTGGGACCTAGTTCTTCCTACTAGAGTTTGCTTATAGCTCAATTAATAGGTCAACCGCATGAGTCCTTTTCATATTGTAACTAGTTATGATCCAAGAAAACTAATTGATCTTGTTGAATTTCCGTAAAATATAGGTCTGCATCTTCATTTGCACACAAAGCATGCATGATTTACATCGTGAAATTCAACAAAAACTTACTCTGAGTTATGATAAATATAGAGCTAATGTTGATGCACATAGATGATATGCAAAATTTAATGAGAGAGATTTGGTTCTTGTTAAAGTTAGACCTGAGAGATTTCCAACGGGAACTCTTAAGAAATTAACTCTCAAGAGATCTGGTCCTTATAAAGTTGTAAGGAGATAAATGATAATGCTTATGAAATAGATCTTCCAATGAATGCTGAAATTTCTCTAATATTCAATGTATCAGATTTAACATTATACCAAGGGCAAGCCACGGATAACACTATTCCCTCGTAAATAGTACATGCGTGTTCATACACCGACTCTATATCATCTCACGCTTAAGATCACATCGTCCAGATCAAATTTTAGAAGACTAGATTATCATCACATCTGATGGAGGCACTCAAAGGTTTCTCGTTCATTGGAAAGGTCTTTCTCCACTTGAAGATTCATGGCTTGCATTTGATGAGTTACATCAACTAGACTCATAATTATTACAAGAGTACTTGGATTTTCATTCTCCAGAGGAGACTCCTTTAAAGTCGGTCGAGGGCATCATCATCACCGTCATCGATCATCATAAAGCTTAAATCCATGATTGGGCCTTTTGTTATAATTTAAGTTATGTATTATTGGGCTTTTATATTTTCTATGTCTTGAACTTATATGTATTGGGCTATTCTTATATCATGGCTCATGAGTCATTATAGTAGGTATGACACTTTGGGTGTATTATTGGGCTTTTATATTTTGTATGTCTTGAGTTTATATGTATTGGGCTATTATTATGTCATGACCCATGAGTCATTGTAATAGGTATGACACTTTGGGTAGGTATGGAATGAGTGGTAGGTTTGGTTATAGGTGGTGGTAGGTGTAGTTATGATGGTGTTAGGTTTGAGTTTGGAGTTAGGTTTGAGTATTCTTAATTCTCTCTTTCAATCCTATAAATAGGGAGACTCTTGTAATGCTTGGTACTTGAATTTGGAATAAAAGTTACCTTCTTAAATTTCTTTTACTATTCTTCTGCGTGTTTTTCTCTTAAGTGACGGACTACTTAAGTGTGTGAGCTCACAACCCTTAGAAAAGAACTTCTAAGAAAGGAACACGATCTTCACAACGATGGACTGTTTGTAGAGGTCGACTTCAACTTTTTCCTACTTCGATGCTGGTTATTTTAAATCTGCTACAGGTTAGATCGTTCATAACTTTTCAGTTATTTATTTACACTTATAAGATTCAGATCTCTAGTGTGGTTAACATAACTTTAATCAAAATCTTTTCAACTTCACTAAATTCATAATATTGTGAATGTGCTCAATAGTAGTGTGCATTTATTATTACTCTTTCATGAGGATTTAAGAATTATCGGTGTAATAAACAACATATCATAAAAAGCACACGTGTCCTACATCAGGAGGGAAATGGGTGAGCAAGGGGGTAATTTAGAAATTTTTAAATTAATTTTAAATTAATTTAAATTATTTTAATTTGGATTTTGCACTAGTAAATACACATAGTCAATATATATATATATATATATATATATATATATATATATATATATATATATATATATATATATATATATATATATATATATATATATATACCCTGGTTATTACGACGCAATGGAAATGTCCGTTTAGCTGGTTTGATCGTTGGTCAAGTCAATTTCAAATGTGCGCTTTCGCGCCGATTTTTTTCAGATTTCGTGAGTAAATGAGCCTTATTTGATAGATTTCAGCATTTTGAAGCCAATGACGTGATCAATTTTGAGAACGGAGGTCGTTTGATCCTCGTCGGTAGCTCCTGACCTCGATATACATGCAGACGCATTGACGACTCGAGCGCTTAATCGGTTGCTCATCAAGTCGTACAATATTTATATCCTGACCAATTTCAACATTTTGAATGCGATGACGGAGTCCGTTCATTGATCAGAGATCATTTGAGTTTATTTTGGTGATGTCTAGTGCATTTCAGACTCGATTTGCGTGCTATCACTTCAAATCACTTGATATTTGCACAGACTTGTCTAAATTGAGCGAAAATAGTCTCATTTGATAGATTTTGATGTTTCGAAGCTAAAGTTGTGATCAGTTTCGTAAACGGAGATCATCTGTATATCGTCGTAGCTTCTCGACTCCGATATATGTGTTGACACATTGATAGCTTGAGCGCTTAATCGATTGATCGTTTGATTTTATAATATTTATATTCTGATCGATGACGGTGAAGTCTGTTTATCGATCGAAAGTCATTCGACCATTTTCGGTGACGTCCATTGCATTTTGAGCCCCGATTTATGCACTATCGCTTCTGAAGTCCGTCGAATTAGACATGTGGGCTTGACTCGACTTATGGCACGTATTTGGAGGTCAACATTGACATTGGCTCTTTTGTGAACTATAGTTTTCTTAATTCATCACATTCAACAAACATTTGTGGAAGGTGGATTGAATGGAGTTTACTTTAAATATTTAAGGATTGAATTTCATTTAACTATTAATAGCTTAGTGATATATTAGATTTCATATTTGAATTGATACTCAATTTAAGTTAATTTAATTTAAAATTAAAATTATATTTTTGATGGAAGTATCCCCTCCAGTTGAAATCTTCATTCATCACGGCCATCATCGGAGTAGTTAATTGATTAATTTGAATATATTTGAAAACTTTAGATATTATCAACTCGGTTTAATTCCTAACAGAGGATCAGATCTTTAGGTTAAAGCTCATAGTTATATTTCATAACTTTGCAACTGAATATCTTTTGTGTTTCAATAAATGTATTTATATTTTGAAAATTCAACAGTTAGTTCATTTAAATATTTATATTTTTGATATATAATTATGAAGTTGTAATATATTCTCAAATACAAACTAATTTCTAAATTTATTTGTTTTTAACCAGTGCAACATCCTCAGTCACTTAAATTCAAACATTCAATATTGTGTCGATCCCATGCGGGTATTTTTGGCTTAAATAATTTCATCCAACTAATAAAATTATTGATTTTGAAAATCATACTTGAAATACAAATTTTCTAATCTTTGGATTGAAGGAAGCGCCATAATTTATGCAAAAATTTAATTTATTATCACATTCTGTTTGCTTGTACAAAAAATTACAGATTCGGTGGCGAATTGTGGAGTGAAATTAGGTTTACATTTGCACTTAAGATCTTGGTATCTTTGCTTGCATTAAACTTATTTGTTGAATCTCTAAATTTGAATAGTTGATTCATGTTCATTAATGAACAATCAAAATTTTGTGAGATTCACTTAAGTTGCTTCACCTATTTTAACTTGTTTGATACAAGCCAAAGCATAACTCATTCGTTCATTAAAAAACCCTTCTTATATTGGTTAACAAACTATTTGGGTTTACCAAATATCTTTGTTCGTACTTCTTAATTAGAAAGTACTATGAGTTTCATTTTAAAGCTCTCTTTTTATGACTTTTACCTATTAGATGTGCTATTTATCAATTTCACCATTAAGTGGATTAGATATAGTGTAAATCCTTTTATGAATTTCATCTGGATGCCATTAATTTTGAAGATAAACACTTAAATATATCACAAGTCTCATTGTATTTCAAATTCGATTTTAAATGCAAGATCCAAATAGTTCTTTTAAAGGCTACATTCATGAGTGGTTATGAGTTGCCTAATTGAATTTGTGCTTGTAAGAAAGCTACCAAATTTCTTGCACACTTTATTCTCAATTTGAAATTTGACATTTAGATTTACCACCAATCATTGGTCATTTGATATTCAATTGAAATCCTTACTTCATTTGACATCAAATGTGATTATTCAAGTGTTTAATTAATATTATTCATATTGATTACTTATTCATGAATTTAACACTTTGAATATTCAAAGAGAAGCCTTTTTCACATAAGAAGACTTCAAATCCAACATGGATTTATTTTTAATTTCACATCAAGTTTTATATTTATTTAATAACTAGACTTCAGATTTATCATGAGTCCCTTATGAGTTTAGTATTAGCCTCCTCAAGTTTCAATTAATGTTTAGTTTTGAGAAATTTGAGAGAAAGAGAACTCACTTTATCATGGAATCTCTTGTGTCCCATATTGATTCTTTCCATCTTTATAAATAAGGCTAAGGAGAGGATCTTTGCATTTCATTCTATTTGCTTGAATAAATGTTTTGAGATCATTAAAGAGAGGCAGAAGAATTATGGCTCAAAGCTTGGGTGAACCTTCAACTTGCTTAAACTTTTTTTTTGTAAATACGCTTCATTTTTTTTCCTTTTTATTTATTATTTATTTTCATATTTATCATGCATTATTTTTTATTTTATTTAAGTTTAGATGATTTTCATTTAAATTTATTTAAGTCTCGAATTTTAGTCTAAATTTTTCATCTGAGTACAACATCTAATTTGCTTGTCAGATGGAGTTGATGTTTTGAGACACCTCGGTCAATTTTCATCTCGTCACACCCTGATAAGCGTAATAAGACCTTCAAACTTTCATAAAAACAAACATACGCATATACATAAAATTTTCACACACATATTTACAAATCTTGAAATTATATCTCCACAAATTATATCTTGAAATTATGATTTCTGTTTTGGAGGAAGGGAGGGGTTTGATATGAGAATAGCTGCCCAACTAGGAGTTTGGCCTGTTACAAGTACAAGAGGAATTCATATTTCAGATTTGCCGAAATTTGATTTCATATTTCGGATTTGCTGAAATTTCTATTTCAGATTTCAGGTTTACTGAAATCAATTGGATTTCTTGTGGGATTAGCAGGCAAGAAAAAGTCTTGTTGCGTGCTAGAAAACCAGTTGCGGTAAAGTAAAAGTTTTCGCCTTAACTTCTTTAGAGTCCAAAGACACACAGGTTTTAAAGACAATAAAACTCCATAATTTTACGTGGAAAACCTCAAAAGAGGGAAAAATCACTAGCTAAAAGTTTCCACTATGTATCTATTTGAGTACAAGATCTTCCCGATACGGATTACATGTATGAGAAATGGACAGCGATTCTAGTAATAGACAATGTTGATGGCGAAGTTGACGACGATGTTGAAGACGAAGTTGACGACGATGTTGACGACGATGTTGACGCTGATGACTGACGATAGTGGTCGGTGATGATAACCGGCAACAATGGTCGACGACGGCGAGGATCAGCGGTGGGCTCGTCGAGACGCTCGATTTGACTATAAAATCTTCATATTTGAGAGCTATTTAGGGATTTAACTGATATCCCAAAGTTTCCAAGGATATTTTAAGAGCTTGATCTCGACCAGTTTCAACTTCGGATCAGCTTGCTTTTAACATCAAGATTCGTGCTTCGACAAATAGTATTTTAAGTGTCATATCAGTTCCTATTTTTGGATGACATTATCTCAATCATCCAAAAATATATGTCAAATACTTGAAAATAGCAAATTCTTCAATGAAATTTGAGGGTCCATTAACTGCACATTTCGAGAGAATAGATCTCCATAGGAGCGCAATATTATGACTACGGAAGTTGATGCAGGGCCGTAAATGCATGTAGGTCTGCGCGGGTGTGAGATTTCGAGGTTACGGACCCATCATGCGAGCAGGAGCTTCATGGCTGATGCGTGAAGCGCCAGCTGGCGCACGTAGGATGGCACATGGCGGGGCCAGCGGTATATGGCCGTATGCGTAATCGAACGCGGTCAGCGGCCAGTCAGCGAATCGGATCTGGCAGAATTGTGACGATCATGGGCTATGGGCGGATCAGTTCCGGGCTGAGCAATTGGCGAACGAGCAGCGGTTGTAATGGCGGGGAAGGCTGGCCCGGGTTAACGAAATCGTTCAGTTACCTGGGTCAGGTTCGCCATGACAATCGGCGGCGAGGCAGCGGTCGCGACCGTGGAGGATCGGGAGTCGGTCGGAGGTTTAAGCGCCGTGGGTTTGGCTGCGAATACATGCATGATATGCATGGCAGATATGGGGCGGATATGGTGGCCGACCTCCGTGGCGGGCACGCTTATTGGCCCGAATGACGATTTTTGACGGTTTCGAGCGGTTTTCAGCGATTTTGGGCAATTTTTTACCCTTTTGCCCCTAGAAGGGGTCTATAAAAACCCCCCTAGGGCCAAGGGAGAAGGCACCTTCTTTCTTCTTGAAAGAAGGTCGAGTCGATCGAGCCCGCCTACCGTCGTTATTCGGTTTTCCCTCGAAGAGGTGTCAACGACCGGCGGACCGTCCGGGTTTGAGGCGATCAAGACCCGATGTACCGTTGTTCCGCTTTTCCCTCGAAGAGCGTCAGCGACGGACCGTCAGGTTTGAGGCGACCAAGACCCACGGTACTACGTCGTTGTTCCGGTTTTCCCTCGAAGAGGCATCAACCTCGTCGGACCGTCCGGGTTTGGAATCAGACGGGGTTGGATGCTCGGCGATGGGGCGACGACGTAGTCGGCGATGGTGAATGACGGTGGTGGCGAGAATAACCGGACGATGGTGGTGGCGGCGATGGTCGGTGGCGTGACGGAGATTGTCAGCGATGGTCAGCAGCGATGGCCATTCTGATGGTCAGCAGTGGTAGCCGGCTATAATGGTTGGGCCAAGCGGGTGTCAGCAGCGGTAGCGGCAGTTGTCGGCTTAGCGCATGGTCAGCGATGGTGGCCTATAGTGGTTAGCGGCCGAGTGGTCGCAGCGATGCTTAGCGGCAGTAGTCAAGTGGCAGCAACGTTAGTAGTCAGCGGATGAATGAAGCAACGATGGTGGTAACCAGCAAAATTACCGGCAATGGTCGTGCGGTGGCCGCGATGGTTGTGACGATGACATTCTGATGGTTAGCGGCCGGGGGGTGTCAGCGGCGATGGTGATTTTGACTATCGAGGTTGTTTGTCGAGTGTGACTTCGATGGCGTGCTATGGAAGAGGTTGAATTGAATCCGCTAAGGATTTTTGACCTATCCGAGGTTGTTTGTCAGAGTGTGACTCGATGATGTTAACCTGTATGGAAGAGGTTGAATTGAATCTGTTGAGAATTTTTGACCTATCCGAGGTTGTTTGTCAGGGTGTTACCCGATGACGTTAACCTGTATGGAAGAGGTCGTGGGAAGTCCACCAAGGACCTTTTGACCTATCCGAGGTTGTTTGTCAGGGTGTTACCCGATGACGTTAACCTGTATGGAAGAGGTCCGATCAAGTCTCCTTGGGATTGATCATGCCCGGTTGAGATACAATGTGAGTTGTATATCCCTCAAGTGGGAGGATTAAATGAAGAAGAAATAAGCTTATAAGGAAAAACCATAAACTCATTACTTTAATAATGTTGGTGATACAATATTATCATAAGATAACTTAACAAAAGGGACGAGATACATTTTTAGAGAGAGTTAACAAAGGACAAGAGATGGAGAGGAAAGGACAAACGGAATAAATTAAAGATTACAATATTTATACACCAATGATTACATATAACACTTTTCAGAGACCCTCCATATTTCAAGTTTTAAGGAATATTTTTTCCTATGGATCGTTGGTCATAGCTTGACAGTTGGTCATCTAATAATGAAGTGGGGAGCAGGTCATTTACAGGCAAAACCCTCTGAGGTACTTCTTTATCTTGAAGATTAAAATTCGATGTTGGAGGTCAGAAGGCGTGGTTGAGCTTGTTTGAGGTAACATGATTGTCTTTTTGTTGATTTCACGACCACTCCAACCCCAATGGAAGTTTGAAATTTTATCTTAAAATGAGGTACCGAGTAAGACAGAAGATTGATTGGAGGGTCTTCCAAATATAGCATTGTATCTTTTGACTTGACCACTATGAATTGAACCGTGAGTGACTTGTTGAGAAATTCTCCGAGAACAACGGGAAGGGTGATTATCCCCTCCACTCGTACAGGGTGATTATCAAACCCATATAATGGTCCTGCAGCGGGTTGAAGTTTTTCCTTAACCAGACCCATGCTAAGAAAGGTGGAGTAAAATAGAACATCAACGGAACTCCCATTATCAATTAAAATTCTCTTAACAACATAACAGGGGTCACCAATCCCCGCACTGATGACAAGAGGATCTTGATGTGGAACTTGGACTCCTTCCAATTCTGACTTATTAAAAGTGATGGGATGATTAATACAAGCTTTTTTTTAACTCTAGCTCTTCAAAGGCAATGATGAAGACTTGATTAGATAGTAGTAGCCCACTTGCAATCGTTTCAATTTCTCCAATTATTTGGCGACTATTATGTTGTTTCTGTGATGATTGTCCCGGTTGCCCCCCCAGTTGGAGCTATGTTTGCTTGAGTTGGTTGATTTTGCACAAATTGACGCAGATATCCATGTTGAATAAGCCTCTCAATCTCTTCTTTAAGTTGTTTACACCTCTAGTATGTCCCGACTTGATGGAATATTGCTCTTATTTTTACGAAGTTGATTTGATGGATGCGCCACTTAATGGTCTCTTCATCTCGAATGGCCATCAAGACATTAACACGAGATGTATTCAGTGGCGTGTATTCCAATCATTGATGTGAGGGTCGTGGGGGGAAATCACGACTGCCTTGTTGCTTCTTCTGATGGGATTGTTGATCTGTGTTTTCTAGAGCACTCTTACGTTTTCCTGTGAATTGCTCAAATTGTTTGTGATGGGCAATAATAGCCTCATCAGTAGAGATTTGTGCTTCCACACGATGAACCAAGTCGGCATATGAGCGGACCGTGTCTCGCATTAGTGACGAGTAAAAAGGCCCTGGACAGAGTCTTCCAAGGAAAATTCCTCTTAATAGTTCAGGGTCTACTCCAGGTATTTGGCGAGCTTCTAAGGAGAACCTCTGGAAGTATTCCTTAAGTGATTCACCCTCATTCTAACGAATGCCGAGAGAGATGAGAGGAATCTTTAATGATCCTCCTGTTTGCAATGAACTGTTCCACAAAAATCTTGGCGAGTTCGTCAAAGGTATGGATGGATCCCCTTGGAAGGGAGTAGAACCAAGTGAGCTTGTCCGAGGGTAATGCTTGGAAAGACGACAAAGCGGTGGCGAGCTCGTTGGATATGCATGATAGTTACGTAATGGTCGATGTGTTCATGTGGTCACCCCATCGTATGAATCAATGTTGAGCTTGAAACCAACGAATAGGATGTTGAAGAATAGCTTATAAAGGTGAGATTCTCATAGCGGTGAGGGGAAAATGATTTCTATCTTGGAGATGAAATTTGTCTTACATTAAGCGTCGTAATTCTGCACGTATAACATGACGAGTGGGGTCAAGATGACGAGAATATGTTACCAATAGTGGATTAGATGGGTTGGCACGTGATGGATGAGTAGAAGCTGGCGGTGTCGAGGAGATTAGCATCACGTGCAGAGCGGAGGAACTTCATCGTGGAGATTAGCATTTTGACCTCCGCTGATCGATCTTGGGGAGATGTGTGTTTGCAGCGGTAGTGCGTTGTGTTCCTCGCAAAAGTCGGATCATCTCATTTTGAGACTCTTCCATTGGCGCACGATCTTCTAAAGAGATTCCGCGCCTTCACCAGCATGATCACACCTATCGAGGGAAGTGAAGGTTAGTCCTTGGTTCAAGGATTGGTTTTGAGTGGCGAGTTGGGCGAGGCTCGTTATTACAGTCTGGCGTCATTGGCCATGGCGGGTTTTCACATAAATTGTGATTGAGGGGTTCTCATCCACACGTAAGCGCTGCGTCTTTAGAAGTTGTGATAGAGTAAAGTTTGCTTAGCTTCTTTGGAAAGTCCAAAGCACACATGTATTTAAAAGCGAACAATAAAACTCTAGAATTTTATATGGAAAACCTCAAAAGAGGGAAAAACCACGCCTGGCAGTAAAAAAACTTCTATGTATACATTTGAGTATAAGATCTTCCGATCGAGATTATATAATTGTATATGAAATGGACAACGATTCTTAGTAATAGTATGTTGGCGATGATGTTAATGACGTTGACGATGATGATCTTGATGACGATAGTGGTCGGTGATGACCGGCAATGATAACGGCGCGAGGATCGGTGGCGGTGATGGTGTGGCCGTGGCGGTGGTTGGCCGGCGTCAGTGGCGGCGATTATGCTTGGAGGATCTTTAGAGCTCTCTCTCTCGCACCTCCTTCTCCTTCACGCCCCTCCCATGAGGAATGAGTATTTATAGATTGGAGGAGTGCTCAATACATACATACAAAATCGAACCCTCTCCATCGATGGCTCATGATGATTCCCTTGATCATATGATGTATTTTGTGTATTTGAATGCTCAAAGTCGAATTATAAGATCTTTCTTGTTGGAACCGTCGAGGCCGATTGACTATAAACACTTCATATTTGAGAGCTATTTAGGGATTTAACTGATATCCTAAAGTTTTCAAAGATATTTTAAGAGCTTGATCTCGACCAGTTTCAACTTCGGATCAGTTTATTTTTAACATCAAAATTCGTGCTTCGACAAATAATATTTTAAGTGACATATCAAATCTTGAATGCAGAGAAAGATCGGAGGTTTATGGTTGTGCTGGGCAGAACAAAAAAAGAAGAACGAACCGAGTCAAAAAAGAAGAAGAGAGGAAGTCGAGAGTAACCTACCTGATGGGTGGAGATGCCTCTCGGTTGCCCTCCTTTACGCAAAGGGAAGGCCAGCGAAGTGTATAGGGCTTACAATTTGACTTGGTTGGCGATGTGAGGAGGGATGCTTGTGGCTTGCAGGATGACGTGAGAGAACGAGTGAGAACTGAGAGAGGAGGGGCGAATGCGGCTTCAAGGAACGAAGAGCCCGTGCGGTTTTCATTTTTTTTTTTCTTAAGGGGAACGAACGAGAATGCTCGCTTGAGGATGCAAGGGAGACGGGCGTGGGATCGTTCGCTTGCGGTTGAGGGAGATCACGTGTGCTCTTGCTTGCAGTTCCTTGCGGTTCCTTGCGGTTGAGGGAGACGGAACGAAGAGGGGGAAGAGAGGAAGCCTCGGCTTCCTCTGCCGGGTTCGCGTGCAATCCAGCTCGGGTCATGCGGTTTTTGGAGTTAGCCGTGAATAGAGGAATTAGGGCCGGTTAGGATTAGATAGGATATACACATTGTTAATTAATCTTTTTTTTTATTTAATTAACCTCAATATAGATTTTACGGTGACATTATTATATAGTTAATATATACATTAATTTTAGATTATTCTAATGTTTCACACGGTGTAACCGTTTCACGATGGTTTCGGTTTAAGTCGGCGAGTGGAGTCAATTTTTAAAACACACATTGTCGCGATCGACATTCGCGTAAACTTCCTAAACGGATCTTATTTGGTAGGTTTCAACGCGTTTGAAAGCTAACGGCCTTGTCAATTTTACGAAGGTGTTTCGTATCGAATCTCGATATCTCGTTAATTTTGCTCGATCTAATTGATTTCTGATTGGATTGTGCAAATATTTATATTCGATCAATTTACATTTAAATGCGATGGTAAAGTCTTCGTCGTCGGAGATCATTTAATTTGATGATGTAAGACATTTTCATTTCCGATTCGATTATTATATCCAAGTTCTTTTAAATTTGACTTTATGACTTTCAACTCATGTAGCATATACGGAGAACAACACAGTTGTTGCAGGCTACTATTGCCTTCTACAAGCTGAGCAATACGAGAGAACAATTCATTCATATGTTTTAGCATTCCCTGCTAATGTTCCCGGGACTTTAGCTAAGGATGTCATGAACATGGTTTTGATTACTAAATACTTTGTGACACCATGAAGGAGATAGGTGGCTCTTCAAGGTCTTCTGCTGTGTTCGTCTCACGTGGTTCAGGAGCTGTAAAAGATGTCACCGCACAGTTCAGAGATGGTCTCCTACAGGGAAATGCTTTTCTCTAAGGAGTTAGGATTTGATTGAGGTTTCTTATCAGTTTGAGTATTGAAGTTCTAATCAAATTAGATTCATTTGCAGGTCTGAAATTTTTTTTTAGAGGTTTGAATTGTAGTGATGTTTCTTTTGTTTTATATTAGTGTTGTGATGTATTTTGATACTGATTTTTATGAAAAGTCTACTTGTGATTAAAATAAAATGCTTTATGAAGATGTCTTATCCACCAAAAGAAGCTTCTATTGTTGACCAAAGCGTCTGAACGCAGTTATGGATTAGTATCACGTTGCTTTATGGTTCTACGTCTCTAGAAATCCCTGAGATGCCACAGATCTGCCCTTCTTTTTATTTTTTATGAAATTTTCAAAAGGTCAAAAACATCTAATTTGTTGAATCTTAATTTGAAGATGAAACCTAACCTTTCACAGGTTCTTTGGCTTTGGCTTTGCTGAATAGGTAAGAATATCTAACACCTACAGGCTACAGTTAATTCTTTTGTTTACTCAAATTTTAAAAAAAAAAACCTTTCAGAATATTATTTTCTACATCATATGAAAAATATACATATTTTTTTTTCAGGCCAAAAGATTTTATTTTTTTGCTTTACAATGCAAAAAATAATTTACATGTTTTGTAATAGACGATCATTATAGTCTTGTACATATAATGAAATGATTTTGAGCTTAAAAAAAAAAAAAAAAAAGCTAACTAGTCATCAATACAATTGTTCACCTGTAATATATCATGGTCTGATTAATCAAATTAATATATGAACTTGAATAATGATTCATAAAATCATTGATTTTTGAATCATCGTAAACCATTCGATAATATTTTTGAGCTTCCAAAATCTAAGTTGCACTATTGCCTAATTATTAATAAGTTGTTTAATTATCCCAAACTATGCTTAGAGAATTTGGAGAACTTGATAATCAAATGACAAAATTGAAATTAGAGTGCTCACCCAATAATTTTGTATTAGAGTAGAATCTATCTTGCTTACTAGGATCAACAGTTCGTCATATAAATAGGCATAATTTATTAGATATGTGAAAATTATAATACTTCATATTTAATCTATTGCCAGAAAAGAATGAAATGAAAATACATTTCTTCCTCTTTTACTTCGATAAATACATATAATCTCATGATCGAAGGAAAGAAAAATAAATAAGATTATGAGAAGTGATATGACACTTAAAATACTACTAGTCGAAGCACGAATTTTGATGTCAAAAACAAGTTGATCCTAAGTTGAAACTAGCTGAGATCAAGCACTTAAAATATCATTGAAAACTTTGGGATATCAGTTAAATCCCTAAATAGCTCTTAAACATAGAGTGTTTATATTCAAATAGAGCGGCTTGATGAGCCGAATCTAACAAGTCTAAGATCTCATAATTCTGACTTCATTTGAGCATTCAAATACTTAAAATACATCAAATGATCAAAAAAATCATTTTGAGTCGTCCGATGGAGTGGAGTGGTTCAGATTTTGCATATATTTATAGAAATGACACTTTAAATATAAACTCATTCTTCACATGAGGGAGCCCGCAAAGAGAGAGAGAGCTCTAAAGCTTAAAATCCTTCAAGCATAATCGTGCCACCACTCGACGGTCGCCGACCACCCCCGTTGGTTGTCAACCGCACGCCGCCGTCGGCCGCCTACGATCCTCATCGTCGTCAATCTTCTTTCGTCCACCGCATGACGCTCGCCGTCAACCATCGTCGCCGGTCGTAGTCGCCGACCATCGACGCCGACTACCATCGTCGGTCACCGCTACCGACCATCGCCGGTCATCACCACGACGACCTTCATCGTCGGTCGGACCCACCGTTTCACCATCATCTACTACAGCAATTGTTTACAACGAGCGTGACTATATAACTTGTTGTTGTCGATTCGATTCTCATTGTCGCCCTTCTTATAATCATCGTTATCGGAAACTTTACTCTGAAACGATACATAGTGGAAGATTTTCTTGGCTAGGCCACGTAATTTTCCCTCTTCTGAGTTTTTCACGTAAAATTCTATAGTTTTCTTATTAATTCCTCAAACATTATGTGTTGATTCGCAAAAGCTAAGGTGCAAATTTTTATTCTACCGCAACTGGTTTTCTAGCACGCAATAGTTTAGCGCCGTATGTGGAAAGAAAAACCCATCAATCATAATTTTTGTGAACACCCGCATCATGACCAATAGGCGCAATACTCATAACAACGGGCCCGCTCCAACTCGTCACTCGAAACCAATCCTTGAACCAAGGGCCGCCAGCTCACTTCCCCCTGATAGATGTGACCCTGTCAGTGAAGGTGCAACAGGAATCTCTTTAGAAGATCGTGTGCACCGAATGGAAAAATCTTAAAATGAGATGATCTGACTTTTACGAGGAACATGACAGTCACTACCGCGACAAACACATCTCCCCCAAGATCGATCATTAGCCAGGGGAGGTCAAAATGCTAAAGCGGGGCCTTCATCGCCAGTTCCTCGCTTCCGGACCGTGATCGATCTCCCTTGACACTTCGTTCTACTCATCAATCACGCAGCGCTCAGTAGCTAATCCACCAATTATTGCTAGTAGCTTGGCACATTCTCGTCTTGTTGACTCCACCCATCACGTTATACGTGCAGAATTACAATGCTTAATGCAAGATGAATTTTACCTTAAAGAATGAAATCATCCTCCCCCTCACCACAATTATGAGGAGTCCTCACCATTAGCTGAAGCTATTCTTCAACATCCTATTCCCGTAGGTTTCAAGCTTCCGAGCATTGATTCCTATGATGAAGCAACCGACCCATATGAACACATCGATCATTATAGAATCATCTGCATATCCGATGAGCTCCTGACACACTACTTTTTCAAGTTTTTCTAGTTATCCTTAAGGGTCAGGCCCGCACTTGGTTCTACTCCCTTCCAAGGGGATCAATCCATACCTTTGACGAACTCACCAAAATTTTTGTAGAACAGTTCATTGCAAACTGGAGGATCATAAAAGATTCTTCCCATCTCTCTAGCATTCGTCAAAAGGAGGGTGCTTCACTTAAGGAATACTTCCAAAGGTTCTCCTTAGAAACTCGCCAAATACCTGGAGTAGACCTTGAACTATTAAGAGGAGTTTTCCTTGGAGGGCTCCATCCGGGGACTTTTACTCATCACTAATGCGAGATACGGTCCGCTCATATGTCGACTTGGTTTATCGTATGGAAGCACGAATTTCTATCGATGAGGCTATTAATGCCCATCGCAAACAATTTGAACAATCTATAGGAAAACGTAAGAGCACCCCAGGGAATGCGGACCGACAATCCCATCAAAAGAAGCAACAAGGCAGTCGTGATCTCCCTCCACGGCCCTCACATCAACGACGTGAACCACGACCAGAAAAGGAATACACACCGTTGAACACATCTCGTGTTAACATCTTGATGGTTATTCGAGATGAAGAAACCATCAAGTGACCACATCCACTGAAACCAAATTCAGGAAATCAGGAGCAATATTGTCACTTCCATCAAAGTCGTGGACATACTATTGAGGTATGCAAATAACTCAAAGAAGAAATTAAGAGGCTCATTCAACAAGGATATCTACGTCAATTTGTGAAGAATCAATCGACTCAAATAAACATAACTCCAACTGGGGAGCAACCAGGACAATCATAACAGAAACAACAGAATAGTCATCAAACAGTTGGGAAAATTGAAACAATCGCAGGAGGACCGATACTATCTAATCGAGTTCTCATTACCACCTCTGAAGAGCCAGAGTAAAAGAAATCTCGTATTGATCATTCCATCGCTTTTAATGACTCGGACTTAGAAGGAGTCCATATTCCTTATCAAGATCCACTTGTCATCAGTGCAGGGATCAGTGACTCATGCTATAATGTTAAGAGAATTTTGATTGACAATGGGAGCTCTATTGATGTCTTATTTTACTCCACATTCCTTGGCATGGGATTGGTTAGGGAAAAGCTCCAACCCACTATAGGACCATTATACGGGTTTGATAATCGCCCTATGCGAGTAGAGGGGACAATCACCCTTCCTATTGTCCTCGGAGAATTCCCTCAATAAGTGACTCATTCAATCCAATTCATAGTGGTCAAGTCAGATTCAGCATATAACGTTATCTTTGGAAGGCTCCTCCAATCAATTTTCAGTGTCATCCCTTCAGTGTCTCATCTTAAGATGAAATTTCCAACCCCCGTTGGGGTTGGGCTGGTCTATGAAAATCAACAGATAGCACAATCATGCTACCTCAGACAAGCTCAACCACGCCCTTCTGTGACCTTCAGCATCGAAGATTTAATTTTTGAGATGAAGAAGTACGCCAGGAAGCTTCACTTGTAGAATACTTTCTCTCTATTGCATTATCAGATGACCAACCACTACAAATAGTGCAAGTGGGATCTCCGCTCTCAGAAGAACAAAGGGAAAATACATAGACTTCTTGCACAGAAATCAAGACATCTTTGCTTGGAGTCCGACGGATATGCCAGGGGTCGACCTTAACGTGATCATGAGCTCCCTCAAAATTGATCCAACATTCAAACCGATCATCCAAAAGAAGCAAAGTTTTGCACCTGATCGCCTCCAGGCTATTGAACAAGAAGTTAATAAGCTACTAGAAGCAGGATTCATACGAGAGGTACATTACACTACATGGCTAGCAAATGTTGTCATGGTTAAGAAAACAAATGGAACATGGAGAATGTGTATTGATTACACTGACCTTAACAAAGCTTTCCTAAAAGATATTTTTCCTCTTCCTCGAATTGATCAATTGGTCGATGCTACGTTTACACATCAAATGCTCAGTTTTTTGGATGTTTACTCTGGTTACAACCAAATAAAAATGGACCCAACGGATGAAGAAGCCACAATATTTCAAGCATATAATGGTTTATACTGTTACCAAGTTATACCATTTGGGTTAAAAAATCCTGGCGCTACCTTTCAACGCCTTATGAATAAGATTTTTAAAGACCTATTAGGTTGCACAATGGACGTATATGTGGATGACATGTTAGTAAAAATCTTGGAAGAATCACAACATATTTCTGACTTAGAAATATGCTTTAACCTTATTTGACATTATAACATGCGACTTAACTCAACCAAGTGTGCTTTTGGGGTTATGTTAGGAAAATTTTTTTGGGTTTATGGTAACCCACCATGGGATAGAGGCCAATCCCGAGAAAATCAAAGCTCTCAAAGATATGACTCCTCCGAAGAATATTAAAGAAGTTTAACATTTGAATGGACGAATTGCTGTCTTATCCCATTCCTAGCTCATTCTGGGGATAAATACTTACCATTCTTTAAAATATTAAAGGGAGCAAAAAATAATAATTTTCAATGGACTGATGAATGTCGTCTACTTTTAGCAACTAAGGAGTATTTAGCATCTCCACCCTACTATCCAAGCCTATTCAAGGAGAGATATTATACTTATATATCTCTTCCACGCGTTAAGCTCAATTTTAGTGCGAGAAGAAAATGAGATACAACGACTAATTTACTATGTCAGCAAAATTCTCTCTGATATAGAAAGTCGTTATCCACTGGCAGATAAGGTGGCTCTGGCTTTAATTTTCTCAGCGTGAAAATTACGTCCATACTTCTAAGCTCACACTATCAGCGTTTACACTCATTTACCATTATGGGTCATTCTATAGAAACCAGAGGCATCTTGGAGGTTAATTAAATGGTCTGTAGAATTAGGAGAGTTTGATATCCATTTCCTACCTCGGCCTGATATAAAGTCTCAAATACTCGCAGACTTTATAGTGGAATGCCTTGCAACTCCAAATGAGCTATCTACACGCATTTCATCTCCTCAATGGACCCTCTATGTTGATGGAGCTTCAAGAAATCTTGGTCTTGAGCAGAATCTTACTTATTCCAGCGAATACCTTAGAGTATGAACTTCACCTAAAATTTCACCTTAAATAATGATGAATATGAGGCTCTCATTGCAGGGTTGAGACTCGTCATCGATTGTGAAGCTCAAGACTTAGTGATCCACACTAACTCTCAGCTTGTCACCTCCCAGGTTGAGAGAAACTTTAATACTCATAATCCTCAGCTGGCGTAATACTTCAACTTAGTAAAGTCACTTCTTGCCCATTTTAAGACACATCAAATCATTCACATACTGCGAGAGAAGAATACTCGAGTTGATGCTCTGGCTAAGATTGCTATATCTGCTACTGGAGATCTATTTAAGAGAAGGCATGTTGAAGAAATATATTTTCCTAGTATCCAAGGGTCATGGGTAATACAAGCAATTAATGAGATAAAGAAACTTTTGTGGATGGACCTCATCTTATCTTTTCTACAAGAAGGGACCATTCCTGAAGACCCAACTGCTGCAACTCATCTCTGAAGATAAGCTTCAAACTTTATTATTATCGGAGGTGAACTATACAAAAGAGCTTTTTCTGGGTCATACCTCAAATGCCTCTCACCATCAAAAGCCGATTATGCATTAAGAGAGGTTCACTCAGGGATATGTGGAGAACACCTAGGAGGAAGGGCACTAGCCCTTAAAATTATAAGGCAAGGGTTCTATTGGCCTATGATGAAACAAGATGCCTTAGAGTTCATAAAAAAATGTGCAAGTTGTCAGTTGCACTCTAACCTCTCTCACATGCCGAATACAAAGCTCTCATCTCTTCAAAGCCCATGGCCTTTTGCTCAGTGGGGAATTGATATCATGGGACCTTTTCTGATAGTATCAGGGCAACAAAAGTTTATCATTTTTGTCATCGATTACTTCAGGGTAGAAGCCAAATCACTCGCTAAAATTATGGAGGTAAATGCTAAATAATTTATTTGAAAAAATATAGTATGTCGATTCGGTCTTCCTACAAAGATCATCACTGACAATGGAACCCAATTTACTAGAAAAGTCTTTAATCCTTCTACGAAGATCTTCAAATTCAGCTGCTACATACGGCTGTAGCACATCCTCAAACTAACGGACAGACTAAAGCTACCAACAGGACTATACTCAAAGGACTAAAAACACGTCTTGAGAAGGCTGGGGGCAATGGGTTGATGAGCTTTCTAATGTTCTTTGGACTTACCACACTATATCGTGAACCCCGACTGGTGAGACACCATATAACTTGTGTTTTAACATAGAAGATATTATACCAATAGATATCAGAGTTCCAAGTCCAAGAGTTCAATTATTCGATCATGATGGTAATGAAGAAAAACTCCGATAGCACCTGGACCTAATCCCCAAAACTCGTGACATGACCCTACTTTAGACTGCACCCTATCACCAAAGGATAGCTCGTCATTTCAATAAAAGAGTAAAATCTCATCCCATATCTGTCGGTTACTTGGTCCTGTGAAGTCTCGAAGCTCCAGGCAAAGGCCCTCAACGCAATAAACTCTCACCTCTTTAGGATGACCCATATGTAGTTATAGCAATGGTCAAGCCAAGAACATTCAAGCTTAAGGATCCAGAGGGAAAAACTTTACCTCAAACTTGGAACACTGAGAATCTTCAAAAATATTATCAGTAATTCCTACTGCATAATTATTGCAACTTTTATTTTGTCTCGTTTGTCATTTCCTCTTCAAACTCATATCTATATTAAAATCATCTTATGATTATATCACCGACCTTATCAGAGAAATGAATTTATAGCCTTTTCTTTCAAGCTTGTTGCATATAAATAATCTCCTTCATTTAATCCTTCCACTTGAGAAATGCGCAACTCACGTTGTATCTCAGTCGGGGCATGAACAATCCCAAGGGGACTTGATCGAACCTTTTTGGTATAGGTAAGAAGTCAAGTAACACTCTGACTAATGCCTAGGATAGGTCAAAAAGTCCTTGGTGGACATTTCACGACCTCTTCCACACAGGTAAGAAGTCAAGTAACACTTTGGTTAATACCTAGAATAGGTCAAAAGGTCCTTGGTGGACATCCCACGACCTCTTCCATACATGTAAGACGTCAAATAATATTTGACTAATACTTAGGATAGGCTAAAAGGTCCTTGGTGGACTTCCCACGGCCACATCCGTACAGGTTAGCGTCGTCGAATAATCTTCTGACCAATCACCTCGGATAGGTAAAAATAAAACAAGAGCATATCACCCAAAAAAAAATTTTTTTTTTGGCAGCACTAACATGATGATATAAGGAAGAATCAAAATTTCGATGCAAAATAATAACAATACATAGATAAAAAAATGTATCCTCAAGTGATACTACATGATATCAATGTCCTCCTCACCACTAGGAGATGCTCCCCTGAACTCACTCTCGACTCCTTCATCTCCTGAATCTGGCGAAGGGTCTTCAGATACTTGGCTAGGAGATAGATTCTCAATACTAGCTCTAATTTTACCATGTACTAAGCAGATTCCTTTTAGGAACCCTCGGATGAAGCCCTCCTCTAAACATTGGGGCTCCAAGTCCTTATCTTCAATATCAAGAATATGATTATGAGCTTCCTGGACATGGTCTTCAATAGTATCATGATAAGCTAGGGAGTTCTTAAAGTCTTCCACTTCCTTCATGGAGATTTCATTTGCTTTCGCTTTTGAAATTATAAGCTCCTTCTCATAAAGATGATCTTGTAATGCTTTCTTCTCCAGTTTGAGAGCTTTCTTCTCTGCTGCAAGTGCCTTGAGTCTTTTCTCTTTCTAGCGAGTCTCCACCCTCACCTCAATTAGCTCATCATGAGTGCGCTCCACCTCCAGACGTTAGAGAGAAAGAGAAGTCGACATGTTCGCTAGCTCAGTTCTATACCCGCTTAGCTGATCCTCCAAAGTCACCACTTCTTTGGCCTTAACACTCATCTTTTGCTCATACTCGCCTTACAGATATTTTACTTTCACAAATTCAGTATTCCACTCATCTAGAGCGACACCCAAATGAGCCATCAGCCCTAATGTTTGAGCTACCTACAAAAAAAATTATCACAAATGTTACATAAAGAAAAAAGGAAAAGAAGAAAAGAAGGAGGAAGAGAAGACAACATACTAATTCATCTGCTCATTGATGTCCAGTGCATAAATATTTTAATACCTCTTCAGGAATGTGCGGCTTCGAGAAATGAACTCCCCCATTATGGGTTGAAATAGCTAAAATCTCAGAGGCCAACTGGGGGCGAACATCTTCTCCGCAGATATTTGACGTAGTCACTTCGGCATGGCGCTATCGTGGGCTTCTTGAAACATTGTTACCACCGTGATTTCATAATGGGCTTCTTGAAAAAACCCTATGAATATGAGGAGACCTTTCATCACCCTTACTTGACATCTTCAGTGGAAGGGCATGAGATCTCCCTGCCTGGATGGAAATGCCAACCTTGAACATTCTATCTTCAACTATATATTTGCCAATGTGATGTAACTCATGTTGTAAGCTTCCTGCATTAGGAATATTAAGAGTTGCTAAGATTTCATTCTCTTCAATCAGCAATGGATCTGGAAGGTCATTCAATCTTCCCCATCTCTCAAGGAGGCCCCACTCATTTTTCATAAAAAAGAATATATTAGACAAATTTCTAGATAGATCCCATGCTAAAAATTTTATCCAATTCTTTATAGCCCGATATGAAACACGTCCCTGAGCATCACATGTGAATCTACACATTCAGCACAAATATTTGATGTTCAAAGCAACACCACGCTCTTTAAAGAAGACAACCAAACCAACGATGATCACTAAAGCTTGAAATAAAAATTGTGACAAAGCTACCCTACATATTTTAAAGATCTTAATCAACTCGGGAGCCAAAGGGAATCATGGTCTCGCATGAAGAATCATCTCAGAAACAGTAAAGTATCCTGACGGAGGTGAACAGGCACGATCAGACTTTTTGGCAACAATAGCCACCAACTCATTAGGGAAGTGAAATTTCCTGTGGAACACCATTAAATTATCTGATGTGATAGTGGATGGTATATCGTCTGTAGCTGTCATGCTATGGGTTCTCTTCTGGCCATCACCCTGTAAAAATACATAATAAAAAAATAAAGAGAGAGAGAGAAATAATAAAAATCTGAAAATTTTGTGAAGCAACTCACTCACCTCAATACTTGGGCATATCCTTTTCTGACTCTATCGCTCATAGACAGTTGGGATAAATTTTTTTGCCTACGATCTGATGAAAAGGATACGCATACATATGAGTTCACAAAAAAAGAAGAAGTTATTCCTCTAAGGATGACGAAATTACGCCAAACTTTACGTCGCTTGAATGACGGTTCTAACTAACGCTTCCCCGCCATCTTAGCAGTTATCAACTGTTGAACTATCCATTGAAGCTTCAAGAAATCCAATTTCCTATAAGAAGTAGGAACTACGAGCCTTGATCGCCTCTGAACTCAATCGGTCCAGCGAGGACAGTTGACACCTCTTTCAAGGGAAAACTGGAGCCTCGCCGTATGAACTACGGGCCTTGATCGCCTCCGAACCCGGTCGGTCTGACAAGGACAGTTGACACCTCTTTCGAGGGAAAATTGGAGCCTCGCTGTATGAACTACGGACCTTGATCACCTCTGAACTCGGTTGGTCCGATGAGGACAGTTGACACCTCTTTCAAGGGAAAACTGGAGCCTCGCCGTATGAACTACGGGCCTTGATCGCCTCCGAACCTGGTTGGTCCGACGAGGATAGTTGCGTCTCTTTCAAGAGAAAATCGGAGGATCTTCGTATGAACTATGGGCCTTGATTGCCTCCGAATGACCTTCTCTTAAGAAGAAGAGAAAAACTAGAGCATATTAAGTGTGTGCCTTCTCCCTTAGCCCTAGGGGGGTTTTTATAGACCCTTATAGGGGCAACAAAGTAAAAAATCATAGAAAAACTGTAAAAAATGGGTGAAAATCAAAGAAAATGGACCAAAATGAAAAAAAAACCCTTCATGATTTTGCGCATGGGCGACAGACTAATCGCTGCGCACATGCGACCGCGGCCATGACCGCAGCGTGCATCCATGCGCTCACCATGCCCGCCTCGGCGCCTCGAAGGCGTGAAAAGTGGTCAGACATAGCATCGCTGCGTTGCATCCCGCATGTACCAGACATATCCATACCCTCTTTTGTGATCATAATCTTGTGTTCCCATGAAGATCTATTCTCTCAAAATGTATGGTTAATGGACCCGCAAATTTCATTAAAGAATTTGCTATTTTCAAGTATTTGGCGTATATATTTTTGGATGATTGAGATAATGTCATCCAAAAATAGGGGCAACTGATATGACACTTAAAATACTACTAGTCAAAGCACGAATCTTGATGTCAAAAGCAAGTTGATCCTAAGTTAAAACTAGCCGAGATCAAGCACTTAAAATATCATTGGAAACTTTGGGATATCAGTTAAATCCCTAAATAGCTCTTAAACATGGAGTGTTTATAGTCAAATCGAGCATCTTGATGAGCCGGATCTATCAAGCCCAAGATCTTATAATTCTAACTTCATTTTAACATTCAAATACTTAAAATACATCAAATGATCAAAGGAATCATTTTGAGCCGTCCAATGGAGTGGAGTGATTCGGATTTTGCATGTATTTACAAAAATTCCACTCCTCTAATCTATAAATAGCCCATCATTCTTCACATGAGGGGAGCCCAAGAAAAAGAGAGGAGAGAGCTCTAAAACTTGAAAATCCTCCAAGCATCGTGTTACCACTGACGGCCGCCACCCCATTGGTCGCCAACCACGACCGCCACCACTGCCGCCACCACTACCGATCCTCATCGTCATCAATCTTCATCGTCGGTCATCACAACCGACCACTGTCGCCGGCCATCGTCGCTGTCAACCATCATCGCCAACCACCGACGCTGGTCACCGCCGCCGACTGTCATCGTCAATCACCGCCATCGACTAGTCATCACCACGATGACCTTCATCGTCAGTCGCTGACCCCTGCTGTTCACCATCATCTACTACCACTAGCAATTGTTATAACCTGAACGTGACTATATAGTTGTTGTTTGATTCTGAGATTCCCATTGTCAGCCCTTCTCATATACAATTCTGTAATCCCGTTATCGGGAAACTTTTGTACTCTAAAATAAATACATAGTGGAAGACTTTTATTGGGCTAGGCCCCATGGTTTTTCCCTCTTTTTGAGGTTTTTCATGTAAAAAATTCTGGAATTTTCTTATTAATTCCTCAAACATCTATGTGTTTGTTGGATTCCACAACAAAGTTAAGGTGCAAATTTTTATTCTACCACAACTAATTTTCTAGCACGCAATAAGAAGAAACATAATCTCTTATATTTTCTTATTAATAGTTACCATTATCATTGATGCCTATATTGACTATGAAGTATCACTTAATCTAATTAAGTTTCATTTGCCCACATATATTAGAATCACTTAGTTAGCTTATACCTTATGCTTTCAATAAATTATTTTATATTGATTAAATTATAATAAATAATAATAGTAAGTATAATAATAATTTAACATTTGATCCATCATATATCAGATAATAAATAATTTAAAAATTATTTTTATTGATTAGTGCGGATATAATGAGACAACTCACCATCCTTGAGTACTTTATCAGTAAAAATATTATGTGCAAAGTCCAGATGTAGTTCTGCATCTGGATGTCAATCAAAATTAGACATGTGTCCACTCTTAACATACTATTTTTTAACTTCACCATGCGATAACGATAGGACCAGATGCTGTTACCGTGATGGAGACCCGACTCGGCTCGTTAAGTTGATGGGATTGCACTTATTGGACAATGTTTTTGCACTCGTTGCTGGATGCCATTTCAGATTCCGTGCCTGGGAGAAATTTAAATGTCCATGATATAAATAAATTTAGGGCACTCAAACAAAGAAGCATTTTTAAAATTTTTCAGATGAATTGGAGAGAAGACAAGCAAAAATCTTTCATTTCAATTGATAAAAAAACTGTGAAGATGGATATGGTGACCAATTAAGCGAATGATGACATAAACATGAAAGCATCGGTAAATTTCATATAGAGTTTTATATATATAGTTATTTTGAAACACTTACTAATCTTCTTTAAAATTCTTTTTAAATAAGAAACAATTTCATATACTATTTTCTGTTTTTTCTAGGAGGATTTGAGTGATTTTAGAACAGTTTCCATGTATACACTCTGTACACTTTGGACTGTACACCATTTTTTATTTTAAATCGCTTGGGGACTTTCTATATCCTTTCTAAATGCTATTATAGGCAGGTTTGAGTTCTTTTCAGGAGGCTTTTGGTGATTTTGGAGCAGTTTTTTATTTGTACACTCTAGAGTGTACACCCTTTTTTAATTTTACACCACTAGGGGGACATTCTATATCATTTCTAAATGCTATTATAGGTTTCTTTCAGTTCTTTCTAGGAGAATTTTGGTGATTTTGTAGCATTTCTTTGGAGTGTATACTCTGGAGTGTACACATTTTTTTTATTTTAAACCACTGGGGGACTGCTAATATCTCTTCTAAATGTTAATATAAGCTGGTTTGAGTTTTCTTTAGGATGATTTGGATAATTTTAGAGCAGTTTTTCATGTGTACACTCTGAAGTGGACACCCTATTTTTAAATTAAACCATTATGAGACTGCCTATATCCCTTCTAAATGCTATTATAAGCTGCTTTGAGTTCTTTCCTGGAGGATTTAGGTGATTTTGGAGTAGTTTTCCTTGTGTATGTTCTGTACACTCTAGAGTGTACACTTTTTTTTATCTTTAAGCACTATAAGACATCGAATTATAGATCTCAATGGTGATATATGCTGTATGAAATGCCTTTCAACAGGATTTTAGTATTTTTTTTATCAATTTTTCAGAGTGTACACTATGTACACTCTAGAGTGTACACCCTGGAGTGTACAGCCTTTTTTATTTTTAACCACTGAGGAACCTTATATCTCTTGTAAATGCTATTATAAGCTACTTCAGGTTCTTTTTGGGAGGATTTTGGTGATTTTGGAATAATTTTTCATGTGTACACTCTAGAGCGTATACTTTTTTTTTAAATTTTTAAGGTACTACGGGACTTTCTATATCCTTTCTAAATGCTATTATAGGTTGCTTTGAGTTCTTTCCAGGAGAATTTTGGTGATTTTGGAGACTCACACTCTGTATACTTTAGAGTGTACACTCTGTACACTCTTTTTTATTTTAAACTTTTGGGGGACTGCTTATATCCCTTTTTTAAAAAATTAAATCACTAGGAGACTATTGACCTCACTTTTGGAGTGAGTTCTCAACTTCCTCATTATAGATCTAGGACTCTTATAGACACTAAGAGTTCCTTAGTCTTAAGACAATTCTAGTGATTAGGTGAACACTTAACCTAAGCTTAGAGACTTAAAATGATTAGTCATAGGGATAGGTCATGCCTTAGGGGCTTAGGGAGATTTGCTTACCCTATAGCCTAAACTGAACCTATGTTTTCTTTCTCAAATCAAACCTCAGATTCATGCCAAATCCAAACCAAATTTCCAAGTTCATAATCAATCCCATGATCAAATCCAAGCTCAAAATTCTCCATAAACCTTATGATTGAATTCCATGGTCTTAACCTTAGCCAAATTCAATTCAATTCCAATTCCATTGATCTTTTCCAAGATCTATTCAATCCCTCAATCATTTAACAAATCCAAATCCAAACTCAATTCTAAATGATTAAAATCCAAAATCAAATCCAAGTTCCAAAATTCCTCCTAAGCCATATGACCCGCTCTCATAAGCTTAACCAAAATCCCCTTTAAACAAAATCAAAATCAATTGATTTCTTTATAAACCAGTTATTATTTCATTTATATTCACAAATATAAATGAAATCCACACTCAAATGATCAAAACTAAATCAAACTAAATCAAACTAAATCAAACCAAACCAAAACCCTTCTTAAGCCATATGGACCTACCTCCATGAATTTAACCAAATCTTAACCCAAATCAATCCAAAATCAATTGGTTACTTTACAAATCAATTATTCATTCATTTATTTCCATAAATATAAATGAAACCCACCTTCTAATGACAAAAAAGAAATCAAACTAAATTACATTTCTCCTAAGCCCTTTTAACCTACATCCATGAACTTGGTCAAATTTGCTTCCAAATCACTACAAACTTAAGTGATTTTCTTATGAATCATTCATATCTTCATTTACATTAATAAATATAAATGAAATATAAATCCAAATGGTCGAAACCAAATCCAAAATAAAAGCAAAACACAATTTACACCCTTTAAGACAATTTATTGGACTTAACCAAAATTTACCTAAACCAAGCCAAATCAATGGATTTTCTTTTGAATCAATCGTTCCTTCAAGTATCTATCCAAATAGAAATGAAACCATAATTATATAACCAAATTGAAATCCACACAAGTCAAGCCCAATTTAGCCCTTTTGGCTTAAAATTTCTAAATGAACCAAAACTTATCATAGCCCAAATTGATTGCAGTTAGATTTATATTTCAATCCTAAGCTCATATATAAATCCAACTAAATCATAATCAAGCCAAAACCAATTCAATTAACCCCTTTAGGTCCACTTGTCCCAAAGTGGCCTAAAGAACCCATTTGAATCAAGTTCCAATCCAACCCAAATTGGATTGGACCAATGCCATCCAAGCCTCATACCATAATCATTTATCACCCTAGGATGATCAATTTCCTTGAATTGGGTCAAACCAAGTCAACTTGGTCATTTGACCAAGTCAACTTTTAGCTCAAATGAAACCTAAACTAGCCAAAACTCGCCATACATCAAATCAATTGAAACCATTGATTCACACCAACCCATTATCAAGGATTAAACATGACTTGACCCTCAATTAAGCCAAAACAAGTCCAATTTTCCATTTAACCTATGTTGACCCAAATTGGCTTAAAAGCCTAAAGTGAGTCAAAACATAATACAACCTAAATTGATTGCAACCAATGGCTCAAGTTCATTCCAAATTTATTATTGAACTTGACCAAAGCCATAATTAAGCCCAATTTGACTAATTGGTCAACTTGATCCAACATAGCCCAAATTGACCTAAAGGGTAAAATTGGCCAAAATACAAATTAAATCCAAATTGATTCGAACCAAAGCATACAATTACTTTCAATCAACCAATTGAACATGAACCAACACCTAACTTAACCCAATTTGGTCAATTTGGTTAAATGGGTCAACTAAATTGGTCAACTTGACCTATTTGACCCATTTGATTCCAAATGAACCAAAATCAAACCAAGGCTAAGTTAATTAAAACCACTAGAACCAAAACTCTCCAAATCATAATTTGAACATAACCCAAGCCTTGGTTTGACCTAATTTGACCAATTGGTCAACCTAACCCAACATGCCCCAAATTGAACCCATATGACCCAATTGAGCTAAAACCCATAAAACCAACCCATGCGACTCTCGAGGCTGAACTAACCTGACCCAAACTCATCCTAGGTCAGCCCAAAATCAGCCTAAACTCATTTGGAGCCAAGTCCAATCAAAATCCTTCATGGATCGTCTCCCACATTGGATTCTTTTCTCTAATGGAAAATTCCACCCTCCTCTCATCCTTAGTAGCCATCAAACTTCCAAATGGGGGATCACTTAAGTCACATAGCCCACCCTAAGTGAGCTAAGCTTTCCATGGACCAAAGGGAGGTGAGCTAACTGACCTCCCTCCCAAACCGTGAACCAAAGGATCATGGGAGAAACCACCAGCCCATATCAAGCCTTAAGGCACCTCCCACTCCTTCCTCCAACCAAACCAAGTCCCATGGACTCTATTGAGACCCCTCCAGCGATCTAACAATGGCTGGCCGACTGAAAAATGGGAGGCAATCCCGTCCATCCACCTCAGCCGATTAAGTGGTATTCCCCCACAATTCTCACAAAAAATCACACCATTCGATTTGTGAGAGCTCTCCCAAGAGTGAAACAAAATTCCCTAACACCTCCTAATGCATTTCCAAGCCTTCCCACTTCAGATTTTCCTCTCCCGTTGTAACCAAAATAGGGGAGCTCAATCCGGATCCAAGCTTGCTTATTTCTCAACCAAACTTTAATTCCTCTTACACACACCTTCTACGCATGTCGTCGAAGCCATCTAAATTATTTCCCAAGCTCCAAAGCTGCCAGAGGAGGGACTTCGATCAAGACCGAAGCTCAAAAGATTAATTCTTGGCCTTCTGAACAATCCGGGTGGAACCAATCCAATTGCTGCTCAATAAGGCCTTATCTCTACTAGGCGAAGCTACCCCCATCGATCCCACCACTAGTCTTGAACTCTGGTGAGGAAATTTCTCAAAACTGTAGATATAGAAAATTTTATGTGGAACTTTTTAAATAAAATTTGCTTGTAAGCTCATCTTAGCCATTGGATCCTTGTGGATCCCTCGCGCGAAGGTGTGGATTGATTTTGGAGTGAATCCGAGCTTGGGTGAGCTCGAATCGAGCGATCCATGGTGGACATGCTCCGTTGTTCATCACTCGTAGGAAGAAGGATCATGAGCCTTCCATTTCATGTGAAGGGAATGGATGGCTCGCATCAAATCATGCTAGATTTCCTCTACTTTCTCCCTTTATGCCATGTGATTAATCTACACCTTCCGATTCGAGAATGGACGACAGAGATCAATATCGCATCCGCCGCAAACTAACTCAGTGTAAGAATTTGATAACTTAAATAGTCAATCCCGTGGCGCCACGTGGAAATCACGCCGCGTCAGCGTGCCACGTGGCGCCAACGAGATTAGGCTTAATTAAGGCTAATTAAATGAATTTTAAGGCTGAAACTTTTATAACTAATTGTAAAAAAATCTAAAAAAATATAAATAATGGTTCATTTTAAAGAACTTTAGAGGGGAATCTATTAAAATTATCCTTGATTAATTTTGAATAGTAATTTTGGCTTAATTAAGATTTAATCAAAAATTTAATTAGCCTAATTACTCCCTAATTAATTAACTAATCAATTTCAAACTTTTTGAGAATGTTTAGGGGGATGACCTATGCCTATCCTATTTTTCTTAGAATTTATTGGTTGATTATTTGGAGAAATTGATTGTTTAAGCCCTAATTATATTCTTAACCTAATTAAGTAATAATTAAGCATGTAAATAGTAATTAATCAACAAATTAGACCCCTTAATCACTATTTAATAGTGGAGAGACTTAGGGATTTGGATTGGAGCATTCTTCCTATTCTTTCCCCTAAGTTTTCATCTCTTTTCAACAAAATGCTAATTAAAGATTAATTAACTAATTGATGACTTAATTAGTTAAATTGAAACTCAAATCATGCCAAATCATGTTTAATTAAGTAAGAGGCTTATGGAATTAGGTTGGTATCTCTTTCCAAACTTTTTTTCTTTTAAGCCCATTTCATTTCAAAGGATAATCAATTAAATTTAGTAATTAAGAAAAGAAGAATGGATTAATGGATTAATGATGTGCTTAATTAAATTAAAAGGGTAATTAAATCTGATTTCTCTTAATTGAGTCATGGGTAGAGATTTAGGTGTTTATTAGCCTAAAGAGTTTTAATGAAATTATGATTTGCCCATATGTGTGGGAGAGTCATAAAAGTAATTAAGTTTCTTAAGCTTAATTAACCATTATTTATGAGCCAAATAAAATAGGCCCTTTCATTTCATATGACCTTTGCTAATTTACTTTTCAATTCATTTGCATATTACATTGACTCATAATTATTTGGGTAATTACCTTAAGGTAACATAGGTCAGGGTTAATTAATTGATTTGATTCATATCTCAATTTTATCAATCCATAAAATCAACTTAATTACCTCTCATTAAATCAAATTAACTTACAAACATGGGAATAAGATTAGGATTAACAAACCTTCTTCTCACATTTCCTAAATCAAATCAAATATGAGAGTAAAAGTAACATTAAAAAGATTTAGTTTGGTTTAAGTAATGTCATTTAGTATGATTATCCTTAGAAATTAGTTGGCTTGAATAAAATTATATTCTTATGTCTCTTTATTTCTTTACAATCATATTAAATGTTGTATGCCACTTGTGATCATGCATTCATCTTTTTCAAAAATTAATCAAATCAAATGATTTCCTTTATGTCAAGCTTGCATGTGTTGATTTAATCTAATATATGTGTGGCTATTATCATTATTAAATCCAAATCTATTTTCCAAAACTTATAAATGAATGATTATATATGCTATGAATGCTAGTTATAAATACATAGAAAATGTATGTGATTATAGCTTAAGTTTATGAAGTAAAGTTTCTTTTCTTTCATTCATGTATTGATTTATGTATGTAAGAATGTTAATCCGTATATAGACTGAACATCCTGAGAATACGAGGCTTTAGTTAGACCCAAGGAGGTCATTTGATTGCCTCACTTTTCTGGTTTAATAATGGCACATACTCCATTTGATTTCATTCTTATGTATTTCAATACTAGGATTTAGATAAGACTTTACTCCATATGCATAAATGTATCAATCAAATGAAAATACAACTTTTGCATGGTTTTCCTTCCTTTATTTATGTATACATCCATATGTATTTGAGAAAAGCAAATATTTAGTCTGGACATCCTGGGAATATGAGGCTTTAAGTAGCCCCAAAGAGGTCATTTGATTAGCTCACTTCCCTGGTTAATAATGTCATGTACTATCTTATATCTCTTATACATATGTGTGTGTATTTAATTATGGTATTAAAACTCCCTTATCTTTTATCAAAATGCATGCATTTGCAATTGTTTAAGTGATAGAATTAATTAATCATATGACTTGGAGCTCTCTTTCTTATGTTCATGTTTGCAAATTTACATATGTTTGAATGTAATGGTATTTATTCTGGACATCCCGGGAATACGAGGCTTTAGCTAGCCCCAAGGAGGTCATTTGATTACTTCACTTACCTGGTTAATAATGACACGCACCTATTTCATTTCATCTTTATATATTTTTGTATAAGAATCTAGACAGAGCTTTAAATTAATATAATAAAATAATTCAATCAAAAGGAAAATATAAACTCTAAATATACATATTCATGTCCATCATTTAAGTGTGCTAAAACATATTATATGTTTAGGTATACTTAGGACTTAATCATGTGCATGTTACATATGATGGAAAGTAATGAATAAATATGTGTCATGTGATAGTAATTAATTCTAATTAATCTTAAGATGCCTTTATTATTGAATGAGATTATTTAAAGTGAACCTAAACTTAAGATTAATTAAAACATATAATAAGCCATTCACTAAAGAGAACTAAGTCTAATTAATATGCTTTAGAAGTGACTTAAGGTTGGGATAAAAGAGAGTAATCCTATATTTTCTTCTCTTTATAACACTTAGTTGTTAAGTAAGCCAAATGTAACAAAAGAAGACATTAAGTAAAATTCTAAAATCAATTAAATCACTTAAAATGAAATTAACTTCTTATGATTAAACACCCTTTCATTACTTAGAAAAATATAACAAAGCCTAGTTATGGTATACAACACAAGCCTTAATACACATACATTAGAATTAAGTCACGACTTCTAGCTTTATGTTAGGATGATGCATAGAGTGATGTATGTTTGGTTTGGTGATGTATTGTTGCAGACTGGATGTTAGGGCGTATGCTTTGTTGTCTAGATGTCAAACCATGATTAGCCTAATCATATTTAATGCAGGGAATTGTGCTTAAATAAATATAAATGCTCTCTTTTATAGGTTGCTTATCCCCTAAGCATAATCCAAATTAAGACAGGTGGACTTGGTTACCCATGTGTAGGGTGCTAAGTCCAAGTTATTCATATAAATGCTTGGGTTGTATGATGTATTTACCTAATACTTATTTTGCATGTGTAGTTAGATTTACTTTTCCTATTTTTAATGTAATTTTGCATTAGAAATTAGGATTAGCGTTAAGGGGGGTTAAGGATGAACATTGGCTAGAAGTTTAGTCTTGGGGTGCCATGTGATGCCTTGAAGCCTACCAAATCAAATGAAGAAATGAAGGAGATATGAAGACTTGAAGATTTGAAGACCCCCATAGCACTTATCATTTATAAATTGTAATTATTATTTCATTTACTGAGTTGTATAAGTGTAGAGCTCGGTTACCCACTTCTCTTTTTCGAGTTGTACGGTGATACCCGACCACACCGACTTTTTATTCTTTCATGTTAGATTTATAAAATTTATTGATGTTTTATTTTTTAAATTACGTAATAGAAATGGCATGCCTCTTTATAGTTTCTTAAATGAATGTTGATTTAATGTGTGGCATGGATATGATTAGACTCTTAGGGAAAAATAAATCTTTTACCCAACTATAACTCATAATTAAATTTCTAAATAACTCATAACCTCATATAAATCCTAAGCATTAAATCAAAATAATTAAAAGATTTAACAGCCCCTTAGCTGAATGTTGTATGTATCACACCATACATACCATATTTTACCACTCTTGTAAAATGAGGGCCTCCGTCCTTACTCATATCAGGAACGCTTGACCTGTGAGAACAACCCCTACTGACGGAGCCTCACCCTCTTCTCTATTATTTTGGCCCATCACTCATTTCAACATGCATTTAGGTATACACATATCCTTTGTCCTTTTGCCAAAATAAAGAGTCAAAATCAAATAAAAATTGAAAAGATTTACATTATACTAAATCATTATTCATACCACTCTTGCGCTAGTCTCTTAGGGAGTGTGTTTAAGGACTTTAATCTTTTCTAAATAATTACAACCAAACTATATTACAAAATCATATGACTTGACCACATGGATTTAAATCGTAGGAGGAGTTAGGTGGCTGCCACTCCACATAGTTATAAGTCCAGTAGTCGGGTGGTTTACTCTCTCTTGTCGAGATAAACCATATACCCATTTTCACTTAGATTTAGGTCATGCTTTAGCTCTTGCTAAAGTTCCCTAGATTTAGGAATTGAGGTTATTGTTTCCTTCGGGCTACAAGCTATTCACCTCACTTTTGGAGTGAGCTCTCAACCTCCTCTCCTTAGACATTGGACTCTTCCAAACACTAAGAGCTCCTTAGTCATAAGACAATTCTTGTGATTGTGTAAATAGTTAACCAAAGCCTAGAGACTTAGAAGGGTTAATCATAGGATTAGGCTAAGCCTTAAGACTTAAGGAAATCACCTATCCTATAGCCTAAACCCAATCCATGTGCACCTTCTTAAATCCAATCAAAATCTAAATCTCAAACCAAACCTCAAATTCGAATTCAAATTCTAAATCTAAATCCAAATTCTAAATCGAATGATTAAAATCTATAATCAAATCTAAACTCAAAATCCTTCCTAAGCCCTATGATTTTATCTTATGGGTGTTGACCTTATTTTTATAATGAGCTCTCAACCTCTCCATCTTAGACATAGGACTCCTCTTAGACACTAAGAGTTCCTTAGTCTTAAGATACTTCTAGTGATTAGGTGAACACTTAACCTAACCCTAGAGACTTAAAAGAGCTAACCATAGGAATAAGTCATGCCTTAGAAGTGTTAAGAAAACTTGCACCCTATAGCTTGAACCCAATCCTCACTCACTTCTTCCAAATCAACCTCAAATCCAAATTAACTTCAAACTCAAACCAATTTCAAATCAATTCCAACTTAATTGATTTTCTAAAATCTTAAATCAATTCCAATGTATGTTCTCAAATCATGAATCAATTCTAAATGATTGAAATCCATGATCACTTCTAAATCAAAAATCTTTCCTAAGTCACTTTGATTTCATCTTATGGACTTAGCTTAAAACAAATCCAAATCACTTCAAACTTAAGAGATTTTCTCATAACCCATTTATATTCTCATTTATATTCACAAATATAAATGAAAGATAAATCCAAACAACCAAAACCAAATTCAAAACCTGAATCTAAATCTAACCTAAATTCAACCTATACCCATTTCAAGTCAAATTCTTGAACTTCAATCATCAAATCAAAACTAAATTCAAAACTCATCCCCAAATCAAACCTATGTTCATCCTTTGAACTTGAAATTATCAAATGAATCAAAACCCATTTAACTCCAAATCACTTTCAAATGGATTTATATTTCAATCAAAAGTCTATTGTGAGTTCAACCATACTTGAATCAAGTCTTGATCAAGTTAATTGTCCCACTTAGGCTCACTTGACCCAAAATGACCTAAAGTACCCTTTTGAGCCAAATTATAAATCCTATCAAAATTGGATTGAACTAAGCCCATCTAAGCTTCATATTGTGAGCAACAACCATCATAAGATGATCAATCACTCAAATTGGATCAAAACCAAGTCAAACCTAGCCTTTGACCAAGTCAATATTTGACCCAAATGAAACATAAACTAGCCAAAATCCATCATAGGCCAAATTGATTGAAACCATTAATCAAAACCAATTCACGATCAATGATTGGACTTGACCAAGTCATCATTTGAGCCAAACTTAGCCCAATTGGCCACTTGACCTAAGTTGATCCAAGTTGACCTAAAAAGTCAAAATGTGTCAAATCTTGATCTAAGCCAAATTGATTGCAACCAATGGGTCAAATTCATTCTAAATCACTTGTTAAACTTGACCAAAGTCTCAATTGGCCAACTAGACCCAACCTAGCCCAATTGACCATGAACTGAACTTGACCTAAAAGGTCAAATCAACTTAAAACTTAACCAAACCCAAATTGATTGAAACCAAAGCTTGCAAAACATTTCAAATGACCAACCAAACCTAAACTAACCCGTGGCCTAACCCAATTGGGTCAAATGGGTCAAATTGGTCAAATTAGTCAACTTGACCCATTTGACCTAAATGAAATCAAACGAACCAAAACTAAATATAAATCAAATTGAACCAAACCAATGATACCAACCCACTCCAAATGGTCATATGAACTTGACCTAACCTAATGTTAGACCCAATTTGACCAATTGGTCAACTTGACCCATTTTGACCTAAATGGGTCAACATGAGCCAAATGATATCAAATAAACATCAAATTCATTAAAAATTAGCACAACCCATTTTTCAACTATTCTAAATCTGCCCAAGTTGAAATCAAAGTTAAATGACCATTTAGCCCCTAGGTCAAAGGGTAACATATGGCCAATTCCACTTGGAATTTGGTCAAATCCTTTTCATGGCTACTTGACATCCTCTTAGTGGACCAAATGGACACTAATGAGTGTGGTGTACATGAACCAATGGGTTTGGGTCAGCCAAACCCAACCCAAGGCCAAAATCGACCACCCAATGGAAAATTCTCCACATGGAATCACTCCCACACTCATTTTAACACATGGGCAACTCCTCCACTACACTCCCCTGCCAAAATTGAATCACATGACACCCTTAACAGCCTAACAAACTCATTCCATATGATCAATTTGATCAAAATGGCATGTAAGCTCACGATCATCTGATTCAAGTAGGGGGAGAAATACTTCCCCTAATTTAATTTCAATTGAGATCACTTGTTGTCAATTGAGCCAGAGAGACCTAAGGTAAGTTCTCCAAGCTCTCTCAAGCAATCCCCAAGCTCCTCCTATTTCCTCTTCTCGATTTTGCCAAAGTTGAAAATAGGGGAGGTAGGAAGAAATCCAAACTTATCCAATTCTGCATAAACATTCAATTCCTCTTGCAAGCACCATCAGAGGACCCAATCGAGCTCACCCAAATAAAATCCCAAGCATTCAAGCCACAGGATGGAGAAGCTAGACTAAAGTTGTAGGCATTTGACGAGGAGTTTAGATAATTAGAAGATCCACTCCATCTTAAGCCTTCAAACCTTCAATAGGGCTTCGTCTCCACTAGATGAAGCTACCTTAACATTTGAGAGCACCAGTGATAGCCTCCGGCAAGGTATGCTTCAAAATCAAGCTTAGGTATAGAATTCTTTGGTCCTTTGTGAAGGGAACTTTAATCCTAATTAAATTTCACCGTTGGATGTGTTTCTCCTTACTTCTAGATGGTGTGTGTTCAATCTTAGCTCATGTGAGCTCGGATCAAGCCTTAGAGGATGGACGACCTCCATCCCCCGCGGGCGAGGGCAGGGATGAATCATGGACTGTCCATTTCGCATGTTTCAGATGGATGGTCCTGATTAATTCGATTAGATCCATGATTAATCCTTTAGAAATTTTTAGTTTAATCCTGACCGTTCGATCTTTGATTGGACGATCCAAGGAGAAAACACGTAGTGCCGCCGGTTGACGCAACATAGGATGTGACAACTTAAATAATAAATCTCGTCATGCCAGTGCACACCGCGTTAACGGTCCATGTGGCGCCGATGGGATTAGTTAATTAATTAGAGTTATTTAATAATCTATTAATCACTAAAAATTCAAAAATACATAACTAAATGTAAAAAAATCATAAAAATATAAATGAGGGCTTATTTTAAAGATAATTCAGTGAGGAATAATATAAAATTATTTTTAATTAATTTTAAATAGTGAATTTTTATTAATTAGGGTTTATTTAAAATCTTAATAACCTTAATTACTCCCTAATCATTTCATTAATTAATTCCAAACTTTTCAAGCATATTTTGAGGGATGACCTGCCTCCCCTAATTTTCTTGGAATTTATTAATGAGTTAATTAGGGAAATCAATCAATGAATTCCTAATCACTCTCTTAATGTAATTAAGAGTAATTAAGCATGTGAATAGTAGTTTAATCACTTAATTAAAATAATTAAACATTGATTAAGTGAATAGGAGGTTTATAGAATGATTTTAGGAGATTTTTCCTAAGCTATTCCCTGAACCTCCTTCCTTCCTTAATCCAAACCAAATTAAAGATTAATCCACTATTGATCTTCTTAATTAGCTTAATTAAATCTTCAAAATCAATCTGAACTTAATCAATCCTTTCTTAGGTAGATCCTTAGGTGTTCAAAAGCCTAAGGTAAATTCAAGAAAATCATTTTCAACCCCATATGTGTGGGAAAGTTATGAAAGTACTTAATTAAGCCCTTTAGCTTAATTAATCAATGATTATGAGCCAATTGAATTAGACCCCTTTATTTCTCAGGTGCATTGCTAATTTAAATTAAATGTGGTTGTATATCATATGATGGCTCATAATTGTTAGGTTAATTATGTTAAAGTGGTGTAGGTAAGGGGTAATTCATGAACTTAATGTACACCTTAACCTAAGCAAAACATAAAATCAATCTAATGGTTCTAAAAAATAAATTAAACTAAAATAATACACACATGTGGGAGATGGGTTAAGACCATCAAACCTTTTCACATTTCCTAAAATGAAATCAAACTCAAAATTAAAACAAAATTTCTTTAAACAACTTTAATTCACTTTAAATGATTTTATTCCATATTGTCTTTAGGAATTAATTAGGGTGAATGAAGTTACATGTTTACATCACTTTATTTCTTTCCTAGCATGCTAAATGTTGTTTGTCATATGAAATCATGCATTCATGTATTTTTGAAAAATAAAAATAAATGAAATGTTTCCTTCATGTCAAATTGTATGTTTTAGCTAAAGTAAGAATATGAATGGCTATTATCATTATTAAATCTAAAATTATTTTTAAAACCTATACATCAAAGATTACAAATGAAAGGTATGCTACTTATAATTACTTATAAGCTTGCATGTGAGTATAACATAAGATATGCATTATGTGACTTTTCCTTCTCTCCTCTTTTAACATAGTTTTGAATAGGATTTGCAAAGTGTATAGTTCATTTGAAAAGAACACAACACTTATTTAAATCTATTCTTATTCATTCCTATATTATAATTTAAGAAGGATCTTCACATTTACACATGCAAATTGCATAACCAAAATCAAACAAATAAATATAAACCTTTTGCATGATTCTTTTTCCATTCATTTCTTTTTATACATGCACATGTATTTAGAAAAAGTGGTATATTAGTCTAGACATCCTAGGTTTACGAGACTTTAAGTAAGCCTAAGAAGGTCTTGTACCTTATACCGTTGGTGTAGAAAACAATGGCGTCCTACTCACTTATGTCTTTTATATTTGTGAATGTGCATTTGATTAATGGATAAAAGAATCCTTCTCTTTTCTACTTAACAAAATCATGCATCATAAAACATACAAATTTTCTTAAGCAATATCTCTTAGCATTCATCATTAAAGTGTGCTAAATATTTGTATTGCATGTATAGATATGCTTAGGATCATTTTATATGCATGATATACATGTTGGAAAGAAATAAAATGTGGTGTGTTTTATGATAATAATTCCCTTTAATTAATCTTAAAATTACTTTCTTATTTAAATAGGTTTATTTAGAGCAAATCTAAACTTAGGATTAATTAAAACACATATTAAAACATTCACTAAAGAAAACTCACTAATGAATCTACTTTAGAAATTACTTAAGGTAGGGAGGAAAGAGTAGTTCTCTTCTCTTTTTCTCTCTTTACAACACTTAGTAATTAAGTGTAGGTTCATTCAAAGCAAATCAAATCATCAAATAAAACTAACAAATCAACTAAACCACTTAAATAAAATCACCCTCTAAGTTGAACCCTTTCACACTCAGAAAACTCTGACATTAAAGCCTAGCTAAGACATGTCACACAAACCTTAAATGACACACACGTTAGGCTAAGTCATCATTTCTAGCTCTATGTTAGGGTGGTGCATGGTTTTTTGCTTGATTTTATTTTGTGATGTGATATTTTAGTCTGGATGTTAGGGTGTATTTGTATAGACTAGATGATAGGACGATCTTAATCTAATCATTATCTTTTGTAGGAGATTGTGCTTAAGGAGCGTTGTAATAAAAATATAAATATTTTTGCTGTGTAGGTTGCTTATACCCCTAAGCATAATTTTAAATAGGCTAGGTGGACTTGGTTACCCATGTGTGGGGTGCTAAGTTCAAATTATTCATATACATGCTTAGGATGTGTGGTTTGTTTAGCTAATCTCTATTTTATAAGTTTTAGTTAGATTTGCTTTTCTCATTTTCATGTAATTTTTATAATTAAGATTTAGAATGAATGCTATGGGGGATTAAGATGAACATTGGTCATAAGACTATGTCTTATGCACCATGTGAAGCCTTTGGAGAAACCACATTCCATCCAACCAAAAGAAGAAAGAAGAAAAAGAAAGAAAAGAAGAAAGATGAAAAGAAGAAAAGAAGAATGAAGAATAAAGACCCCCCCCCCCAATAAGATGATATTCTTTTTTATTGTAATTAATTCATTTATAATCTAGGTTGCATAAGGGTAGAGATCAGCTACCCAATTTCTTTTTAGGTTTGTGCGATGGAGCCCAACCATAAAAGACCTTTTATTCTTTTGCGCTACCTTTATAAATTGTTTGATGTTTGTTTAAGCTTGTGCATTAAGATGACATATTCTTCCTAGTTTATTCCATACTTTGATGAATGGCCTGGATGTGATTAGGCTCTTAGGAAAAAAATAAATTTTCTATCCAATTAATTGACTCAAAACTAAAAAAAAATTTAATAACTCATAACCTCACCTAAAGCCTAAGTTATAAATCAAGATAAAAGATTTAGCAACCCCTTAGCTGGATGTTGTATGTTTTCACATCATGCATAAAATGCATCTTGCTTCACTCTTGCTTATGGAGGGCTTCCACCTTTGCTTGGAAACTTGGCTTAACCTTTGAGAGCCATGGTGGAAATACACATCCTTATTATTGATTGTGGCCCATAACCAATTTATCATGCATTAGAAATATGAATCATATAGCTATGTCGAATCAATTGTCCAAAATATATATATATATAACAAAAATTTACATTAAATTGAAGTCATTAATCATGCCCAACATGATCTAGTCTCTTAGGGAGTGTGTTTAAGGACTTAGTCTCTTTCAAAATAAATAACAACCTAATTATCTTGCAAATGCATATGACTTGCCTACATGTATTTAAAACCATAGGAGGAATTAGTTGGCGGCCACCCCTAGGCGGTTGTAAGTCCAACAGTTAGGTGATTTATCCTCTTTTATGGAGGTAAACTAAATACTCATTTTCACTTTAGATTTAGGTCATGCTTCGACCCTCGCCAAAACACCCTAGATTTAGGTTTGTTACTTTCCTTTGCAGGCCATAAGCATAAATCCTCACCTCCTAGGAAATTTCATGATCTTGTATCATGAAATTGTAAGCACTAGATTTCTAATAAAAATTCAACTCAAACAAATAATTTTTTTCAAATTCAAAAAATATAAAGCCCAATCATAGGATAATTTGGGATGCTTACTAGGCTTCCTAGTATCATAAGCATCCCCTACTTATCTTCCTTTGGTTTCAATAATAACTCCCTCCTCTTGATCAATCTCACTTGATCTTCTAAAAATATAATTGATAGATAGTCCTATCGTTGAAATCTTTGAAGACAATGATCATTTACCTTAACCAAGAGTATTCTTAAGGAATCTCATTTCTTATGATGTAATTAACTATGGGGGCTTGCTTCCATAGGAAACTTAATGAACCCGGTTTAAAATAAACACTTCTTAACTTTTTCATGTAAAGTAAAGGAAGAATCTCTGGTACATTCGAAGACCTATAGTCCTTAGAAGTCCTTATTAAGGTGATTAGGTTCATTGTAGGGTGGTGACTTCTGTCTCTTGAGATAGTACATCATTCCTCAATCTCATACTCGGTCACCCTAATAAGAACATCTGCGGATCTACGTGGTGTTCAACACAAAGAAAGTTGTTATTTTCGTTCATCTATTTATTTTATCCTAAAAAAAAAGATAGATGAAGATTGATAATAAAATTCACCACAAATTTTTCTGGCGACTCCGCCGGGAAAAGTTCCTCTCTCCATCTTTGGTAAATGATCATTGTCTCCAAGTATCGATAGTAGGTTTGTATTTTATATGAGCCCAAGACTATCTTTCTTTTCTGTTGGCACTTAGTTTATTTCATCCTTAAGCTAAGCTAGCCAACATCCTTTAGGTTTTAGGACCTCACTCCGTGTAGGCCTTAAAACCCCTATTGGGTTTTCTTAATAAGTGAAAATAAAAATTTAATAAAAAGAAATAACTAAAGACTTCCTTCTTATCATTTCTTTGGTAAGGTAAGGTTCATTCCAAAAATAAAGAAAAATAAATCCTTCATTGAAAAAATCAACCTCATCTAATAATCTTCATGATTGTTATATGTAGGATCCTTTCAAAAAAAAATCAAAATCAACAATCATATTTTCAAAAAGCACAAATGAACATCCTTATTCAATTTATTGAATGAAGATTCCATTTTCAAAATAAAATCAATAATCACAAATGAACATTCTCATTCAATTTATTAAATGAATATTTCATTTTCAAAATAAAATCAACAAGCACAAATGAAAATCATCTTTCAATTTATTGAATGAAGATTTCATTTTCAGAATGAAATCAATAATCATCTTTTCAAAATTAACAATCATCTTTTCAAAAATCAAAATTAACAATCATCTTTTCAAAATTTAAACACATTTTGGATTCTTCATTTAGCATATCTAAATTTGCTAAGTGAAGACCCTCTTTTCAAAAATCAAAAATTGAAACACATTTTGGATTGTTCATTTAGCATACTCAAATTTGCTAAATGAAGATCCTCTTTTTAAAAAATATCAAAATAACATTTGGATCTTTCATTTAGCATACCAAAATTTGCTAAGTGAAGATCTGCTTTATAAAAATCAAAAATCAAAACAACATTTGGATCTTTCATTTAGCATACCCAAATTTGCTAAGTGAAGATCCTCTTCTCAAAAATTAAGACATTAAAACATAAAAAATATTTGGATTCTTTACTTAGCATACCCAAATTTGCTAAGTGGAAATCCTCCTTTTCAAAAATCAAAATATCAAAAAATGAAAAATATTTGGATTCTTCACTTAGCATACCCAAAATTGCTAAGTGGAAATCCTCCTTTTCAAAAATCAAAAATCAAAACACACATGGATTCTTTATTTAGCATACCTAAATTTGCTAAGTAAAGAATTCTTTTCGAAAATCATCAAAACAAAACATTTAGATTTCTTTTATTTAAAATACCTAAATTTTCTAAGTAAAGAATTCTCTTTTCAAAAAAAATCATAAAAAAAGAACACATTTGGATCCTTTTATTTAGCATACCCAAATTTGCTAAGTAAAGATCCTCTTTTCAAAAAATAATAAAACCTTTGAATTCTTCATTTACCATATCCAAATTTGCTAAGTAAAGATTCCATTTTTAAATTCACACATAATTCACAAACAAGCAAATAAAAGAAGAAAATATTTTCAAACACCTCACCAAGCATACCCAAATTTGCTAAGTGAGTGAATTCCAAAATCACAAATCAAAGCAAAATCAATTGACCCTTTACTTTAACATATTCAAATTTGTTAAATGAAGGGTCCCCAAATAATAATAAAATATGAACCTATGGAAGCATCAATCTCTTTAAAATATTTGAACCAATTTCCAACATACATAAATTTGTTGAAAATGGATTCTAAATTCAAAAATCCCCTCTCTAATTCTAAACTCAAAATCTCTCTAAATTCAAAGTGCCTCACTTAACATATCCAAATTATTGAGCATGGGCTAAAATTATAAAAATTAAATTAAAAGCAAAAAAATTTAATTCGGGTTTATTTTTCAACATTGCAGACTTTCAATCAGTTTCGATCAGTTTTAGTTCAGTTCAATTCAATCTAATGGCAGCCCAGAAGTACGTCTTCACATTTCCTTTTGGGATGGATTTGGCCTTGGATCGGGACAACCTCCCATAGTTTGACTTCGCCCACCTCATCCATTTTGGTCGAGATTTTGAGGGGGCTCGGATCACTTGTGAGGGGACAACCTTCACAACTGTCAGCAGGAATGTGGTGCCCGGGTAGAAGCCGGTCATCCAGGTTTAGATGCCATCTGACTCAGAGTTTCCCTCACAGAAGAGGAAAGCTATGGCAGTTCCCATAGTAGTTATAGTTCTAGTGCCAGTGCATTTAGTGGTTCCCCTTTGCCCAGTGATAGCACCCACTGGGATTCCTCCAAGGCTCCCTATCCCGGATAGTCTCCCCACTTATGAGGTTAGTCTTCTCTGCACCCCCCAGACTCGTCAACAGCGCAAGATCAAGCGACATCATGTGCAGCCAAGGAGTAGAGGCGTTCGCCAGGGAGGAGTTACCTAAGATAGTGTCTCCTCTTCTCATAGAGAATAAGTTTTACCCTCTCTCTGATTTTGATGGATAGGAAGACATCAGAAGGATCACAGTTTCACCTCTGCTAGCAGTTCATTTTGAGGTTCCTATTAGTGATAGGAGAAGGTCATGGTGCCTTAGATCGTCTACATGAAGTAGGTGAGCTTGGACAAAGTTGGGGCTCTTGATTTATTCTCTATCATCCCTCACAATGTGGGAAGACATATCAGATAGGAGATCAGTACAGGTGACTAGCAAAGAGAGGCAGAGGTATTGCAAGCAATCAACAGCCTCAACCCTCATCAATTTTCTTGATTGGCATGCTACCCGCATCGATAACACTAATAGCATTCTACTAACAGGTACTGCCCACCATAGGAGACTAGCTCCTGTATAGATAGAGTCGGTGGTTCCTCCACCACACTACTCTACTCCATGCCCACCATCTCCGGTATAAGTTCCATCATCCACTCTTCCAGCAAAAGCCATGAAGACTGCATCTGAGGAGAAGAGAGCCTCACTGATAATTCGACTATGGCCAAGAGATCCCATTCCATCTACACTGCCTACTGAGGCAAGCCAAGCTCTCTTGCTCGACCTTCTGCCCCAGTTGTCATGAAGAGGGAATGGAGACCTCAGAGCATAGTAGTTGTTCCGTCACCACCACAGTTGGTTATGGAGATAGCAACAGTCGAGGGAGGAGGAGACAGTACCACCATTCCCATGGTCATGGATCCTCCTAGGAGTACTACTCCACCCAGATTCAGTGACAACCAGAAGCATCTTTCTTCTAGAAAGCATAGCCCTCACAGGGTTAGCTCTCCAATAGCAGCAGAGGTTAAGTGTCTTTCCATTCAAGACAATGATCCTACTATTGGTTAGCCTCGATCTTTTATACATGTTCAGTTAGACTGTTCTCTCAATGATATTGTAGCCTAGTATCTGGTAGAGAAGAAGGAGATTCTAGGATATGCCTGGTCTTTTAGAGGATTAGAAGGTTAGTTTTGATCCTAATGAAGATGATCTGTTAGAGGATTCAGTAGGAGTACACATGGTTGATACCAGGGGTTCTCTCCTTCATGATCAACAGAACTTGGAAGGTGATGTGGCCTAGCAGGATGACACAGCCTACCGACCCAACACCTACTTCAACAAATAAAATAAAAGGATGATCAAATCAATAGGATGGAGAAGAGGCTTGAGAATTTACTTGCAATAACTTTGGCACTTCAAAACCAAGCCCCGACAGTGCATCCTACTATTACAGAGATGGGCTAGCTTGAGTTGTTGCATGTCGTGGATCAGCCCAAGACTTCACAAGAAAGAGGCAACTTGTATAGGAAGGTAGTGGATAGTACCTCCACAAGAAAATGATTAAAAATCATGGTTAAGCAAAGAAGAAGCAGGTGCAAGCCCGAGGAGGATCATCGGTTCCAAAGGGTAGACCCTACCCAGAGGAATTCGATGCCATCCAGTATCTTAAGGGTTTTGTGTCACCTTCTTTCAAGAGCTTCGATGGCAGCAGGAGCCCACGACAACACATAGCGCACTTTAGGGCCAGCTATTGCAACGCTGGTAGAAGTGATACATTACTCTTCCATCTTTTTGTTAGTAGCTTAGTAGGCATAGACTTTGATTGGTATGCTGAACTTGCCAACAGTTCAAGGAAGACTTTTGCTGAGTTGGAGCAACACTTCATTAAGAGGTTTGCTGGAGCTCAGCAAATGGTGACTGTAGATGATCTCGTTGTGGCTCAACAACTCCCTGGTGAGTCTTTCATTGATTATATTCTCATATGGCATAATTTGAGTATGAAATACAAACTGCAGCTATCTGAGCAGCATGCTATTGAAATTCTATTAAAGAATATTCATGGCCCGGTCGCCTTCATGCTCAAAGGTTTCACCATCAAGACATTTAAGAAATTAATCAACAAGGTGGCTAGCTTACAAGGAGAAGCCAAATAGTTGCCTTTTTTGGATCAATCAACAAAGTTAAAGCACCAGAAAGCTTATGAAAAGAAACCAGGGGCCGTGACAGTAGTAGACAAGGGGAAGCAGCCGACCAGAAAGTAGTATGAGAGACCTCGTGCTCCACAACTGTCACTTTCACCTCCTCTACATCCACCGAGGCCATCCTACCGGCCGCCACAGCAGCCTCCATGGCCTTTACCACCTCCTCTTTAGCCACAGCAGTAGCGGTACACATACTCGCCCCCAGGTAGCTATCATCCACATACTCTTTTGAATAAACTAAACAAGCATTATTAATTTAAGAGGGAGGTAGTTAGGAAAATCTTTAAGATTCTCTTAAAAAAATCTGACTTTCAGCTACTCGAGCCTAGATGACTAGAGGAAGTGGGCATGAGCAATGATCCTAACTTTTGCCACTACCATTGCATGCTAGGTCATATTTTGGAGGATTGCTTTACATTCAAGGACTGGCTTGAGCTTAGCTACAAGACAGGTGCCATAGTTATCCCAAAGGAATACCTTGTGGAATAATCATCCAATTTCATTAGGATAATCCACGGTGATAGCTGCGATCCTCTCAAAACTAAAGAAGGTTAGGATAACTCATTATCACGAACCTCTAAGAAAATTATGCCAAAAATTATGAAACTTTCCTTGCAGGTGCCTGAGGCACCTCGAACCTTCAACATCAAGGAAGGTTTGCAAGTTTCCAAAGACAGCTTAGGGAAGGTAGGAGCTCAGTAGTAGCAGCAGTAGCCCACACTAGCCTGGGATAGCCAAGTAGCATAACCACCAACCAAGCCCAGTCACCAGTCCACCGTTGCAACTACTACTTCAGTGAGCACTTCTACTCCAACTAGCTCTTCTTCTAGTAGACATCTTGTATCGATAGATGAGGGCATCAAATCTCTCACCCCACTTACTTTACTTGATTTCTACTATGTACCTCCTTCAAAATCTAAGAAATTGAGGAATAAAGCTAGTTTGAATTGCATCTGTGTCACTTCTGATGGGTTGTCTAATTCTACTCTTACAGAAAACTCTCCAAGTCTAAATAACAAATTATAAACTGATCTTCCTTTTAAGATTCAGAGTTAGATTTTCCTTCTCTGAATACTGAGTTCACCTCTTGAGATAGACTTGGAATCATCCGACAGAGGTCCCATAGGAGAAGTTGTGAGCGAGGTAGAACCTTCCACTAATCTGCCACAATAGATCACCAAAGTCAACCTCCATAGTGGCAAGGTTCTATCTCCTAGGGTAGCACCTCAAGGTAGGGGAAAATAAGAAAATCATTCAGATAATCGAAAAGCCCTCCACAGGATGCTCCACCCTTGGATATGCTTGTGGAGGATCAGCCTAGAGTGGATTAAGGGAATAATTAATTAAGACTCTTCTTGATCCAGAGATATGCTTAGCTCAGTTGACCGCTATTAGAGAGGAGGCACATTATTCAGGAGAAGCCCAGGGAATCACCTTCACAGATGAAGACCTTCTACTCAGGGACATGGAGCACAACCGTCCCCTCTACATCACAGTGGACATTGGTAGATTCAGACTCTCTAGGGTTCTTGTTGATCCAGGTGCATCATTGAACATTATGAGTCTAAAGACCCTTGCGTACTTAAGGATTGGCATCTCTACACACTGAGGAGATCGAATGATGTTGAGAGGATTCAATGAACAAGGTGAGAGGGCTTTAGATTCCATAGTGTTACTTTGAAATAGGTGAATGGAAGACTGAAGCCAAGTTCTATATCATTGATTCGAATACTTCATTCACTACTTTGCTCGGTAGGCCTTGGATACATCATAACAAGATGATTCCATCCTCCCTTCATCAGTGCATCAAGTTCTGAAAGGATGAAATTGAATACTGTGTCCAAGGTGATGTAAAGTTATTTTCAGTCAGAGAGGTTGAGATATATGAAGATGCGACCTACTATCTTTCTCAAAATTCCTTTTCTCATGAACTTAATCAAAATTCAAATGCAAAAGAAAAAATAAAAGGAAGAAAAAGAAAAAGAAAAAGAAAAAAAAAAGAAAATGCATGTGAACGAGAAAAGGATATCAAGGAAGAGTAGAGCCACATATCACATTCCTTCTACAATTTATTCCATCATATGGACATATGGGTAGGATGACTTGACCTCCACCAGGTAGATACAGAGGCAGTTCCAGAGGTGGAAGACCCCCTGGTTGGTAGCCAGCCAACAGGGGTTATGTTCCAGTTCATAGGAGTACCCCTACTATTCACATAGACTTAGAATCCATCTCAGAGGATGAGTCTAATGTGATTAGCATACTAGCCAACCCCTCTCAATGGGTTTCATTGGAGGTGACACTCGAGTCAGACAGTGATGAACACTAGGCCTCCAAGCAAAGCATGAATGTATTCAAATCAAGTTTATGTGAAACTATCATGTAGCTATTAGGAACCTTAGCTCTAACCTCACTTTTCTTTCAAAAAGCTGAAGGTTTAGTAGTTAAGGAAGCCTCTAAGTATTCCATCGATGCGAAGCTGAAGAGATTTCTATTGGGATCATCATTCTCAAGTCTAGAAGTGGATGTATAATTTGAGAATGATTCATATAAAGAATTAATGGAATTGCCTTTTGATTGGGACTCACCTTGTGTTCTTAATCCTGCAAAGAAGAGTTTGATTTTTTATACATGGTCTAAGCACAGATCAGAGTACTTCAAAAAGTTGTGGAACAATAGAGGTAGGGATGCACAATCAAGATCAGGACTAGAATTTAGTATAATGGGTCCAGTCGATGATGATGATTATAATTTAGTTGTCACCAATCATTTGGAGTCTGATAATTTTTTCTCCAATCACACTAAGTCTTATGAGGAAGTGTATTTAGAAACTTTAAATGACTCAGATGATCCACAAATCAAAGACGCACCACTAGAATTTGAAGATGAGATCCATTCAATAATTGACAAGCTTAAAGAAATCAACCTCAAGATAGAAGAAAATGCACACCCGACATACATAAGTTCATTGCTAAATGAAGAAGAAACTAATGACTTAATTAGGCTATTAATTGAGTTTAAGGACTGCTTTGCATAGAGTTATGAAGACATGCCTGGATATCTCCTGATGTAACAGTCCACAAACTAGCAATAGACCCTAACGCTAACCCTATCAAGCAAGCTCCTAGACGCATGCGATTAGAACAACAATGTCATTTCAAGTCAAGAACTGATTGATGCTAGTTTCATCAGGGAAGAAAAGTACCCTACCTGGTTAGCCAGTGTCATCCCAGTTAAGAAAATAAATGACAAAATTTGCATATGCGTCGATTTTAGGGACTTAAACAAGGCATATCCTGAGGATGAGTTTTCTCTTACTATACTAGAATTAATGATGAAAATCACCTCATCTCATGCAATATTCTCCTTTATGGATGGGTCATCTAGCTATAACCAAATCAAGATGGCCCTCGAGGATGAAAGAAACACTGCTTTTTGAACCCCGATCAGAATCTATTGTTATAAGGTCATGCCTTTCGGCCTTAAAAATGCCGGTGTTACATGCCAATGGGCCATGACTCAGATCTTCAATGAACTTTTCTATCATCAGGCTGAGTACTATGTTGATGCTTTAGTAATCAAAAGTAAAGAAAAAGAAGACCATCTCTTTGACTTGAGAGTAGTTTTTGAACGGTTAAGATAATTTAATCTCAAAATGATCCTCCTGAAGTGTGCATTCAGAGTAACTTTAGGGAAGTTTCTTGGTTTTATTATCTGACACTGGGGAATAGAAATAGATACAGAATAGATCAAAGCTATCTTAGAAATGCCACCACTCAAAAGCCTAACACAACTCAGATCTTCCAAGGGTGATTGGCATATCTAAAATGCTTTATCTCCAACCTATCAAGGAGATGCAAGCCATTTTTAGTACTTATCAAAAAGGATGCCAAGTTCAAATGGGATGATAAGTGCCAGCATGCCTTTGAAGATATTGAGCAGTATTTGGTGAAGCCGTCAGTTCTAGCAGCCCCTATTCTGAGCAGGTCACTCATCTTCTACACTGCTGAATTTGATGACTCCCTCAATGCTTTGTTGGCCCAAGCCAATGATGAAGGGAAGGAGATTGCTCTTTACTACCTCAGCCATTGTCTGATCTCTGCTGAAGCGAACTACCCACCTATTGAGAAATATTACCTAGCTTTAATCTTTGCATCCCAAAAGCTATGTCACTATATGCTTTCTCATAAGGTGAACTTGATTTCCAGAACCAATCCACTGCAGCATCTCATGACACAACCAATGTTATCCAGACATTTGACACGTTGGTCCATGATTCTCTAGCAGTTTAATATCACATTCATACCCCCACTGTGTGGTGAAAGGATAAGCACTAGCAGACTTCTTAGCAGCACACCCATTGCCTGCTGATTCTCAGCTTAGTAATGATCTCCCTGATGAACAAATCATGAACTTAGGGGAGGTTGACAACTGCCATTGGGAGATGTATTTTGATGGCGCAGCTTCCTTTTATAAAGAAGAAGAAGCATGTTCTACTCTTTCAAGAAAGACAAGGGTAGGAATATTTCTCTTAACTCTAGACCACGATGTGATGATATTTTCATACTATCTCTCCAATCCATGCACCAACAATGAAGCTGAGTATGAGGCTTTGATTATCAATCTGTAGTTAGCCATTACAGTATATGTCAAGAGCATCAACATCTTGGGGGATTCTCAGCTGGTCATCAACCAGATTGTCGGGTCCTACAAGGTTCTAAAACCTAAACTTCAGCATTACCATGAGTATACCATGGATCTGTTGGCCCAAATCCCTGAGGTCACCATCTGCAAGCTCCCTCAAGGAGAGAATGTAGTAGCAGATGATTTTTCCAAACTTGCTAAGGAATTTGCATGTCCGGAAGATGAGTCAATTTCAATAAGGGTCCAAAATAGATAAGTTTTATCCATTATTGATGTTGAACTCATCGAGAGACTTTCTCTTGAAGGGGAGGTTGTCATTATCGAAAAGGATAAAGAGTTGGATTAAAGGAAAACCTTCATGGATTACTTGACTAGAGGTAAACTACCTTAAGAGAAGTCACAAGACCATTAGATGAAATAGAGAGCTCTCTCCTATGCTCTCATGGATGGCACCTTGTACCGATGGTCCTTTGATCAAATGTGATTTTGTTGTTTAGACAAACATGAAGCCCATAAGATAGTGACCTAGGTACATTCCGGTATATGCAAAGCACATCAATCCAGTCTAAAGATGAAAGCAAAGATCAAGAGACTAGGACACTACTGGCCTTTGATGATCACAGACTGCATGGATGTATCTAGAAGATGCCATCAATGTAAGGTACATGGTGTGGTCCTACATCAACCACCCAATATTCTGCATCTTACATTGGCCTCATGGCCATTTGAGTGTTAGGATACCGACATTATGGGTTCGATCAATCCTCCTTCTTCCAAGGGTCATCTGTTCATTCTAGCTGACACATACTACTTTTCTAAGTGGGCAGAGGCAATCCCACTCAGAGAGGTCATAACTCAGCACATGCTTCAATTTTTTAGGAACCATATCGTATAAGTTCAAGGTGCCTCAATGAATTATATCCAAAAATAGTACTGCATTCAATAGCTCCAAGATCAAGCTTCACCAGAAGATACAATATAAATTAGAGATACTCCACCATCTACTACCCCAGAGTGAATGGCCTAGCAGAAGCATTCAACAAAATTATCATCGAGATACTAAAGAAGATACTTGATGATAATAAATGATAGTGGCTTGAGTAGTTAGTTGAAGCCTTGTGGGCATACTACACCACATATAGAACTCATACTCGGTCTACTCTGTTCTCCTTAGTGTATGGGTCCGAAGCTATTCTACCCTTAGAAGTTTAGCTCCCATCACTAAGGATAGCATTGGGTAGCAAAATCACTACATAGTAGAATGCCAAGTTATGGTTAGAAGAGCTCGAAGGTTTGGAGGAGAGACGCCTATGGGCATGCTAGATCCTCGCATTATACAAGGCCAAAATGATTTAATCTCACAACAAGCTGGTCCGCCTTAGGGCTTTTCAAGTAGGAGAACTTCTATTATTCCTAAGGAGACCAATTATTGCACATCAAAAGATGGGAAGAAAGTTTGAACCCACTTGGGAAGGCCCTTTTTTCATAGAGAAGGTCTACCAATGAGGATCTTATCAACTTATTAATTATAAAGGGGAGCATGCAATGCTTCCAATTAATGGGCTCTATTTGAAGAAATAATACCCATAAAATCATGTTTGAAAATAATTATCATCAAAAGAATAAAAATTTCATTCCAATTCATCAAAATCTTCTCTTCATTTGAAATATTATTTTCTTATCTTGTGAATCCACCACCACTTATTTAGGATAAGTGTAAGAGAACCCAAGAGGAATCCTATCCCTCTATCACGATATGAACATAATCAAACACAATTCTCTGGCGCTACTAGAATAGATGTGAGAGAACTCAAGAGGCATCATTTTTTTACTAGCATAACTAAGTTAGGTGTAAGAGAACCCAAGTGGCATCCTTTCTTGGTGGGAATCACAACTGCCATTCGTGGCACCATTTCATCAAATACCCCAACGTGTTTAGGATAGGTGTAAGAGAACCCGAGCAGCATCCTATTCTTTTTAACACAAGCACAAAAATAAACACATATCTTTTATCTCAGGATATTTTGATGTGGGAACAAGCCCCCTGTGGCACCCACTCATTAGCTGCTCTAGGTCAGGCTGACAAGCTACCTTGCTAGTGTGTCATCCTAGTTATCACTTGTCTGGCTGATGTGAGTCCCCACGCTTTCTTCCTGACTTGACCATTGTAAACTAACGAGCACTTTGTTAGTATGGTAGGCTTCACTACCCAGCTAGTAAGCTACCACATGTTGATTTTTTTAAGAAGATGTGAGTCCTCATGCTTTCTTCTTGAATTAACCATCATGCACTGATTAGGTTGAGTATATTTTAGGTTTAGGAGAAGTCCCCAAGAGGCTCCATTCCTTTTGACTACTTTTGAGCTGATCTAAGTCCCCCAGTGGCATTCACTCAGTAGTCGTCCTAGGTCAGATAGCATATGTCGAGCTAAAGACAGACTAACCCGGCAATAAGTTTCACAATACGAGGATGTGAGTCCCCGAGCTTTCTTCCTAGGTTGGTTATCACAAACCAATGGGCACCTTAGGTTAGTTGATGTTCGCTATGGTGACAACAGCTCACCCGGTGGATACACCACTCTTGGTAGATGTGAGTCTCCATACTTTCTCCTTGAGTTGGCCACTGAATACCTAATTACCTTCTCCAGGGTGTTGGATCAAGCCCTTAGTGGCCCCTCTCTGTGTGAACACTCTATTTGGATCACGTCCTTTGCGATCCCATTTAGATACTACCCAGGTTACTTTTGGATTAGATAGTCCTCGCTTTCTAGTCACCTGGTTGGAGAATTTGTGGATGCATGATTCTCCCTTGTTCAAGAATCTAAGATAGGTCTAGGCTGATATGTGCTCCTTCTCAGTATGATCCCTCACAAACTAACAAGGTCCACCATAAATAAACAAAACAAACAAATAAATTAATTTGCTTATGGATTAGGAATTCAAGCCCCAAGCGGCCCCTTTCCTAAGTAGGCATCCTATCTTTAGAGCAGTGTCAACAGAACTCCCTATAGGAATTGCCTGACTACACTTGAATTGAGATAAGTCTCTAGTTCAGCACTCTCTTTGCAGTCTCCCTTAGGTCGGGTTCAATCTATTTTGCCACAAACAGGTTACCCTGGCAGTCATTTTACTTTGGAAGATATAAGTCTATTACGCATTCTTTCTAGCATGACTGTCGCAAACTAATGGGCATCCCTAGGTTGGGTTGACATGTTACCTTGCTAATGTGTCACCCCAGTGGCCTTTTATTTAGAAAAGATGTGAGTCCCCGTGCTTTCTTCCCTGAATTAATGATTGCAAATCGAAAGGCACCTTTTTGGTTGGATAGTTCTCCCCTCGGCCGGGAAACTACTCCCAATGGATTGGTAAATCTGTGTTAGACCAAGGCCCATGGCCCCTACTCAGTGCAGTCTATCCTAAACTGATGGGATCCATAAAAATAATTAAAAAATGAAACTAATCTTAGTATCTTTGAGTTAATTTAAGTCCCCCAGCAATATTCACTCAATAGTCAGCCCTAAGTCAGATTTGATTTGTTGCACAAGCAACCAATCACCCTAGTGATTCCTTATTTTGGAAGATGTGAATCTCTGTGCTTCCTTCTTGACTTGACCATTGCAAATCGAAAGGCACCCCTTTGGTTGGATAGTCCTACTATGTGGTTGGTAAACTACCCCTTTGGATTGGCAAATCTATAGTAGACCAAGGCCTACATGGCCCCTACTCAGTGCAGTCCATCGTAAACTGTTGGAATCCATTAAAAATAATTAAAAAATAAAATTAATCTTGACAACCTTTGAGCTGATTTAAGTCCCCCAGCGGCATTCACTCAATAGTCAACCTAAGGTTGGGTTCATTCCATTGCCTCTCCAATGGATCACCCCAGCAACTGATCGCTACTTTGAAGGATTTAAGTCTACTACACTTTCTTCCTAAGTACCGCTGCGACACACTGAAAGGCAACCCCTTTGGTTTCCTAATCCTACTACGTTTCTGGTAGACTACCCCTTTGGATTGGTAAATCTGAATTAGGCCTTAGCCAACATGGCCCCTACTCAGTGTAGTCCATTGCAAACCAACAAGGCTCATCTCAAAATTCAAAAATTAAAAATTTGAAACAAACTAATCAACCACTTTAGTGGAGTAAAATCTGAAAATAAATTTAACCTTACTTTCCTAGTAGAGTCAAATTAAACAAACAAAACAAATCAACCAACCTCCCTCAGTGGAGTCAAAATAATTCAACCCTCCTCCCTCAGTGGAGTTAAATAAAGTGAAACAAATCAAAACAAATCAATTTGCTTCTCTTCAGTGAGATGCAAGTCTTTCTGATTCCCCAGCGGATCCTGAATTCTAATCCCCTAATGGATTTCACAACCTCTTCTCCCTAGTGGATGATTTGAACTTGCTCCCCTAATGGAGAGTTCACTTTTTCATCTCTGGTAGAGCACCAAATCCAAAATAAACAAATCAAATCAAATTTCTCCTTGGTGAGATATAAATCAAATCAAACCTCTCAACCCCTAGTGGATGACTTGAACCTCTTCCCCTAGTGGAAGGTTCACATACTCAAACCCTAATAGATTCCTCATTCACTCTCTTACGTCTTTGACATGGGTAGAGTCACATAGCACTAAGCTCTTGATTCCTTCTACACCATGGGTTAGGAGTATATTATTTCTGTTAGTGATTGTGATCGTTCAGTGTTGTTGATCATCTCGATCCACACCAATACGTGCGGTGTACCTTGTCTGTCACACCACACCTATTGGGCGACCTTTGTTGACCTCATTTTTAGAATGAGCTCTCAACCTCTACATCTTAGATATAGGACTCATCTTAGACACTAATAGTTCCTTAGTCTTAAGACACTTTTAGTGATTAGGTGAACACTTAACCTAATCCTAGAGACTTAGAAGAGCTAGCCATAGGAATAGGTCATGCCTTAGGGGTGTTAAGAAAACTTGCCTACCCTATAGCTTGATATCCTCACTCTATTCTTCCAAATCAACTTCAAACTCAAACCAATTCTAAATCAAATCTAAAATAAATTCCAACTTAATTGATTTTCTCAAACCTTAAATCAATTCCAATGGATTTTCTCAAATCATGAATCAATTCCAAATGATTGAAATCCATAATCAATTCTAAATCAAAAATCTTTCCTAAGTCACTTTGATTTCATCTTATAGACTTAGCTCAAAATAAATCCAAATCACTTCAAATTCAAGAGATTTTTTCATAACCCATTTACATTCTCAATAATATTCACAAATATAAATGAAATATAAATCCACACGACCAAAACCAAATTCAAAACCCTAATCTAAATCTAACCTAAATTCAATCTATACCCATTCAAGTCAAATTTTTGAACTTAGCCAAATCCAATTCAAATCAGTCCAAACCCTTGGATTTTCTTCATGATTCAATCAATACTTCAATCATGAAACCAAATATAAATATAAACTTCAATCATCAAACCAAAACTAAATTCAAAACTCATCCCCAAATCAAACCCATGTTGATCCTTTAAACTTAAAATTGTTAGATGAATCAAAATCCATTTGACTCCAAATCACTTGCAAATAGATATATTTCAATCATAAGTCCATATGTGAGTTCAACCAAACTTGGTCAAGTCTTAATCAAGTCAATTGACCCACTTAGGCTTATTTGACCCAAAGTGACCTAAAGTACCCTTTTGAGCCAAATTCTAAATCCTTTCCAAATTGGATTGAATTAATCCCATCTAAGCCTCATATTGTGAGAAACAACCATCATAAGATGATCAATCACTCAAATTGGGTCAAAACCAAGTCAAACCTAGCCTTTGACCAAGTCAATATTTGACCCAAACGAAACCTAAACTAGCCAAAATCCATCATAGGCCAAATTGATTGAAACCATTGATCAAGACCAATTCATGATTAATGATTGGACTTGACCAAGTCATCATTTGAGCCAAACCTAGCCCAATTGGCCACTTGACCCAAGTTGACCTAAAAAGTCAAAATGTGTCAAATCTTGATCTAAGCCAAATTGATTACAACTAATGGGCCAAATTTAATCTAAATCACTTGTTGAACTTGACCAAAGCCACAATTGGCCAACTAGACCCAACCTAGCCCAATTGACCATGAACCTAACTTGATCCAAAAAGTCAAATCAACTTGAAACTTAACCAAACCAAAATTGATTGAAACCAAAGCTTGCAAAACATTTCAAATGACCAACAAAACCTAAACTAACCCATGACCTAACCCAATTGGGTCAAATGGATCAAATGGGTCAACTTATCCCATTTGACCTAAATGAAATCAAATGAACCAAAGCCAAATATAAATCAAATTGAACCAAACCAATGATACCAACCCACCCCTAATGGTCATATGAACTTAACCTAACCCAAGATTTGACCTGATTTGACCAATTGGTCAACTTGACCCAAGTTGACCCATTTTGACCTAAATGGGTAAACATGAGCCAAATGATAACAAATAAACTTGTAATTCATTGAAAATTGGCACAACCCATTTTTCAACTAATCCAAATCTGTCCAAATTGAAATCAAAGCCAAATGACCATTTTACTCATATGTCAAAGGGTAACCTATGGCCGATTCCACTTGGAATTTGGCCAAATCCTTTTCATGGCCACTTGGCATCTTCTTAGTGGACCAAATGGACACTAATGAGTGTGGTGCACATGACCCAATGGGTTTGGGTCAGCCAAACCCAACCCAAGGCCAAAACTGACCACCCAATAGAAAATTCTCTACATGAAATCACTCCCACACTCATTTTAGCACATGGGCAACTCCTCCACTACACTCTCCTGCCAAACCTAAATCACATGGCACCCCTAATAGCTTAACAAACTCATTCCATGTGATCATTTTGATCAAAATGGCATGTAAGCTCATGGTCGTCCGATTCAAGTAGGGGAGATATACTCCCCATAATTTGATTCCAATTGAGATCACTTGCTGTTGATTGAGCTAAAGAGACCTAAGGCAAGTTCCGCAAGCTCTCTCAAGTAATCCCCAAGCTCTTCCCATTTCCTCTTCTCAATTTTGCCTAAGCCAAAAATAGGGGAGGTAGGAAGAAATCCAAACTTAGCCAATTCTCCATAGAAGTTCAATTCCTATTACAAGCACCATTAGAAGACCCAATCGAGCTCACCCAAATCAAATCCTAAGCATTCAAGCCACGGGAAGGAGGAGCTAAATCAAATCTGCAAGCCTTTGAAGAGGAGTTTGGCCAATTCGAAGATCCAATCCATCTCAAGCCTTCAAACCTTCAACAGGGCTTCGTCTCCACTACATGAAACTACTTCAATGTTTAGCAGCACTAGTGATAGCCTCCAGCGAGGTATGCTTCAAAGCCGAGCTTCAGTATAGAATTCTTTGGTCCGTTGTCAAGGGAACTTTAATCCCAATTAAATTTCACCATTGGATGTGTTTCTCTTAGCTCTTATATGGTGTGTGTTCAATCATAGCTCAATCATAGCTCAAGTGAGCTCAGATCAAGCCTTGGAGGATGGACAGCCTCTTTCTCTCTCAAGCGAGGACAGGGATGAATTGTGGACCAGCCATCTCACGTGTTTTGGATGGACCATCCTAATTAATCTGATTATATCCGATGATTAATCCTTTAGAAACCTTGGGTTTATTCCTAACCATCCGATCTTTGATTCGATGGTCCAAGGAGAAAATGTGTAGCACCGCCGACTGATGTGGCATAGGATGTGACAACTTAAATAACCAATCCCGTCGCACCATGTAGAAAGCACGCATCGCGTCAGCAGTCCACGTGGCACTAAAGGGATTAGTTAATTAATTAGGGTTATTCAATGGCCTATTAATCACTGAGACTTCAAAAATATATAACTAAATATAAAAAAATCATAAAAATATAAATGATGGCTCATTTTAAAGATAATTCAGTGAAGAATAATATAAAATTATTTTTAATTGATTTGGAACAATGAATTTTCCTTAATTAGGATTTATTTGAAATATTAATAACCCTAATTACTCCATAATAATTTCATTAATTAATTTCAAACTTCTTAGGCATACTTTTGGGGACGAGCTCTACCTCCCCTAATTTTCTTGAAATTTATTAATGAATTAATTAGGAAAATCAATTAATGAATCCTTAACTCTCTTAATGTAATTAAGGGTAATTAAGCATGTGAATAGTAGTTTAATCACTTAATTAAAATAATTAAACATTGATTAAGTGAATAGGAGGTTTATGGAATGATTTTGGGTGATTTTTCCTAAGCTATTCCCAAAACCCCCTTCCTCCCTTAATCCAAACCTAATTAAAGATTAATCCACTAATGATCTTCTTAATTAGCTGAATTAAATTTTCAAAATCAATCTAAACTTAATCAATCCTTTCTTGGGTAGGTCCTTGGGTGTTCAAAAGCCTAAGGTAAATTCAAGGAAACCATTTCCAATCCACATGTGTGGTAAGGTTAAGAAAGTACTTAATTAAACCCTTTAGCTTTATTAATCAATAATTGTGACCAAATTATATTAGACCCCTTTCTTTCTTTGGTGCATTGCTAATTTAAATTCAATGTGGTTGCATATCATATGTTGGCTCATAATTGTTAGGATAATTATGTTAAAGTGGTGAAGGTAAGGGGTAATTAATGACTTAATGTACACCTTAACCTAAGAAAAATATAAAATCAATCTAATGCTTCTAAAAAATATTAAACTAAAACAATAAACACATGTGGAAGATGATTTAGGACTACAAACCTTTTCACATTTCCTAAAATCAAATCAAACTCAAAACTAAAACAAAATTTCTTTAAACAACTTTGATTCACTTTAAATGATTTTATTCCATAGGATTTTCTTTAGGAACCAATTAGGGTGAATAAAGTTACATGCTTACATCACTTAATTTATTTCCTAGCATGCTAAATGTTGTTTGTCATATGAAATCATGCATTCATGTCTTTTTAAAAAATAAAAATAAATGAAATATTTCCTTTATCTCAAATTGTATGTTTTGGCTAAAGTAAGAATATGAATGGCTATTATCATTATTAAATCCAAAATTATTTTCAAAACCTATAAATCAAAGTTACAAATGAAAGGTATGCTACTCATAATTACTTATAAGCTTGCATGTGAGTATAACATAAGATGTGCATTATGTGACTTTTCCTTCTCTTCTCTTTTAACATAGTTTTGAATAGGATTTGCAAAGTGTATAGTTCATTTGAAAAGAACAAAACACTTGTTTAAATTTATTCCTATTCATTCCTATGTTATCATTTAAGAAGGATCTTCATATTTACACATGTAAATTGCATAACCAAAATCAAACAAAGAAATATAAACTTTTGCAGGATTCTTTTTCCATTCATTTCTTTTTGTATATGCACATGTATTTAAGAAATGTTGTGTATTATTCTGGACATCCTGGGGTTGCAAGCCTTTAAGTATCCCTAAGAAGGTCTTGTACCATACACCCTTGGTGTAGAAAATAATGGTGCCATACTCACTTATGTGTTTTATACTTATGAATGTGCATTTGATTAATGGATAAAAGAATCAGTCTCTTTTCTACTTAACAAAATCATGCATCATGAAACATACAAATTTTCTGAAGCAATATCTCTTAGCATTCATCATTAAGGTGTGCTAAATATTTGCATTGCATGTATAGATATGCTTAGGATCATTTCATATGCATGATATACATGTTGGAAAGAAATAAAGTGTGGTTTATTTTGTGACAATAATTCACATTAATTAATCTTAAAATGCCTTTCTTATTTTAATAAGGTTATTTAGAGAAAATCTAAACTTAGTATTAATTAAAACACATAACAAAATATTCACTAAAGAAAAATCACTAATGAATCTACTTTAGAAATTACTTAAGTTATGGAGGAAACAGAAGCTCTCTTCTCTTTTTCTCTCTTTACAACACTTAGTAATTAAGTGTAGGTTCATTCAAACCAAATCAAATCACCAAATAAAACTAACAAATTAACTAAACAACTTAAATGAAACCACACTCTAAGTTGAACCATTTCTCACTTACATAACCCTAACCTTAAAGCCTAGCTAAGACATGACACACAAGCCTTAAATGACACACACATTAGGCTAAGTCACCATTTCTAGCTCTATGGTATGGCAGTGCATGGTTTGATGCTTGATTTTATTTTGTGATGTCATGTTTTAGTTTAGATGTTAGGATTTATGTGCATAGACTGAATGATAAGATGATCTTTGTTTAATCATTATCTTCTGTAGTGGATTGTGCTTAAGGGGCACTGTAATAAAAATATAAATGTTTTTGTTGTGCATGTTACTTATACCCCTAAGTATAATCCAAAAAAGCCAGGTAGACTTGGTTACCCATGTGTGGGGTGTTAAGTCCAAATTATTCATATACATGCTTGGGATGTATGGTTTGTTAATCTCTATTTTGTGGGTTTTAGTTAGATTTGCTTTTCTCATTCTCATCTAATTTTTACAATTAAGATTTGGAATGAATGTTATGGGGGATTAGGATGAACATTGGTCATAAGACTATGTCTTATGCACCATGTGAAGCCTTTGGAGCAACCACATTTCAACCAACCAAAAGAAGAAAGAGAAAGAATAAAGAAGAAATAAAAAAAGAAAAGAAGGAAAGAAGAAAGAAGAATGAAGACCCCATGATTTCCTTTTGATTGTAATTAATTCATTTGTAATCTGGGTTGTATAAGGGTAAAGCTCGGCTTTCCAATTTTTTTTCAGGTTTTTGCGGTGGAGCCCAACCATAAAAGGTCTTTTATTATTTTGTTCTAGCTTTATAAATTATTTTATTTTTATTTAAGCTTGTGCATTAAGATGGTATATTCTTCCTAGTTTCTTCCTTTCTTTGATGAATGGCCTGGATGTATTTAAGCTCTTAGGGAAAAATAAATTTTCTATCCAATTACTCAACTCAAAACTAAAAAAAAAAAAAAATTAACAACTCATAACCTCACCTAAAGCCTAGGTTATAAATCAAGATAAAAGATTTAGCAACCCCTTAGCTGGATGTTATATGTTTTCACATCATGCATAAAAAAGCATCTTGCTTTACTCTTGCTTATGGAGGGCTACCACCTTTGCCAGGGAACTTGGCTTGACTTTTGAGAGCCACAGTGGAAATACACATCCTTCTTGTTGATTTAGGCCCATAACCAATTTCTCATGCATTAAGCATATGAATCCTATAACCTATTCCAAATCAATTATCCAAAAATGAAAATAAAATATAACAAAAATTTGCATTAGATTTAAGTCATTAATCATGTCCTACATGATCTAGTCTCTTAGAGAGTGTGTTTAAGGACTTAGTCTCTTTCTAAATAAACAATAGCCTAGCTATCTTACAAATGTATAAGACTTGCCTACGTGTATTTAAAATCATAGGAGGAGTTAGTTGGCAGCCACCCCTAGGCGGTTGTAAGTCCAACAGTTGGTTGGTTTATCCTCTCTTGTGGAGGTAAACTAAATACCCATTTTTACCTTAGATTTTAATCGTGCTTCAACCCTCACCAAAGCTCCCTAGATTTAGGTTAAGAGGTTGCTACTTTTCTTTGCAGACCATAAGCATAAATCCTCACCTCTTAGGCATTTTCATGATCTTATATCATGAAATTGTAAGCCCTAGATTTCTAATAAAAATTCAACTCAAATAAATAATTCTCGTCAAATTTAAAAATATAAATCCCAACCATAGGATAGTTTGGGATGCTTACTAGGCTTTTTAGTATCATAAGCATCCCCTACTTATCTTCCTTTAGTTTCGATAATAACTCCCTTCTCTTGATCAATCCCACTTAATCTTTTAAAAATAAACTAATTGATTGATAGTCCTATTTTTTAAATCTTTGGAGACAACGATCATTTACCCCAATCGATAGTATTCTTAAGGAATCTCATTCCTTAGGATGTAATTAACTATGGGGGCTTACCTCCATAGGAAACTTAATGAACCCGATTTAAAATAAATCTTGCTTTACTTTTCTATGTAAAGTAAGGGAAGAATCTCTAGTACATCCGAAGACCCATAGTTCTTAGAAGTCCTTATTAAGGTGATTAGGTCCATTGTAGGATGGTGACTTCTATCTCTCAAGATAGTATATCATTCCTCAATGTCATACCTAATCACCCTAGTAAGAATATCTGCAGATCTACTTGGTTTTGAACACAAAGAAAGTTGTTATTTTTGTTCATCTATTTATTTTATTCTCAAAAAAAGGTAGATGAAGAATGATAATAAAACTCACCACATAAAAATCAAATTCCAATTCAAATCTAGCTCCAAATGATTGAAGACCATGATCAAACACAAACCCTAAAATCCTTCTTAAGCCTTTTGAGTTAGTGCCATGAAGCTGGCCAAATCTTAACCCAATTCAATCCAAATTTGATTGATTTCTTTATAAATCAATCATATTTCCAATCATCTTTACAAATATAAACAAAATCTACACTTAAATTATCAAAACTAAATCAAACTAAATCAAAAATAAATTAAATCTCCTTCTAAGCCCTTTGAACCTACCTTCCTGAGCTTAGCCAAATTTTCCTTCAAATCACCTCAAACTCAAGTAATTTTCTTATAAATCAATTGTTCATTTGATTATCTTCCCAAATATAAATGAAATCTATATTTAAATGACTAAAATCAAAACTAAAATCAAATCAAAACTAAATCTAAGCCCTTTCAACCAATTCTTTGGACTTGACCAAATCCTATCCAAATCAAGTCAAAATTAATGAATTTTCTCTTGAATTAATCATTCCTCCTATCACCTATTCGAATATAAATGAGACCTATAATCATCAAACCAAATTTAAGTAAACCCAAGTTAAGCCCAACTTTGCTCTTTTGACTTGAAAATTTCAAATGAACCAAAATCCATTTAACTCCAAATTGATTGCAGTTGAATTTATATTTTAATTCAAAGCTCATATATAAGTTCAACTAAACCTAAATTAACTCAAAACCAAGCTAATTGACCCACTTATGCTTACTTAACCCAAAGTTACCTTATGGTGAAAAATTTTATATAGAGTTTCTTTTCAAATCTATGGGTGAGAAAAAGAGGCAAGACTATAAAAATTCATCTTTTTTGGATGATAGGTAGATCTGTATATGTGCCTATTGAGGTGATCGAGTACGACATCAAGGAGAGGTGTACTATCTTGAAAGATAGAAGTCACCACTCCATAATGGACCTAATCACCAAAATAAGGACTCTTAAGGATGCTGAGTCTTCGAAGTGTACCAGAGATTCTTCCCCTACTTTACATGGAGAAGTAAAGCAAGGTTTATTTTAAACTAGGTTCATTAAGTTCCCTACAGGGGCAAGCCCCCATAGTTAATTACATCCTAAAGACTATAAAAATTCATCTTTTTGGTATACCACGTAGATCCACAGATGTTCTTATTGAGGTGATCGGGTACAACATCAAGGAGAGGTGTACTATCACAAAAGATAGAAGTCACCACCCTATAATGGACATAATCACAAAAATAAGGACTCTTAAGAACATTGGGTCTTTGAAGTGTACCACTGATTCTTCCCCTACTTTATATGGAAAAGTAAAGCAGGATTTATTTTAAACCAGGTTTGTTAAGTTCCCTATAGGGGCAAGCCCCCATAGTTAATTACATCCTAAAGAATGGGGATCCCTTAGGAAAACTCTCGATTAAGATAAATGATCATTATCTCTAAAGATTTCAATAGGAAAGAACTATTAATCAATTGGTTTATTTTTGAAGATCAAACGAGATTGATCAAAGAGAGATTTATCATCGAAGCCTAATGGAGATAATAGGAGATGCTCACGATGCTAGGAAACCTAGCGAGCATCTCAAACTATCCTATGATCGGGATTTTCATTTTTCAAATTGATTTAGTTTATTTGATTTGGATTTTTCATTAGAATGTTAGGGCTTATAATTTCATAATACAAGGTTATGTAAATGCCTAAGAGGTGAGGATTTATGCTTAAGGCCCACAAAGGTAACCTTAGAACCTAAATCTAGGAAGCTTTCGCAAGGGCCTAAAGCACAACCTAAATCTAAGAAAAAAATGGGTATTTGGTTTGCCTCCACAAGAGAGGACAAACTACCCGACTGCTTAGACTTACAACCGCTTGGGGGTGGCTGCCAACTAACTCCTCCTATGATTTTAAACACATGTAGGCAAGTCATATGCTTTACGCAAGTTAGTTGGGCTATTATTTATTTAGGTAGAGACTAAGTCCTTAAAATCACTCCCTAAAGAGACTAAATCATGTAAAGGGCATGCTTCAATTGACCTAAATCTAATGTAATTCATATTTCATTTTATTTTTATTTTTGGACAATTATTTTGACTCAGGCTAATAAGATTCATATGCCTAAAGCATGAGAAATAAAGTTATTGACCAAAATCAGTGAGAAGGGAGGAGGTGTGTTTCCACCATGGCTCTCATGGGTCAAGCCAAGTTTCTCTGGCAAAGGTGGAAGCCCTCCAATCAAGAGTGAAATAAGATACATTTCTGCATGATGTTATAAAAGAAATACACATCCAGCTAAAGGGTTGCTAATTCTTTTATCTTGATTTTTAACCTAAGATTTAGGTGAGGTTATAAGTTATTTATTTTTAATTTTGAGTTGTTAGATTTGGTAAAAGATTTATTTTTTTTCTAAGATCCTAATCATCATCCAGGTCATACATAAAGAAAGGAATAAACTAGGAAAAGGATGCCACTTAATACACAAGCTAAACAAATCATTAATCAATTTATAAAGCTAAGCCCAAAAGAATAAGAGCCTAAGTGTGGTCGAGCACCACTGCACAAACCCAAAAATAAATTGGGTAGCCGAGCTCTACCCTTATATAACCCAAATTACAAATGAATTACATATAATTAAGCAAGGAACTCATTATTATAAGGGTCTTCAAGCTTCATTTTTTCTTTCTTCTTCTTTTCTTCTTTCTTCTTTGGTTCTTTCTTTTGAATGGTTGGAAGGTAGATGCTCCAAGGCCTCACATGGTGCATAAGATAAGATATTATGACCAATGCTCATCCTAATCCCCATAACAATCATTCCAAAATCCTAATTGCACAAATTTACATGAAAAGGAAAGAATGGAAATCCAATTAACACCTGTAAAATAGAGATTATATAAAATAATCCAAACAAATCCCAAATAATTATATTAGACTTATCACCCCACACATGGGTGACTAAGTCTACCTGGCCTATGGATTATGCTTAGAGGTATAAGCACCTGCAAGCAAAAGCATTTTATATTTTTTTTATTTATGATAGCACCCCTTAAGAACAATCTCCTGCAAAAAATAATGGTTACACTAAGATCACCCTACCATTCATTCTATGACCATACATCCTAACATCTAGTCTAAAACATATATCATAAAATAGAAGCAAGCACCAAACCATGCACCACCCTCACCTAAAGCTAGAAGTGGTGGCTTAGCCTAATGTGTGTGCCTTGAAGGTTTGTGTGGTATACTTAGTTATGGATTTAGGTTAGGATTTTCTAAGTGTAAAAACATGTTCAACTTAGAGGAGGGTTTCATTTAAGTTGTTTAATTATTTTGGGTTTATTTTATTTCATGTTTTGATTATGTTCAAATGAATCCTACAATTAATTACTAAGTTATAAAGAGAGGGAAAGAGAAGATAACTTCTCTTTCCTTCCCTAACCTAAGTAATTTCTAAAGTAGATTCACATTTTAGTTTTGTTTAGTGAATGTTTTGATTAAGTCTTTTAATTAATCCTAAGTTTAGATTAACTCTAAATAAACCTATTCAAAAAGAAAGGCATTTTAAGATTAAATAAAATGAACCAAATCTACAAAACACACATCACTTCATTTCTTTCCCAACATGTATAGCATGCATATGAATAAGTCCTAAGCATATCTATACACACAAATGAGAATATTTTAACACACTTTATGATGCATGCTAAGTAATTCATTTAAGGAAATTTGAAGTTTAATATGCTTGATTTTCTTTTAAGTAGAAAAGGATTTATTTATCCAATTTTTCACATACACAAATGAAAGTAAGAAAGGCATAAGTGAGTATAGCATCATTGCTAACCAAAGGTGTAAGGTATAAAACCTATTTGGGGCTACTTAAAGCCTCATAATCTCGAGGTTGTCCAAACTAATATACCACTTTCCTTAAATACAAACATATGTACAAAAGAAATAAATTGTAAAGAAAGAATGTAAAAGTTGTTTTGATTGATTCATTTTGTTTATGCAATTTATGTATGTAAGTATAGGTAACCCTTCTTAAGTGATAGCATAGGAATGAATGGGATATAGAATTAGGTAAGTGGTAGGTTCTTTTCAAATGAACCATACATCTTACCTACTCCTATTCAAAACTATACTAACATAAAAGAGAAGGGAGACCTATGCTAAGCACGCCTTTATATTCTTTCACATGCAAGCTTATAATTAAAATATAAGTAGCATAATTTTATATATGATAATTGATTTATATGTTTTGAAAATAATTTGAATTTAGTAGTGATAATAGCCACTCATATTTTTTACTTTAGCCAACACATGCAAATTTGACATAAAGTAAACCATTTCATTTTGAATTTGGTTTTGAAAAATATGGATGCATGAAACCATATGACATACACATTCAACATGTTAAGGAAATAATCAAAGTAATGAAAGCATGTAAACACATTCACTTTAATTAAATCCTAAAGATAATCTTATGAAATAAGAAAGTTTAAAATAAATCAAAGTGTATTCAATGTGATTTTTGTTTGAGTTTGAGTTTGATTTAATTTTGAAAATGGTGAGTTGAGTTTGCTGCTCCTAACCCATTCTCACATGTGTTTGATATTTTTGTTTAATTTTTAGATGATTAGATTCATTTTTAGGTACTAATTAGGTTAAGGTGTGAATTAAGCAAGTTAATTAACACTTACCTACACCGCCTTAACATAGTTAACCAACTAATTATGAGCCAATGAGATGACATAAAAACTCAAAAGGAATTTAAACTTACAATGCACCTAGGAAGAAAAGGGCCTAATGTAATTTGGCTCATGATTAATGGTTAATTAAGCTAAGGGGTTTAGCTTAAGTAGTTTCAAAATGCCCTTTCACACATATGAATTGGGTTTTAATTTTCTCAATTAAACTTAGGCTCTTAAACACCTAAGCATCTACCCAAAGTAACTTAATTAAGTTCTAGAAGTTTTTTTTTTTAATTTTAGAAATTGATTAAGGGGATAATTAATGAATTAACCCTTAATGAAGAGAAGATTAAGAAGAAAAAAGGGAGTTTAGGGAATAGCATATGGGAAATGCCCCAAAATTATTACCTAAACCACTTATCTACTGGATTTCACCTTAATCACTCTAATAATCGATTAAAACCACTAATTAGACCTTAATTATCCTTAATTACATAAGGAGGGTAATTAGAAAACACATTTTCAATTTCAATAATTAATCCATCAATAAATCTCAAGAAAATTAGGGGAGGTAGAAGTCATCCCCTAAAACATACCCAAGAAGTTTGGGATTAATCAGAGGATTAATTAAGAGGTAATTAGCAAAATGAAATTTCCAATAAAACCCAAAATTAGGGAAAAGCATTATTTAAAATCCATTGAAATTATTTTTTTAAAATATTCTAGGTAGAATTATCTTTCCATAAGATTTTACCTCATATTTTTCTGAATTTTATTGAAGGAGATATGATTTTTTTAAAATTAAGAGATTAATTATAATTTAATTAAATTCCTAAACTAATTCTTTAGCTCACAGCACGAGGCATGGCGACGACGGTCAGTGCACTTTACACGCATTATGTCATGAGATGACTACTTAAACATCAAATCAAGTGGAGGTGTGGCGGCAGGATGCGCTTTTATCCCTATCGTCTGATCAAACATCGAATGGCCAGGGATCAACCTGCGATTTATAAAAGGATAAATGATTTTCTAAACGTGAGAATAATCTCGACCATCCATCCAAAATGCGTGGATGGATAAACAGGATCTCCCCAGTTCTTCCCTTAGGATCAACATAGATTGTCCATGATCTAGGAAAAGATCTGAGCTCGAACGAGCTCTAATTGAAATAAAACTTTACCCACACCATCTAAAGCCAATAAGGAACACATCCAATGGTGGAATTTGCATGACTTGAAAATTCCTTTTACAAAATACCAACACCTCCTATGCTAGGTGGTCAAAAAATTTCATACCTCGCCGGAGGTGATCATCGATGCTCGAGATCGATGAGGTAGCTTCATCTAATGGAGACGAAGCCCTGTTGAAATTTTTTAGCCTTGGGGTTGAGTAAATTGCTCTATGGACCAACATCACTTGATGTCCCTTGTAGCTTTGATCCAACTGATGCTCTCCTTGCTGTGGGAACTCAAATGGATGCTTGAGTGTACACGGATTGATCCTTAGAGGAAGTGTGCAAGAGGAATTGAAGTGATTTGTAGTGTGGAGAAAGTTGGAAGTTCAAGTGAGCTCCCCTATTTTTCAATGGAGAAAACTGAGAGGATCACTTTTCAAATCCCTCTTATAATGCTTAGGAAGTCTCTCTGATCTTTCCTAACACTCTCTAGGGCTTGATCGAATTGAGGAATGATGATTTAGTTTGAATTAGGGGGAGTATATCTCCCCCTTTAGCAATCGGACGGCCGACACCTCCCTTGGCATTTTTGATCCAATTGACCACATTGGAGAGTTTGTTTAGGATGTTAGCCCTTTGCACATGGTCAGTTTAAGGCCCTGAGTGGATTTCCAACCTCTCATGTGCATCAAATTGGGTGGAGGACAGATTTAGAATGAGCTAATTTGACCCATGGGGTCGGGTTTGGCCTTGGGTCCATTTGGGCTGACCCAAACCCATTGGGTTGGGTGCGCCACTCTTCATTAGGTCCCCTTGAGCTATTAGGAAGGCATCAAGTGGATATGAAGAGGGCATGACCAAATTACCCATAGATTAGGCCAAAAATTGTTCTATGGCCTAGGGGTAGGATGGTGATTTTGCTATTTTTTTCAATTTGGATATGTTGGGTATGTGGAGAAACTAGGTTTGGCCAAGTTTCATTGGATTTGGAATCTATTTGATAAGGTTTGGCTCATGTTGACCCATTTAGGTCAAAATGGGTCAACTAGGGTCAAGTTGACCAATTGGTCAAATTGGGTCAAACCAAGGGTTAGGTCAAGTTCATATGACCATTTGAAATGTTTTGGTGGCTTTGGTTTAATTCAATTTAGTTTAGTTTTGAATTTGGCTCATATGACTTCATTTAGGTCAAATGGGTCAAGCTGATCTATTTGACCCATTTGACCTATTTGAGATAGATCAAGGATAAGTTTAGGTTAATTTAGTCATTTGGAGTGGATTGGTATCTTTGTTTCTAATCAATTTTGGTTAAGTTCAAATTTGGCTCAACATGACCCCTTTAGGTCAAGTTAGGTCTAAGGTCGATTGGGTTAGGTTAGGTCTAGTTGGCAACTAAGGCTTTGGTCAAGTTCCACAAGTGATTTGGAATGAACTTGACCCATTGGTTTCAAACAATTTGGCTTAGATCAAGTTGTGACACATTTTGACCCCTTAGGTTAAGTTGGGTCAACTTGGGTCAAGTGGCCAATTGGGCTAGGTTAGCCTCAAAGGTTGACTTGGTCAAGTTCAAACATAGGGCATGAATGAACTTAGATCAATGGTTTCAAATAATTTTGCCAATGGTTGAATTTGGCTATGTTAAGTTTCATTTTAGGCTAAGTGTTGACTTGGTCAACCCTTAGGTTTGACTTGGTTTCACCTAATTTGGTTGATTGATCATCCTATGATGATAGTTGATCATCCTATGATGATAGTTGATCATCCTATGATGATAGTTGACCATGATGAGGGGCATAGGTGAGTTTGGTTCAATCAAATTTGGTTAGGATTAGAATTTGACTCATAAGAGTACTTTAGGTCACTTTGGGTCAAGTGAGCCTAAGTAGGTCAAATGGCTTGATTTGAGGTTGATTAAACTTGCATATGGACTTATGATTGAAATATAAATCTATTTGCAAGTGGTTTGAAGTCAAATGGGTTTTGGTTCATTTGATAATTTCATATTCAAAGGAAGAATATGAAAGGATTTAGGGTTTGATTTTTGAATTGATTTTTTATTTTGTGATTGAAGTTTGTATTTATATATGGATTCATGATTGTAGGGTTGATTGAATCATGAAGAGAAATCAAGATTTTGGCTTGATTTGAAGTTGATTTGGCTAAGTTCAAAATTTTGACTTGAAAGGCTTAGGTTGGATTTGGAGTAGATTTGAGTTTGATTTTTGGAATTGGTTTTGATTGTTTGAATTTATATTTCATTTATATATGTGAATATAAATGAGAATATAAATGGATCATTAGAAATTTTTAAGGATTTGAAATGATTTGATCATGATTTAGGCTAAGTCCATAAAGAGGGGTTTAAAGGACTTAGGAAATTTTTGAAGTTTTGACGTTTGAATTTTTGAATTTGGTTCGATTGATTTATATTTATATTTCATTTATATATGTGAATATAAATGAGTTATGAGAAAATTCCATGAGTTTGAATTGGTTTGATCATGATTTGGGCTATGTCCATTAAAGAAGGATTTAAAAGACTTAGGAAATTTCATGAATTGATTTTGAATTTTGAGTTTAGTTTGATTGGTTTGAATTTATATTTCATTTATATATGAGAATATAAATGAGTTGTGAGAAAATCTCATGAGTTTGAATTGATTTGATTGAATTTAGGCTAAGTCTTTTTAACAGGTAATTTAAAAGGACTTAGGAAATTTTGGAGTTTTGGATTTGAATTTTGAGTTTAATTTGATTGGTTTGAATTTATATTTAATTTATATATGTGAATATAAATGAGAATATAAATGAGTCTTGAGACAATTTCAGGGATTTGAATTGGTTTAGATCATGATTTTGGCAAAGTTCTTAAGAAGGAATTTAAGGGACTTAGGAAATATTTTAGATTTAGAATTTGATTTGATTGATTTGAGTTGATTGATTTGTATTTATATTTCATTTCTATATGAGAATATAAATGAATTATGATAAAATCACATGAATTTGAATTAATTTAATCATGATTTAGGCTAAGTCCTTAAGAGGAAGATTAGGGACTTAGGAATTTTGATGGATTTTGATCATTGGTTTCAATCATGGGTTTCAATCACATGGAGTTCAATCATGAATTTGATTTGAGTTTGGAGAAAATAAAATAAGATTGATTTGGAGTTTGAGAAAATCAATTAGGACTGATTTGGAGTTTGACTTGAAGGAAGGAAGGTGAGGAGTGGTTCAAGCTAAAGGGTAGGTAAATTTCCTAACACCCCTAAGGCATGACCTATTCTTATGGCTAACCCTTCTAAGTCTCTAGGGCTAGGTTGAGTATCCACCTAATCACTAGAAGTGTCTTAAGACTAAGGAACTCTTAAAGTCTAAGAGGAATCCTATGCCTAAGATGGAGGTGTTGAAAGCTCATCCTAAAAATGAAATTAACAAACCTAAAGGACCCTTTTGAGCCAAGTTCTAATCCAACCCAAATTGGATTGAACCAAGCCCATCCAAGCCTCATACCAGGACCATTGATCACCCTAGGATGACCAATTGCCATGAATCGGGTCGCAAACCAAGTCAACTTGCTCATTTGACCAAGTCAACCCATTAGCTTAAATGAACCAAAAACTAGCCAAAACTCACCTTACACCAAATTGGTTAAAACCATTGATTCACATCGACCCATAATCAATGTTTAAACATGACTTGACCATCACTTGAGTCAAACCAAACCCAACCTAGCTCAATTACCCACTTAGCCCAAATTATCCTAAATGGTCAATTTGGCCTAAATCCAAATCAAATATAAATTGATTCAAACAAAAGACTACATTCATTTTCAATTAGGCAATTGAATATGAATCAACCCATAACCCAAGCCAATTTGGCCAATTTTGGTCAAATTGTTCAACTTGATCCATTTGACCCATTTGATTCCAAATGAGCCAAAGTCAATTCTATGTCAAATTAAATCAAAATGAACATACAAAAAAACTATAAATCATCATTTAAACCTAACCTAAGCTTTGGTTTGACCCAATTTGACCAACTGGTCAACCTAACCCAACATGACCCAAATGACCCAAATTGAGCCAAATCTTTTGAAACCAACCAATGGCATCTTGGGAGCTGAGCAAACCCATCCCAAACCCACTTGGGATCAGCCCAAACCCAATCAAATCCCTCATGGATCCTCCCCCATTAGGATTCCACCCAACCTTATTCAATCCTCCCCTTCGCTTGCATTCTATGAAGACTGACTTCACAACCCCAAAGGAAGACTTTGGAGCTAAATCCAAAGTCCCCAATCAGCCATCACCTCCCAACCATCTCCCCATCACCATTAATGGTGATTTTTTGGTCATCCCAAAAACATAAAAAATTGAAGATTCCAAGAGCTGGCTTCTGCTTTCATTCACTTCCCAAGAGCTCCCAAACCAACCAGCAACCATTCCCACTTTATTTTGAAGTGAAAACTATCAAAATCAAGCAGATTTCGACGAAGAAGCGGTAGCTATTGGTGGATACATCATTCCAAAGGGAGACAAAGGTCTAAATCCATTCCAAAGTTTTTTCTCGCATTCAAGAGCGTGCTTGAATCATCACCGCCACTAGAAATCATCCCCAGTGAGGTAATTTTCAAGAACCATAGCCCGCCTTAGGAGCTTTTATTTATGACGATTCTTGCACTAATCTAAAAATTTTCCTAGATAAACCTTAAATTTTTTATTTTATATCATCTTCACATAAATCAAAAAGTTTTCTAGTGAAGATCGTCGCAAAAATGAGCCCATTCGAATGAGATTTCGTTCATATTTCCCAAAAATCCCAAAAATTCTATCAATTTACATAGTATCCAGTCATTTTCATTGCCTAGAAGATGAGGCGTGACCATCCTGATTCGTGGATCGACCAAATTTAATGGCAGATCAACCTATTTTAGCCCACCAGATCACACGGATCGATCTGGACCATCCGATTTAATCTGCGCATCGCGATCCTCATTCCGCCCTTTTTCCCACTCGTGAAACTATGCCAGCCAATCACACAATGCTGCATCACACCATGTTCCACTCTGAATCATGGGGCTAATCATGTGGCACCGTGTTTCCACGTCAGCGACGCACACTGCTGACTGGGTTAAGTAAAAAATTTGACCATTTTTTGATTTTAAAAATTACAAAAATCACCTAAAATTTTAAAAATTCATTAAAAAAATAAAATACTTAATAAAAAATTATAAATAAGGGCTCATTAGACTCGTCTTTCTGAGAGGAATCCAATGAAACCAAAATCCTCAAATTTCACTAAATAATTTGAGCTTAATTTGAGTTTTAGTGAAAATCAAATTTCATCAATTACTCTTAAATTACAAATCAGATTGAGTTGAAATTTTTAGAAATTAAAATTGAGCTTAAAATCTACCTATCATTAAAATTTCAAACCTAAATGATTTTTGGATTTGTGGATATTGAATTTTGAAGCTTAAATAGAACATTTTAATAAAATAAATTAATAAACTTTATAAAAATTATTTAAATCAGCTGAAACTTTAAAAAATCATAAAAATTTATATAAAAATTTAAAAGAAGCAAATAAATATTCATTTAAAAGTTATTTTAGAGGAGAATTTAATAAAGATATTTCTAATTAATTTTAAATAATAATTTAGGCTTAATTAGGATTTAATTACTAATTTAATTAACTTAATTACTCATTGATTAACAATGAGATTAATCCCAAACTTTATGAGATTATCTAAGGGGATGACCTCTGCCTCCCTTAATTTGTTTGAGATTTATTGCTTGCTTAATTAGGAAAATTAATTAATTAACCTTAATTACTCTCTTAATATAATTAATGATTAATTAATCACAGGAACATTAATGAATCAATTAATTAAGTGATTAACCCTTTGAGCAATTGTGAATGAGCCCATGGGATAAGATTGAGATCTCCTTCTTATTCTATTCTTCCAAGTTTAATTAATTAATCAAGTTAATTATGGCTTAATTAATTAAATGAATCACTTAATCAATGAAACTAAGATCTAAATCATTCCAAAACTCAATCACTTAAGTCTTGGGTAGACTCTTAGGTGTTCAATAACCTAAGATAATTCTAAGAAAATTATAATTAACTTATATGTGAGGGGAGGGTTATAAGAGTGCTTAATTAAACTCTTTAGCTTAACTAACCAATAATTGTGAGCCAATTGCATTAGGTCCTTTTATCTTTATAGGATAATTCCTGATTTTATTTCCAAAAGCATGTGCATATCATGCTGGCTTATAATCACTTGGATAATAATGCTTAAGTGGCATAGGAAAGGGGTAATTGATGGGCTTAACACATATTACAACCTAATTAGCCTATAAAATCAACCTAATTACCTTTTTCATTAAATTAAATTAAACCACAAACATTGGGATGGATTAGGATCATCAAACTTCCCCTCATTTCATTAAACCAAGTCAAAAAATAAAATGAAAGATGGTATTAACAAGTTTTGATTTCCTTTAAATGTTTTTATTTAATATGATTGTCCTTAGGAATTAGTTTGATTGAAAGAGATTATATGCTTATATTTAGTATTTCCTTTCCAATAATGTTAAATGTTGTATGTCATTTGAATCATTCATTCATGTCTTTCAAAAATAAATCAAATGAAATTTCTTTTATGTTAAGCTTGCATGTGTTGACTTAACATAATATGTGTGTGGCTATTATCACTAATAAATCTAAATTATTTTTCCAAAGTTTATAAATCAATTACATTGATTAGAGTGATAGTATCTATGATTAGATATAGGTTTGCAAATGCTTATAGCTTAGGTATGTGAAGTAAAGCTTTATTTTCCTTAATTCATGTGTAGTTTTATACGTATTTGAATGTTAATAAGTATATAGTCTGGACATCTTGGAATACGAGGCTTTGGCTAGCCTCAAGGAGGTCATTTGATTACCTCACTTTCTTGGTTAACAATGACATGTACTTATTTGATTTCATTTACTTGTATTTCTACATTAGAATTTGGATGGGACTTTATTTCATATACATAATTATTTTAATCAAATAAAAATGCAATTTTTGCATGATTTTCTTCCTCTTGTTTACATATAAATTCATATATAGTGAGATAGCAAAGTATACAGTCTGGACATTTCGAGAATATGAGACTTTAGCTAGCCCCAAGGAGGTCATTTGATTACCTCAGTTCCCTGGTTAATAAAGGTATGTACTTGCTCATTTCTCTTTACATATATGTGCATATGTGGCTAAAGGATGAAAATCTCTCTTTTCTACTAAAATTAGATGCATTCATTATTGGATAAATGATTGAATTAACTAGTCATATAGTTGGAAGCTTTCTTTCCTACATTCATATATATAAATTTACATATGTTTGAATGCAAATGGGTATATAGTCTGGACATCCAGGGAATACAAGGCTTTAGCTAGCCACAAGGAGGTCATTTGATTACCTCACTTCCCTAGTTTAACAATGGCATGTACCCATTTAATTTTATCCTTATGTATTTTTGTATAAGAATTTGGATAGAGCTTTTACTTAATATGATGAAATAGTTCAATCAAATGAAAAATATAAACTTTAAATGTACATGTTCACATCCATCATTTAAGTGTGCTAAAATATATTGTATGTATAAGTATACTTAGGATTTAATCATATGCATGTTACATGTGATGAAAAGGAATGATTAAATATATATCATGTGATAGTAATTCAATGAAATTAATTTTAAGATGCCTTTCATATTGAATGGAATCACTTAAAGTAACCTAAACTAAGGATTAATTTAAAAATGTGTAATAAGCATTCACTAAAGGGAAACAAATTAAGTTAACATGCTTTAAAAAGTGGCTTAGGATAGGGATGAAAGAGACCAATTATCTTTCCTCTCTTTAAACATTTAGTTGCTAAGTGTAGGTCATATGAAACCAAATAAAAACACTAAGTAAAATTTTCAAATCAATTAAATCACTTTAAATGAAATCAACCTCTTATGATTAAACATCCTTTCACACTTAGAAGATCTTAACCTTAATGCCTAGTTAGGACATACCACACAAGCCTTAATACACACACATTAGATTAAGTCACAAGTTCTAGCTTTATGTTAGGATGGTGCATAATGTGATGTATATTTTATTTTATGATGTATTATTTTATACTGGATGTTAGGGTGTATATTTCGTATGCTGGATGATAGGTTGTGATTAGCCTAATCATATTTTTGTAGGTGTTTATGCTTAAGGGACCATTGAAAAATAAATACTTTCTTTGCAGATTGCTTAAACCTCTAAGCATAATCCAATTTGGGACATGTGGGGTTGGTTACCCATGTGCAGGGTGCTAAGTCCAAATTATAAATATAACTGCTTGGAATTGAATGTATGTTTAGCTAACCTCTATTTTGCAAGTGTAGTTAGATTTACTTTTTCATATAAAATGTAATTTTGTAATGGGAATTAGGATGAGTAGTGGCCAGAAGGCTTAACCCCTGGGATGCCCTAGGATGCCTTTGAAGCAAATCAAATCAAAAGGAAGAAAATGAGGACATGAAGAAATTAAGAAAAGAAGCACACCCCTAACATGTATTATTTTGTAATCCGGGTTCAGCTCTGCTACCCATCTTTTCTCTTTTTGGGGTGTACGATGAAACTCGATTGCATCAACCTTTTATTCTTTTATGTAACTTATACATGTTTGATTGATGTTGTGTTTAAAGTGTGCATTAGAATAGCATGCTTTTCATAGTTTCTTAATGTTTGATGTTTGAATGTGTGGCCTATATGCGGTAGGCTCTTAGGATAAAATTAATTTTTCTACACCAACTAATCACTCATAATTAAAATTCTTAAAAACTTATAACCTCATCATAAATCTTAGGTTATAAACAAGATAATTAAAAGATTTAGCAACCCCTTAGCTGAAGGTTGTCTCACATCATGCATGCATATTCCTTCTTCCTTGAATATGGGGGATCTCCAGCCTTGCATGATAGGGGAATGTTTGACCTGTGAGGGCACCCTTATGGTGGAGGACACCCTCTTCTCCCTGATTTAGCCCATGACTATATTTCATCACAAATTTAGGCAAAAGAAATCCCAAAGCCTTTATCAAAATGAAATGTCAAATATAAATAAAATTTGAAAAGATTTCTCATTAGATTAAGTCATTGCCAATAGCACTCATGCTCTAATTTCTTAGGGAGTGGGTTTAAGGACTTAATTTCTTTTAAAATTAATAAAAACTCAACTATCTTGTAATTTTATATGACTAGACCATATGAATTTAAAGCGTATGAAGAGTCAACTGGCTGCCACTCCAGGTGGTTATAAGTCCAACAGTCAGGTGATTTATTCTCTCTTGTGGAGATAAACCATATACCTTGGGAGTAGCTTCAGGAAAATTCCATGAGTTTGTTATCTGACACCGGAGAATTGAAATTGATCTAGAGAAGATCAAGGCTATATTAGAAATGTTACCCCATAAAAGTCTAACTCAACTCAGATCATTCCAAACGTGGTTGGCATATCTAAGATGCTTCATATCCAACATATCAGGAAGATGCCAGCCATTCTCAACACTTATAAATAAGGATGCCAAGTTCAAGTGGGATGACAAGTACCAACATGCCTTTGAAGACATCAAGTACTACCTGATGATTCTGCCAGTTCTAACAACCCCTGTCTCGAGAAAGCCATTGATACTATATACTGCTGCATTTGATTACTCCCTTGGCACTTTGTTGGCCCAAGCCAATGACGAAGGGAAAGAGAATGCACTCTACTACATCAGCTATCGTCTAATCCCTATTGAGGCAAACTACCCACCAATTGAAAAACATTTCCTAACTTTAATCTTTGCATCCCAAAAGATATGGCTTTACATGTTATCTCACAATGTGAACTTGATCTCTAGGATCACTCCATTACCATATCTCATGACATGACCAATGCTATCAGAACAATTAGCACGTTGGGTCATGATTTTGTCACAGTTTGATATTACTTATGTATCCCTCCGTGCGGTGAAAGGACAAACACTAGCAAATTTTTTAGTAGCACACCCACTTCCTACTGATTCCCTGCTCAGTGATGACCTCCCAGATGAACAAATCATGAACTTAGGGGTCACTAGCATTCATCGTTGGGAGAAGAATTTTGTTGGTGCAGCTTCCTATAAAAGGAGAGAAGAACCATAATCAACTATCTTGAGAAAGGCAGGCATAGGAATAGTTCTCCTAATTCTGGACCACATGTGATGAGATTTTTATATCATTTGTCCAATCCATGTACCACAATGAAGCCAAATATGAGGCTCTGATTGCCTGTTTGGAGTTAGCTGTTACTCTATGCTTTCAGAATATCAACATCTTCAAGGATTCTTAATTAGTCATCAACCAAATTACTGGGTCCTACAAGATTCTAAAACTTAAGCTCTATCACTGACATAAATACACTATGTCATTATTGGCCCAAATCCCAGAGGTTACCATTTATGAGATTCCTTGAGGAGAAAATGGCATAGCAGATACTTTAGTCAAGCTCATCAAGGACTTGGCATGTTCAAAAGATGAGTCCATACTAATAAAAGTCCAAAACAGACAAGTCTTATCCCTTATTGACGTTGAACTCATCGAAAGACTCTCTCTTGGAAGGGAGATTATAATTGCCAAAAAGGATGACGAGTTAGATTGGAGGCAACCACTCATGGATTATCTAAATATAGGCAAACTATCTCAAGAGAAGTTCTTAGCACATCAGGTGAACAAGAGAGCACTTTCCTACGCTCTCGTGGATGGCACCTTGTCCAGCGATCCTTCCATTATATGTGGTTACACTGTTTGGATGAACATGAAGCCCATAATATCATGACTGAGGTACACTCAGGTTTATGTCAAGCACACCAATCCAGTCAGAAGATGAAAGCCAAGATCAAGAGACTAGGATACTACTAGTCATCGATGATTATAGACTGCATGGATGTAGCTAGAAGATGCCACCAATGTCAGGTGCATGGTATGGTCCTACATCAATAACACAACATTCTACACCCTACCTTGGCCTCATGGCCATTTGAGTGTTGGGGTACCGACATAGTAGGCCCGATCGATCCTCCTTCTTTCAAGGGTCATCAGTTAATTCTAGCTGCCACCGACTATTTTTCCAAGCGTGCGGAGGCAATCCCACTCAGAGAAGTCACAACTTAGCATGTGATTCAATTTTTTTGGAATCATATCATATATAGGTTTAGGGTGCCTCAATGAATTATATTTGATAATGGTATTGCATTCAAGAGCACCAAAATCAATAGTTTTTTCTGTATACACATCATAGATTTGAGATATTATACCATCTATTACCCCAGGGAAAATGGCTTAGAAGAAGCCTTCAACAAAACTCTCACCCGGATATTAAAGAAGACACTCAATGACAATAAGAGACAGTGGCATGATCAATTAGTTGAAGCCTTGTCGGCATAGCACACCACATACATTACTTCAACTCAGTCTTCCCCTTTCTTCTTAATGTATGGGTATGAAGTCATTCTACCACTAAAAATCTAACTCTCATCACTAAGGATAGTAGTAGGTAGCAAGATCACAACAGAGCAGAACACCAAGTTGCGGATAGAAAAGCTCGAAGGTTTGTAGGAGAGACACCTCCAAGCATGCCAAAATCTTAAGTTATACAAAGCCAAAATGATCCAACCTCATAACAAGTTGGTCCGTCCTAGAGCTTTTCAAGTATGATAGCTTGTTTTACTTTTAAGAAGACTAATTATTGTCCATCAAAAGATTAGGAGGCAAGTTTGAATCCACTTGGGAATGCCCTTTTTTCATAAAGAAGGCCTACCAAGAAGGATCATATCAGCTCATAAATCATAAAGGAGAGTGCCCGATACTTCCAATCAATGGGCTCTACCTAAAAAAAATATTATCCATAAATTTTATTTAAAAATAATTATTAATGAAATTTTCATTTCAAATCCCATCTCTTCCATTCAGAGAATATCTTTGCTTGCGATGTTAGGAACCTGAGTGGCGCCCTATCCTTTATCAACACAACACCAACACAGACTACACAAAATCACATATAAAATAAACACATATCTTTTGTCTCAGGCAACATTGATGTGGGTTAAAGCCCCCTATGGATCTCACTCATTAACTGCTCTCGATCAAGCTGACAAGCTACCTTGCTAGTGTGTCACCCTAGTGATCCTTGTTTAGAGGATGTAAGTCTACAAGATTTCTTCTTAACTTGACCATTGCAAATTGATGAGCACCATGTTAATTTGATAGGCTTTACTGCGCAGTCAGTAAGCTACCTCATATTAACTTTGTTAAAGAGGATAAAAGTATAAACACTTTCTTCTTTAACTAGCCATCATACACTAACTAAGTCAAGTACATTTGAGGTTTAGGATAAGTCCCCCAGTGCCTCCTTTCCTTCTGACTACTTCAAGTCTAGGTCCATATGGGGGAAAATTTAATATTCTTGAATGTCCTCTCATCTATTTCTCTTTCCTTTCTATTGGTGGAAAGAAGATAAATGAGAACACAAGGAAAATAAATCATCTTGGTCGAACGCCACGCATATGTACTTATTAGGGTGATCGAGTACAACATTGAGGAGAGGTGTACTATCTCAAAAGATAGAAATCACCACCATATAGCAGACCTAATCACCAAAATAAGGACTCCTAAGGATGTTGGGTCTTCGAGGTGTACCAAAGATTCTTCCCCTACTTTACATGGAAAAGTAAAACAGGGTTTATTTTAAATCGGGTTAGTTAAGTTCTCTACAGGGGTAAGCCCCCATAGTTAATTACATCATAAGGAATGGGGGTTTCTTAGGAAAACTGTCAATTAAGGTAAATGATGTTTGTCTCTAAAGATTTCAATAGGGTAAGACTATCAATTGTTTAGCTTATTTTGGAAGATCAAATGGGATTGATCAAAGAGAGAGTTATTATCGAAGCCAAATGAAGATAAGTATGAGATGCTCATGATGCTAGAAAACCTAACAATCAATTCAAAATATCTTATGATTAAGCTTTACATTTTTTTCAAGTTAAATTTTTTATTAGAATGCTAGGGCTTATAATTCCATAATACAAGGTTATGGAAATGCCTAAGAAGTGAGGATTTATGCTTATGACCCACCAAAGAGGAGAAGAAACCTTAGAACTTAAATCTAGGGAGCTTTGGAGAGGGCCAAAAGCGCAACCTAAATCTAAGGCTAAAATGGATATTCAATTTTCCTTCACATGAGAAGATAAACCACCTGACTACTTGGACTTACAACCACCTCAGGGTGGCCACCAACTAACTCCTCCTATGATTTTAAATTCATATAGGCAAGTCATATGCTTTATGCAAGATAGCTAGATAGTTATTTATTTAGAAAGAGACTAAGTCCTTAAACTCACTCCCTAAAGAGACTAAATCATATAAAGGTATGCTTCATATGACATAAATTAAATGCAATTCATATTACATTTTATTTTCATTTTTGGATAATCATTTTGACTCAGGCTAATAGGATTCATATACTTAATGCATGAGAAATGAGATTATTGGCTAAAATCAGCAAGAAGGGAGGAGGTGTATTTCCACCATGGCCCTCACAAGTCAAGCCAAGTTTCTCTGGCAAAGGTGGAAGCCCTCCAATCAAGAGTGAAATAAGTTGCATTTATGCATAATGTTATAAAAGAAATACTCATCCAGCTAAAGAGTTGTTAATTCTTTTATTGTGATTTTAAACCTAAGCTTTATGTGAGGTTATGAGTTCTTTATTTTAATTTTGAATAATTAAATTTGGTAGAATATTTATTTTCCCTAATAGCCTAATCATCATCCATGCCATACATAAAGCAAGGAATAAACTAGGAAAATGATGCCACTTAATGACAAGCTAAACAAATCATCAATCAATTTATAAAGCTAAGCGCAAAAATAATAAGAGGCCAATTGTGGTCGGGCACAACCACACAAACCAAAAAATAAATTGGGTAGCCAAGCTCTACCCTTATACAACCCGAATTACAAATGAATTAAGTACAATTACGCAAGGAATTCATTGTTATGGGGGTCTTCAAGCTTCCTTTCTTCATTCTTCTTTTCTCCTTTCTTCTTCTTTTCTTCTTTCTTCTTTGGTTCCTTCTTTTGGATGGTTGGAAGGTGGATTCTCTAAAGGCTTCACATGGTATATAAGGCAAAGCCTTATAATCAATGCTCATCCTAATCCCCATAATAAGCATTCCAAAATCCTAATTGCAAAAATTACATGAAAAGGAAAAAATGGAAATATAACTAACACCTGCAAAATAGAGATTAGCTAAAACAAACCATACAAATCTCAAGCATGTATATTGGACATAACACCTCACACATGGGTGACTAAGTCCACCTAGCCTATTGGATTATGCTTAGGGGTATAAGCATCTGCATAGCAAAAGCATTTATATTTTCATTTATTACAACGCCCCTTAAGCACAATCCCCTACAGAAGACAATGGTTAGACTAAGATCGCCCTACCATTAAGTCTACACATATACACCATAACATCCAATCTAAAATATTATATCAAAAAACAAAAGTAAACAATAAACCATATACCGTCCTAACCTAAAGCTAGAAGTGGTGACCTAACTAATTAAGGTTTGTGTTTAGTATATGGCTTTAAATTAGAGTTTTCTAAGTGTGAAGCATGTTCAACTTAGAGGAGGATTTCATTTAAGTTGTTTAGAAGTTTTGGGTTGATTTTATTTTTTTTGTTTTGATTAGGTTCAAGTGAATCCTATAATTAATTACTAAGTTGTAAATAGAGGGAAAGAGAAGAGAACTTCTCTTTCCTTCCCTAAGCTAAGTAATTTCTAAAGTGGATTCATATTTTTAGTTTTGTTTAGTGAATATCTTATTATGTGTTTTAATTAATCTTAAGTTTAGATAAAATCTAAACAAACCTATTCAAAAGAAAGGCATTTTAAGATTAAGTAAAGTGAAGCAAATCACAAAACACACATCACATCATTTCTTTCCCAACATGTATACCATGCATATGAATAAATCCTAAGTATAACTATACATACCAAATGATAATGTTTAGTATACTTTATGATGCATGCTAAGTAAATTACTTAAGAAAACTTGGATGTTTCTCATGCATGATTTTCATTAAGTAGAAAAAAGGGGTTTTTTTCCAATTTTCACATGCACATATGAGTGTATGAAAGGCATAAGTGAGTACAGTGCTATTGTTAGCACTAGGGGTGTACGGTGCAAGACCTATTTGGGGCTACTTAAAGCCTCACAATCTTGGGCTTGTCCAGTCTAATGTACCACTTTCCTTAAATATAAACCTATGGTGGATTTTGGTTATGTTGAGTTTCATTTTGGCTAAGTGTTGACTTGGTCAACCCTAATATTTGACTTGGTCAACCCTTAGGTTTGACTTGTTTTGACCTAATTTGATTGATCGATCATCCATGATGATTTTTGATCATGATGAGAGGCAAAGATGGGCTTAGTTCAATCCAATTTGATTAGGATTAGAATTTGGCTCATAAGAGGTACTTTAGGTCACTTTCAATTAAGTGAGCCTAAGTGGGTCAAATGGCTTGGTTAAAGCTTGATTTTAGTTTGATTTAAATTGTATATGGACTTATGATTAAAATATAAATCATTTGCAAGTGGTTTGAAGTCAAATGGGGTTTGATTCATTTGACAATTTCATATTCAAAGGAAGAACATGAATAAATTTGGGGTTTGATTTTTTGAATTGAGTTTTAGTTAAGTGATTGAAGTTTGTATTTATATTTGGATTCATGATTGAAATTTTGGTTGAATCATGAAGGAAAATCAAGAGTTTGGCTTCATTTAAAGTTGATTTGGCTAAGTTCAAGATTTTGACTTGAAATGCTTAGGTTGGATTTTGATTGAATTTTAGTTTGATTTTTGGAATTTTTTTTGGTTGTTTGAATTTATAATTCATTTATATATATGAATATAAATGAGAATATAAATGGGTTATGAGAAAATTTCATGAGTTTGAAGTGATTTGAGCATAATCTAAGCTAAGTCCTTAAGAGGGAAATTAAGGATTTAGGAAAGATTTTTGAATTTGGAATCTGAGTTTTGGAATTAATTTGATTGATTTGAATTTATATTTTATTTATATATGTGAATATAAATGAGTTTTGAGAAAATTTCAAGAGTTTGAATTGATTTGAATATGATTAAAGTACTTGAGAATTAAGGGAAAAGATTTTTGAACTTTGGATTTGATTGTTGGATTTAATTTGATTGATTTAGATTTATATTTCATTTATATATATGAATATAAATGAGAATATAAATGAGTGGTGAGAAAATTTCATGAATTTTAATTGATTTGCAGATGATTTAAGCTAAGTCCTTAAGAGGGAATTAAGGACTTAGGAAACGTTTGGACCTTGAAATTTCAATCATGGGTTTCAATCATATGGCATTGATTTGAGTTTGGAGAAAATCAAATAAGATTGATTTGGATTTTAAGAAAATCAATTATGATTGATTTGGAGTTTGTCTTTAAGGAAGGACGGTGAGGAGTGGTTCAAGCTAAGGGTAGGCAAATTTTCCTAACACCCCTAAGACATGACCTAATCATGGTTAACCTTCAAGTCTCTAGGCTAGGTGAGTGTCCATAATAGAGGTATCTTAAGACCAAGGATCTTTAATCTAAGAGAAGTCTTTGTCTAAGATGAGGGGTTGAGCTCATCAAAAATGAGGTCAACAAAGGGCAAAGGTGTGGTACCCAAACACCACATTATGGATCAAATGATCAAAAAAGATCACAAGCACTAACAGAAATAATCTATCCTTAACCCAAGGTGTAGAAAGAATCCAGAGCTTAGTGTAATGTGGATCTACTTATGTGCAAGACATAAGAGGGAGGGAGGAATCCAAAAAGGGATAGAGTAGTTGAACCTTCCATTAGGGGAGCAGGTTCAAGTCATCCACAAGGGGATAAGAGATTTTATTTGAGTTTCGCTAGGGAGAAAAGGATTTATTTGAATTTCTTGGTTGTTTAATTTGGTGTTTAATTTTACTCCACAGGGGATAGAAAAGTGAACTCTCCACTAGGGAAGCAAGTTTAAGTCATCCACAAGGGACGGGTTGTGAAATCCACTGAGGGGTTAGAATTCTAGATCCACTAAGGGAACTAGAAAGATTTGCATCTCACTGAGGAGATGCAAAAGATTTGATTTAGATTTATTGATTATTTTATTTCTTTGTTTCTTTAGGTTTGTTTCATTTCAAATTTTTAGATTTTAGATTTTAAGATGGACTTATTGGTTTGCGATGGATCACACTGAGTAGGAGCCACGGAGCCTTAGACCTGACTCAGATTTAACAATCCAAAGGGGTAGTCTACTAAACACATAGTAGGACTAGCCAACCAAAGGGATGCCTTTTGGTATGCAATAATTGTACTAGGAAGAAAGCATAATAGACTTACATCCTTCAAAGTAGAGACCAGTTGCTGGGGTAATATATTGGCAAGGCAATAGATTGAACCCAACCTAAGGCTAACTATTGAATGAATGCTGCTGGGAGACTTAAATCAACTCAAAGATAGTCAAAGTAGATTTCATTTTTAGATTATTTTGATTATGATGGATCCCATCAACTTGAGATGGATTGCACTGAGTAGGGGCCAGGGAGGCCTAGACCTAACTCAAATTTTACCAATCCAAAGGGAGTAGTCTACCAACTATGAGGTAGGATTATCCAACCAAAGGGGTTCCTTTTGGTTTGCAATGGTCAAGTCTTAAGAAGAAAGCACATGGACTCACATATTCTAGAAATAAGGAACCACTAGGGCGATCGATTATTTTGGACAATAAATTGAACCCGACCTAGTGCTGACTATTGAGAGAATGCCACTAGGGGACTTAAACCAACTCAAGGATAGTCCAAGATTAATTGTATTTTTAGATTTGTTTTGATGGATTTAGTTGGTTTGCCATGAATCAAACAGAGAAGGAGCTGATATTATCCTAGACCTATCTCAGATTTACTGAACCAAAGGGAGTAGCTTCCCAACCGATGGGAGAACTACTCGACCAAAGGAGTGCCTTTCGGTTTGCAATGATCAATTTAAGGGAAGAAAGCTCGAGGACTCACATCTTTCACTACAAAAGACCACTGGGGTGATCGGTTGCTTTGGGCAATAAATTGAACCCGACCTAAGGCTGCCTGTCGATTTGTGATAGTCATGCTAGAAAGAATGCATCATAGTCTTACATCTTTCAAAGCGGAATGACTATTGGGGTAACCTATATATGGAAAAATAGATTGAACCCGACCTAAGGGCAATAGATGCACCCTGGATTTATCTCAACTCAGTGCACCCTATATGGAGTTTTGCTGACACTCCCCTAAAGATAGGATGCCTGCTTGGGAAAAGGGGCCCTTTGCGGGCTTCAATTCCTAATCCACAAGGAAATTAATTAATTTGTTTGTTTAGTTTATTTTATCGGGGACCCTGTTGGTTTGAGAGGGATCAAACTGAGAAGGAGCTTATATCAGCCTAGACCTATCTCAGATTTACTGAACCAAGGGAGAATCTACATATTCGCTGAACAAATACTCCAATCATAGGGGGTGGCTACTAGAAAAGGGGGACTGTCCAATCCAAAAGTAACATGATTAATGTCTAAATGGGGTCGCAAAAGACATGATCCAAATAGAATGCTCGTAGGGGATGGGGCCACGAAAGGGCTTAATCCAACACCCTGGAGAAGATGACATGGCTATTCATATATCCAATAGGTATTCGGTGTCCAATTCATGGAGAAAGTGGGGACTCACATCTACCAAGAGTGTGTACTACCGGAGTGTGTCAGATAGCAACATCAACCAACCTAAGGTGCCCATTGGTTTGCAACAATCAGCCTAGGAAGAAAGCTCGAGGTCTCAAACCCTCATATAGTGAAACTGATTACCGGGATAATCTGTCTTTGGCTCTATAGGTGTCATCCGACCTTGGGCGACTACTGAGTGAATGCCACTGGGGGACTTATATCAACTCAAATATAGTCAAGAGGACAGAAACCTCTAGTGGACTTACCCTAAACCTCAAATATACTCAACCTAGCTAGTGCATGATGGTTAGTTCAAGAAGAAAGCATGGGGACTCACATCTTCTTAAGCAAAGTCAACATGAGGTTTTATAAGGTGAAGCCTACCATACTAACAAGGCACTCATTGGTTTGAAATGATCAAGTTAGGAAGAAAGCACGGGGACTCACATCTTCCAATAAATGATCACTAGGTGACATATTAGCAAGGTAGCAAGTAGACCCGACCTAGAGCAGCTAATGAGTGAGTGCCACAAGGGGCTTGCTCCCACATCAAAGTAGCTTGAGATAAAAGGCTTGTGTTTTTTTTTGTGCGCATGTGTTAACAGGAATAGAACGCCTCTTGGGTTCTCTCACACATATCCTAAACACACTAGGGAGTTTGATGGAATGGTGCCACGGATGGCAACCTAGAATTCCCACTAAGAAAGGATTCCACTTGAGTTCTCTCACACCTAACTTAGTTGTGCTAATAGAAATAGAATGCCTCTTGGGTTCTCTCATACCTATTATAATAGCGTCAGTAGGTTGTGTTTGTGATTTGAAAGAGGGATAGGATGCCACTGAGGGACTCTTACACTACCCCTAAACACGTCATGGCAGATCCGTAAGATAAACAAATAATGCTTTAAAAAAAGAGAAGATTTTGATGAAATGGAATCAGATTTTATTCTTTTGATAAAATTATTTTCAAACATGATTTATTTCATGGGTAATATTTCTTTAGGTAGAGCCTATTAATTGGAAGCATCGGGTGTTCCCCTTTACAATCGATGAGCTGATATGATCCTCCTTGGTAGGCCTTCTCTATAACATAGGGGTCTTCCCAAGTGGGCTCAAACTTGCCTCCCATCTTTTGATAGGCAATAATTGGTCTTCTTAAGACTAACACAAGTTCTCCTACTTGGAAAGACCTAGGGCGGACCAGCTTGTTGTGAGCTTGAATCATTTTGGCCTTATACAACTCGAGATTTTGGCATGCCTCCAAACCTTCGAGCTCTTCTAACTGCAACTTTACATTTTTCTCTGAAGTGATTTGCTACTCAATGCTATCCTTAGTAATGGGAGTTGAACTTCTAAAGGTAGAACATCTTCAGACCCATACACTAAGGAAAATAGAGTAGACTGAGTTGGAGTCTGGTATGTGGTACGGTAGGCCCACAAAGCTTCAACCAACTGTTCTTGCCACTGTTGTTTGTTGTCATCAAAGGTTTTCTTCAATATATGGATGAGAGTATTGTGTATTGTTGAATCCTTCTGCTAATCCATTTGCTCTGGGGTAGTAGAATATCTTCAATCTATATTGTGTCTTCTAGTGAAGTTGTTGATCTTTGTGCTTTTGAATGCAGTACCATTATTGGATATTTGTGGCACCCCAAACTTATATACGATATGGTTTCTAAAATTTTGAAGCACGTGCTGAGTTGTGACCTCTCTGAGTGGGATTGCCTCTGCCCACTTGGAAAAGTAGTCAGTGGCAGCTAGAATGAACCAGTACCCCAACACTCAAATGGCCATGAAGCCAATGTATGGTGTAATGTTGTTGGTGTAACACTGAGGTCCCGGCTCATGGCATCTTCAACATCCATGCGGTAATCATCAAAGGCCAGTAGTATCCAAGTCACTTGATCTTTGTCTTCATCTTCAGACAAGACTGGTATGCTCTACATAGACCTGAATGTACCTCAATTATAATGCCACGGGCTTCTTATTTGTCTAAATAGCATAACCACATTTGATCAAAGGACCGGTGGTATAGGGTGCCATCAACAAGAGTGTAGGAGAGAGCTCTCTACTTCACCTGATGGGCTTGTGACTTTTCTTGAGATAGTTTGCCAGTGTTCAAATAGTCTATGAACGATTGCCTCCAATCCAGCTCCTCATCCTTTTGGCAATAAAACCTCCCTTCAAGAGAAAGTCTCGATGAGTTCAACATCAATAAGTGATAGGACTTGTCTATTTTGGACCCTTATTGAAATGGACTCATCTTCCCATATGCAACTTCTTTGGCTAAAGCATCTACCGCTCTTCTCCACTGGGAACCATGATGACTTTAGAATTTGGTCCAACTTCAAGGTATACTGTGGTAATGACAAAGCTTGGGTTTGAGAACCATAGGACGAATCTGATTGATGACCAAGAGAATCCCAGATGTTGATGTTCTTGACAGATTATGACTAACTGACCAAAATCAAAGCTCATACTGCTTGTTTGTGTGGGATGGATAGATAGTTTGAGAATCTCATCACATAGTAGTCTAGGTTAGAAGGATTATTCCTACCCATGCCTTTCCTGGGAGAATAGATAGTGGTGCTTCCCCTTTGTGAAAAGAAGTTGCACCATCAAAATACATCTCCCATCGATAGTTGTCACCCTCCCCTAAGTTCATGATTTGTTCATCAGGGAAATTATCACTAAGCGAAGAATCAACAAAAAGTGGGTGTGCTGCTAAGAAATCTGCTAATACTGGTCCTTTTACCACACGAAGGGGTACGAATGTAGTATTAAACTATGAAAGTATCATGGACCAGCATGCCAAATGTTCGGATAGCATTGGTCGTGCGAGATACTGGATTTATTCGAGATCAAGTTCACCTTATGAGAAAGCATATAATGCCAGCTTTTGGGAAGAAGATCAAAGCTAGGAAAAGCTTTCAATACACTTCGAGAATCGATGATTAAGTAGAGAGCGATTTCCTTTCCTTCATTGTAGTCTTGGCCCAACAAAGCACCGAGAGAGTCTTCCAACGTAGTAGTGTAAAGGATGAGTGGCATGCCCGAGATAGGGGCTGCTAGAATTGGTGGCTTCACCAAATACTGCTTAATGTCTTTGAAGCCATGTTGTCACTTGTCATCCCACTTGAACTAAGCATCCTTTTTGGCAAGTACTGAAAATGGCTTGCATCTTCCCGATAGGTTAGAGATAAAGCATCTCAAATATGCCAACCATCCTTGGAGCAATCTGAGTTGTGTTAAGCTTTTAGGAGGAGGCATTTCTAAGATAGCTTTAATATTTTTAGGATCTATCTCTATTCTCCGATGTCATATAACAAAATACAAGGAATTTCCCTGAAGCTACTCTGAATGCAGACTTCAGGGGATTCATTTTGAGGTTATATTATCTTAACTATTCGAAAACTACTCTCAAGTTAAAGAGGTGGTCTTCCTTTTTTTCTGCTTTAGACTATTATATGATCAACATGGCACTCAACCTGATGATGGATGAGTTTATTGAACATCTGAGTCATGGCCAGTTGGTATGTAGCACCAGCATTTTTAAGGCCGAAGGGCATGACCTTATAACAAAAGATTATGATCGGGGTTCGAAAGTGGTATTTCTTTCATCTTCAAGATACACCTTGATTGGTTATAGTCAGATGACCCATTCATAAAAGAAAACACGGCATGAGATGAGGTAATGTTCACCATTAATTTTGGTATAGGAAGAGGAAACTCATCCTTAGGATATGCCTTATTTAGATCCCTAAAATTGATGCAAGGAAAATTTGGTCATTCTTCTTCTTAACCGGTATGACACTGGCTAACCAAATAGGCTATTTTTCTTCCCGGATGAAACCAACATCAATCAGTTTCATGACTTCAGAAATGACCTGTTGTTCATTTTCTAATCACATGCATCTAGGAGCTTATTTGATAGAGGCAGAGTTAGGATCTATTGCTAGCTTGTGGACTACTACATCAGGAGATAATTCGGGCATCTCTTCATAACTCCATATGAAGCAGTCTTTAAACTCAGTCAATAGCCTAACTAAGTCATTGGTTTCTTCTTCATTCAGTAAGGAATTGATGTACATCGGGCATGTATTTTCTTCTATCCCGAGGTTGATTTCTTTAAGCTTGTCTATTATTGAATGAATCTCCTCTTCAAATTCTGGAGGTACATCCTTAATCTGAAGATCATCTCAATCATCTGAAGTTTTTAAACACACATTCTCATAAGAGTTGGTGTTGTGTGAAAAGAATCTATCAGACTCCAAATGATTGGTAACAACTAAGCAGTAATCACCATCATCCATGGACCCAATTGTATCAATCCTACCCGCTTCTTGATTGCACTACTCCTCAGATATTCCATAGCTTTTCAAAGTACTCCCTATGCCCTAATGTATCCAGAAACCAAACCTTTCTATATAAGATTATGAACACAAGGCGAGTAAAACTCAAGTGGTAATTCCATTAATTCTTTAAATGTATCCTCCTCAAGTTCTACATCAACTTTAGGACTTGAGGATGATGATCCCAAAAAAATTCTCTTTGGCTTCACATCCATAGAAGACTTAGGGGTTTCATTAACTACTAAACCTTCAGCTTTTTGAGATGAAAGTGAAATTAGAGCTAAGGTTCCCAGCTGCTGCCTAATAGTTTTACATAAACTTGATTCGAATACTTTGCTTTGTCTAGAGGATTAGTCTTCATCGCTATCTGCATCAAAAGTCACCTCTAATGGAACCCGCTGAGAGGGGTTGGTTGGTATACTAATCACATTAGACTCATCCTCCGAGCTGGATTCTAAGTCTATATGAATAGTAAGGGTACTCTTGCGAACTGAAACATAACCTCTATTGGCTGATGGCCAACCAGTGGGTCTTCCACTTCTATGATTGCCTCTATTTTTGCCTCTGCCTCTTCCTGGCAGAGGTTGAATCATTCTACCCACACATCCATATGATGGAATGGACTATGGGAGGAAGGTGAGATGAGGTTCTGTTTCTTCTTCAATTCTGCTTTCTTGTGGACATGGATTTTCATTTTTCTTTTCTTGTTCTTTTGCTCTTTCTTTTTCTTCATTTTCTTTTTCTTTTGTGTTTGAATTTTATCCAAGTTTATGAGAAAGGGTGTGTTGAGGAAGATAGTAGGTCGCATCCTCATAAATCTCAATCTCACTAACTGAAAATGGCTTTTCATCTTTGTTGACTCAGTATTCAATCTCATCCTTTCTGAACTTGATGCACTGATGGAGGGAGGATGGAGTTATCTTGTTCTCATGTATCCAAGGCCTATCGAGCAAAGCAGTGATTTAAGTATTCGAATCAATTATGTAAAACTTGGCTTCAATCTTTCAATCACCTATTTCTAAGGGTAAAACTATGGAACCTAAAGCCCTCTCGCCTTGTTCATTGAATCCTCTCAACATCCTTCATCTCCTGTGGAGAATCCTCAAATAGAGTCTTTAGATTCATAATATTCACCGATGCACCTGGATCGACGAGAACTCTTGCTAGTCTGAATTTGCCCATGTCAATTGTGATGTAAAGGGGACGGTTATGTTCCAAGTCCCCCATAAGAAGGCCTTCATCTGTGAAGGTAAAACCATGAGCTTCTTTTGTGTAATGTGCCTCCTCACCTATAACGGTCAGCTGAGCTAAGCATATTTTAGGCTCAAGGAGAGCCTTGATTAATAACTCCCTCATATCTTCAGATAAGATGAGGGCATCGTATATGCTTAGCTTAGATAGAAACTTTCTTAAATGAGAGAGAACATTATAGTCCACCTTCAGCTGATCCTCCACATGCATATCCAAAGGTGGAGCATCCTGTGGAGGGGCTTCTCGATCCTCTGCATGAATAACTTATTTCCCTCTATCTTGAGGTGCTGCCCAAGGAGGTAGAACCATGCCACTAAGGATGTGATCTCTTGTGGTAGGGTAATAGAAGGTTCTACCTACACATCAGGCTCACCTACAACTTCTCCAATAGGACCCTCAGAATCAAATGATTTCAGGTCTATCTCAAGAGGTGAACCCGTAGTATTCAGAGTAGGAAAGTCCAACTCTGAATTAGGAAGAGGGAGATCAAAATTATTATAATTATTTTGACTTGAAGAGTTATCATTAGGAATAGAAGTAGATAACCCATCAAAAGTTACATAAATTTAATTCAAACTAGCTTTATTCTTCAACTTCTTGGATTTGACAGGAGATACAAAGTAGAAATCAAATAAAGTAAGAGGGGTGAGGGATTTGGTGTCCTGATTCACCGATACAAGAGTTCTACTAATAGAAGAAGAAGAAGAGCTACCTGAAGTAGGAGAAGTCTCTGATGTGGTAGCTGCAATAGTGGACTGAAGGTTAGACTCAGTCGGTGGTTATGCTACTAGGCTATCCTGGGCTGGCACAGGCTGCTGCTGCTACTGCTACTGTTGAGCTCCACCTTTCCTTGAGTTGGCACTAGAAACTTGCAAACCTTCCTTGATGTTGGAGGTTTGAGCTGACTCAGACACCTGCAAGGAAAGTTTCTTGATCTTCTGAATGATCTTTTTAGAAGTTTTGGATAAGTAGATATCCCAACCTTCTTTAGTTTTGGAGAGATTGCAAGTATCCCCAAGGATTACCCTGATGGAACTAGATGGTTGTTCCATAAGGTATTCCTTCGAGATAACTATAGAATCGGTCTTGTAGCTATGTTCAAGCTAGTCCTTGAAGGTGAAGCAATCTTCCAAAATATGACCAAGCATACAGTGGTAGGAGAAAAAGTTAGGATCATGTCTTTTTCCTACTTCCTTTGGTCTTTTAGGTTCGGGTAGCTGAAAATCAGGTTTCTTTAAGAGGTTCTTAAAAAACTTCGTGATTACCTCCCTCTTAAATGAATTAGGCTTATTAAGCTTATCTAAAAGAGTAGGTGGACCATAACTACCTAACGGTGGATATGCAAACCGCTGCTGCTGGTGATGTGGCAGAGGCGATGGCGGTGCTGACCATGGAGGCTACGGTGGAGGCCGGTAGGGCCGCCTCAATGGTGGTAGAGGAGGTGGAGGCTGCTGAGGTCGTGGTCTCTTGGACTGATCTCTAGCTGGTTGCTTCCCCTTATCTACAACTGTCACTATCCCTAGCTTCTTCGGCTTCTACTTGGGAAACTAATCTTGAAAAGGAAACTGTTTGGCCTCTCCTTGTAGACTACTCACCTTGTTGATTAGTTTCTCGAATATTTTGATAGTGAAGCCCTTAAGCATGAAGGCGATCGGGCCATGAATATTCTTTAGAAGAATCTCAATGGCGTGATGTTCATACAACTACGGTTTGCATTTCATACACAGGTTATGCCATCTAAGAATATAGTCAACAAGAGACTCACCTGGGTGTTGTTGTGCTACAACGAGATCGCCCACAGTAACCCTTTGCTGAGCTCCAGCAAACCTTTTGATGAAGAGTTACTCCAACTCAGCAAATATCTTTACTGAACTATTAGGAAGTTCAACATACTAGTCAAAAGCTATCCCTGCTAGGCTACTAACAAAGAGGCAGAAAAGCAGAGCATCGCTGCCACCGGTATTGTAACAACTGGCCCTGAAGTGTGCGATATATTACCTTGGGTTTCCACTGCCATCAAAGCTCTTGAAGGAAGGTGGCACGAAACCCTTGGGATATTGGATTGTATCAAATTCCTTTGGGTAGGGTCTACCCTTTGGAACTGAGGGTCCTCCCCAGGCTTGAGCCAATACTTCCTTCACTTGCTGCTCAACCATGGATTTTATGTCTTTTTCTTGTATTGAGGTACTTTCCACTACCTTCCTATACATGCTAGGGCTACCTTGCTCAACGGGAGGTAAGGTCTTGGCAGGGTCCAAGACATGAACTAACTCTAGCTGACTGCTCTTAGATGTGATAGGGTAAACTATTGGGGCTTATTTCTAAAGTACTGAAATTGCTACTAACAAGTCCTCAAGCTACTTTGACATCCTATCTATCTTCTCATCTTTCTATTTTAATTATGTTAGGAGGTGTTGATGCGGATGGGCTATGTATTCTTGCTCGGCATCATCACCTTCCATAGCCTAATGCTCTCTGAGAAGGGATCCTCTGGTATCCACCATGCAAACCTGGGATGAGTCTTCCAATAAATCATCTTCATTGGAATCAAAACTAACCTTCTCCTCATCAGACCAATCATACCCTAGAATTTTCTTCTTTTCCATAAAATAATGAGCCAATATCTCATCTAAAGAATGATCAATGAAACAAATATCTCTTCAAGTGTGTGATCACCATGTCTTGAGAGGCACCTCTTTCCTCTGGAGAATCAATCCTATGAGGATTGTACTCACTAGAAGAGACACACTTCTGACTGCCACTGACTCTGAAAGGTGTGACACTCCTAGGAGATTCTATAATCATCTATGCAATAGGGCTATCATCTGCTCCATCTGCAATAGCTACCACCATCTACGTGTCCTGCTGAACTGGTGGTGTTGGTGAAGGGACGACCACTATGCTTCAGGATTGCCACTCCTTCTGCACCACCACTAGGGTAGAAGGTTGAGCAGGAGAGCTCAGCCACTCCATAATAGGTGGTGTAGATGGAATAGGATCCCTCAGCCATAGTTGGATCACCAACGGTGTACGCTTCTCCTCGGATATGGTCTTCATGGCCTTCGGCGGAACTGGAGATGTTGTGATGTGAATAGGTGACGGTGGACGGGGGGTAGAGCTTTGTGGTGGAGACACCACTAACTCTCTATGAATATGAGCTATCCTCCTATGATGACTGGTCATAATAAACAGGATGCTATCTATATGGTCGGTGTGGGTAGTGTCTGGAAAATTAGTCGAAAGCTCTCGGTGATTAAACCTCCACCTCCTCTCGGTAATGAGCAGATGTATGAGCCTCCCTGGCCCTCTCCTATCGAAGTTATTTCCCCACACTACGGGGGATGATAAATCTCAAATCAAATTGATGGACTCGTCCATAAGATCTATGGCATAGACGATGGAGGTTGGCATAGAACCTTCTGACGATGATCGAAGCACTAGTGGAGGTGAAGTACGGATCCTCCTAGCAACCTCTATGTCTGACCCAGAGAGAGAATGAAACTGGTTTTTTGTAATTATGGTGAAGTCAAAATAAGCAACTCCTCAACAGCTGAATGAGCGGCTGCCTCAATCTCCCTAGCATTCCTAGTATGATACCACTTAATCATGCAATTTTGTTCCTTCGTTGTGTTCTAGTAGAATGAGAGGAGTGAGAGCTAGACCCATACTCAAAAGTAGGGGAGGCAATCCCTAGATCAGGGACCTACCCTTAGAAGGTACTAATGAGTAGGTACCAAATGTAGCAAAGACAAGAAACCACGTATGCTCAAACTAGGGCCGGTGCGTGTACTATAACTTTGAAGCCGGTGGACCGCCACCGCTTCCTCTTTAATGAGGGAAGGTCGAATCAAGGGTAAATCAATCTGATGACCGACCGCCACCACTTTTACCGAGAGAGGGGAGTGCCCTCACAGGTGATCTTCACTCCCTCAAATCCCCTGCAAAAATGGATAAGGTTGGCATGATCATCTCGGGTGAGATTGGCTTGATCCAAGGCCAAGTCCATGCCATAGGGGAAGGTGAACATAAACTTCTGTGAGATTGTCATTTCTAATCAACTGCAAAAACTAAAAGACTGAACTGTAGCTGTAACTGTGACTGATGTTGAGAATTTGAAATCTTGAAATATGCTTGGATTAGATTTATGTTTTTGTTGATTTTTGAATTTGAATTTAAAATTTGAACCAACATCCAACATCTCGGAAGTGTTAAGTGGGGTTCAAATGGATTTAGAGAAGATTTAGAAATTTGATTTGAAAGAGAAATTTTTTGAATATGAATCCACTTTCAACAAATTTGGATATGTTGAAAATGGGGTCAAATAGTTTTTCGAAAGATGCTTCCATAGGTTAATGTTTGAAATTCAGTTTTTGATTTGAGGACACTTTCCTTTAACAAATTTGAGTATATTAAAGTAAGTTTCAATTGGTTTTGATTTTGATTTGATATTTTGGAAATCCACTCACTTAGTAAATTTGGGTATGCTAAGCGAGGTGTTTGAAAATAATTATTTCTTTTTCTTTTTGTTTGCTTTTGTCTTGTGAATCTTTTGTGATTTTGAAAATTGAAATTCCCACTTAGCAAATTTTGGTATGCTAAGTGAAGAACACAAGTGTGTTTTGTTTTTGTTTGGAAAATTTTTGAACATAGGATTCTTAGCAAATTTGAGTATGAAAAGAAAATCCTAAAGTGTCTCATTTGTTTTGAATATTTTGATTTAAAAAAAAATAGGATCCTTAGCAAATTTAGGAATGCTAAGGAAGTCCTAATGTGCTGGTTTTGATTTATTTTTGATTGAAAGTGGAGGCTTCACTTTAGCAAATTTGATTATACTAAATGAAATTCCAAATGTGTTTAAAAATTTTATTTTGGAAATTGGTGGAGATTTCATTTTAGCAAATGGGGGAATGCTAGAATGAAGTTCCAAATGTATTTGAAATTTTGTTTTACAAAGTGGAGACTTTACTTTAGCAAATATGGTACGCTAAAATGAAGTTCCAAATGTGTTTTGAAATTTTTTTTTTTTTTTTGGTTTTGAATTTGGAGAGTTCACTTACCAAATTTGAGTATTCTAAATGAAGTTCCAAATGTGTTTGAAATTTTGTTTTGAATTTGGAGACTTCACTTAGCAAATTTGAGTATGCTAAATGAAGTTCCAAATGTGATTGAAATTTTTTTGGTTTTGAATTTGGAGACTTCACTTAGCAAATTTGAGTATGCTAAATGAAGTTCCAAATGTGTTTGAGAATCTTTGGTTATGAATTTGGAAACTTCAATTAGCAAGTTTGAGTATGCTAAATGAAGTTCCAAATGTGTTTAAAAATTTTTGGTTTTGAATTTCGAGACTTCATTTAACAAATTTGAGTATGCTAAATAAAGTTTCAAATGTGTTTGTAAAATTTTTAGATTTTAATTTGGAAACTTCACTTAGCAAATTTGAGTATGCTAAATGAAGTTCTTAATGTGTTTGAAAATTTATGGTTTTGAATGTGGAAATTTCACTTATCAAATTTGAGTATGTTAAATGAAGTTCCAAATGTGTTTGAAAATTTTTGGTTTTGAATTTGGAGACTTCACTTAGCAAATTTGAGTATTATAAATGAAGTTCCAAATGTGTTTGAAAATTTTTGGTTTTGAATTTGGAAACTTCACTTAACAAATATAAGTATGCTAAATGAAATTCCAAATATGTTTTGAATTTCAAAAATATGATTGTTAAGTTTTGATTTTTGAAAAGAGGATTTCCATCTAACAAATTTAGGTATGTAAGAATGTAAGTCAATCTTATTTTTGAAATGTGAAAATTTTGTTTTGTGTGTGGTTATTGCTCTTTGAAAGAGGGAATTCCAACTCAATCATATATGGAATATATTTAAGTTGGATTTCCAAATGATGTTATTTTTATTTGGGAATGAAATCTTCATTCAATAAATTTGGGCATATTGAATGGAGATGTCCATATGTGTTTTTGGAAAATTTAGTTTTGTTTGAAAATGAAACTTCCATTCAATTTGAATGGAGAGGTTCATATGTGCTTTTGAAAAATTTAGTTTTGTTTGAAAATGAAACTTCCATTCAATTTGAATGGAGAGGTTCATATGTGCTTTTTTTTTTTTTTGAAAATTTTGATTTTGATTTTTGGAAAGATGATTGCTCATTTTAGTTTTGAAAATGAAATCTTCATCAAAGTGAATTGATGAAAGATATTCATTTGTGCTTTTGGAAAAGATTGTTAATTTTATTTTGAAGATTCCTACATGTAACAATTATGAGAATTGTTATATGAGGGTGATTTAAGAAAATTTTGTGGAAAATATTTTATTATGTGCATTTTTGAAAGAGTGCTTTTTGAAAAGTAAGATTTTTATGAAAAATTTGTTTTATCTTTATCATTTTATAATGAACCTTTCTTTAACATAAAGATAATAAAGAGGAAGTTTTTAAATGTTTTCTTCTATTATATTTTCATTTTTACCCATTGGAGAACCTAACGGGGGTTTTCAGACCAACACGGGGTGAAGTCCTAAAACCTAAAGATGTTAGCTAGCTTAACTTAATGATGAAAAAATCTAAGTGACAATAAAAAGAAAGATAGTTTAGGGTTCATACAAAAAGTACAAACCCGCTATCGATACTTAGAGACAATGATCATTTACCAAAGATGGAGAGAGGAACCATCCCCAACTGAGTGACCAGAAAAATCTGTGAGGGAAAATTTAATATTCTCAAATGTCCTCTCATCTATTCCTCTTTCCTCTCTGTGGGTGGAAAGAAGATAAATGAGAACACAAGGAATATAAATCATCTTGGTTAGATGCCACATAGATCCGCATATGTACTTATTAGGGTGATCAAGTATGACATTGAGGAGAGGTGTACTATCTCAAAAGATAGAAATCACCACCCTACAATGGACCTAATCACTAAAATATGGACTCCTAAGGACATTGGATCTTCGAGGTGTACTAGAAATTCTTCCCCTACTTTACATGGAAAAGTAAAGTAGGGTTTATTTTGAACCAAGTTCGTTAAGTTCCCTACAGAGGCAAGCCCCCATAGTTAATTACATCCTAAGGAATGGGGGTTCCTTAGGAAAACTCTAGATTAACGTAAATGATCATTGTCTCTAAAGATTTTAATAGGGTAAGACTATCAATCATTTAGCTTATTTTGGATAATCAAATGGGATTGATCAAAGAGAGAGTTATTATCGAAGCCAAATGAAGATAAGTACAAGATGCTCATGATGCTAGAAAACTTAACAAACATCTCAAACTATCCTGTGATTGGGCTTTATATTTTTGAAATTAATTTAATTTACTTGAGTTGAATTTTTCATTAGAATGCTAGGGCTTATAATTCTATAATACAAGGTTATGAAAATTCTTAAGAAGTGAGGATTTATGCTTATGACCCACAAGGGGAGAAGTAATCTTAGAACCTAAATCTAGGGTGTTTTGGTGAGGGCCAAAAGCGCAACCTAAATCTAAGGCAAAAATGGATATTCAGTTTGCCTCCATAAGAGAGGACAACCACCCAACTACTTGGACTTACAACTGCCTGTGCGTGGCCGCCAACTAACTCCTCCTACGATTTAAATTCATGTAGGTAAGTCATATACTTTATGCAAGATAGCTAGGTTGTTATTTATTTAAAAAGAGACTAAGTCCTTAAACTCAATCCCAAAAGAAGCTAGATCATTTAAAGGTTTGCTTCATATGACCTAAATCTAATGCAATTCATATTGCATTTTATTTTCATTTTTGGACAATCATTTTGACTTGGGCTAATAGGATTCATATGTCTAATGCATCAGAAATGAGATTATTGGCCAAAATCAACGATAAGGGAGAAGGTGTATTTCCACCATGGCTCTCACAGGTCAAGCCATGTTTCTCAGGAAAAGGCAGAAACCCTCCAATCAAGAGTGAAATAAGATGCATTTATTCATGATGTTATAAAATAAATACTCATCCAGCTAAAGGGTTGCTAATTATTTTATCTTGATTTTAAACCTAAGCTTTAGGTGAGGTTATGAGTCCTTTATTTTAAATTTGAATTATTAAATTTGGTAGAAGATTTATTTTTCCTAAGAGCCTAATTGTCATACATAAAATAAGGAATAAACTAGGAAAAGGATGTCACTTAATACACAAGCTAAACAAATCATCAATCAATTTATAAAGCTAAGCACAAAAATAATAAGAGTTAATGTGGTCGCACCACCACAAACCCAAAAAACAAATTGTGAGCTCTACCCTTATATAACCAGATTATAATGAATTAAATACAATTAAGAAAGGAATTCATTATTATGGGGTCTTCAAGCTTCTTTTCTTCATTCTTCTTTTCTTCTTTCTTGATTCCTTCTTTTGGATGGTTGAAGGTGGATGCTCCAAAATCTTCACATGGTACATAAGGCAAAGCCTTATAACTAGTGTTCATCCTAATCCCCATAACAATCATTCCAAAATCATAATTATAAAATTTACATGAAAAGAAATAAATGGAAATCTAGCTAACACCTATAAAATAGAGATTAGCTAAAACAAACCATACAAATCCCAAGCATGTATATTGGACTTAACACCCCACACATAGGTGACTAAGTCCACCTGGCCTATTGGATTATTCTTAAGGGTATAACCACCTGCACAGTAAAAGCATTAATATTTTCATTTATTACAATGCCCCTTAAGCACAATCCCCTGCAGAAGACAATGGTTAGACTAAGATCGCCCTACCATTTAGTCTACGCATGTTCACCCTAACAACCAGTCTAAAACATTACATTACAAAATAAAAGTAAACATCAAACCATACACCATCCTAACTTAAAGCTAGAAGTGGTGACTTGGCCTAATGTGTGTGCTTTTAAGGTTTGTGTGGTATGCTTAGCTATGACTTTAAGTTAGAGTTTTCTAAGTGTGAAGCATGTTCAACTAAGAGGGTTTCATTTAAGTGTTTAGAAGTTTAAGGTTGATTTTATTTTTTGTTTTGATTCGGTTCAAGTGAATTCTACAATTAATTACTAAGTTATAAAGAGAGGGAAAGAGAATAGAACTTCTCTTTCCTTCCCTAACCTAATTTATTTCTAAAGTGGATTCATATTTTTAGTTTTATTTATTGAATGTCTTATTATGTTTTTTAATTAATCCTAAGTTTAGATGAACTCTAAACAAACCTATTCAAAAGAAAGGTATTTTAAGATTAAGTAAAGTGAAGCAAATCCACAAAACACACACTTCATTTCTTTCCCAGCATGCATGTCATGCATATGAATAAATCCTAAGCATATCTATACATACCAAATAAAAATATTTAGCACACTTTATTATGCATGCTAAATAAATTACTTAAGAAAATTTGGATGTTTATGATCCATGATTTTCATTACGTAGAAAAAAAGGGGTTTGTTTTTCAATTTTCACATGCACATATGAGTGTATCAAAAGGCATAAGTGAGTACGGTGTCATTGTTATCACCAGGGTGTAAGGTACAAGACTTACTTGAAGCTACTTAAAGCCTCGCATTCCATGGGTTGTTCAAACTAATATATCACTTTCCTTAAATACAAGCATGTGTACAAAAGAAATAAATGGAAAAGAAAGATGCAAAAGTTTGTATTTATTTTTATTTTGGTTTGTTTATGCAATTTATATGTGTAAGTGTAGGCATCCTTCTCAAGTCATAGCATAGGAATGAATAGGAAATGAAATTAAGCAAGTGTTATGTCCTTTACAAATGAACTAAACACTTTGCCAAATCCTATTCAAAATTATGCCAAAAGAGTGGAGGAGGAAAGCTATACTAAGCACATTCTTATATTTCACTCACATGCAAGCTTATAAGTAAGATATAAGTTGACACTTTTAGTTTTGATAATTGATTCATATATTTTAAAAAATAATTTGGATTTAATAGTGATAATAGCCACTCATATTTTTACTTTAGCCAAAATATGTAATTTGACATAAAGGAAACATTTTCATTTTAAATTTGATTTTTGAAAAGCATGGATGCATGAAATCATATGACACACATATTTAGCATGTTGGGGAAGAACTAAAGCAATGAAAGCATGTAAACACATTCACTTTAATTAATTCCTAAATATAATCTTATGAAATAAGAAAGCTTAAAGAAAATCAAAGTTTGTTTAATGTGTTTTTTGTTTGATTTTGAATTTGATTTAATTTAAAAAAAAAAAAGTAAAATGAGTTTGCTATTCCTAACCCATTCCCACATGTGTTGGATATTTTTGTTCAATTTTTAGATGATTAGATTCATTTTATATTTTCATTAGGTTAAGGTATGAATTAAGCATGTTAATTACCCCTTACCTACACCACCTTAGCATAGTTAATCAAATAATTATGAGCCAATGAGATGACATAAACCTCCTATTCACTAAAACAGACCTTAACCAACTTCAACAAAAGATTAAACCACTAATTAAATTCTGAATTATCCTTAATTACATTAAGGGGGTAATTTGGAAAAATTTCCCCAATTAAGCCACCAATAAATCCCAAGAAAATTAGGAGAGGTAGAAGTAAACTCACAAAATATACTCAAGAAGTTTGGAAATAATTAGTGGATTAATTAAAGATTAATTAGCAAATTAATATTTCCAATAAAATCTAAAATCAGAAAAAGACAATATTCAAAATCCATTAAAACCAATTTTAGAATATTCTAAGTTGAATTATCTTTCAGTGGCAATTTACCTCATGTTTTTTTATTTTTCTTTAGAGATATATAAATTTTTGAAGTTTAGAGAATTAATTAAAATTATCTAAACCTTAATTAATTCCTTAATCCTACGTACCACGTATGCATGCGGGCGCACTTTACACGCTTCGAGTGGCTACTTAAACGTCACATCATAGCGATACGGCGCTGCGCACTTTTCTACCGTCCGATCAAGGATCAGATGGCTGAGATTAAAGCCACCACTCAAAAGGGATTAAATCAGATCTAAAGTGTGTGTTTAATCTCGGTCGTCCATCCAAAATGCCTGGATGGACGGCCAGAGACCCTTCCCTGCCAACGCCTATGATTCATGGAGATTGTCCATGTTTTAGGTGTTGATTCGAGCTTAACTGAGCTCAGATTGGGATGAAATCTTGCACACACCATCTGACCCTGATGGCAAGCACATCTAACGGTTGAAACGTCATGCCATTAACATTACTTTCACAAAGCTTCACACCACATTGAGTTTAATGATCGAAAAATAGCATACCTCACTAGAGGTAATCACTGACACTCGATTCACTTAGAGAAGCTTCGTCTGGTTGAGACAAAGCTTTGGTGAAAGTTTTAGCTCTTCAGGTTGAGTGGATGGCTCTATGGACCAACTCCTCCTCCTAATGAGCTCAATTTTGATTGAAGTGGATCTCCCCTTGCCTTTGGAACTTAGGAAAGAGCTTGGGCAAGCTCGACTAGGTCCCATGAGGGAGTGTGCAAAGGGAATTGACTTGGTTTGATGTGTGGAGAAAGTTGGCAAATCCTTGGAGCTCCCCTATTTTTGCTTATGGAAAATTGAGAATGGCCAATTCAATCTCCCTCTAGAGAGCTTAGGATCACTCCAGAATCATTCCTCTGGCTTCCTAACACTCAATCAAAAATTAGGCTCTATTGGAATTGAAGTGAATTAGGGGGAGTATATCTCCCTCTTTAGCAATCAGATGGTCAAAGCTTCACATGCCATTTTGGATCAATTGCTAAGATGAAATGGGTTGTTTGATATGTTAGAGGCTTGCACATGGTCAGTTTGGCCAGAGGAGTGGGAATATGAACTCCCCATGTGCTCAAAATAAGCGGAGGGAGGTTTTCCACGTGGCTAATTTGAGCCATGTGCTCAGTTTTGGCCTTGGGTCAAGTTGGGCTGACCTAAACCCATTGGGTTGGGTGCACCACCCTCCCTAGTACTCACTTGATATATTAGGAGAGTATCAAGTAGGTATGAATAGGGCTTGACCAAATTCCAATTGGAATTGACCAAAATTTGTTCTATGGCCTAGGGGTAAAATGGTCATTTGACTAATTTTTGAATTTGGATATGTTGGATATATTGAGAAAATAGGTTTGGCCAAGTTTCATTGGATTTGGAGTTCATTTGGTATGGTTTGGCTCATGTTGATCCATTTAGATCAAAATGGGTCAACTTGGGTCAAGTTGACCAATTGGTCAAATTGAGTCAAACGAAGGGTTGGGTCAAGTTCATAAGATCATTTAAAATGTTTTGGTGGCTTTGATTTGATTCAATTTTGTTTAAGTTTGAATTTGGTTCATATGACTTCATTTAGGTCAAATGGGTCAAGTTGACCAAATTGACCCATTTGACCTATTTAAGCTAGGTAATGGGTAGGTTTAGGTTTGGTTAGTCATATGAAGTGGATTGGTATCCTTGTTTTCAATCAATTTTAGTTAAGTTTGAATTTGGCTCAAAATGACCCTTTAGGTCAAGTTGGGTTCAAGGTCAATTGGGCTAGGTTAGGTCTAGTTGGCCAATTGAGGCTCTGGTCAAGTTCAACAAGTGTTTTAGAATGAACTGGACTCATTAGTTTCAATCAATTTAGCTTAGATCAAGTTTTGACCCATTTTGACTTTTTAGGTCAAGTTGGGTCAACTTGGGTCAAGTGGCCAATTAGGCTAGGTTAGGCTCAAATGTTGACTTGGTCAAGTTCAAACATTAATTATGAATGAGTCTTGATCAATGGTTTCAAATAATTTGTCCTATGGTAGATTTAGGTTATGTTGGGTTTTATTTTGGCTAAGTGTTGACTTGGTCAACCCTTAGGTTTGATTTGGTTTGACCCAATTTGATTGATTGATCATCCCACGATGATTGTTGATCATGATGAGAGGCAAAGATGGGCTTAGTTCAATCCAATTTGATTATGATTAGAATTTGGCTCATAAGGGGTACTTTAGCTCACTTTGGGTCCAGTTAGCCTAAGTGGGTCAAATGGCTTGGTCAAAGCTTGATACGAGTTTGATTGAACTTGTATATGGACTTATGATTGAAATATAAATCCATTTGCAAGTGCTTTGAAGTCAAATGGGTATTGATTCATTTGACAATTTTATATTCAAAGGAAGAATATGAATGGATTTGGGGTTTGATTTTTTGAATTGAGTTTTGGTTAAGTGATTGAAATTTAAATTTATATTTGGATTCATGATTGAAATATTGATTGAATAATGAAGGAAAATCAAGAGTTTGGCTTGATTTGAAGTTAATTTGGCTAAATTCAAGATTTTGACTTGAAACGCTTAGGTTGTATTTTGATTGAATTTAAGTTTGATTTTTGGAATTGGTTTTGGTTGTTTGAATTTATATTTCATTTATATATGTGAATATAAATGAGAATATAAATGGGTTATGAGAAAATTTCATGAGTTTGAGTGATTTTAACATGATCTAAGCTAAGTCCTTAAGAGGAAAATTAAGGATTTAGAAAAGATTTTGGAATGTGAGTTTTGGATTTGATTTAATTGATTTGAATTTATATTTCATTTATATATGTGAATATAAATGAGAATATAAATGAGTGATGAGAAAATTTCAAGAGTTTGAATTGATTTGATATGATTTAGGCTAAGTCCTTAAGAAGGAATTAAGGGCTTAGGAATGATTTTTGAAATTTAGATTTGATTGTCTGATTTAGTTTAATTGATTTAAATTTATATTTCATTTATATATGTGAATATAAATGAGAATATAAATGAGTGGTGAGAAAATTTCATGAATTTGAATTGATTTGAAGATGATTTAAGCTAAGTCCTTAAAAGGGAATTAAGGACTTAAGAAATGTTAGGAACTTGAAATTTCAATCATGGGTTTCAATCATGGATTTCAATCATATGCCATTGATTTGAGTTTGGAGAAAATCAAATAAGATTGATTTGGAGTTTGAGAAAATCAATTAGGATTGATTTGGAGTTTGTCTTGAAGGAAGGAAGCTGAGGAGTGGTTCAAGCTAAGGGTGGACAAATTTTCCTAACACCCCTAAGGCATGACCTAATCTTATGGTTAACCCTTCTAAGTCTCTAGGGCTAGGTTGAGTGTCCACCTAATCACTAGAGGTGTCTTAAGACTAAAAATCTCTTAGTGTCTAAGAGAAATTATATGTCTAAGATGAGGGGGTTGAGAGCTCATCCTAAAAATGAGGTCAATAGTCCAGTCCTTACACAGGACTCCTTACTTAGTAGTTGTCCTAGGTCGAATAGCACATGTCTCGCGGATGATAGACTATCCTGATGATCATTTCCATATGAGAAGATGTAAGTCTACATGTCATCTTCCTAGATTGATCATCGCACACTGATGGGCACCTCAGGTCAGTTGGTCCTCGCTATGGTGACAGCGACCCACCTAGTGGATACACCACTCATGGCAGATGTAAGTCTACAAGTTTTCTATTTGAGTTAGCCATCGTACGCCTATAGGCTTTCTTTTACAGTGTACAGGATAACACCCTTGCAGCAACTCCCATGTGGGCACTCTATTTGGATCACGTCCTTAGCGACCCCATCTTGACACTACCCGGGTTACTCTTGGATTGGATAGTCCCCCTTTCCTAGTAGCCACCCCTGTGGCTGGAGAATCTATCTTGTGGATATACAGATTCTCCCTTGGTTCAGTAAGTCTGAGATAGGACTAGGCTGATATAAGCTCCTTCTCAATGTTCCCCTCGCACACCAATAGGGTCCATGCAAACATATAAAGAATATATATATATATATATATATATATATATATATATATATATATATATATATATATATATATATATATATATATATATATATATTCACTTGTGCATCCGGAGGACACCCCCAGTCATACATCCTATCTTTAGGGTAGTGTCAGTAAAACTCCCTATACAAATCGTCTTACTACTTTTGAGTTGAGATAAGTCCCAAGTGGCACTCTCTTCGTAGTCACCCTAAACTGATGAGCAGCCTTAGGTTGGGTTCAATTTGTTGTGCTACCAACAGGTCACCCCAGCGGTTGCTCCCCATTTCAAAAGATGTAAGTCTACACGCTTTCTTCCTAGCACAACAATTGCACACTGAAAGACACCACTTAAGTTGGTTAGCTTTACCCGGCAGCTGGTAGACTATCCCTTTGGATTTGTAAATCTAAGATAGGTAAAGGCAAATATAGCCCCTTCTCAATGGATCCATTGCACACTGACAGGGTACATTAAATTAAATTAAAAAGAAATTAACCTTGGCTACTTTTGAGTTGATATAAGTCCTTAGAGACTACCTCTCAGTAGTCACCCTTATGTTGAATAGTCTTACCTCATGGTTGGTAGACTATCCTTTTGGATTTTTAAATCTAAGATAGGTCAAGGCTGATATGAGCCCCTTCTCAGTGGATCCATTGCACACCGACTGGGTCCATAAATCAAATCAAGCTGTTATTCATGGCGGATACTTTCCCAAATGAATCTTTGAAATCAAATCAAATCAAATCCTTATCCCTAGCGAATAGCCTAGAATTGCATCCCTAGTGAAAGATTTATATTTCTAATCCTTTGCAGACTTGAGCTCATATCTCCAATAGATATGCCCTCAGTCCAAAACTATTATCCCTAGTGGAGCCCCAAATCATAATAATCAAGCAAATCAAATCAAACTCTTATCCCCAGTGGATACACCCCCAAATAGATCTGAACCTGCTTCCCTAGTGGAAGGTTCATGCACCCATCCCTCATGGATTATAAATCTTAATCCCTAATGGATCTTCTTTCCCTAAATCATATCTACAATCAAACTCAAATCCTTATCCCATATGGATAACCTGAACCTGCTTCCCAAGTGGAAGGTTCATATACTCAATCCCTTAGAGGATTCCTTCTTCCTCTCTTATGTCTGTTGGCATAAGTTGAGTTGCATTGCACGAAGAATGTGATTATGTATATATCTCAAATTTAGGGATAGATCATTTTCGTTAGCGCTTGTGATCCTTTGGATGTTGTTGATTATCTCGGTCAACGCCAATACATGCAGTGAGCCTTGTCAGTTACAGCACACCTATTGGGGGTCATTTTGTTAACCTCGCTTTTGGAGTGAGTTCTCAACTTCCTCATCATAAATCTAGGACTTTATAGACACTAAGAGCATCTTAGTATTAAGACACTTCTAGTGATTAGGTCAACACTTAACCTAAACCTAGAGACTTAGATGGGTTAGCCATAGGGATAGGTCATGCCTTAGGGACATAGGAAAATTTGCCTACCCTATAGCCTAAACGTATCATATGATTTCCTTCTCAAACGAAACCTCAGATTCATGCCAAATCCAAACCAAATTCCCAAGTTCATAATCAATCCTAAGATCAAATCAAAGTTCAAAATTCTCCATAAACCTTATGATTGAATTCCATGGCCAGAACCTTAGCCAAATCTAACACAATTTCAATTCAATTGATCTTCTCCAATATCAATTCAATCCCTCAATCATTTATCAAATCAAAATCTAAACTCACTTCCAAATGATTAAAACCCAAAATCAAATCCAAGTTCCAAAATTCCTTCCTAAGACATATGACCCACTCTCATATGCTTAGCCAAAATCCCCTTTAAACCAAATCAAAATCAATTTATTTGATTATAAAGCAATTAGTCCTTCATTTATATTCAAAAATATAAATGAAATCCACACTCAAATGATCAAAACTAAATCAAACAAAACCAAGACCCTTCTTAAGCCATATGGACCTACCTCCATGAATTTAACCAAATCTTAACACAAATCAATTGGTTTCTTTACAAATCAATTATTCATTCATTTATATCCATAAATGTAAATGAAACCCACTTTCTAATGACCAAAAATAAATCAAACTAAATTAATTTTCTCCCAAGCCCTTTTAACCTACATCCATGAACTTAGTCAAATTTACTTTCAAATCACTCCAAACTTAAGTGATTTTCTCATGAATCATTTATATCTTCATTTATATTCATAAATATAAATGAAATATAAATCCAAATGGCCTAAACCAAATCCAAATTTAAACCAAAATCCAATTTATACCATTTAAGCCAATTTCTTGGACTTAACTAAAATCCACCTAAACTAAGCCAAAATCAATAAATTTTCTCTTGAATCAATCATTTCTTCAAGCATCTATCCAAATATAAATGAAACTTACAATTATTAAGCTAAATTGAAATCCACCCAAGTCAAGCCCAACTTAGCCCTTTTAGCTTAAAAATTCCAAATGAACCAAAACCTATCATAGCCCAAATTGATTGTAATTGGATTTATATTTCAATCCTAAGCTCATATATAAATCCAACTAAACCATAATCAAGCTAAAACCAAGTTAATTAACTCCTTTAGGTCCACTTGACCTAAAGTGGCCTAAAGAACCCATTTGAACCAAGTTCCAATCCAACCCAAATTGGATTTGACAAAGACCATCCAAGCCTCATGCCATGATCATTGATCACCCTAGGATGATCAATTATCTTGAATTGGGTCAACCCAAGTCAACTTGGTCCTTTGACCAAGTCAACATTTAGTCTAAATGAAACCTAAACTAGCCAAAACTCACCATACATCAAATCAATTGAAACTATTGATTCATACTAACAAATGATCAAAGATTGAACATGACTTGACCCTCAATTGAGCCAAACCAAGTCCAATTGGTCATTTGACCCAAGTTGACCCAAATTGGCCTAAAAGGCCAAAGTGGGTCAAATCTTAATCCAACCCAAATTGATTGCAACCAATGGCTCAAATTCATTCCAAATTGATTATTGAACTTCACTAAAGCCATAATTGAGCCCAATTTTACCAATTGATCAACTTGGCCCAACCTAGCCCAAATTGACCTAAAGGGTTAAATTGGCCAAAATTTAAATTAAATCTAAATTGATTCAAACCAAAGCTATAAATTACTTTCAATAAACCAATTAAACATGAACCAACACCTAACCCAACCCAATTTGGTCAATTTGATCAATTTGGTCAACTTGACCCATTTGATTCCAAATGAACCAAAATCAAAGCTAGGAAAAATTAATTAAAACCATGTAAACCTAACTTTTGGAGTGAGCTCTCAACTTCTCCATCTTAGACATAGGACTCGGCTTAGACATTAAAAGTGCCTTAGTCTTAAGACACTTTTAGTGATTAGGTGAACACTTAACCTAACCCTAGAGACTTAGAAGAGTTAGCCATAGGAAGAAATTATGTCGTAGGGGTATTAGGAAAACTTGCCTACCCTATAGCTTGAACCAAATCCCTACTTTCTTCCTTCAGGTCAAACTTCAAATTCAGGTCAAACTTCAAATTCAAATCAACTTCAAAATCAAATCAACCTCAAATTCAAATTAAATTCAAATTCAAATCAACCTCAAATTCAAATTAAATTCAAATTCAAATCAACTTCAAATTCAAATTATTTCCAAATCAAATCTTAAACCAATTTCAACCCAATTGATTTTCTTAAATCTTAAATCAAATCCAAAATCTTTCCAAAGCCCTTCTGATTTCATCTTATTAACTTAGGTCAAATTCAAATCCAATCAAAATCCAACCTAAACTCTTTCAATATAAATCCTTGAACTCCTTCAAATCAAATTCAAATAACTTCAAATTCAAAAGATTTTTTTTCATAACCCATTTATAATCTCATTTGTATTCATAAATATAAATGAAATCTAAATTCAAATAACCAAAACCAAATTCAAAACTCAAATCCAAATCTAACCTAAATCCAACCTATGCTCTTTCAAGTCAAATTCTTGAACTTAACCAAACCAAATTCAAATCACTTCAAATTTAAAATATTTCTCATAATCCATTTATATTCTTATTTATATTTACAAATATAAATGAAATATATCAAATAGCCAAAACTAAATTCAAAACACAAACCCAAATCAAACCCATGTTCATCCTTCGAACTTGAAATTGTCAAACGAATCAAAACGAATTTGACTTTTAAATCACTTGCAATTGGATTTATATTTCAATCATAAGTCCATGTGTGAGTTCAACCAAACTTGAATCAAGCCTACATCAAGCCAATTGACCCACTTAGGCTCACTTGACCCAAAGTGACCTAAAGCACCTTTTTGAGACAAATTCTAATCCAACCCAAATTGGATTGAACTAAGCCCATCTAAGCCTCACATTGTGAGCAACAATCATCATAGGTGATCAATCACTCGAATTGGATCAAACCAAGTTAAACCTAGCCTTTGACCAAGTCAACACTTAACCCAAACTAGCCAAAATCCACCATAGGCCAAATAGATTGAAACCATTGATCAAAACTAATTCATGATCAGTGATTGGACTTGACCAAGCCATCAATTAAGCCAAACATAGCCAAATTGGCCACTTGATCCAAGTTGACCCAAGATGACCTAAAAATCCAAATGGGTCAAAACTTGATTTAAGCCAATTTGATTACAACCAATGGGTTAATTCATTCTAAATCACTTGTTTAACTTGACTAAAGCCTCAATTGGCCAACTACACCCAACCTAGCCCAATTGACCATGAACCTAACTTGACCTAAAAGGCCAAATCAACTTAAATTCAAACCAAACCAAAATTGATTGAAACTAAAGCTTGCAAAATATTCCAAATGATCAACCAAGCTTAAACCAACCTATGACTTAACCCAATTGGGTCAAATGGGTCAAATTGGTCAACTTGACCCATTTGACCTAAGTGAACTCAAATAAACCAAAACTAAATATAAACTAAACTGAACCAAACCAATGATACCAAAACACTTCAAATGGTCATATGAACTCAACCCAACCCATGGTTTGACCCAATTTGGCCAATTGGTTAACTTGACCCAAGTTGACCCATTTTGACCTAAATGGGTCAACTTGAACCAAATCATATCAAATCAACTCCAAATTTTTTGAAATTTGGCCCATCCAAGTTTTGAAACATCTCAAATCTGTCCAAATCAAAATCAAAGTCAAATGACTAGTTTACCCTTAGGTTAAAGTGTAACCTATGGACAAATCCACTTGAAATTTGGTCATTTCCTTTTCATGGCCACTTGGCATCCTCCTAATGGACTATTTGGACGCAAAGGGAGGTAGTGCACATGACCCAATGGGTTTGGGTCAGGCATGACCCAACCCAAGGCCAAATCGACCACTCCAATCAAAATTCTCCACTTGGATCACCTCCCACACTCATTTAACACATGTGCACCTCCTCCATTCCACTTCTCTGCCAAAATCGAAGCACATGACACTCCTAATAACCAAAATAACCCATTCAATCAGAGAAATTGATCAAAAATAGAAGAACAAGCTTCGGTCATTCGATCCAAGTAGGGGGAGATATACTCCCCCTCATTTCCACTCAAACCACCTTCCTGGCATTCGATTGAGCTCAGAGGATCAAAGTCAAGCTTCACAAAGTTCCCTAAGTATTTCTAAGCTCTCTCCAATTTCCCTCTCTCGATTTTGCTTAAGCGAAAAAAAGGGGAGGTGGGAGAAATTTCCACTTCACTCAATCCTCAATCAAACCTCAATTACTCTTACAAGCATCATCAAGGAGCCAAGTCGAGCTTACCCAAAGCTTTTCCCAAGTCTCCAAGCCACGAGAAGGGGGAGTTCGATCGAAGTCGCAAGCCATTGAAGGAGAGTTTGGCCAATTGGGAGATCTACTTCAAATTGAAGCTTGAAACCTTCAACATAGCTTTGTCTCCACTAGACGATGCTACCTTCTCCGTTGGAAGCATTAGTGATAGCCTCCGGCGAGGTTTGACTCAAAACTGAGCTTAAGTTGAAAATTTGTTGGTCTTTTGTCAAGGGAATTGTAATCCCATTGAAATTCAACTGTTGGATCTTCTTCTCTATGCTTCTTGATGGTGTGGGTTGAATCTCAGCCTAATCTGAGCTCAAGTGAGCTCGAATCAAGCCATGGAGGATAGACTATCTCTGTCTCCTCCAAGTAAAGGCAGGGATAAATCATGGACCATCCATCCCACATGTTTTGGATGGACGACCCTGATTAAAATATGCTAGATCACTGATTTAATCATTCATAACTATGGGCTTATTCCTAACGTCTGATCCTTGATCGAACGGCCCAGAGGAAAGTGTGTAGCACCGCTGGCTAACACGATAACTGATGAAATAACTTAAATAACCAATCCTGTCATGCCACATGGAAAGCGAGCACCGCGTTAGCAGCCCACGTGGCATCGACGAGGTTAGTTAATTAATTAGGGTATTTAATCACCCATTAATCATAGAAACTTCATAAATTCATAACTAAATGTAGCAAAATCTAAAAAAATGCAAACTCAAGGTCATTTTAAAGATAATTCAGAGGGGAATCCAATAAAATTATTTATAATTGATTTTGAATAGTGAATTTTCCTTAATTAGGATTTAATTAAAAATGTAATAACCTTAGTTACTCCTTAATGACTACATTAATTAATTCCAAATTTCTTGGGTATGTTCAATGGGATGACTTCTTCCTCCCTCAATTTTCTTATGATTTATTAATGAGTTAATTAGGAAAATCAATTAATGAGCCCCTAATCACCCTCTTAACATAATTAAGAGTAATTAAGCATGCAAACAGTGATTTAATCTCTTAATTGATATAATCAAATATTGTTTAAGTGAAGAGGAGGTTTATGGAAAGGGTTTGGGATATTTTCTCTATGTTATTCCTTAAACCTCCTTTCTTTTTTAATCCAAACCTAAATAAGGATTAATCCACTAATGATCTACTTAATTAGCTTTATTAAACTTTCAAAATCAATCTGAACTTAATCAATCACTTGCTGGGTAGATCCTTAGGTGTTCAAAATCCTAAGGTAGATTTAAGGAATCATTTCCAACTCACATGTGTGTGAAGGTTATGAAAGTACTTAATTAAACCCTTTATCTTAATTAATAAATAATTATGAGCCAATTGTATTAGGCCCCTTTCTTTTTTAGATACATTGCTGATTTAAATTCTATGTGATTAGATATCATATGTTAGCTCATAATTGTTAGGTTAATTACATTAAAGTGGTATAGGTAAGGGATAATTAATGAATTTAATTTACACCTTAACCTAAAGAAAACATAAAATCAATCTAATTATTCTAAAAATTAAACTAAATCAATTCACACATGGGGGAATGGGTTAGGACTAGTAAATTCTTTTTTTCAAATCATTTTCAAATCAAATCAAAAAATAAAATAAAAATCTCTTTAAAGAATTTTGATTCACTTTAAATGATCTTATTTTATAAGATTATCTTTAGAAATTAATTAGAGTGAATGAAGTTGCATGTTACATCACTTTATTTCTTTCCAAGCATACTAAATATTATATGCCATATGAAATCATACATTCTTATCTTTTTGAAAAATCAATTAACATGAAATATTTCCTTTATGTCAAATTGCATGCTTTGGCTAAAGTAAGAATATGAATGGTTATTATCACTACTAAATCAAAATTTATTTTCATAATCTATAAATCAAAGGTCGTGCCTTGGCCCTCGCCAAAGCTCCCTAGATTTAAGTTCTGAGGTGGTTGTTTTCTTTCGCGTGCTATAAGCATAAATCCTCACCTCTTATGCATTTCCATGATCTTGTGTTATGAAATTATTATCCCTAAACTTTTAATAATAATTTAACTCAAACAATTAACTCTCTTCAAATTTTTAAAATATAAAGCCCAACCTTAGGATAGTTTGGGATACTCGCTAAGTTTCCTAGCATCATGAGTATCCCCTACTTATCTCTCTTTGGTTTTGATAATAACTCCCTCCTTTTGATCAATCCCACTTAATCTTCCAAAAAAACTAATTTATTGATAGTCCTACCTTCGAAATCTTTGGAGACAATGATTATTTACCTTAATCGAGAGTATTCTTAAGGAATCTCATTCCTTAAGATGTAATTAACTATGGGGGCTTACCTCCATAGAGAACTTAATGAACCTGATTTAAAATAAACCCTACTTTACTTTTCCATATATACTATAGGAAGAATCTCTGGTACATCCGAAGACCCATTATCTTTAGGAGTCCTTATTAGATGATTAGGTTCATTGTAGGATGATGACTTCTATCTCTCAAGATAGTACATCATTCCTCAATGTCATACCCGATCACCCTAATGAGAACATCTGTGGATCTACGTGATGTCCAATAAAGCATGGATTTTTATTTTCATTTATTTATTCAAAATAGATGAAGATAAAAAATATTTCACCACAGATTTTTCTGGTGACTCTGCTTGGGATGGTTCCTCTCTCCATCTTTGGTAAATGATCGTTGTCTCCAAGTATCGATAGTGAATTTATATTTTATATAAATCCAAGATTATCCTTCCTTTCTATTGGAACTTAGTTTCTTTCATCCTTAAGCTAAGCTAGCCAACATCCTTTAGGTTATAGGACATCACTCCATATAGGTCTTAAAACCCCTGTTGGGTCCCCCAATAGGTGAAAATAAAAATTTAATAAAAAGAAATAACTAAAGACCTTCCTCCTTACCATTTCCATGATAAGGAAATGTTCATTCCAAAAATAAATAAAAATAAATCCTTTATAAAAACAATACTTTTCAAAAAGCACTTTTCCAAAATGCACATAATAAAATAATTGCACAAGAATTTTCATAATTCAACCTCATCTAACAATCTTCAAGATTGTTACATGTAGGATCACTTCAAAAAACAAAAAACAACAATCATCTTTTCAAAAAGAGCAAACGAACATCCTCATTCAATTTATTGAATGAAGATTTCATTTCCAAATAAAAATCCAAAATCATCTTTTCAAAAAGCACAAATGAACAACCTCATTCAATATATCCAAATTTATTGAATGAAGATTTCATTTCAAAAACAAAAATTGACAATCATCTTTTCAAAAATAAATTCAACAATCATCTTTTCAAAAATAAAATCAACATTCATCTTTTCAAAAACAAAATCAATAATCATCATTTCAAAAGTAAAAATCAACAATCATCTTTTCAAAAAGAATAAATGAACATCCTCATTCAATTTATTGAATGAATATTTCATTTCAAAAATAAAATCAACAATCATCATTTCAAAAATAAAAATCAACAATCATATTTTCAAAAATAAAATCAACAATCATCTTTTCAAAAACAAAATCAACAATCATATTTTTAAAGAATAAAATCAACAATCATCTTTTCAAAAAGCACAAATGAACATCCTCATTCAATTTATTGAATGAAGATTTCATTTCAAAAATAAATTCGACAATCATCTTTTCAAAAATAAAATCAACAATCATCATTCAAAAAACACAAATGAACATTCTCATTCAATTTATTGAATGAAGATTTCATTTCAAAAACAAAATGAACAATCATATTTTCAAAAACAAAATCAATAATCATCTTTTCAAAAATAAAATCCAAAATAATCTTTTCAAAAAGCACAAATATAACATCCTCATTCAATATACCCAAATTTAATAAATGAAGATTTCATTTCAAAAATAAAATCAACAATCATCTTTTCAAAAATAAAATCTATAATCATCTTTTCATAAATAAAATCAACAATCATCTTTTCAAAAATAAAATCAACAATCATCTTTTCAAAAAAAGAAATAATCACACACAAAAATCTCATCTTTGAAAAATAAAACATAATTGACTCTTCTTTGACATTCCCAAATTTGTCAAATGAGAGTTCCATTTTTCAAATTAAATTTGGATCCTTTATTTACCATACCCAAATTTTCTAAGTAAAGATCCCCTTTTCAAAAATCAAAACATCAAAACTAAAAATACATTTAGATCTTTTATTTAGCATATTCAAATTTGCTAAGTAAACATCCCCCTTTTCAAAAATCAAAACATCAAAACCAAAAACACATTTGGATCTTTTATTTAGCATATCTAATTTTGCTAAGTAACGATCCTCTTTTCAAAAAAAAAAATCAAAAGACATTTGGATTTTCATTTAGCATACCTAAATTTGCTAAGTGAAGATCCTCTTTTCAAAATCAAAATCAAAAATTAAAATACATTTGGATTCTTTTATTTAGCATACCCAAATTTTCTAAGTAAAGATCCTCTTTTCAAAAATCAAAAATCAAACCACATTTGGATCCTTCATTTAGCATACCCAAATTTGCTAAGTGAAAATCCTCTTTTCAAAATCAAAACTAAAAATTCATTTGAATCTTTTATTTAGCATCCCCAAATTTGCTAAGTAAAGATCCCCCTTTTCAAAAAGTAAAACATCAAAATCAAAAACACATTTGGTTCATTTATTTAGCATACCCAAATTTGCTAAGTAAAGATCCTCTTTTCAAAAAAAAAAACACATTTGGATCCTTCATTTAGCATACCCAAATTTGCTAAGTGAAGATCCTCGTTTCAAAATCAAAATCATAAAAATCAAATACATTTGAATCCTTTATTTAGCATACCCAAATTTGCTAAGTAATGGTTTCATTTTTCAAAAATCAAAATCAAACACAATTGGACTTTATTTTAGCATACCCAAATTTGCTAAGTAAAGATCCTCTTTTTTTCAAAAATCAAAACATCAAAACCAAAAAAAAACACATTTAGATTTTTATTTAGCATACCCAAGTTTGCTAAGTAAAGATCCTCTTTTCTAAAATCAAAAATCCAAAACACATTTGGATCCTTCATTTAGCATACCCAAATTTGCTAAGTGAAGATCCTCTTTTTCAAAATTAAAACACACTTAGATCATTTATTTAGCATACCCAATTTTGCTAAGTAAATATCCTCTTTTCAAAAGTCAAAAATCAAAACACATTTGGATCTATCATTCAGCATACCTAAATTTGCTAAATGAAGATCCTCTTTCCAAAAATTAAAAAAAAAACAAACACATTTGGGTATTTCATTTAGCATACCCAAATTTTCTAAGTGAAGATCCTCTTTTCAAAATCATCAAAAATCAAACACATTTGAATCATTCATTTAGCATACCTAAATTTGCTGAGTAAAAGTTTCATTTTTCAAAAATTAAAAATTAAATACATTTGAATCCTTTATTTAGCATACCCAAATTTGCTAAGTGAAGGTTTCATTTTTCAAAAATCAAATACAATTGGACTTTATTTTAGCATACCCAAATTTGTTAAGTAAAGATCCTCTTTTCAAAAATCAAAAGAAAAGCAAACATTTGGACTTTATTTAGCATACACAAATTTGCTAAGTAAATATTTCATTTTCAAACTCACTCATGATTCACAAACAAGCAAAAGAAGAAGAAAATTGATTTCAAACAACTCATTTAGCATACCTTAATTTGCTAAATGAGCAATCCCAATCAAAAATCAATTGACCCTTTATTTTAACATGCTCAAATTTGTTAAATAAAGGGTCCCCAAATAATCAAAAATCAAATTCAAATATGAACCAATGGAAGCATCAATTACTTCAAAATATTTGAACCCATTTCCAACATACACGAATTTGTTGAAAATGGATTATAAATTCAAAAATCTCTTCCCCAATTCTAAATTCAAAATCTCTCTCCAAATTCAAAGAGCCCCACTTAACATATTCAAATTATTGAGTGTGGATTCAAATTTTAAAAATAAATTAAAACATAAATCTGATTTGAGTTTATTTTCAGCAATTGTAGAATTTTGACTCAGTTTCAGCCAGCTATTTCAAAATCTCTCTTCAAATTCAAAGAGCCCCACTTAACATATTCAAATTATTGAGTGTGGATTCAAATTCTAATAACAAATTAAAACATAAATCTGATTTGAGTTTATTTTCACAGAATTTCAACTTTTCCACCATTGTCAGTCAATTTAAATGGAAGCTCAAGTATGTCTTCACTTTTCCTTTGGGATGGATTTGGCCTTGGATGGTCCCTCACTGACTTTGCCCATCTCATTCATTTTGGCTGAGGATTTAAGGGGCTAATCACTGTGAGACCACCCTCACAACCGCCAGAGAGTGTGTTGACGTAAGCGGTCATCCATGTTGAGATGCCTAGATTGAATTTCCCTCATCAAGAGGAAGGGTATAGCGTCTAGCAAGAAGCAGCCAATGCCGCAGGTGATTCCCATTTCTACCCCAATATAGGCTAGCACCCACTCATTGGCTTCTTCCAAGGGGAAGGCTCCCCTATCTTTAGGGATAGTCTCCCCTACTGCTCCTCCCACCAGGACCCAGCATTGTAACAGATGTTGCAAGATCAAGCAACATCATGTGCGCATAGCCAAAGAGATGGAGACAGTTTCTTAGTTTGCAGTAGATGAGGCACCCAGGATAGTTTCCCATTTACCTACACAGAATAAGTTTCATCCTCTTTCTATATCAGTTAAAGAGGAGGATGTTAGGAGGATCTCAGTATCACCTCCACCTGCAGTTCACTTTGAGGCTCCTATTAGAGATAGGAGGAGGTCGTATGCCAGTCTTAGGACAGTTCTGTGTCAAGTTGGTGGGGTTTACGGATGGTCAGAGTCTGGAGCCTAATTTGATTTACGGTTAGTCATTCCTCGCAGCATAGGTGAGCATATCAGGCAAGAGAAGGCCAAGGAGGCCCATGTATCAGTGCATATGATCAGTAGAGAGAGAAAATGATATGCTAGATAGTCAGCAGCCTCTGCCCTCATGGACTTTTTTGATTGGCGCGCTACCCACTTCAGTCATACTGATAACATTGTATTGACGGGTACTACCAACCACAGGAGAGGAGCTCCTACATAGAGGGAGTCAGTGGTGCCTTCGCCACACCGCTCAACTCCACATCCGCCATCTCCAATATAAGTTCCATCTTCCACAGTTTCATCAAAGGCCATGAAGGTGGCATCAGGGGAAAAGAGACTGGTGATCTGGCTACATCCAAGGGATTCCATTCCATCTACACCACTGATTGAGACGAGGCTGAGCTCTCCTGCTCGACCTCCTACTTCAGTTACGGTGAAGAGGGAATGGCGACCATGGAGCATCATAGTCGTTCCATCACCACCTCCACCGCAGTAGATCATGAATATAGAAATAATAAAGGGAGGAGGAGACAGTTTAGTTGCCCTCATAGCGATAGAACCTCCTTGGAGTAGTACTCCACCCATGACAGATGACAATCAGGAGCATCTATCCTCCAGTGAGCATAGTCCTCACAAGATTATCTCTCTAGTAGTTTGGGAGGTTAGATATATTTCTATTTATGAGCACGATCCTACCACCGACCCATCATTGTGCTTGCCTCTCCCTATGATATTGTAGCATAGTATCTTATTGAGAAAAAGGAAATTATAGGGTATTCCTAGTCTGATCTAGATGAATACAAGGTTAGCTTCGATCCTAATGAAGATGATTTGTTGAAAGATTCAGTTGAGGTGCATATGGTTGACACCAGGAGTTCCCTCCTTCGAGATCAGCATAGCTTGGAAGGTGTTACGACCGAGCAGGGTGACACAGCTCATTTTACCCAACACCTCCTTTAACAACTTAAACGAAAGGATGAACAAATTGACAAGATGGGAAAGAAGCTTGAAGATTTGCTAGCAATAGTTTTGGCACTTCAGAACCAATCCCCAGCAATGCATCCTACTATTGCTTAGATCGGTCAGCCTGAGTTATTGCATGTATTGGATCAAGCCAAGACTTCACCTCCATTAGAGTAGGGTAGCACTAGCTTGTATAGGAAGGTGGTGAATAGTACCTTCACACAAGAAAAGAATATTAAACTCATGGTTAGGTCGTATGTGAGAGAAGCGTTGGTGCAAGCCTGATGAAGATCATCAGTTCTAAAGGGTAGACCTACCCAGAGAAATTTAATACCATCCAATATCCTAAGAGTTTTGTTTCACCTTCTTTCAAGAACTTTGATGGTAGCAAGAACCCATGCCAGTACATAGCGCACTTCAGGGCCAGCTGTTACAATGCTGATGGCAGTGATGTGCTACTATTCTATCCTTTTGTTGGTACTTTAGCAAGCATAGCCTTTGATTGGTACGCTAAACTCCCTAATAGTTTAGTGAAGACTTTTGCTGAGTTGGAGTAGCTCTTCATAAGTGGTTTATTAGAGCTCAGCAAAGGGTGACTGTGGGCGATCTCGTTGAAGCACAATAACACCTCGGTGAGTCCCTCATTGATTATATTCTCAGATAACACAATTTAAGTATAAAATGCAAACCGCAGCTGTCTTAACAACATGTCATTGAAATTCTACTAAAGAATATTCATTGTCCGGTCGCCTTCATGCTCAAAGGTTTTACCATCAAGACATTTATGAAGCTAATCAACAAGACGGCTAGTCTACAAGGAGAGTAGAATCAGTTCTCTTTTCAAGATCAATCAATAAAGCCAAAGCTCTAGAAAGCTTATGAGAAGAAGCTAGGGATAGTAGCAGTATTTGACAAAGGAAAGCAACCGACTAGATATCAGCATGAGAGACCTCGTGCTCCATAGCTATCACTTCCACCTCCTCTACCACCACCTAGGTCTATGACCACCACAACCTTCCATGGCCTTCATCGCCTCCTCCCCAGCCATATTCACACCAGCAATACACATACCCGCCGCCAAGTAGCTACCATCCACCTACTCTTTTGGATAAACTAAACAAACCTTATTCATTTAGGAGGGAGGTAGCCTAGAAAATCTTCAAGAACCTCTTAAAAAAAACTTGATTTTCAGCTACCTGAGCCTAGAAAGCCGAAGGAAGTGGGCGAGAGCAATGATCCTAACTTTTACGCCTATCATCGCATGCTAAGCCATATTTTGGAGGATTAATTTACATTCAAGGACTATCCACATGGCAGGCAGCATAGTTATCCCAAAGGAATATCTAGTAGAATAATCGTCCAATTCTGTTAGGGTAATCCTTGGGGATACATGTGATCCTCTCAAAACTAAATAAGATTGGGATATCTCCTTATCCAGAACCTCTAAAAAGATTATTTCAAAAATCAAGAGAAACTTTCTTTGCGTTTGAGCAAAGAACCACCCATCAAGTCCAAACAATCCACCGCTGTAAATACTACCCTACACTTCTAATTCAGCTAGCTCTTCTTGTAGTAGACATCTTGTATCGATGGATGAGGACACCAAATCCCTCACCCCAACTTACTTTACTAGATTTCTTCTATGTACCTCCTTTAAAATATAAGAAATTAAGGAATAAAGCTAGTTTAAATTACATCTGTGTCACTTCTGATGGGTTGTCTAACTCTACTTTTTTAGAAAACTTTTCAAGTCCCAATAATAATTATAACAACTCTGATCTTCCTCTTTTTGATTCAAAGATGGATTTTCCTTCTCTGAATAATACGGGTTCATCTCTTGAGATAGACTTGGTATCATCTGATTCCTAGGATCCTATAGGAGAAGTTGTAGGTGAGCACGTGTAGAATCTTCCACTAACCGCCACAAGAGATCACAAGTCAACCTCAGAGTGGCAAGGTTCTACCTCCTAGGCAAAGACCTCGAGATAAGGGGAAACAAGTCATTGGTACTAATGACCAAGAAGCCCCTCCACAAGATGCTCCACCCACGGATATGCTTATGGAGGATCAACCCAGAGTTAATTACAATGTCATCGATCACCTAAGAAATTTGTCATCTAAGTTAAGCATATATGATATCCTTATCTTATCCAAAGAGATGAGGGAATCATTAATCAAGACTCTTCTTGATCCAGAGATATGCTTAGCCAGTTTTGGAGGAGGCACATTATTCAAAAAGAAGCCTGTGGAGTCACATTCAGATGAAGACCTTCTGTTGGGAGAAATGGAGCACAACCGTCCCCTCTACATCATAGTGGATATGGGCAGATTCAGAATTTCCAAGATTCTTCTTGATTCATGTGCATCAGTGAACATTATGAGTTTAAAATATCTTGTCTACTTAAGGATTGACATCTCTACACTCCAAGGAGATCAGGATGTTGAGAGGATTCAATGAGTAAGGTGAGAAGGATTTAGGTTCCATAGTGTTACCTTTGGAAAAAGGTGACTGGAAGATTGAAGCCAAGTTCTATGTAATTCATTCGAATACATCATTCACTGCTTTGAGCTCTGGATACTGTAATACAAGATGATTCCATCCTCCCTTCATCAGTGCATCAAGTTCTGAAGGGATGGAATTGAATACTGTGTTAAAGGAGATGAAAAGCCATTTTCAGTTAGAGAGGTTGAGATATATGAAGATGCGACCTACTATCTTCCTCAAAACACATTTTCTTGTGAACTTGGTCAAAATTCAAACACAAAAGAAAAAGAAAAAGAAAAAAAGCAAATTACAAGTGAACAAGAAATGTACACCAAGGAAGAAGTAGAGCCGCATGTCACATTCCATCAACAGTTTGTTCCATCATATGAGCATATGGGTAGGATGACTCGACATCCACCAGGTAGAGGCAGAGGCAGATATAGATGCAGGTGGAAGACCGTTGGCGCTCAGCCAATAGGGTTATCTTGTTCGCTCATGAGTACCCCTACTATTCACATAAACTTGGAATCCATCTCAGAGGATGAGTCTCATGCGATTAGCATACCAGCCAACCCCTCTAAGCGAGTTTCATTGGAGGTGACACTCAAGCTGGACAGTGATAAAGACCAGGCCTCTAAACAAAGCATGAATGTATTCGAATCAAGTTTATATGAAACTATTAGGTAGCAGTTAGGAACATTAGCTCTAACCTCACTTTCCTCTCAAAAAGTTGAAGGTTTAGTAGTTAAGAAAGGCCCTAAGTCTTCCAAGAATGTCAAGCTTAAGAGATTCCTATTGTGATCATCATCCTCAAGCCCAGGAGCAGATGTAGAACTTGAGGATAATTTATATAAAAAATTAATGAAATTACTTTTTGATTTGTACTTGCCTTGTGTTCTTAATCTTGCAAAGAAAGGTTTGATCCCTAATACATGGTCCATGCACAGGTCAAAGTATTTTAAAAAGTTATGGAACAACAAAGGCAAGGATGCATAATCAATATCAGGACTATAATTTGGTACACTGGGTCCAGTCGATGATGATGATTACTGCTTAGTTGTCACCAATCATCTAGAGTCTCATATGTTCTTCTCATACCACACTAACTCTTATAAAGAGGTGTGTTCAGAAACTTAAGATGATTCAGATGATCTCTGAATCAAAGATGCACCTCTAGAATTTGAAAAGAAAATCCATTCAACTATTGATAAGCTCAAAGAAATCAACCTCGGGACACAAGAAGATCGATGTCTGACATACATCAGTTCTCTATTGAATGAAGAAGAAACCAATGACTTAGTTAGGCTAATGATTGAGTTTAAGGACTACTTTGTATGGATCTATGAAGGGATGCCTAGATTATCTCCTGATGTAGCAGTCCATAAACTAGCAGTAGACCTTAATGCTAACTCTATCAAGCAAGCTCCTATATGCTTACGATTAGAAATTAAACAATAGGTCATTTTTGAAGTCAAGAAACTGATCGATGATGGTTTCATCAGGGAAGAAAAATACCCAACCTGGTTAGCCAGTGTCATGTAGTTAAGAAAAGAATGGCCAAATTTATGCATTTCGACTTAAATAAGGCATGTCCTATGATGAGCTTCCCCTTCTTATACCGAATTAATGGTGAACATTGTCTCATCTCATTCAGTATTCTCCTTCATGGATGGGTCATATGGCTACAACCAAATCAACATGCCCCCGAGGATAAAAGAAACACTGCTTTTCGAACCCCAATTAGAATTTGTTGTTATAAGGTCATGTCTTTCGGCCTTAAAAATGTTGGTGCCACATACTAATGGGCCATGACTAGGAACTTCAACGAACTCATTCATCATCAAGTTGAGTGCTATGTTGATGATCTAGTAGTCAAAAGCAAAGAAAAGGAAGACCATCTCTTTGGATTGAGAGTAATTTTCGAACAGTTAAAATAATATAACCTCAAAATGAATCCCCTAAAGTATGCATTCGGAGTAGCTTCGGGGAAGTTTCTTGGGTTTGTTGTCTAACACTAGAGAATAGAGATAGACCCAAAAAAGATCAAAGCTATCTTAGAAATGCCACCTAAAAGTTAACTCAACGATCTTTTCCAAGGGTGTGGCATGTATCTCAAGCTTTATCTCCAATTTTCGAGAAGATGATCAAGTTTTCATGGGATGACAAGTAGATGCCCCTTGAAGACATCAAGTAGTATTTGGTAAACCCACCAATTCTTATCCTCAAGTGCCATCCTTATGTATTGGATGACTCCCTTAGTGCTTTATTGGCCCAAGCCAATGATGAAGGGAAGGAGAACGCTCTCTACTACCTCAGTCATCGTTTGATCCCTGCTAAAGCAAAATATTCACCTATTGAGAAATATTACCTAGTTTTAATCTTTGCATCCCAAAAGCTACAACACTATATGCTTTCTAATAAGGTATACTTGATTTCAAGAATCAATCCACTATAGTATCTCATGACATAGCCAATGTTATCCAGATGGTTTGTATGTTGGTCAATGATTCTCTCATAGTTTGATATTACATTCATACCCCTCTGCATGGTAAAAGGACAAGCACTGGTGGATTTCTTAGCACCACACCCACTTCCTGATGATTCTCCACTTAGTGATGAACTCCCTAATGAACAAATCATGCACTTAGGGGAGGTTAACAATCACCTTGGGAGATATATTTTGATGGTACAGCTTCCTTTCACAAAGGAGAAGAACCACGATCTACTCTTCCAAGAAAGGTAGGGGTTGGAATAGTTCTCTTAACTCTAAACCATGATGTGATGAGATTCTTATACTATCTCTCCAATCCATGCATCAACAATGAAGCTGAGTATGAGGCTTTGATTATCAGTTTGAAGTTAGCCATTACAGTTTGTGTCAAGAGCATCAATATTTACAAGAATTCTGAGCTGGTAATTGACCAGATTACTAGGTCCTACAAGGTTCAAAAACCTAAGCTTCATCACTACCACGAGTACACCATGAAATTGTTGCCCCAAATCCCTGAGATTACCATCTACAAGATCTCTTAATGAGAGAACACAGTAGCAGATGCTTTGGCAAAACTTGCTAATGCATTTGCATATCCGGAAGATGAGTCCATTCCAATAAGGGTCCAAAATAGACAAGTCCTATCCCTTATTGATGCTAAACCCATCGAGAGACTTTCTCTTGAAGGGGAGGTTACCATTGCCAATAAAGATGAAGACCTGGATTGGAGGCAACCGTTCATAGATTATTTGAACACCGAAAAACTATCTCAAGAGAAATCACAAGCCCATCAGATGAAGCAGAGATCTCTCTCTTATGCTCTCAGGGATGGCACCTTATACCAACGGTCTTTTGATCAAATTTGGTTATGATGTTTAGACAAACACAAATCTCATAAGATCATGATCGAGGTACATTCAGGTCTATGAGGAGCACATCAATATGATCTAAAGATAAAAGCAAAGATCAAAAGACTAGAGTACTACTGGCCTTCGATGATCACAGACTACATGAACATGGCTAGGAGATGCCATCAGTGTCACATATACGGTGTGTTTCTACATAAACCAACCAATATTCTACATCCTACATTGGCCTCATGGCTATTTGAGTGTTAGAGTATCAAAATTTTGGGTCCAATCGATCCTCATTCTTCCAAGGGTCATCGGTTCATCTTAGCTGCCACCGACTACTTTCAAGTGGGCAGAGGCAATCCCACTTAGAGAGGTTATAGCTCAGCGTGTGCTCTAATTTTTTAGGAATCATATCATATATAGGTTCGAGGTGCCTCGATGAATTATATCTGATAATGGTATTGCATTTAAGAGCACCAAAATCAATAAGTTTGCCAAGATACATGGTATATATTGGAGATACTCCACCATCTACTGCCCCAGGAAAAATAGCTTAGCAAAAGCATTCAACAAAACTCTCATCCAGATACTAAAGAAGACACTTGATGACAACAAATGACAGTGGCATGAGCAGTTGGTTGAAGCTTTATGGGCATACCGCACCACATACAGAACTCCAACTCAATCTACCCCATTCTCCTTAGTGTATGGGTCCAAAGCCATTCTACCATTAGAAGTTCAGTTCCCATCACTAAGGATAGTAATGGGTAATAAGATCACTACATAGCAAAATGTCAAGTTGCGATTAGAAGTGCTCAAAGGTTTGGAGGAGAGACGCCTATGAGCGTGCTAGAACCTCGAATTGTACAAGGCCAAAATGATTCAAGCTCACAATAAGCTGGTTCGCCCTAGAGCTTTTCAAGTAGAAGAGCTTGTATTAGTTTTAAGGAGACCAATTATTGCCCATTGAAAGATGAGAGGAAAGTTTGAAACCACTTGGGAGGACCCTTATGTTATAGAGAAGGCCTACCAAGGAGGATCTTATTAGCTTATTGATTGTAAAGGGTAACATCTGATGCTTCCAACTAATTATCTCTATTTGAAGAAATATTACCCATAAAATCATGTTTGAAAATAATTATCAATAAAAATAAAATTATATTTCCAATTCATCAAAATCTTCTCTTCTTTTGGAGGGATCTGATCAACTTATTGATTATAAAGGGGAACATCTGATGCTTCCAATTAGTGGGCTCTATTTGAAGAAATATTACCCATAAAATCAAGTTTGAAAATAATTATCAATAAAAATAAAATTATATTCTAATTCATCAAAATCTTCTCTTCTTTCGAAGCATTGTTTGATTATTTTATGAATCTGCTACGATGTGTTTAGGGTAGCTATAAGAGAACCCAAGTGGCATCCTATCCCTCTTTCATAACACAAACACAAATTAAACACAATTCCACGGTGCTACTAGAATAGCTGTGAGAGAACCCAAGAGGCATCCTATTTTGACTTGCACAACTAAGTTAGGTGTATGAGAACCCAAGTAGCATCCTTTCTTGGTGGAATCTGAACTATCATTTGTAGACCATTTCATCAATTCCCCAGCGTATTTTAAGATAGGTGTAAGAGAACCTGAGAAGTGTCCTATCCTTCTAGCACAAATACAAATAAAAATAAACACATATCTTTTGTCTCGAGCTATTTTGATGTGGGAGCAAGCCCCCTGTGGTACTCATTCATTAGCTGCTCTAGGTTGGGCTGATATGCTACCTTGCTAGTGTGTCACCCCAGTGGTCATTTATTTGGTTGATGTGAGTTCCCATGCTTTCTTCCTGACTTGACCATTGTAAACCAACGAGTGTCTTGTTAGTTTGGTAGACTTCACTGCCCAACCAGTAAGCTACCTCATGTTGATATTATTTAAGAAGATGTGAGTCCTCACGCTTTCTTCTTGAACTAACCATCATGCACTGACTAGGTGATGTATATCTGAGGTTTAAGATAAGTCTCCCAGTGGCTCCTTTCCTCTTGACTACTCTTGAGTTGACATAAGTCCTCCAGTGGCATTCACTCAGTACTTTCCCTAGGTCGGATAGCACCTGTCAAGCCGAAGATAGACTATCCTAACAATCAATTCTGTTGTAGGAGGATATGAGTCCCCGATGTTTTCTTCTTAGGCTGATTATTGCAAATCGATGGGCACTTTAGGTTGGTTGATGTTCGTTATGCTGACGGTGACTCAACTGATGGGTACCCCAATCTTGGCAGATATGATTCCCCAAGCTTTCTCCTTGAGTTGGCCACCGAATAACTGTAGATATTATCTTTTCCAGGGTTTTGGATAAAGCCCTTAGCGGCCCCTCTCCCTGCGAGCACTCTATTTGGATCACGTCTCATGCGACACCATTTAGACACAACCCATATTATTTTAGGATTAGACAGTCCCCCTTTCCTAGTAGCCACCCCTATGGTTGAAGAATTTATTCAATGGATGCACAGATTCTCCCTTAGTTCAATAAATCTGAGATAGGTTTAGGTTGATATAAGCTCCTTCTCAGTATGATCGCTCGCAAACTAATAGAGTCCATGATAAGAAAATAAATAAACAAACAAAGTAATTTGCTTATGGATTAGTAATTCAAGCCCCCAGTGGCCCCTTTCCTAAGCAGGCATTCTATCTATATGGCAGAGTTAATAGAACTCCCTATAGAAATTGCCTGACTATGCTTAAGTTGAGATAAGTCCCTGGGTCAGCACTCTCTCTGTAGTCACCCTTAGGTCGGGTTCAATCCATTTTTCCATAAATAGGTTACCCTAGCAGTCATTCTGCTTTGGAAGATATAAGTCTACTATGCATTCTTTCTAGCATGACTGTCGTAAACTGACGGGCACACTTAGGTCGGGTCGACATGTTACCTCGCTAATGTGTCTTCGAGTGGTCTTTTATTCAGGAAAGATGTGAGTCCCCATGATTTCTTCCCTAAATTAACCACCATAAACCAAAAGGCACTCCTTTAGTTAGATAGTTCTCCCCTCGGCCAAAAAGCTACACCCTTTAGATTGGTAAATCTGAATGTAGATCAAGGCCTATGTGGCCTCTACCCAGTGCAGTCCATCGTAAATCGATGGGATCCATTAAAAAAATGAAATTGATCTTTACTATCTTTGAGCTGATTTAAATCCCCCAGAGGCATTCGCTCAATAGTCATCCCTAGGTTGGGTTCGATTTATTGCACGAGCAACCGATTACCCCCAGTGGTTTCCTATTTTGGAAGATGTGAGTCCCCATGCTTTTTTCTTAACTTAACCATTACAAACTGAATGGCAATCCCTTTGGTTGGATAGTCCTACTATATGGCTGGTAGACTACCCCTTTGGATTGGTAAACCTAAAGTAGACCAAGGCCTACATGGCCACTACTCAGTGCAGTCCGTCGCAAACTAATGGGATCCATCAAAAATAATTTAAAAAATGAAATTAATCTTGATGATCTTTGAGCTGATTTAAGTTCCCCAGTGGCATTCACTTAGTAGTCAGCCTAAGGTTGGGTTCGATCCATTGCCTCGCCAACTGATCACCTAGTGACTGATCCCTACTTTGGAGGATGTAAGTCTACTACACTTTCTTTCTAGTATAGTTATTACACACAGAAAGGCAATCCCTTTGGTTGGATAGTCCTACTATGTGGCTAGTAGACTACCCCTTTAGATTAGTAAACCAAAAGTAGACCAAGGCCTACATGACCCCTTCTTAGTACAGTCCATCGCAAACTGATGGGATCCATCAAAAATAATTAAAAAAATGAAATTATTCTTGACTATCTTTGAGCTAATTTAATTCCCCCAGTGACATTCACTCAGTAGTCAGCCTAAGGTTGGGTTCGATCCATTATCTCTCCAACTGATCACCCTAGCGACTGATCCCTACTTTGGAGGATGTAAGTCTACTACGCTTTCTTCCTAGTACAGCTACTGGACACCAAAAGCCAACCCTTTTGGTCAGATAGTCCTACTATGTGGTTGGTAAGATACCCCTCTGGATTGGTAAATCTAAGTTAGGCCAAGGTCTACATGACCCCTACTCAGTGCAGTTCATCACAAGCCGATGGGATCCATAAAAAATAATTAAAAATGAAATCAGTTTTGACTATCCTTGAGCTGATTTAAGTCCCCCGGTGGAATTCATTCAATAGTCAGCCTAAAGTTGGGTCCAATATGTTGCATCGCCAACAGATCACCTCAGCAATTGATCCCTACTTTAGAGGATATAAGTCTACTATGCTTTCTTCCTACTATAGCTGCTGCACACCAAAAGGCAATCCCTTTAATTGGATAGTCCTACTATATGGTTGGTAGACTACCCCTTTGGATTGGTAAATCTAAAGTAGGTCAAGGACAACATGGCCCCTACTCAGTGCAGTCCATCGTAAACTGATAGGGTCCATCTCAAAATCCAAAAAAGATTTTTAAAAAAATCTGAAGCAAATTCAACCATTCTCCCTAGTAGAGTCAAACTAAATAAACAAAATAAAACTAATCAACCTCCCTAATAGAGACAAATCAAACAATCAAATAATCAAATAGTCAAATAGTCAAATTAGTTAAATCAATTTGTCTCTCCTTAGTGAGATGAAAATCTTTCCAGTTCCCCTAGTATAACCAACTCAATCCAACCCAAACTTGCTCCCTTAGTGGAGAATTCACATCTTCTATCCCCAATAGATCCTAAATTATAATCACTCGAAGGATTTCACAACCTCTCATCCCCGGTGGATGACTTGAACTTGCTCCCTTAGTGGAGAGTTCACATTTTCACCCTTGGTGGAGCACCAAATCATAAATCAACAAATCAAATTAAATTTTCTCCCCAGTGAGGCGCAAATCAAATCAAATCGTTCATCCACCACTGGATGACTTAAACCTTTTCCCTTATGGAAGGGTTCATATACTCAATCCCTAGTGCATTTCTCCTTCACTCTCTTATGGTGTTGACATGAGTAGAGTCACATTGCACTAAGCTTTTGATTCCTTCTGCACCTTGGGTTAGGAGCAGATCATTTCTGTTAGTACTTGTGATCATTTGGCGTTGTTGATCATCTCAATCAACACTAATATGTGTGGTATGCCTTGTCAGTCACACCACACCTATTGGGCACTCTTTGTTGACCTCATATTTGGAGTGAGCTCTCAACTTCTCCATCTTAGACATGGACTCCTCTTAGACATTAAGAGTTCCATAGTCTTAAAACTCATCTAGTTATTAGGTGAACACTTAACCTAACCCTAGAGACTTAGACGAGTTAGCCATAGAAAGAGGTTATGCCTTAGGGGCATTAGGCAAACTTTCCTACCTTATAGCTTAAACCAAATCCCTACTTCCTTCCTTCAAGTCAAACTTCAAATTCAAGTCAAATTTCAAATTCAAATCAACTTCAAATTCAAAACAATCTCAAATTCAAATCAACTTCAAATTCAAATCAACCTCAAATTCAAATCAATTCCAACCCAATTGATTTTCTCAAATCTTAAATCAAATCCAAAATCTTTCCTAAGCCCTTTTGATTTCATCTCATGGACTTAGCTCAAATCCAAATCTAATAAAAATCCAACCTAAACTCTTTCAAGACAAATCCTTGAACTCCTTCAAATCAAATTGAAATCACTTCAAATTCAAAAGATTTTTTATAACCCATTTATATTCTCATTTATATTCAAAAATATAAATGAAATATAAATTCAAATAACCAAAACCAAATTCAAAAATTAAATATAAATATAACCTAAATCCAACTTATGCTCTCTCAAGTCAAATTCTTGAACTTAACCAAACCAAATTCAAATCACATAAAATTCAAAATATTTTCTCATAACCCATTTATATTCTCATTTATATTCACAAATCTAAATCAAATATAAATTCAAATAGCCAAAACTAAATTCAAAACTCAAACCCAAATCAAACCAATGTTCATCTTTTGAACTTGAAATTATCAAATGAATCAAAACTATTTGACTCTAAATCACTTGCAATTAGATTTATATTTCAATCATTAGTCCATATGTGAGTTCAACCAAACTTGAATCAAGCCTTAATCAAGCCAATTGATCCACTTAGGTTCACTTGACCTAAAGTGACCTAAAGCACCTTTTGAGCCAAATTCTAATCCAACCCAAATTGGATTGAACTAAGCCCATCAAAGCCTCACATTATGAGCAACAATCATCATAGGATGATCAATCACTCAAATTAGGTCAAACCAAGTCAAACCTAGCCATTGACCAAGTTAACATTTAACCAAAACTAGCTAAAATCCACCAAACGGCAAATTGGTTGAAACCATTGATCAAAACCAATTCATGATCAATGATTGGACTTGACCAAGCCATCAATTGAGCCAAATTGACCATTTGACCCAAGTTCACCTAAAAAGCCAAAATGGGTTAAAACTTGATCTAAGTCAATTCGATTACAATCAATGGGTAAAATTCATTCTAAATCACTTGTTGAACTTGACCAAAGTCTCAATTGGTCAACTAAACCCAACCTAGCCTAATTGACCATGAACCCAACTTGATCTAAAAGGTCAAATCAACTTGAATTCAAACCAAGATAAAATTGATTGAAACCAAAGCTTGAAAAATATTTCAAATGATCAACCAAGCCTAAACCAACCCATGACCTAACCCAACTAGGTCTAACGGATCAAATTGGTCAACTTGACCCATTTGACCTAAGTGAACTCAAATAAACAAAAACCACATATAAACTAAACTGAACCAAACCAATGATACCAAAATACTTCAAATGGTCATATGAACTCAACCCAACCCATGGTTTGACCCAATTTGACCAATTGGTCAGCTTGATCCGAGCTGACCCATTTTGACTTAAATGGGTCAACTTGAGCCAAATCATATCAAATCAACTTCAAATTCTTTGAAATTTGGCCCAACCTATTTTTGAAACATCTCAAATTTGCCCAAATCAAAATCAAAGCCAAATGACCATTTTATCCTTGGATCAAAGGGTAACCTATGGCCAAATCCACTTGGAAATTGGTCAATTCCTTTTCATGGCTACTTGGCATCCTCCTAACGGACCATTTGGACACCAAGGGAGGTGGTGCACATGACCTAATGGGTTTGGGTCAGCCATGACCCAACCCAAGGCCAAACAGATCACTCCAATCAAAATTCTCCACTTGGATCACCTCCCACACTCATTTAACACATGTGCACCTCCTCCATTCCACTCCTCTACCAAAACTGAAGCACATGGCACTCCTAACAACCAAAATAACCCATTCAATCATAGCAATTGATCAAAAATGGAAGAACAAGCCTTGATCATCCGATCCAAGTAGGGGGAGATATACTCTCCCTCATTTTCACTCAAACCGCCTTCATGGCTTCGATTGAGCTTAGAGGATCAAAGGAAAGCCTCACAAAGTTCCCTAAACATTTCCAAGCTCTCTCCAATTTCCCTCTCTCAATTTTTCTTAAGCCAAAAATAGGGGAAGTGGGAAAATTTTCCACTTCACTCAATCCTCAATCAAATCTTAATTACTCTTGCAAGCACCATCAAGGCACCAAGTCAAGCTTACCCAAAGCTTTTCCCAAGTCTCCAAGCCACGGGAAGGGGGAGTTCGATCGAAGTCGCAAGCCATTGAAGGAGAGTTTGGCCAATTGGGAGATCTACTTCAAATTAAATCTTGAAACCTTCAACAGAGCTTCATCTCCACTAGACGAAGCTACCTCCTCCGTTGGAAGCATCGGCGATAGCCTCCGGTGAGGTATAACTCAAAATTAAGCTTAAGTTGAAAATTGCTTTGTCTTTTATGAAGGGAATTGTAATCCCATTAGAATTCAACAGTTAGATCTTCTTCTCTATGCTTCTTGATGGTGTGGGTTGAATCTCAGCCTAATCCGAGCTCAAGTGAGCTTAGATCAAGCCATGGAGGATGGACGGTCTCCGTCTCCTATAGGCAAAGGTAGGGATGAATCATGGGTTGTCCATCTCAGATGTTTTGGATGGACAGCCCTAATTAAAACAAGCTAGATCTCTGATTTAATCCATCATAATTGCGGGCTTAATTCATACCATCCGATCCTCGATCAGACGGCCTAAGGGAAAGCGAGTAGTGCCACCGGCTGACGCGATAGCTGATGTGACAACATAAATAACCAATCCCATCATGCCATGTAGAAAGTGTGCACCACGTTAGTAACTCGTGTGTCACTAACAGGATTAGTTAATTAATTAGGGTATTTAATCACCCATTAATCACAAAAACTTCATAAATTCATAACTAAATGTAGAAAAATCCAAAAAAATGCAAACTCAAGGTCATTTTAAAGATAAGTCGAAGTGGAATCGAATAAAATTATTTTTAATCGATTTTGAATAGTAAATTTTCCTTAATTAGGGTATAATTAAAAATCTAATAACCTTAATTACTTCCTAATGACTTCATTAATTAATTCCAAATTTCTTAGGTATGTTTAGTGGGATGACTTCTGCCTCCCTCAATTTTCTTGAGATTTATTAATGAGTTAATTAGAAAAATTAATTAATGAGCCCCAAATCACCCTCTTAATGTAATTAAGAGTAATTAAGCATGTGAATAGTGATTTAATCCCTTAATTAATATAATTAAACATTGTTTAAGTGAAGAGAAGGTCTATGGAATGGGTTTGGGATATTTTCCCTAAGTTATTCCCTAAACCCTCTTTCTTCCTTAATCTAAACCTAATTATGGATTAATCCACTAATGATCTACTTAATTAGCTTAATCAAACTTTCAAAATCAATCTGAACCTAATCAATATCTTGTTGGGTAGATCCTTAGGTGTTCAAAAGCCTAAGTTAGATTTAAGGAAATCATTTCCAACTCACATGTGTGAGAAGGTAAACAAAGTACTTAATTAAATCCTTTAGCTTAATTAAACAATAATTGTGAGCCAATTGCATTAGACCCCTTTCTTTTTTAGGTGCATTGCTGATTTAAATTCCATGTGGTTGCATATAACATGTTGTCTCATAATTGTTAGGTTAATTACATTAAAGTGGTATATGTAAGGGATAATTAATGAATTTAATTTACACCTTAACCTAAAGAAAACATAAAATCAATCTAATTGTTCTAAAAATTAAACTAAATCAATTCACACATGGGGGAAATGAGTTAGGACCAGCAAACTCTTTCTTTCAAATCATTTTCAAATTAAATCCAAAAATAAAATAAAAATCTCTTTAAAGAATTTTGATTCACTTTAAATGATCCTATTTTATAAGATTATCTTTAGGAATTAATTAGGGTGAATGAAGTTACATGCTTACATCACTTTATTTCTTTCCAAGCATGTTAAATATTGTATGCCATATGAAATCATGCATTCATATCTTTTTGAAAAATCAATTAAAATGAAATATTTTCTTATGTCAAATTGCATATTTTGGTTGAAGTAAGAATATGAATGACTATTATCACTACTAAATCAAAATTTATTTTCAAAATCTATAAATCAAAGATCATAAATGAAGGTATGCTACTTATAAAAACTTATAAACTTGCATGTGAGTATAACATAAAATGTGTTATGTGAACCTTTTTTTTCTTAACATGGGCTTGTATAGAATTTTCAAAGTGTATAGTTCATTTTAAAGGAATATAACACTTGCTTAAATCTATTCCTATACACTTCTATGTTATGACTTAAGAAGAATCCTCACATTACACTTATGAATGATACAACCAAAATCAAACAAACAAACAAAAAACTTTTGCATGATTCTTCATCCATTTATTTTCTTTTTGTACATGCACATGTATTTAAGAAAAGTGATATATTAGTCTGGACATCCTGGGATAACGAGGCTTTAAGTAGCCCCAAGAAGGTCTTGTGCCTAATACCCTTAGTGTAGAAAATAATGGTGTCGTACTCACTTATGTCTTTCATACATGTAAATGTGCATTTGATTAATGGATAAAAGAATCCCTCTCTTTTATACTTAACAAAATCATGCATCATGGAATATCCAAATTTTCCTAAATAATATCTCTTAGCATTCATCATTAAGGTGTGCTAAGATTTGCATTTACATGTATAGCTATGCTTAAGATCATTTCATATGCATGATATACATGTTGGAAAGAAATAAATGGTTGTGTGTTTTATGATAGTAATTCACCTTAATTAATCTTAAAATGTCTTTCTTATTGAATAGGTTTAATTAGAGCAAATCTAAACTTATGATTAATTAAAATACATAATAAAATATTCATTAAAGAAAAATTATTAATGAATTTACCTTAGAAATTACTTAAGGTAGAGAGGAAAGAGAAATTCTTTTCTCTTTTTCTCTCTTTACAACACTAAGTAATTAAGTGTAGATTCATTCAAACCAAATAAAATCATCAAATAAAATTAACAAATCAACTAAATCACTTAAATGAAATCACCCTCTAAGTTGAATCCTTCACACTTAAAAAATTCTAACCTTAAAGCCTAGCTAAGACATGCCACACAAGCCTTAAATGGAACACACATTAGGCTAAGTCACCATTTCTAGCTCTATATTTGGGTGGTGCATGGTTTGATGCCTGATTTTATTTTGTGATGTAATATTTTAGACTGGATGTTAGGGTGCATGTGTATAGACTGGATGATAGGATGATCTTAATCTAATCATTATCTTCTATAGGGAATTATGCTTAAGGGGCGCTATAATAAAAATATAAATATTTTTGCTGTGCACGTTGCTTATACCGTAATCCAAACTAGGATAGGTGGACTTGGTTACCCATGTGTGGGGTACTAAGTCCAATTTATTCTTATAACTGCTTGTGATTATGTGGTATGTTTAGCTAATCTCTATTTGTAGGTTTAGTTAGATTTACTTTTCCCATTTTTATGTAATTTTACCATTAAGATTTAGAATTATTAATATGGGAAAATTAGGATGAACATTGGTCATAAGATCAATTCTTATGCACCATGTGAAGCCTTGGAGCAACCACATCCCAACCAACCCAAAGAAGAAAAGAAAGAAGAAAGAAGAAAGAAAGAAAGAAAGAAATGAAGAATGAAGACCCCCATAATATGAATTCTTTCTAAATTATAATTATTCATTTGTAATCCGGGTTGTATAAGGATAGAACTCGGCTACCCACATTTCTTTTCGGGTTTGTATGGTGGTACCCGATCACATCGACCTTTTATTCTTTTGCAGTAGCTTTATAAAATTATTTAATGTTTGTTTTTCTTGTGCATTAAGATGGCATGATTTGCTTAGTTTCTTCCTTGCTTTGATAAATAGCCTGGATGCAATTAAGCTCTTAGGAAAAAATAAATTTTCTATCCAATTAATCAACTCAAAATTAAAAATTAACAACTCATAACATTGCCTAAAACCTAGGACATAAATCAAGAAATAAAAGATTTAGCAACCCCTTAGATGGTTCTTGTATGTCTCACATCATACATAAAAAAACATCTTGCTTCACTCTTACTAATGGAGGGCTTCCACCTTTACCAGAGAACATGGCTTGACCTTTGAGAGCCATGGTGGAAACACACCTCCATCTTACTAATTTTAGCCCATAACCAATTTCTCATGCATTTGGCATATGAATCCCATAGCCTGTGTCAAATGAATTATCCAAAAATAAAAATAAAACTTAATAAAAATTTGCATTATATTAAGTCATTTATTCATACCCTTCATAATCTAATCTCTTACGGAATGTTTTAAAGACTTATTCTCTTTCTAAATAAACAATAACCTAGCTATCTTGCAAAGCATATGACTGACCTACATGTATTTATCCTCTCTTGTGGAGGTAAGCCATATACCCATTTTTTTCTTAAATTTAGGTCATGCCTTGGCCCTCGCCAAAGCTCCCTAGATTTAGGTTCTGAGGTAGATGTTTCCCTTCGTGGGCTATAAGCATAAATTCTCACCCATTAGGCATTTCCATGATCTAGTGTTGTGGTATTGTAAGCCCTAGATTTCTAATAAAAATTCAACTCAAATAATTAACTCTCTTCAAATTTCAAAAATATAAAGCCCAACCAAAGGATAGTTTCAAATGCTTGTTAGGTTTTCTAACATCGTGAGTATCCCTTACTTATCTCCCTTTGGTTTCTATAATAACTCCCTCTTTTTAATCAATCCCACTTGATCTTCAAAAAATAATCAATTTATTGATAGTCCTACCTTCAAAATCTTTAGAGACAATAATCATTTACCATAATCGAGAGTATTCTTAAGTAATCTCATTTCTTAAGATGTAATTAACTATGAGGGCTTGCCTCCATAGGGAACTTAACAAACCTGGTTTAAAATAAACCCTGGTTTACTTTTCCATGTAAAGTAGGAGAAGAATCTCTGGTACATCCAAAGACTCATTGTCCTTATGAGTCCTTATTAAGTAATTAAGTCCATTATAGGATGATGATTTCTGTCACTCGAGATAGTACATCATTCCTCAGTGTCATAATCGATCACCATAATAAGAACATCTACGGATCTACATGGTGTCCAACAAAGTGTGTATTTTTATTTTCATTTATTTTTTCAAAATAGATGAAGATAAAAAAATATTTTACCACAAACCACTTGAACCAAAACTCTCCAAATCATCATTTGAACCTAACCCAAGCCTCGATTTGACCTAATTTGACCAATTGGTCAACCTAACCCAATATGACCCAAATTGAACCCATATGACCTAATTGAGCCAAAACCCAGAAAGCCAACCCATGGGACTTTAGATGCTGACCTAACCTGACCCAAACCCATCCCAAGTCAACCCAAAATCAATTTAAACCCATTTGGAGCCAAGTCCAATGCAAATCCTCCATGGATCCTCTCCCACATTGAATTATTTCCTCTAATAGAAAAGTCCACCCTCCCCTCATCCTTGGCAGCCATCAAACTTCCAAATGGAGGTGAGCTAACTCACCTCCCTCCTAAACTAAGAACCAAAGGTTCAAAGGAGAAACCACCAACCCATATCAAGCCTTGAGCCACCTCCCACTCCTTCCTCCAACCAAACCAAGTCATGTGGACTCGATGGAGACCCCTTTGGTGCTCTGATGGTAGTTGGCCGACTGAAAAAATAAGAGACAATCCCCTCTATGTACCTCTGCCGATTAAGGGGTATACCCCCTCAATTCTCATAGGAAATCACACCATTTGATTCATGAGAGCTCCCAAGAGTGAATCGAAATGCCCTAGCACCTCCAGAGCATTTACAAGCCTTCCCCACTTCAGATTTTCCTCTCCCGTGTGTAGCCAAAATAGGGGAGCTCAATCCAGATCCAAGCTTGCTCATTTCTCAACCAAACTTCAATTCCTCTTACACACACCTTCCATGCACATCGTCAAAGCCATCCAAGACATTTCCAAAGCTCCAAAGCCATTGAAGAAGGGACTTCAATCAAGACCAAAACTCTAAAGCTTGATTCTTGGCCTTCCGAACAATCTGGGTGGAACCAATCCAATTGCTGCTCAATAGGGCCTCGTCTTTATTAGACGAAGCTACCTCTGTCGATTCCACCGCTGGTCTTGAGCTCCAGTGAGGTAATTTCTCAAAATCATAGATATAAAAAAAAATTTCGTGGAGATTTTGAAGAAAATTTGCATGTGTGCCCATCCTAGCCATTGGATCCTTATGGATCCCTCACATGAAGGTGTGGGAGTGAATCTGAGCTCGGGTGAGCTCAGATCGAGCGATCCATGGCATACAGGCTCCGTCATTCATCGCTCGTAGGAAAAAGGATCACGGGTTATTCATTTCGTGTGATTGGAATAGACAACTTTGATCAAATCACGTTAGATTTCCTCTATTTTCTCTCTTCTCACCTTAGGATTGATTTGGGTCATCCGATTTGAGATTAGATGGTGGAGATCAATATCACGTCCGCTACTAGGTGACTCAATGCACGGATGTTACAACTTAAATAGCTAATCTCATGGCTCCACGTAGAAAGTACACCGTGTCAGCATGCCACATGGCGTCAATGGGATTAGACTTAATTAAGGTTAATTAAATGAATTTTAAGGCTGAAACTTTAATAATTCATAAATAATTGTAGAAATTCCAAAAAAAATATAAATAATGGCTCATTTTAAAGGTAGTTCAAAGGGGAATCAATTAAAATTACCATTAATTAATTTTGAATAGTAATTTTAGCTTATTAGGATTTAAATAAAAATTTAATTAGCCTAATTACTCACTAATTAATTAACCAATCAATTTCAAACTTCTTAAGAATGTTTAGGGGGATGACCTCTACCTCCCCTATTTTTCTTAGAATTTATTGGTTGATTAATTAGGGAAATTAATTATTTAATCCTTAATTACCTTCTTAACCTAATTAAGTGATAATTAAGCATGTGAACATTAATTAATCAATAAATTGGACCCCTTAATCACTGTTTAATAGTGGGAGACTTAGGGAATTGGATTGGAGCCTACCTTCTAATCTTTCCCCTAAGTTTCCTTCTCATTTTTAACAAAATGCTACTAAATAATTAATTAACTAATTAATGACTTAATTAGTTAAATTGAAACTCAAATCATACCAAATCATGTTTGATTAAGTAAGGGCTTATGGAATTAGGTCGGGATCTCTTTCCCAACCTTTTTCCCTTAAGCTCATTTCATTTCAAAGGATAATAAATTAAATTTAGTAATTAAGAAAAGAGGAATGGATTAATGAATTAATGACTTGCTTAATTAAATTAAAAGGGTAATTAAATTTGATTTCTATTAGTTGATTCATGGATAGAGCTTTAGGTGTTTAATAGCCTAAAGAGAGTTAAAGAAATTATAATTTGCCCATATATGTGGGAAAGTCATAAAAGTAATTAATTAAGTTCATTAAGCTTAACTAACTATTAATTGTGAGCCAATTACATTAGGCCCTTTCATTTCATAGGACCATTGCTAATTTACTTTTCAATTCATTTGCATATCACATTGGCTCATAATTATTTGAATAATTACCTTAAGATAACATATGTAAGGGTTAATTAATTAATTTAACTCATATCTCAATTTCAACAATCCATAAAATCAACTGAATTACCTCTCATTAAGTCAAATTAACTTACAAACATGGGAATGAGATTAGGGTTAGAAAACATTCTTCTCATATTTCCTAAATCAAATCAAATATGAGAGTAAAAGTGACATTAAAAGATTTGGTTTTCTTTAAGTAATGTCATTTAGTATGATTGTCCTTAGGAATTAGTTGGATTGAATGAAATTATATTCTTGTCTCTTTATTTCTTTCCAATCATATTAAATGTTGTATGTCACTTGTAATCATGCATTCATCTTTTCCAAAAATTAATTAAATCAAATAATTTCGTTTATGTCAAGCTTGCATGTGTTGATTTAATCTAATATATGTGTGGCTATTGTCATTATTAAATCCAAATCTATTTTCTAAAACTTATAAATGAATGATTATATATGTTATGAATGCTAGTTAAAAATACATAGGAAATGTATGTGATTATAGCTTAAGTGTTTGAAGTAAAGTTTCTTTTCTTTCATTCATGTATTGATTTATGTACGTGAAAATGTTAATGGGTATATGGCCTGGACATCCCAGGAATATGAAGCTTTAGTTAGCCCCAAGGAGGTCATTTGACTACCTCATTTCCCGGGTTTAACAATGGCACGTACTCCATTTGATTTCATTCTTATGTATTTCAATACTAGGATTTGGATAATACTTTACTCCATATGCATAAATATTTCAATCAAATGAAAATACAACTTTTGCATGATTTTCCTTCCTTTATTTATGTATACATTCATATGTATTTGAGAAAAGCAAATATTTAGTCTGGACATCCTGAGAATACGAGGCTTTAAGTAGCCCTGAGGAGGTCATTTGATTACATCACTTCCCTAGTTAACAATGGCATGTACTAGCTTACGTCTCTTATACATGTGTGTGTGTGTATTTAATTATGGGATTAGAACCCCCTTGTCTTTTATCAAAATACATGCATTTGCAATTGTTCAAGTGATAGATTTATTAATCATATGACTTGGAGCTCTCTTTCTTATGTTCATGTATGCAAATTTACATATGTTTGAATGTAATGGTATTTAGTCTGGACATCCCAGGAATATGAGGATTTAGCTAGTCCCAAGGAGGTCATTTGATTACCTGACTTCCCTGGTTAATAATGACACGTACATGTTTAATTTCATCTCTATGTATTTTTGTATAAGAATCTAGATAGAGCTTTAAATTAATATGATAAAATAATTCAATCAAAAGGAAAATATAAACTCTAAATATACATATTCATATCCATCATTTAAGTGTGCTAAAATATATTGTATGTGTAGGTATACTTAGGACTTAATCATGTGCATGTTACATATGATGGAAAGAAATGAAAAAATATGTGTCATGTGATAGAAATTAATTCCAATTAATCTTAATATTACTTTCTTACTAAATGAGATTATTTAAAGTAAACCTAAACCTATGATTAATTAAAACATATAACAAGTCATTCACTAAAGAGAACTAAGTCTAATTAATATACTTTAGAAGTGACTTAAGGTACAGATAAAAGAGAGTAATTCTCTCTTTTCTTCTCTTTATAACACTTAATTATTAAGTAAGCCAAATGAAACAGAAGAAGACATTAAGTAAAATTCTCAAATCAATTAAATCACTTAAAATGAAATCAACTTCTTATGATTAAACACCCATTCATTACTTAGAAAATTATAGCAAAGCCTAGTTAAGGTATACCACACAAGCCTTAATACACATACATTAGAATTAAGTCACCACTTCTAGCTTTATGTTAGGATGGTGCATGGAGTGATGTATGTTTAATGTATTATGTATGTTGGCGTGCGTGCAGAGACTAGATGTTAGGTCATGATTAGTCTAATCATATTTTTTTAGGGGATTGTGCTTAAGAGGTGCTTAAAATAAATATAAATGCTCTCTTTTTCAGGTTACTAACCCCTAAGCATAATCCAAATTAAGATAGGTGGACTTGGTTACCCATGTGCAGGATGCTAAGTCCAAATTATTCATATAACGCTTGGGTTGTATGGTGTGTTTAGTTAACACTTATTTTACAGGTGTAGTTAGATTTACTTTTCCTACTTTTAATGTAATTTCATTAGGAATTAGGATTAGTGCTATGGGGGTTAAGGATGAATATTGGCTATAAGGTTTAGTCTTAGGGTGCCATGTGATTCCTTGAAGCCTACCAAATCAAAAGAAGCAAATTAAATGAAGAAATGAAGTAGATATGAAGATTCAAATATTTGAAGACCCCCATAGCACTTATCATTTATAATTTATAATTATTATTTTATTTATCGGGTTATATAAGGATAGAGCTTGGCTACCCACTTCCCTTTTTTAGGTTGTATGGTGGTACCTGACTATACCAGTCTTTTATTCTTTCACATTAGATTTACAAAATTGATTGATATTTTGTTTAAAGTTATGTAATATAAATGGTATGCCTTTTTAAAGTTTCTTAAATAAATGATGATTTAATGTGTGGCCTTGATACGATTAGGCTCTTAGGGAAAATAAATATTTTACCCAACTACAACTCATAATTAAATTTCTAAATAACTCACAACCTCATATAAAGCCTAGACATTAAATCAAGATAATTAAAAGATTTAGAAACCCCTTAGTTGAATGTTGTATCTCTCACACCATACATATCATATTATAACACTCTTGTAGAATGAGGGTTCCATCCTTACACATATAAGGAACGCTTAACCTATAAGAGCAACCCCTATTAATGTAGTTTCACCCTCTTCTCTCTTGATTTGGCCCATAACTCATTTCAACATGCATTTAGGCATACAAAAATCTTATAGCCTTTTATCAAAATGAAGAGTCAAAATCAAATAAAAATTGAAAAGATTTATATTATACTAAGTCATTATTCATACGACTCATGCTCTAGTCTCTTAGGGAGTGGATTTGAGGACTTTAATCTTTTTCTAAATAATAATAATATAACTATCTTATAAAATCATATGGCTTGACCACAGTTTTAAAATATAGGAGTTAGCTGGCTACCACTCTAGGCATTTATAAGTCCAACAGTGGAGTGGTTTACTCTCTCTTATGGAGATAAATCATATACCCATTTTTTGCTTAGGTTTAGGTCATGCTTTAGCTCTTGCTAAAGTTTCCTAAATTTAGGATCTGAGGTTGTTGTTTCCTTTGGGCTACAAGCATAAATCCTCACCTCTTAGGCATTTTCACAATCTTGTATTATTGAATTATACACCTTAATAATCTAATAAAATTCAACTCAAATAAATAACTCTCTTCAATTTCAAATATATAAAGCTCAACCATATGATAGGTTGGAATGCTCACTAGGCTTCCTAGTATCATAAATATTCCCTACTCATCTTCTTTGGCTTTGATAATAATTCTCTCCTTTTGATCGATCCCAATTGATTTTCTAAATATAACTAATTTATTGATAGTCTTACCCTTGAAATCTTTGGAGACAATAATTTTCTACTTTAATCGAGAGTATTCCTAAGGGATTCACATTACTTAGGATGTAATTAACTATGGGAGCTTGCCCCCATAGGGAACTTTAAAACCCCATTTAAATAAACCCTGCTTTATTCATCCTTATAAAATAGGGAAATAATCTATGGTATATTCAAAGACTAGGTCCACTGAAGGGTGATGTCCCTATCGTTCAAGATAGTATATCATACCTCAATATCATATCTGATCACTTCAATGAGTACCTCCTCAGATCTGCATGGTGTCCCACATATACATATAAAAATAAACACCATAGGGACTGCCTATTATGGATCTCAATTGTGTAATACATTGTATGGAATACCTTTCAACATGATTTAAATTTTTTTTATTAGTTTTCCAGAGTGTACACCCTTTTTTTAATAAAACCACTTAGGGACTACCTATATCCCTTATGAATGCTATTATAAGTTGCTTTGAGTTCTTTCCAGGAGGATTTGGGGGATTTGTTGCAGTTTTCTATGTGTACACTCTAGAGTGTACACCCTTTTTTTTTAAGCCACTAGGGACTTCCTATATCTTTTCTACATGCTATTATAAGCAGCTTTAGGTTCTTTTTAGGAGGATTTGGGTATTTTTGGAGCAGTTTTTCATATGTACACTCTGGAGTGTACACCCTTTTTTATTTTAAGCAACTTGGGGACTTCCTATATCTTTTCTACATGCTATTATAAGCTGCTTTGAGTTCTTTCCAGGAGGATTTGGGTAATTTTGGAGTAGTTTTCCATGTGTACACTATATACACATTGAAGTGTACACCCTTTTTTTAGTTTAAGCCAATTGAGGACTTCCTATATCCTTTCTACATACTATTATAAGCTGCTTTGAGTTCTTTCCAAGAGAATTTAGGTGATTTTGGAGAAATTTTTTATGTGTGCACGTTGTACACTCTAGAGTGTACATCCTATTTTTTTTAAATTAAACCACTGAGGAACTACCTATATCCCTTTTAAATATTATTATAAGCTACTTTGAGTTCTTTTCAAGAGAATTTAGATGATTTTGGAGCAATTTTTCATGTGTACACTCTGGAGTGTACACCCTTTTTTTATTTAAATCCAATGGGGGACTTTCTATATCCTTTCTAAATGCTATTATATGCTACTTTGAGTTCATAGTTATACATGTTATATAGATTTTCAGAAAATGTGTGTGTGTCAATGCTGGTGAATGAGGCAAAGCATCAGTGTAATGATGAAGTTGTTATGTCTCATGAATAAATTGTAGGCAAACTCCTTTGCAATAATGTTCATAATGAAAAGGAGGCATATGAACTTTATTGTGATTATGCACATCAAATTAGATTTAGTATCTGGAAGGATCATGCTAGTTATTGACCAAACTTGAAGAATTTGAAATCCAAGGGCTATTTATGTGCAAAAGTAGGTATGAAAAAGGGTCTCAATCTAAACTGCTTAATTAAATTTTAGAAAATAGATACTAGGACCGATTGTCCTGCCATGACTATATTTTGTTTTGATTTAGATGAGCATTGGAAGGTTGAAAAATTTATAGAAAGTCATAATCATTCATTAGCAAAGGTGGGTGACCTACATCTTCTAAGATTTTACAAATGCATCAGCGAAGAGAAGACGATTATGTTAAAGTCAATGATAGAGGTTGGAATTAGAGTAACTGATGCATTCAGCTATCTTAGTCAAGAAGTTGACGGAGTGGAGAATATTTGCTTTACAAAAAGAGATTCTTTCAATTATATTCAAAAAGAAAGAGGATCAAGGATTGTGAATGGTGATACCAATGCATTAATATAATTGTTCAAGGAAAGATAGGGGAAGAGGGAATGTTTGCATGGGATATCCAAGTTGATGAGTCAGATAGCTTGGTGAATTTTTTTTGTGCTGATGGTATGTCAAGGATAGACCATGATTTTTTTGGGGATGTCATAATTTTTATATAAGTCATTGACTCAATAAATATAATCTAGTATGTGCACCTTTTGTTGGAGTCAACCATCATTAGTAAAATATTTTATTTGGAGTAGCATTTCTATCTGAAGAGACAATTGAGCCATTCACATGGTTATTCAAAATATTTATCCGGCTAATGAATGAGAGGCACCCTATAGCAATATTCACTGATCAAGATCAAGCAATGGCGAGAGCCATTAAAATTGCATTACCTCATAGTCACCATTGAAATTGCATTACCCTTTAATAGTAATAAGTCTGTACAGAGTCTCTTCTATAAATGCATGAGTAAATGTGATTCAGAAGAAGAGTTTGATCGTCATTGGTCTAAAATGCTAGATGAAGCAAATTTGCAGGATCATGCTTGGCTAACTAAACTGTACATAATTAGAAGTAAGTGGTCTACCACATTCAATAAAGATTCATTCTCCATGGGTATTTTATCAACACAATTCAGTGAGTCCGTGAAAAATGTATGACATGGAATCTCTAAACCAATAAGCTCTATCACTGATTATTTCTTGGGATTGGAGAAGGTTATGGATACATGGCGATAAAATGAATATGATGAAGATTTCAAATGTAGCCAGTCGACAATTATTCCAGTAGTTAGAACTAGCCCTATATTAAAGTAAGCCGCTTAGTTTTACACAAGAAAGCTTTACACTTTTTTTGAAGCAAAGTTTTTACATGAAGTTGGTGGATTAGCAATAAATGTCTCGAATGATAATCCCATAGAATATTTCATAACAAACTTAGAGAAACCTAACATTTCCAAGACATAGATTGTTCATTTGGACAAGGCATGTCTGAAGATAACTTGTAGTTATAAAAAATTTGAAATGATGGGATTATTCTGTGCCCAATGCTTTAAAGTCTTGAGTCTAGAAGATATTTTAAAGATCCCGGAGAAGTATCTTCTCATGTGATAGTTTTCTAGAGCAAAGAAGGATATCTACTTTCAGAGTGCTTGCAAATACTTCAAAGATTTAGAAGGTTATGATAGAAATCTGACATGCATTCCTTTTCAAAACCACATCAGTAGATATTCATATTAAATAAGCACTATAGCACAAGGTAATAAGAAAGTTGAGTAGTACATGTTGGATTCTTTAAAAAAATTATCTGATAATATTGATTTTATATTAAGTGGGAATTCACCTCCAATTGGCAAAGCAAAGAAGAAATAGAAGTCTCCTATAAGAGATTCTAGATGTACACCAGACTTACTAAAGGACCCAACTAAGATGCAATCAAATGGTGTTTCTAATGCAAGGTTGAAAGGATATTATGAGAGAACTAAGAATGCCAAGAGTAATTTTCTACCAGTTTTAAAAATTTTACTCCAAATATTACTGTCAAAAATGCACACATTATGTTTTTAATGTTACAGAGAAGAATGAATAAGTATCAACAGCTGCAGAACAAAAAGAGTCACCCAATGCAACTCCTTTTTTGTAATGTCAGAGTATTTTTCATAGGTATTCGGGTATAATACTTTATTTCTGCTATTAGATTTCAATAGCTGATACGATGTTCTTAAATTTTAGAAATTTCACTCTAGCTCAACATTAAGTCAATCGGCAGAATGATACACTAAGCTGATGATGAATATCATTAGAGGGAGACATTATCATGCATGAAACAGAGGGACAAATATATTTTAGTTACAGCTTTTTTATATTTAGTTGAAGCCCAAATTTTATGTGTTCATATGAATGTCTGATTTTTTACACAATTTGAATGAATGTATTTTAATCCACTATTACAATGTTGTACTTTGAAGCTCAACTTAACATATTTTTAGCGAAGTGAATTAAATTGTCCAGTATAATATTCCAAATGTGTATTTTATGAACCTTTATGCAATGTTGACTATGACGTCTTTAGAACAGTGCAAGAGCCAGATAAATAAAAGAGAATATTATGTAATTTATTTCTAAAAGCATAAATAATTTTTCTTTTCTTTATCTATTTTTTGTTTGTATAAAAAAACTGAAGGTATATTTATTGGATTTTTTTCATGAAGTTACTGAATTAATTTATGCTTCTCTGATGGCTCATTTTGTTATTTTTAAACTAATTATAGTTTAACATAAAAAAACTAAGGTTGTACACTCCAAAGTGTACACTCTGGAAAACTATCCAAAACAATTCTCGATTCCTGCTGAAAGGGACTCCAAACAACGTACAAAATAATTGAGATCCATAATTAGAAGTTCTCCTATTATTTAAATTTAAAAATAATGTTGTACACTCCAAGATGTATAGAATGTACACTCTAGGGTGTACAGAGTGTACAAAGTTTACAATCTAGAAAATTGATCAAAACATTCTCAATTTCTGCTTAAATGCACTCTATACAGCATATAAAATTATTGAGATCCATAATTGGAAGACCCACATCATTTAAATTTAAAAAATAAGGGTGTATACCCCATAGTGTACACTCTAGAGTGTACAAAATGTGCACATAAAAAATTGCACCCAAATTAGCCAAATCCTCCTAGAAAGAACTCATAACAACTTATAATATCATGTAAAGGGAAAAGAAAGTCCCACGCTAGTTTAAAATTAAAAAAGGTAGTATAAACTAGTTTGTACAGACTGTACACTCTGGAAAACTAATAAAAATGATCAATTCCTGTTGAAAGGCACTCCATACAGTATATAAAATCATTGAGATATATAATTACAAGGCCCCCATAATTCAAATTTAAAAAATAAGGGTGTATAATCTGAAAAACTGAGCCTACAATTACTCAAATACTGTTGGAAGGCACTTCATTCATCATATGAATATGCATGAAGATATGTACAAGATAGATAATTAAAGAGATTATCTACATACATAGTTGTGGTCAAACAATTCATATCTATACAAACCCTCAGGCATTCAATATTGTACAATTCAGTTATTTCATATTTAAGCAAAAAGATAGCGTAAATAAACTCCGCTCTAAAGAAATTTATCTTCTTTGGCCAGTCTTTGTGTTGTGCCAAGTCTTCTAGAGGTTTGCTGACCACTGCCTTCATATATTTGCATACGAACATACCACAGTCGATGCTATTCTCCTGGACTGGTATACTTGTGATTACCTTGACTATCCATTCTTCAGGGTTGGTCTCGAAAGCTTTTCCAGCATCTTTGACAAGTAGTTTGATCTGCACATGCATCAAGATAGGCAAATGAGTTTGTTATAAATTATGTATTTAAGAGAAACTGAGGAAGTCAAGGATTCTTATAATATTAAGAATTACAACCTTGTGGGTTGGGTTCGGTAGTGAGTCGTAAAAGAATCATGTCCCTTTTTTGATATGCCCCACTAGTAATATCCAATGCTGATTACTGATAATTGGAATTAAGATTAAATCATCCTTTGAAACACTATCTACATTAACATGTTGTATGAACATTTTTCTTTCCTTTGACAAGCCATATTGGGCATAATTCTGCAAGAATTTAAAGAAAAGTTAAATTAACAAGTTTATAACAAACAAAAATTTGGAAAGCATCTTATAGCCCAATCCTCCTTGCATGAACTCGCCCAGTGTAGACATGAGATATACATATATGGGACATATAACCCAAGGCAGATCTTATTCTTCTCGGCCAACAAATAGGCGAAAGCATCAACATGTTCATTGGACAAATACTGATATATCAATAATTCATCAATTTATCCTCTAACAATAATGATATTTTTGGCCAAGAAAATATTATCACTCCTGCACATGTTAGCAATATAAATTAAAGGGCAATTTTATGGATACTAGATTGACTATATTAAATAATGATGTACTTGTCTTTAAATCGGGCGCAATATGCATCAATGAACTCCAGCATTAGTTTGGGCAGAATATCTCTTGATGAGAATTCAATGGTCTTCTGTGCCTCAACTAGCTGTAAGGAATGTCATCTTTTAGGAGTTCTATTCAATATGAAATAAAGGGGGAGCTTATAAAATAAAGATTACCATATCCTTTAGTTCCTCAACCACTATTATAGCTGTTATAGTTTGTTCCTCTGGAGGAACTTCTTATACACTCGCCTACATTAAAAATTACTAAAATCAACTTTATTAGATTAAAGTGGTGTAATAGACAAGAAATACCTCTTTTCCTATCTCTGCATCTGGTGTGGCAAGAACAACAAGCTTTATTGTGCTCTGTGTCTTCCTATACACCCCTATTAATGGGGATGAGACAGTTTTCCTCTTTCTAAGCTATGCCTTCACACCGCATGCTATGCTTCTGATTGAAGGCTAAGCAGTGTCTTTTTCTGATGTGGGGCCTTCATATACAATCAACTACACATCCTTTGCTAAGGTGGTTTCCAAAGGTTCATTTAGATGGGTGGCCTCTATGGCTGCCCCTGTGCCAGCCTCCTCAAGAGTTTCTCTCATGCTTAGACTCTCTTGTTGACCAACCCTCACCTCAAGGATAGCAAGCCGTGCAGCAATATCATCTACTCTCCTAGTTATTGTAGCTTCAAAAAATGTTAGTCTATCCCCCAGGGCCTTGATTGATGAAAGTATATTTTCCTTCCCAACACTCTCTACAGGGGTAGTAGCAGATGACAAGCTAGATGCACATGAAAGAGGAGAATATCGAGGAGAGATGTAAGGAGATCCTCTTGGAGCATCACTCCTTGAACTTGGAATGGGACTCCTCTGGCGATCACTATGAGATAACTATTGGACAGAGGGCAATGTTTCGAGGAGCCAGGTCTCCTCTTCTGATATGTCTTGAAATGATTAGAAGACTTGTGTTACATTAATAAGAAAGATTGGTAATTTGGAATAGGAATAAATCATTTTTGATGTAAATAAAATAAGTGTAACTAACATTACCTGGTATCCTTGCAAACCACTAACAGATTCCTCTACAAACTTTATTTTTGGCCACCGTAACATACGGGGATTTATAGAGGGAACTGGGGGCCTTAAGACTCTTGTGTGCTCGGCAGCCCAAATCTACAGTAAAGAGTTACATAAGTTGGCTTCAATATATAAGATAATATAATTCAAAAAATATAACACATACCATCAAAAGAGTGACTAAGCCATTCATATACCAGGGTGCCTTCTGCATCAAGATTTTTGATGTAATCACATCAAATTGTGAAACCAGGAAGCTCCATATGGCTTCTAGTCAATTGTAATCAGCAAATTTCTCTATATTATCAGCATAGGAGATCAAGTTTGATGCCACTCTATAATTATAATATATAAAAAAAAGGATTTAAAATCAAAAATTGTAAGTGCAACTTCACAAACTACGCTGAGCTCAATGGACAATCGAGCTTCTCAATTTTATTCTTAAAATCTATTGAATTCGACTTTGACAGTGGGGATTTCTGCCACGTAACCTTCTTCCCTTTATTTAACATCCTTATGATTAAGGTAATTTCATTCGATGTGAAAGGAATGCAGTGGCCACCAATATAGAAAGCCTGCTTTTCTATATTCCAACATGACATGAGGAAAGTGATAACAATCGAATCCTATTGAATGATAGGAATTTTAATAAATTGATGTATGCATAGCCTTCTTAGAATCACAAGTACTTCCTCAATAAAGTGTTTTGAAATAGAATCAAGCAATACTCTGATGGTGGATGGCCTGCATCTAAAAGTTATCCATTTCCTAGACATTTTAAGCTTAAAATGAAAAGTGAACTAATGAGAACATTACAACCAGATTGGAAGTCCCCTGGTGCATTTAAATTTAAACAAAAAGGTGTACAGTCCAGAGTGTACAGAAGGTCCCCAATGGTTCAAAATAAAAAAGGGTGTATACTCTAGATTGTACAGAGTGTACACTCTGAAAAACTGATAAAAAATATAGAAATCATGTATGAAGGCATTCTATATAACATTTAACACCATTGAGATCCATAATTGGAAGTCCCCTAGTGGTTTAAAATTAAAAAAAAAAAAAAAGGTATACACTCTAGAGTGTATAGAGTGTACAAATGAAAAATTATTGCTAAATCACTCAAATTCTCGTGAAAAGAACTCAAAATAGCTTAAAATAACATGTAGAAAGTATATAGGAAGTCCCCAGAAGTTTGAAATTAAAAAAGGATGTACACTCTAGAGTATACACAGTATACATCCTGAAAAGCTAATAAAAAAATACTCAAATCATATTGAAAGGCATTCCATACAACATATTACACCATTGGGATCCATAATAGACAGTCCCCTAATGGTTTAATTTAAGAGTGTATACAGTGTACACTCTTGAAAACTGATAAAAAAATACACAAATTATGTTGAAAGGTATTTCATACAACATATAGCACCATTGAGATCCATAATAGGCAGTCCCCCACTGGTTTAAAATAAAAAAGTGTGCACACTTCAGAGTGACATAGTGTACACTCTAGAAAACTGATAAAAAATACTCATATTATGTTGAAAAGTATTCCATACAGCATATTACACCATTGAGAGCCATAATAGGCAGTCCCCTAGTGGTTTTAAAAAAAAAAATGTACACATAAAAAATTGCTCCAAAATCACCTAAATTCTCCTAAAAAGAACCTAAAGCATGTTATAATAGTATTTACAAGGGATATAGGAAGGCTCGGTGGTTTAAAACATAAAAATGAGTGTACACTCTGGAAAACTGATAAAAAAACTCAAATCATGTTGAAAGGCATTCCATACAGCATATTACACCATTAAAATCCAAAATATGCGACTCCCTAGTGATTTAATTTTTTTTTACAAAAAAGGTGTACACTCTAGAGTGTACACTCTAGAGTGTACACTTTAGAAAACTGAAAAAAAATACTAAAAATAGGCATTCCATATAACATATAACACTAATGAGATCTATAATTTGAAGTCCCATATTGGCTTAAAAATAAAAAAAAGGGTGTACATTCAAGAATGTATAGAGTGTACACATGGAAAACTACTTCAGAATCACTCAAATCCTCCTAGAAAGAATATAAACAGCTTATAATAGCATTAGAATGGATATAGGAAGTCTCCCAATGGTTTAAAATAAAAAAAGGGTGTACACTCCAGAGTGTACACAGTGTATATTCTGAAAAATTGATAAAAAATACTCAAATCATATTGAAAGGCATTCCATACAGCATATTACACCATTAGGATCCATAATAGGAAGTCCCCTAGTGGTTTAATTAAAAAAAAAAGGGTGTACACTATGTACACTCTGGAAAACAAATAAAAATACATAAATCATGTTGAAAGGCATTCCATATTAGCATATAACATCATTGAGATCCATAATAGGCAGTCCTTTAATAGTTTAAAATAAAAAAGGGTGTACACTCTAGAGTATACATAGTGTACAATCTGGAAAACTAATAAAAAAATACTAAAATCAGTTAAAAGGCATTCCATACAGCATATAACACCATTGAGATCTATAATTTGAAGTCCCCTAGTGCTTAAATTTAAAAAAAGGGTGTACACTCTAGAGTGTAGAGAGTGTACAAATGAAAAGCTACTTCAAAATTACTCAAATTCTCCTAGGAAGAACTCATACAGCTTATAATAGCATTTAAAAGGGATATATGAAGCCCCCCAAGTGGTTTAAAATAAACAAAATGGGTGTACACATGGAAAATTGCTCCAAAATCATCCAAATTTTTCTGGAAAGAACTTAAAGCAGCTTATAGCATGTAGAAAAGATATAGGAAGTCCTCCAATGGCTTAAAATAAAAAAATGAGTATACACTCCAGAATGTACACATGAAAAATTGCTCTAAAATCACCCAAATCCTATTAAAAAGAACCTAAAATAGATTATAATAGTATTTACAAAGGATAGGAAGTCCCACTGTGATTTAAAATAAAAAAAATAAGTGTACACTCCAGAGTGTATACAGTGTACACTCCATAGTGTACAGAGTGTACATAATATACACTATAGAAAATTGATAAAAAAAAAATACTCAAATCATGTTAAAAGGCATTCCATACAGTATATTACACCATTGAGATCCATAATAGGCAATCTCTCGGTAGTTTAATTTAAAAAATATATATACACTCCAGAGTGTACATAGTGTACACATGAAAAATTGCTACAAAATCACCCAAATCGTCATGTAAAGAACTAAAAGCAGCTTATAATAACATGTAGAAAGGATATAAGAAGTCCCTCAGTGGTTTAAAATTTAAAAAAAAAAAATATACACTCTAGAGTGTGCAGAGTGTACATCTCAAAAACTTGAAAAAAGTCTAGAATACTACATTTTGTAGTCGTATTCAACGGAGGAGATGAGATGGTAATAGTCGAAACAAATGTGAAAACCCTGAAAGGTCTATAGTTTAAGTATGCACAAAATAATACATCACCGAGTCATTTCGACAGAGAAGATGAGATAGTACCTCGGATTTTAATGTCCCAGAGTTAGCCCTAAATTGGAGGAAGGTCGGATGCCCGCATTGATGCATGCTGGGAGGGAGGGAGCTGAATACAATATGTGAGTGAATGAACACAGTAAAAAAAAATAACTAAATTTAGCCCACACTCGGCGAAAACGTCATCCAGTCTGCAATCAACTTAACTAGAATGTCCGTCCGCGGTAATGGCATCTGATCCCTCTATTACTATCTGATAAAGTCAAAAAGCAGTATTTTAAGAGTGGACATGTGTCCAATTTTAATTGACATCCGGATGCAGTGTATCCGGACTCCGTACATAATATTTTCTCCCTTTATCAAAACTACTTTATTTTATTATTAATTAAAACAAACTAACAAAACATAAATAAAAAATTTAAATTTTTAGATGGTGAAAGCCATTATCTAAATATTAATTTTGTACAACTGTCGACAACTGTAACGCATGGTAAAATAGAACTTTCATGCACCCCTTGTAGTTACCCCGTCGAATGGTGGGACCCTCAAAACGCGCACTTTACTCGTTGCCACAAACCCCCTAACGCCTTCCAACTTCCCGCGATACACACGAGCAGCCTCGCCAATTTCTTATTTCTCCGTCAAAAATTAATATTAGCAAATTAATAATTTAAAAATAGAATGTTTTTTTTTTGTTACTAAGATTACGCGCATCTCCTTCCACTATTTATATGCCCTTCATCACACTTTCTTCCCACAATCCCTAAATCCCCTGTCTCTCCTATTTCTCTCTCTTTCTATTTGTTTGCTACAGGTCAGCGATGGCGAAGACGGCCACTCTCTTTATACTCATTGCTCTCATTCTTTCTGCTTCTCTCTCATATGCTGCCAGGCCTAGCCCAGGGGAAAATATCACCTCTGTTGAGGTGAGTAAATCTCTCTCTCTCTCTCTCTCTCTCTCTCTCTCTCTATGTACAGTATATATATCAATTATATTAGGAGGAATTTGAAAATTATTGAATTTATTTTCAATGATTTTTCAGGCATCCTAATATAATCAGTATCTGGATATACCTGACATAAATTTCATTTAATATTCATTTATATATGCATATCTGAGTGTATTTAATTCTGTTTTTGTTAGGCTGATGTTGGAGAGGTGGAAGTCAGCTGTAATGGTATTAAGGAGGAGGAGTGCTTGATGAGGAGGACTCTTGTTGCTCATACTGATTATATTTATACACAAGACAAGCCCTAGCTTGGCTTAATTTATATGTATATTTAATATATTGTTGCTTGATCAAGATTATCTTTTTGCATCGTGTAATTGTTTATGTGATGTGAATGGATAATTATGAAATTAATATAATGTTATTGTGATCATTTTTGTAGAAATATGTTTGGATTATTTTTATAGTAGGATTGGTTCATCTTATGACCCCAGAATTGCAATTAAAATTAAAATTCAATATTATTTTAAATTGCAGGAACTGCTTAATCTATAATGTTAATAATTTTATCAATTTGAAGAAGTGGAGTATACGTATTATAGATAACATTACAAAGTATTTAAAATTTTGCAATTACTTTTGGAGGATATTAAGTTATATTGAACTGATATACTGATACTGAAAATATATTCTGATGTAATAATAATGCATATGTATTTATTTTCTTAAAAATGTTTAGAAAGAGATTATTTAAAATTAGATGTAAATTATAATTATTGCATTTGTATCAAAGCATGAGATAAAATTAAAATTCTCTATTGTTTTATTATGAGTAGTAAATCATACAAAATGTTCCCCAGAAACCGTCATTCAACGCTACAATTATTAGAATAAAAAGTTAATATCATATATATAATAATATTAATACGATAATGAAAGATTAATAATATTTTTTGTCATGCACAATTATTAGAAAAGTTTTGAATTTTTCATTTCGACTTATAATTTTTATAATAACATCATTATTTTTATTTAGTCTTCAGTATAAATATAAAAAAATAAAATATAAATATTATTTTATATCTAACAAATTTCATATAAATATTTTCATTTTTTTTATTTTATATATTTTGAACTAATTTTGAATTGAAAATAAATTAATGCATCAGGCAATTTATGAATCGAAATAAATTGTGGTGAGTGCTGACAACAGCAGCATCAGCGTTGACATATATATATATATTTTAAATTTATTCGCGGAAAATTCCGAACAACCAGAAACTGGTCTTGGTTGATAACCAGATATCAATCTCGATATTTAGTTGATGGCCAGATGCCAATCGCCATATTTCAAGGGATTGATCAAGCTGGACGGATTTACTGATCCAGATTCTTGATAGTTTATTTTTGGTAAAAATTATTATTTATTTTATTTTCCAAAAAATATTTTAAATTGACATTTGACGTAAAAGAGGTAAAAAAAAAATGGATCATTTTATTGCACTGATTTCCAAATAAGCCTAAAAATTTAGAACTCAGCATAATAAAATATTTAAGTAAAACATTTTAATTTAAATTTTCTTTGAAAGAAAATACTAATGATTTTTAGTAAAAACCATGGAGTAAAATTTTAATAAAAATAAATATTTAAATATTCAAAATTTTATTTATTTATATATGTGTGTGTAATTTTAAGTAGTAAATATATAGATATATTAAAGTTAATACGTATACGGTAATTAAAAAAAATTAAAAGTTTAATAAAATTTTATCATTAACTTTTTATTCAAATATTCTCACAAATTATTTTTCCAAGTATCGTTCTTCATGGGAACGAAAACATGCAGCTGTGTCCGATCAGTTAGCGGACAATATAATTATGGAGGATTTATATACATATCACATAATTTTTATGCATTTATATATTTCACATTTAAATTTTAATTTTTACTTAAATAATACTTAAATCTTTATTATTACATTAAAAATACCACCCTTGTTACTTTTTCTAAGTGAAATGCACCTTTTTATGCATAGTGAAAATGTTATTTTTGTAAAAATTAAAATTTAGATGTGAAATATATAAATACATAAGAATTGCGTGGTATGTATGTAAATTTCTCTATAATTATTACTCTATGGGCATAATACGTGCCATTAAATATCCAGGAAAAAAAATAAGCTTCTAATTGATAATCTTAATTTTTAAATAATTTCATTATTAAATAATTCATATTCTTAATTTAAAAAAACATTAGTTATTCAAGACGTGTAACATCAGCACAAAATAGCAAAACTGACGATCATATACAACATATAATTAAAGTTTATTGAATAATTATAATACATAGATTTTAATTAAAAAAATCATTAATATAGGCATTTAATGCATAATTAATATATCCCACAAAAATTAGATATATATTTGGAGCACCTTGTCACATGCTAAAACTTCTCTGAAGCTAATCGTTTGTGTGGTCTTAGCACTACCCGCTCGATGCTAAGTAAGCCTTTCTTACATAATGAAAAGTTAGAATTAGGGGTGTCAAAAATTGATCCGACACAAACTCGACTCAAAAAATTCGGGTTTGGGTTGAAGAAATTGACTCGTTTAATATTTTGGGTCTTGTTCGGGTTGACCCACCAACTCAAAATTAACTCGATTTTGACTCGCCAACTCGAATTTGACTTGAAATTGACCTGCGAATCCGAAATTGACCCGATTTTTACCCACGAATCTAAATTTGAGTCAATTTTTTATCTAAAATACATATCTAAATAGATAATTTGGGTAGTGTTGGGTCAATCGGGTTCGGGTTAAAGTTTTTGACTCGTTTAATAAACAGTGCAGTTCTTAAACCGCCAGTCGATCAATTTCTGATCGACCCAAGTCAATCCAAATTGACACGCCTAATTAGAATGTCCACACACATAAGAGGGTGGGAGAAGGACTTCAATGTGAAGAAACTTTCACTAAAAAAAGAGAGATGTATAAAAATTCTCTAAGAGTTATGAGCTCTCATAAGCTCTTTGTATAAAATGATTACAAAAAGAGAGAGAGAGAGAGAGAGAGAGAGAGAGAGAGAGAGGTCTCATTCATAGCCCTCATTGATGTCAAGAAATTTTTTAGATGAGAGTGTACATTATAAATCTATGAAGTTCTTTAAAATACTCTTTATATAAATTTATTTTATTCTAGAAAGTTTTAGAGTCTTTTAGATTACTCTCTAACTATTTACATGATTTTAAAATATTTTAAAATATTTTAAAATACTCTATATTATTTTTTATTATTCTTAAAATATCTAAAAGATTATAGAGATTTTCAAATACTTCTAGAATATTATCAAAGCATCTAAAATCTTATAAAAAATTTCTATAATCTTTCAAAATCTTATAAAGACGTGTGACTGTACATTATAATAGTTATAGGGCTCTTTTACCTTTGCTTGGCATGTCATGTCATAGAGATTTAACAAACTCTATTATCCTATATTTGGGGCGTGATAGCATTGACCGAATTTGTTTTCCCATTTTAAATGAGTTGCTGTTATGTGAATTTAAAAGTTTAGGCGATAAACCTCGCATAGAAATTTTATTCTAGAAGAATATTCTTCTAATTAATGCTTGATTGGTGAAATGGGTGGCTTTAATTTCCTTTCTAGAAGCTGTAGATTTTTCGATTGCTGCTACGGAAGTCAATCGGTTACAAAATTGACCACTTATTAATTTATTGCGGTAATTTGCAATCACTTTAATTTTTCTATTTTTTTTTTCTTTTTTCTTATATATATTAAAAATATATTTTAAAATATTTTAGAGAATAATATGATTTAATTGATCGCAAACAAGTCATAAAGAATTTTTGTAAGGCGTTTTAATGCTGAACAACCTAATTAAAAATAATAATTTAAGACAAAATCATATTTAATTAAATTAATTTTTTTGTAATGAAGGCTGCTTGCACTGACGGATCATATGTATAGTTATTCATCGCCATAGATAACTCTGTTCTTAGCTTTTAGTCGGGAAAATTTTTTGATGAGAACGAAGCACCCACTTGAGAAAAAGTCTATTGATAAAAATATGGCTCTCTTCAAAATCGGAAAAATCTAAAAAATAAATAAATAAATAATAATAATGAAAAGAAATAAATAAATTGCAATTAAATTGCGATTCATTAAAAATGACGAAGGAAGTTGCCCTCCAATACGTGCTATAAATTATTATGCCCTCACCTAAATTCTTAAAAAAAAAAAAAAGCTTTCTATAATAGAAATTAAAATCCGTATATTCTCAAGAATAAAATGCTCATATAATACATGTGAAATGTCAAATGGCACATTGGCCAGCTTTTTGATTCATTGTTGTCACGCATTATGAGTGAGCTTTTGTGAAGGTGATCAAAGAGCATAAATAAACTCAAGCGGTATTTTTTTAGAGGACCTAAATTTAAGGGATATATATTTTTATTTATTTATTTAATGTATAAATTATTATAATTAATTAATAAAATGTTTAAAATATACCTTTTTAAATGTGAGCATGTGAAGTATATATTTAAGTTTTTTTTTCGAAATTGAGCCATTTAAGATAGATGTAATCTCAATGAATCATCTGATATACTTTTTTAAGTGCTTTCATGTTAATGGGAAATCAAGGCTTTCAATCATTCAACTAGCTCAGTTGGTGCAGCGCCGGAACCCCTGACGCATTCGATTCCTCTCGGAGGGCTTCTGGAGGATATCGGGGACGCTACAGGGTGATGAATGCGTGTAGAAAAGGCGACAATATATCGTATCCCCACCCACAAAATGGGTGGGGTGTTGGGTGGATACCCTTAAAAAAAAAATCATTCAACTATAGCTTTATTCATATATTTTTTATTATGAAAGTGGGGATGTCGTTTGATCATGAGGATTGAGGAGCTCTTATTATTATTATTTCTAATTTCCCTAAAAATTATTTATTTATTTATTTTTTAATAAAAGAAGTTGAGTACTGTTATAAAGTAGTTCAAAATGATTCTAGAAGCAGTTTTTCAACGCAAACTTAAAAAAAAAAAAAAAAAAAAAAAAAGAGAGAGAGCTTAACTTTTAAAGAAGCAAACAATAGTGAAAAGCCCAACCTAATGAGCCTTAAATATTATTAATGCATTGCCTAACTATAAAGATATCATGCATGAAATTAAAATCAAATTAAAAAAAAAATTTAAAAGTGTCTTAAGGTTGGATTGCGATCTACTCTTTCCATTGGACCAATTAAATTTCGGCACATATTAACATTAAAGTTTAACATTTTTTTAAATTAATTTTTCAAATATTATTAACAATATTTGTAAATAGATAAAATGCGTATTTAAGTTCAATATCTAAAAGCTGTTTGAGATCATTTTTATTTTTTATTTTTATTATAATTTTTAATTTAAAACAAAATATTTTTAATATATAAAAAATTATTTTTATTTTTATATAATAGTAATGATAATATTAGTTTATAGTGATGGATAATGATTACAAATGATGTGAAGGTGGATAGCTAATAGTGATATTAATAGTTATTTTAAAAATATTTTAAATATTTAAAAGTTATTTTAAATATTTAAAAAAAATGATGTGATATATTTTAAAAATAAAAGTATACTTTTAAAATAACATTTTAAAAAAACAAAATTGACACCAAACAGGACGTGTATTAATCATTGCTGGTAATAGACGGGCCCAATTTTGGGCCACTATGATAACTCTTGTGGGGAAGGCCCATTAGATGATCCATGATCATCTTGATGGCGCATTGCAAAACAGCAGCAGTTTCCGTGCAGGCAGTTCTCTGTTTCCCGCCATAACCCCGTCCCGTGATCCTGTCCGTTTCCGCTCTTCATCACTCCCAGAATCTCCAATGAAATGCTGCAAGTCATGGAACTCGTTGGGAACGACGGGAAACGTAGCTACTGGCTTCTTAAGACGGAGCCGGCGGAGTGGTCGTGGGAAGACCAGCTCCGCTCCGACGGCGGCCTCTCCCGGTGGGACGGCGTACGGAATCGCCAAGCGCAGAAGAACCTTAAGTCTATGAAAATCGGTGATCTCTGCTTCTTCTACCATTCCGGACGCGAACGCCGGGTCATTGGCGTGGTTGAGGTCGCCAGGACTTGGTACTCCACTGCCGAGGACAGCGGCAATGACTGGGAAGGGGCGGTGGATGTACGGACGGTGTCGGAGATGCGGCGAGCCGTGGATTTGAGGGAGATCAAGGCGGAGGCAGAGGAGATGAAGGACTTCGCACTCTTACGACAGCCGAGGCTTTCAGTGGTGCCCGTGCCAGAGAGGGTTTGGGATCGAATTTGTGAGATGGGCGGAGGATTTCGTGGTGAGGACGGTGGAGGAGAAGATGGAGAAGATAAAATGGAGGTGGTTTCAGGAAAGGGTAAAAATTTTTTGGCGTTTTTACATACATACTACTTGAAATTATCTATTTTATTCATTTAACACACTAAATTTTATTATTATCTGTATACCATGAAATCTAAGCGTAACTCATTTTTTTTATTCCCTAAAAGTGGTATGTACTTTACTATTCAAGTAATAATAAAGTTTAGTGTGTTAAATGAGTAAAATAGATAATTTCAAGTGGTATGTATGTAAAAACCCCAAATTTTTTTTTCTTGATGGTTTAATCCCGGCCGTGAATTTATAAGGGTTATTTTGGAAATTAGCTTCTATCGTTCATTTAGAATACTCGGTAGTACTTATCCTACCGAGTATTTTGGGTTATTTTTTAAATTTCTTTTACTTTTATTATTACGTCATAGAGGTTATTCTGGAACTTATACCCTAGCTCTTCTCAACTTGTGGGTAGGGGAGGGGATGTTTCGAAGGGGAAGATTTATTTCGCTTCCCATGGTGGTAGGAGCTGTTGTGTAAGTTTGCGTGCAACTCACTCTCCCTCTCTTTCTCACATACACACATTTTACCTATCCCTCTCTTTCTCCTTCTCTACGTCTGCCCATCTCTCTTCTTTTTGTCTTTGCTATGCATGCTGGTGCTTGTATACGTATTTAGGTTTACTGATTAAGGGTAACCGACGAGTTCTATTGTTCAACACAGATGCTTTGTTTTTGGGTTGTATGTCAGCTCTGCAAGACGGATAATAGATTATATGCTTAAGCTAATGAATTATCTTACACAATTTTTATATTTCGGTTGATTTTTATGGTACAGATGATTAACTATTACAAATTAGAGCACATTTAATCATTTTTAGTCTGATTTTATGGAAAGAGAGGTACTTTTTTTTTCCTCCTTCTGTATTAATCGCTTCGTTATTCCACACCTCCCGTCTTATAGTGGAGTATTTGATTAAGATTTGGCTTGAGAGGAAATGAGGAGGCCCATGGAAAACAAACTAGCCAGAAGATTAAATGAGAAATGACATTCTAAGTACAGAATTTTTTTTCTCAGGTTGTTCCAATGATTGCAGCAGGCTTGAGTATGCATACTGCACGCTTGGAGGACATTAGCAGTTTTTAGTCCATCAATCATATATAGCCAGGAATAAGCATAAAACCTTAAAGCAAAATGTTTATGCCAAATGAAGGGATACAAGTCAACTTTGTAAGATCCATCATAAAATTCATTTAGAAAGTCATTGCAAGAATGGCTGGAAGAATTTTTTTCGAAAAATCATATCTTTACCCTGGTTGTGAATTGGTATAGAATTAATGATTGAATAGAGATCATCATATAAGATTGCCTTCGGGTTCCATTTATTGTAAAGAATAAGCACTTCAAAAGGGGAGTTGGGAGGTTATGGAAGCATAAAGAAAACCTGAAGACAAAAAGTTTCAGCCAAGTATTTGCCACCCACCTAAGGATCCCAAAAAGATTGATATTATTGCGATTATTAATATAAATGAAATGTTAGGCTTAATATAAAAGGTTATGCCTTTGAGCCTTCTCCAAAAAGGAGACATTTTGGTATGTCTAGAATTTTGCTGGGAAAAATATTTTGCACTCTACTAACAAGCTAAGAGTCTTAAGGTTCTTTTGGGCCAATTGTAGTTTTTTGTAAACCTGGTTGTAGAACTGTAAAGAGAAAATTAGCTTTTTGAAAAGCTATTGTGAGTGTTACAAATATTCTCCTTTTTTTAAAATTTAAATAACAATTTTTTAATAGCCACCACCTTTAATAGTTCTGGTTCTCAGAAGCAATATTTCATCACAAAATTTTCTAAAAAGTAACAAAAAAGCTGGTAGCCAACTACAATTGTGGTTATTTTTTGAAAAATATAGCAGCCAGAAAATTGTCCCAAATGCGCTCTTAAAGTATTTAATTAATAATACATTTGAAAGCAAGGTTGAATGTAGATAAAGAGGGAATCCTTAAGCCATTGTTTTTCCTCAACTTGCATATTTTATCCCAAGAGACAAATTGCATTTTTTTATTGTTGACATTACCATAAAAAAGAGATCTTTAATAGTATCTATTAAATTAGTGTAAAACATGTCTCAGGTATATTGCTTGATCTTAGCCATTAATATAAAATATTTCAAATAAGTATTTGATTTGTTGAAATCTGTTGGCAAGAAACAAAGCACAAGCTTTCCAACCACCAAATTTATGCCTAATTTTGTTTAGGAGAGGATAATTAGTGAGATGTAGTTATTTAGAAGATATATGATTGTCAAGGTGGCAAAATCTTCCTTCAACAATAAGGATGTTAAGAGAAGGAAGTAATGCTATGGTAATCGTTCAATTTGGAGAAGAAATAGAGCTTTACTCATAGTTAATGTTGAGAACTGCAATAGGACCAAATTGATTTAATATGTTTTTGAGAACTATAAGATTCATATTGGTTGCTTTGCCATGGACAATCATGTCAACAACATGCAAAAGATGGGAAAGTTGTTGCCTATTCCAATTAATCCCTTCATATGCTTTGTGAAGAATGTTGTACGCAAAGATGTTAGAAAGAGAATCTATGGTGATGAATAAAGGTTAGGCGAAAGTGGGCATCTTTGTCTTAGGCTAGTTGAAGTGCTAAAACTCCCCTCAAGAGATTCATTGATACAAATTGAGTAATATATATATATATATATATATTGTATATACAAGCTCTGATCCAATCAACAAACATAGGAGGGAAATTTTTATGTATTGTTCTGCTCATTAGGAGATATCTGTTAATCATTATAAAGGCTTTTTTATTGTCAATCTTAGCACAACAAAGATCAAATCTCTTGTTTTGATGGAATTCACAGAGGATTTTATTTGCAAGAATAATATTATCAGTGGATATTCTATCTTTTAGAAAATTAGCCTGGCTATAATGTATAATATGAGGCATAACTAATTCCAAGCGTGGTACTAGGATTTTAGCAGTGATTTTGCAAAATATATTACATAGATAAATGGGTCAATAATTATAAAACTATTGTTATGAGAAGTTTTTGTGATGAGGATAATATTAGTTGCTTTGATTTTACGAGGAAGTATTTTTGTAGCAAAATTGTATTTGAAGATAACGCAAACTTGATCACTAATCACATCCAAACAATTGGCATAATACTTAAAAGTATTCCATCAAGACTAGGGGATGAACCTTTAGTATCGAAAATGACCACATGGTTGATTTTCTCATGAGAGATCGAAGCAGTCAAAATAATTATTTAGTGTTGTGGTTTGGTGCTTTTAGTAGGAGGGGTATGCTGAATAACAAAAATATTGGTGGTATTGTGCTTCTAATAAGAGGGGTTTGTTGAGTAAAAGAAATATAATTTTTAGAGTTAAAATGTCTTCTGAAGCAAGAAATGGTAGCATAACCAACATCCGAGTGGGTGATAAAGCAGCTATTAGAGGTATAATTTCATTGATCTTGTTAATACTGTTTCTAACTTTGATTTTTCCAAAGAGAAAATGCTGGTCATTTTCCCCTCGTGAAAGTCGCATAGCCTTAGCTATTTGAGAGATCCAAGAAACCCAAGAGGTATATGAATCAGCCAATTGGTTATTGATTTTCTTTGTTTTAGAGTTAAGGTTGATATCTTGAGGATTGAAATCTAGAGATATCTACAATTTAAGTTGTCTATCTTCCAAAAAAAGGCAATATTGTTTGAAAGAAGATTAGCAAAAGGTAATTTTTACCTTTTGAAAAGATCTTTAAGCTTATTCAACTCATGCATAAGCATAAAAATAGGTTATTCATGGAAAAAAAATAGCTCTAAGCCTCCATAAGAAAATGAGAGAAGCTATTTAAATTTTAAAGAAATCTAATAGTTCTTAAGTTGAAATATGCATTTGATATTGTTTGGTGAGGGCAATTGAATTAAAGTGGGGAATGATAAGAGCATACAAGTCGATGGCATAAAATGGCATGCACCATGGTGCATGGTGCACACACCCTTGTCGCCATCCATATAGCGCGGTGTGGAGCATGAAAATAGTGCGTACTATTTGTGCCATGCATGAGTAATAGTGCATGGTGCTTATGACACTCATCAAGTTGAATTTTTTAAATATTATATGAAAATTATATATATATATATATATGTATATATGTATGTATATATATGTATATTATATATATATATATATATATATATATATATATTATATATATATGTATATATGTATATATGTATATATATGTATGTAATATATATATATTATATATGTATATATATGTATATATGTATATATATGTATATATATATATATATATATATATGTATATATATATTATATATATATAATATATATATATATATATGTATATATATATATATATGTATATATATATATATATGTATGTATATATGTATATGTATATGTATATGGATCTACATACATACATATATATAATGTAATAGTCTTTCATAATATCTATATTTTTACGTATAATTTTTATATATTAGCGCCATATTTAAAATGGCACGGGCTGCATCATGCGCCATGTGTCATGGCTCCATGGGGAGCTTTGTGCTATGGTGTGTTGTTCGTCATTGACAAGTGTGTATAAAAGACATGATTTTATAATAAAACATTGAAAATGAATTGAACCTTTGATCATTAACAAGCACTATGTCAAACTTGATAATAATGGGATAGTTCACTCTACCATTCGACCAAGTGAAATTAATCCCCACTAATGGGATTTTAACCATACTAGTAATCTTAGATATTCCCTCAGGATTCCATTGGCTGAGAGATTTATCATGTATTTTTATTCATGAAGGTATATATGAAAGCTAGCCTTTACAATAACAAAAGTTAGACTACCATTTTTTTATAACACATGGGTTACCAAAGAAAAACAAGGTCCACTCAGCCAAACATGTAAAAGTCATCAATGCAAAATTTAAACATGATTAAGCCATTATTGAGCTGAAAAGGGTAAGAAAAAAGTGACAATGATTCCAAGATTTTGTAAGTTTTGTTAGAAGAAAACATCCAAGGAAATGCTACTTTATAACTATTTGATGTTTAGGTTGTGGATAAGTTTTGGCCACAAGGTGTAAAATATTCCAATGAGTGCTTAGGGACACAAGATGATGTTGTCAGTGAGAATATTGGCATTACCTCAGATGGCATGTACTTGAGTTGATTTTTAGTTGATATTTCTTGTTATCTTATGAATTGTTTAATTGGGTACCTTGATGTATTCAGATCAATATATGTTGAAATTTAAATATTACTTGATTTTAGGTTTTAGAATATGCGACAATTAAATATTTGTATTTGAGGATATATTGGATCAAGATGTGTAGACTTTATTTTTAATTTATAACTCACATAAGGATTGTTGGGATAATATCCCCACCTTTAAGGTTGTAATTCATCAATGTATTTGTTATGATTGAAATTGTAGTGGTGCCAATTGCTCAATAATTTTATTGTCATTTACAATAGCACTTATGAGTAATTATCAATGTGTAGATAAGTGTTTATGCCAATAATCGACTAGTGGAATTTGGTATATGGACTTCAACTGATTGTTTCATTTTATTAACCTGAAATTTTATTGCTTTTTAGTTCTATGGATTATCTTGATAATATATTTATGCTTGTTTAAGATATGTTCGGTAGAGTTGATGTTAATTTTGCAGTAGTATGACATAGATGTGTGAATTGACACTATCCTTGGAATGAGTTTATGCAGTTTCTTTGGATTTATCCATTGATGTAATTTGAGTGTACTTATTACTTTAATGAAAGTTGGAGATGAGAATATTTACAAGACAAATAGATTTGTAATTTTGTGGGATGATTTGTAATGATTTACTATAAAATATGGAGATTTTTAATATAGTTTAAATTTTATAAATTTTAACAATGCAGGAAGAATGCTTATTTATCTATGCTGTCATCGGGGTTTCATTATATTGGTTTGTGTTGACCTTCATGTGTATCACACAAGCAAAATATAAATCTTACAAGTATCATGTGAAACGAACAAAATTCTTATGAGAACAAAGCGATAGCACACAAATAAAGATGCATAAGAAGTGATGAATTTTGCAACATATATTTATATATAATAATAAAAAAATGAAAAAATAAATTTAAATCAGTTGAATTACATCAAATTCTAAAATTAAAACCAATCTAGTAATCAGTTGTTTTATGTTATTATTGTTGTCAAGTAAATATTTATATATAGTCTAAAGTTACTGTTACTAAAATTAAAACTATTGTTACTATAGATTAAATATGTTGGGTTGTATTAATACCAAATAAATTCAGTATATATAATTATTGTTACTATTTTAATTAATTAATTTGAATAGCACTAAATTTTATATATATATATATAATATTAATTAAAGATCCCATTAATAATTAAATTAAATTGAGTTGAATCAAAATTAGTATATATAAATATATATCACTAATCAAAATTTGCAAAAAAAAATATGATAATAAGAAAATCTAATGATCATAAAATAAATTAAATTAAATTAAAAAAAGCTAGTATCTTGTCGACAAAAAACTAGTATCACTAATCAAATGTTATTCGGTATAGAAATAAAAAAATTATTGAACAAAGATATGCCCTCCTTGTATTTTGTCAAAACCCAAAATTTCTGGGATTCATCCACGCGTACCATCTGCTGCCTTCTGACTACCTCGTCCATCTCGTTGTCAAAAAAGTAAAATAAAATAAATCTTAATACTAAGTAGAAAAAAAAACTCAATTTTCTTTTCTCTGGTTATTTCCTCATTTCCTCGAGATGCTTCATTTGCTCCTTAACGTAAGGACCCATAACAATCTCAAAATCATTTCTCACTTCCTGCCAACTATCTCATCAAACCACCTCAAATTTGCTTCACGCTCTCTCAAACCACCATCCTCCTTTTCTTTTCTAGATGACTTCCTTCATTAGCAAGCGCTTCAACCAACGTATTTGGTATTTCACTTTGGTAAATCTCACCGCACCTTATGCTACCCATCATCCACAGAAGTCAACTTCATAAGTGAACTCACATCTTTCTAGTTCAAGAACATCCTCATACCCACCACTCTCCAGCTTCCAAATGAAAGCTGAAATCTCCACTCTCTTTTTCCTAGTCTCTCTTTCTATCTTTCTTTCTCTCTATATTCTCTCTTTTTTTTGTTTACAAAAATAAATAAAATTTATTTTATTTCTCTTTTTTTCAAACAAAAAAGTTTTTTTTATCTCTCTCTCTCTCTCTACCTCCTTTTTCAGGTTAAGTAAATTTTTTATTTTATTTTATTTCATCTATTTTCAAAAAAAAAGCTCTTATTCTCTCATTCTATCTCTGTCCCTCTATCTCTCTTTTTTCAGGTTTAGAGAAGCTTAAAGCCAAAAAAAACCTTCTTTCTATTTTATGTCTTTCCCTTTCCAAACAAAAAAAATTCTCTCGCTGTCTATCTCTCTCTCTATTTCTCTGTACAGAAAAAAAATTTATTTTTTTCTTTTCCAAATTATATTTTTCCTCCACCCATCTCTCTCTCGCTCTCCCTCTCCCTCTCTCTCTCTTTGTCTAAATCGAGAGCTATATATATATATTGTTTATCTTTCCAGCCAAATTCATACATACTCGAGATTTAATTTCCAGCTCTCTCTCTCTCTCTATTTGTTTTACGAAAGATCAAAATTTAAAAAAAGAAAAGTAGAAAAGATAGCGAAATAAAATAAATAAAAAATATATATTATATTATATATATTTGCAAGTTTTATCGCCACATCATCGTTTCAAGTCGTCTTCGCTAAAAAAAATGCTAAAATAATTTAAATACATGTGCACATTGTTCCAATGTGACGGAAAAAATTGCAAGTTAAGTACTCGCGCACGTTGTTCTTACACGATGGGAAAATTTGTATGTTTCTTATATAGGTACCTAAAGGCTTCTGCTCGCTTTTTATAAACTCGATAGGTTTAAAGACTTCTTGATCGCGGTGTCACGATACACCGATAATGTATGTTTTTTATAAGCGTGTTGGGAAGGCTTAGTGCTCTGTAATCGCTCCCTATATGTGGGAGATGTTGGGAGATTGCCAAATTTTGAATTGAAATACATGAAAAAATTAAATAAAATGATTAAAATATTTAAGTAAAAATTGAGTATGATTAATATCTATACTAAATATGTTGAGCAAAGAAATTAAAATACAAAAAAAGTAAAATTTACAAAAGTGAATACAAAAAAAGAGAAGAAAAAGAGTTAAATACTTATTTAAAATCAAGCACTTGAATGAAACTCCAAAACTTCTAAGATACACTCAACTTTTTGCAAATGAATGGAATGGTGGAGGAGAGCTTCTATTTCACCTCTATTTATAGTGAGAGCAAAGAATCCACTATAAGGCTCATCATATTAGAATACAAATACAAAAGAACAAAAAGAGGAGTTCACTTTACAAAATGTTCGAATCGATCAGTCACACAAATTTCAATATATATCTTATACTAACTTTTATATTAAAAAGGTGTGCAAATGATTTGAAAGCAACACACATCATGAAATATATATTTTGAGACTTCACATTCAATTTCAAATAGGGCGTATCGAATATGTGTGAATTTAATTTGACACACATATTAATACGATAATATATTTTAATATATTATATCGATATGTGTGAATATAATTTAAAATAATTGAGATATGTGTGTATATAAATGACACATTACGAGGCACACATACACTTACAATTAATACATCGTGATTCGTGTAAATAATAAAATAAATTACATGCACACGTCTCAAAGAAAATTAATTTAAAATTAATACATCGGAAGATGTGCAAGTACTCTCAAGTGATTTACATGTTTCACGATGAATGATTTGAGTCTAGGCTCAATTGTTTCGTAAAATGTACAAAATTTATAAATTTCATAAAATTAAAAATGAATTTTAAATAAGCTGCATTGTCTATATAGTGAAGTTGTAAGTTTCACTTAACCAATCTAATCCTTATTATAAGGATTATGAGTTGACATGATTGAATGCGAGAAAGATAAATTTTGATTTATACATTTACGTAGACCATCAAAGGTCTTAATAAAGAAATTTCATATTTAAAATAATTAATTCTCTATTTTAATATGAAAAATACAATCACAAGCTTTAGCTATAGTTAATTAATAAAGCTTGTATAAATAAAAATTTGTCTTTTTCGCAATCAATCTTGTTAACTCCCGATCCTTGTAAGGAGGATTAGATTGGTTAAGTGAGATTTACGACTTCATCATATAGATAAACGGCCCATTTCAAGTTCATTTTTAATTTTGTGAAATTTTATGCATTTTATGAAATTTGTACGTTTTACGAGGCAATTAAACTTATTAAACCTAAAGCACTCTCATGAAACGTGTAAATCATTTGAGAATACTTGTGCATCTTTTGATATATTAATTTTAGATTAATTTTTTTTAAATGTGTGCATATAATTTATTTTGTTATTTACACGAATCATGATGTGTTAATTATAAGTGTATGTGTCTCGTAATACGTGTCATCTATATACACAAATATCTTGATTATTTTAAATTGTATTCACGTACATCGATATAATATATTGAAATATATTATCGTATTAGTATGTGTATTAAATTTCATTTGATTGCATATAGTTCAGTACAACTTATTTAAATTTGAATGTGATGCCTCAAAATATGTGTTTCATGATGTGTGTTGCTTTCAAATCATTTGCACACCTTGTTAATATAAATGTTAGAATAAGATGTATATTGAAATTTGTTTGTGACTAGTATATTTGAGCATCTTGTAAAGTGAACTCTTTTTATTTTTATTTTTTGTTGTTTTCTAATATGGTGGATCTTATAGTGGATTCTTTACTCCCACTATAAATAGAGGTGGAATGAAACTTCTCATCCATCATTTCATTCATTTGCAAAAAGTTGAGTGTATCTTGAAGGTTTTGAGATTTTCATTCAAATGCTTGATTTTAAATAAATATTTAATTCTTTTTCTTCTCTTTTTTGTGTTCTCTCTTGCAAATTTTACCTTTTTTTTGTATTTCAATTTCTTTGCTTAAGATACTTGGTATAAGTATTAATCATACTCAATTTTTACTTAAATATTTTAGTTCTTTTCCTTGTATAGTAATTCAAAATTCAGTAGTCTCCCGACATCTCCTCCACGTAGGGGGCGATTACAAGAGCACTAGACCTTCATACCACGCTTATAAAAGCGTGCATAGTCGGCGTCTCGCGACACCGAGGTCGGGAGGTCTTTAAACTATCGCTTATAAGCGGCTAGATCTTTAAAGACACAGAAACACTCAAATTTTTGAGCGGTGGCGACTTAAAAAGATGATGTGGTGATGAAACTTGCAAATATATATAATATAATATATATTTTTTATTTTTTTATTTATCTGCCTTTTCTATTTTTCTATTTTTTTTTTTTTTTCTTTTGGTTCTGTAAGTCAAATAGAGAGAGAAAGAGAGAGAGAGAGCTGAAAATTAAGTCTTAGGTATATAGTTTGGCTGGAAAGAAAAACAAAAAAAATTATTTTTTTAGCTCTTGGTTTGGAGAAATAGAGAGAGAGAGAGAGAGAGAGAGAGAGGAGGGAAAATATAATTTGGAAAAAAAGAAATAAACTTTTTTTTCAGTACAGAGAAATAGAGATAGAGTTTTTTTTATTTGGAAAGGGGAAAAAGTAAGAAAGAAGGTTTTAAACTTCGACTCTAAACTAGAAACAAAGAGAGAGGGAGAGAAAGAGCTTTTTTTTTGGAAAAGGAAGGAAAAATAAAGTTTTTTTTTGTAAACCCAAGGAAAAGAAAAGAGGGAGAAATAATTTTTTTTATTTGACAAAAAGAGAAGAAATAAAATATTTTTTTTTTATTTCAGTAAATCAGGAAGAGAGTGAATATTAAGAGAGAGAGAGAATAGGAAATGGATAGTGGAGATTTCAGCTTTTATTTGGAAGCTGGAGGGTGGTGTGTATGAGGATACTCTTGAACTATAGAGGTGTGGGTTCATTTATGAAGTTATTGTGTGATAAAGTCTAAGGTGCGGTGAATTCTGAAATGAAAAAGCTGAGGTCTTCTTGTTAAGTTTGACGTCGCTAATGATTAGAAGGAGGCTGGCGTGGGTTTGAGAGGCGTGAACAAGACGTTAGCCTTTGACGTGGTTTGGTAAGATCGTTGGCAGGAAGTGAGGAATGATTTTGGGATTGTTATGGGTCTTTACGTGACGGAGCAAATGAAGTAGAGGCGGAGATGAGGAAATAACTCGATAAAAGAAAAATGTTCTGCTTAGTATTAGGATTTTTTTATTTTGACAACGAGATGGGACGGCACATGAAGCTGCAGTTTGGTACGTACGAGGTCAGTTGCCTCGTGTATGAATCCCAAAAATTCTGGGTTTGGACAAGATACGAGGAGGGCAGAGTTTTGTTCAATAATTTTTTAATTTTTGTATCGAATAACATTTGATTATTGAGTTCAAATTGTAGTTAGGTGATGCAGGGCGTCATCATCACCGTCGTCGACATCATCATCATAAAGCTTAAATTTATGTATTGGGCTTTGATGTTATATTTTAGGTTATGTATTATTGTGTTTTTATATTTTGTATATGTTTTGTGCTTATATGTATTGGGCTATTTTAATGTCATGGCTCATCATTCATGATAGTATGTATGATATTTTGGGTAGTATGAAATGAGTGGTAGGTTTGGTCGTAGATGGTTATAGATATAGTTATGATGATAGTAGGTTTGAGTTTGGAGTTAAATTTGAGTATTCTTAACTCTCCCTTTCAATCTTTTAAATATGGAGGTTCTTGTAATACTTGGCACTTAAATTTAGAATAAAAATTATCTTCTTAAATTTCTTTTGCTATTTTTTTTATATGCTTTCCTCCCGAGTGGCGGACTACTTGAGTGTGTGAACTCACAACTCTTAGAGAATGACTTATAAGGAAGGAATGTGATCTCCACAACGACGAACTGTTTGTAGATGTTAACTTTAATTTATCTCCGCTTTGTTGCTGCTTATTTTAAATCTGCTACATGTTAGATTGTTCATAACTTTTCAATTATTTTTTTGCACTTATAAGATTCAGATCTCTAGTGTGGTTAATATAATTTTAGTCGGAATCTTTTCAACTTTATTAAATTCATAATATTGTGAATATACTCAATAATATTGTGCATTTATCATTACTCTTTTACGAGAATTTAAGAATTATCAATGTAATAAACTTCATATCATAAAATCACTCTCGTCCTACATCAATGGGCTCATACATATTTCAACTTCCATATAAGCCCATTAAGAGTAATGATGTTAATATATACACAATGTTATTTAAATGCCAGAAAACATTCCATAGCCCATTTATTTCATCATGTGGCATTAATTAACATATCATCCCTTTTTTTTTTACACATATACATAGTATATATTTATATAAATTAACCTAACTATTATAGGTACTCCAAACTTATTATTACTATAGACTTTCTTGTAATAAATCGAACCTAATATAATTTAATTTTGTTATAATAATAATTAACTAATAAGATAAATACATGCAGACTAGTTTTTTTTTAATTTAATTTAATTTATTTTATGATCATTAGATTTTATTATTATTATATTTTTTTGCAGATTTTGATTAATGATATATATTGACATATACTAATTTTGATTCAACTCAATTTAATTTAATTATTAATGGGATTTTTAATTAATAATATTATAATATATAAATATTAATTTAATGTTATTCAAATTAATTAATCAAACTAGTAACAAAAATTATATATATTGAATTTATTTGATATTAATGTAGCCCAACACATTTAATTTATAGTAATAATAGTTTTAAATTTAGTAACAATATATATATATATATATATATAATTACTGGACATCAATAATTATATTAAACAACTGATTAATAGATTGGTTTTAATTTTAGAATTTGATGTAATTCAACTGATTTAAATTTGTTTTTTAGTTATTATTATTAGTATTATTATTATTATTATTACTGGACATCAATAATTATATTAAACAACTGATTAATAGATTGGTTTTAATTTTAGAATTTGATGTAATTCAACTGATTTAAATTTATTTTTTAGTTATTATTATTATTATTATTATTCATCAATAATTATATTAAATAATTGATTAATAGATTGGTTTTAATTTTAGAATTTGATGTAATTCAACTGATTTAAATTTATTTTTTAGTTATTATTATTATTATTATTACTGGACATCAATAATTATATTAAACAACTGATTAATAGATTGGTTTTAATTTTAGAATTTGATGTAATTCAACTGATTTAAATTTGTTTTTTAGTTATTATTATTATTATTATTATTATTATTATTATATATATATATTGTAAAATTCTGCACCTATTATGCATCTTTATCTATGTGCCACCGCTTATGTGCCACCGCTTTGTTCGCACAAGAATTTTTTTCCTTTCACATGATGTTTGTTAGATTTATATTTTGCTTATGTGATAGACATGAAGGTCAACAGTTTGGTTGTTGTGGGTTCTCAATTGTGAAACCATGCAATATGGATTCAAAAGTTTATGGTGTTTTGTAATGTTGAGGGTGAAAGTAAGTGTTGTTGGACAAATGCTTATTAGTTTAAGTTGATTCAAATTATATATATAGGGCATAAATCAGTCCAAAGTCTCCAAATTAAAATAAATATCTCCCCTCTCATGATCCAACAAATGAAATATCATGTCGTTTATTGCTTGCGAGCTTCGACCTTGCTCGCACTCATATATTCAGTTCATTCTAGCGAACTCTGCTTGCTCTTGCTCACGTGACCATTCGTCCTAATGAGCGCCTCTCTTGAGTGTCACCAATCATAATAAGTTTTGCAACTTTGTCCATATCTTATTTGCTTCTTTTGATTGGCTTTTAAGTCAAAATGAAGAGAAAAGGCTGTAGAAAGCAATTTTTTTAATTAACATTTTTGTTATCTTCTTTTTTTAAGATCAAATTTCAAGTATTTTTTATCAGAAGTTGAGTTTTGATAGCTGTTTAATTTTCTAAAAAATTTTAAATTTTTATATCATTATGCTATTGATTAATAATGAATGTTATGATTCTCGGTGGTTGAATGGGACATGCATGTGATTGATCCCAACTTTTTATCATACATAAAGGACTATGATGTTTAAATTTGAAGTGTTTTTCATCTATCATCAACCTTATTTTAACAATTTTTTTTAAAATTTATGCTAAATATCACCATCATTATTATTAATCTTATCCCTATCATTTGGGATTGCCATTGTTAATTCTCATATTTCATTTGTTCATGTTGAGTGTTATATCAATTGTTAAACTTATTTTATAAAAACATCTAAGTGATTGAAATGTTAGCACTTTAACTTAAGTATTATTTTTTATTTTATTATTTTGATGTCTTATCATTCAATTTAATCATCTTTCATATTTATCTATATTTTCATTCATAATTTTTTAATATTTGTGCCATATTTAAAATCACTTGCACCACGCTATGCATTGTGTTATTGCTCCACAGGGATCTTTACGTTATAATGCACCATCTACCACTAACAATTATGCCAATACTGTACTTGAGCTAATTGTTTGTATGTATGCATTGAAATTCTAGTGAATTTAGTTTACATGTTTGTATATTTTATTATTTTCAGGCTCCTTAATGACTCTTCTTGCTCATAAGTTTGTGGTTTAGTCTATTTCTGCAATTGCATCGTGTTTGGAATAGTGATGTGATGTGATATGGTGATGAGTATATGATATGATTTGCTGAGCATGTGCATAGTGTTGCATTCACTTATATTTGTGATTCTGAAAGATTTTAATCGATGATCCTGTATAATTGTTGTGCATGACATTGCATAACCTGGAATTATGATAAAAAATGTTATTATCTATCTGTAATCCATCATCATCATCATCATTATTCTTATTTTTGTAATTCACGAGTCACCTCTTTAAAGGTTATGCATACTTGTGCTATGAATGAAACTAATTTTCTCATCTATTTGTTTGATAATGATCTATTTGAATCTAAAGAAAATTTATAGTTTGATAATAAGCCTTTGATATCTTGGATGGTAAGTTAACAGGCTTACATATTATTTTGAATTAGGCAAGTGAAGGCCTAATGAGAGATTTAATTAATAGGTATCATACATGCAGTATTTGTAGAGCTTTTTTTTTGGCCTATAAGCAACCGATTAAGATACCATTCTAGTTGATGAGTGCACCCTCAAGCATTATGACAATAGGTTTATCTTTTAATTTGGGCATTTTTGATCATTGGGTAACCATTAATTTAAATAATATGTTGGTATTAATAAAATAATATTATCTTTTGTTCTTAGTACATATTATGTCTGTTTATGATGAGAATGCCTTATTGTTTGTTTTATCGTAATTCATGATGAATCTTGTTTTGTATGGGGCATCATGAAGCAGTGAAGGTACTTTCACTTGCTTGATGTTGATTTAGGAGCTGTTCGGTTTGTTATTATACTGTAAAGTGAAAGTAACGTATTTAGTATATTTTTGATTGTTTAGTTGAAAACTCTACAATTGTAATTTTTTTTTAGGTTTAAGTTGCGAAGTAAGATTGTCAGTAGCGTTGGTGGTCTCTAGCATCTTTAATGGGTGGCAGTAGTTGCGATTATTATGTTTGTGATAGTGGCCAATAATAGTTGTTGGTGGCGAGTGGCCAATGATGGGGACAGCAAGGGGAGGATAGTGTCCAAATGTGTATTTGGAATTTAGCTCAAATGCAAATTTCTAATGCACTAAATTTGAACTAAAAGTATTCTAAATCTACTCAAAAAATACATCGCATTTTAAATACGGCTAATTATATATCATAAATTTCAAAGTCCCAGGATTTACTTTACACCCTAAATTCAGCTGACCAGACATCCTCTAATGGCTTTAGAATTTTAGATGCTCCTGTACAATTGTCATGGCCAGGTGATTTCATAATTGTTATATGCTGAACTAAATTATCTGCTTTTATTTGGCCTAGGGGCTAGGATATACATCGTTATAAAATGACTCACTCTGATAATTATGTTATATGAATAACTTTCTGTTCAATAGACTTGGAAATCATCTTAACATAGATTATGTTAATAGATTGTTGATTTAGTGGTCAAGTGCATGGTCTCATTTAAATATTGTATAATTGCATTTGTAATCATGATTTGATATATATATGGTATTTGTACCCATGATCTAGTTCACTGTTCTAGCATTTGGTATGTATTCGTCCAACTGTATGGCTGTGATGTTTTACTCAGTATGCATGAGTAGGATTACTTAAAGATGACATTATTTCTTACATAACAATTGTGCATATTATGTTGAATCCTCTTGTAGGTTGTGCGACCTACTGAGCTTTGTGCTCATTCTATTGTTGTTTAATGTTATTGACTTAGGTAACGATAAGAAGCCTATGGGATTATAAGCAAGCTTGGGTTCGGGTATCTGTAAATTATGATATTTGATATGTATGATATATTTAAGTAGTTTATGTTGATGTAATTATGAAAGTGCCTAGTTATGCGTATAGTATCTATGTTTTGCTGTAATCTTCCTTTTGGACAATAATAATGTTTTAATTTTCTCTTTTATGGACTTGTAAATCTGATATATATTGGTTTTTGTGGGTGTGTTGCAGTGCTAACCCAAACCTCGGATATGTTGCCTTTTGGATTGTAAGATGTTACAATCTTATTCATGATATGTTGTATTATCAGATGTGTTGTTTATATTTCTATTTATTTAGTTGTTTTATGCTGTACAATAATGTGAATTGGGGTTCTCTTACTGTCACGCCTCGACCCAATATGGTCAACTCCAGTGTAGAGTTTGCATTTGGATTGGGTCTGATACATAGGAGGCCAATTTAAGTTCGAACAACAAATTACTTGTTTGAGGCCATCAAATTAATTAATTAATAGTGATTGACAACAAGCCTACAATTGTAGGGAAGGTTATTTATATCATAAACCATGCCTTATGCATTACAAGACAACATTTCACATGAGTTGTATTTAGTTTGGATTTTAAATTTTCTTGTATTGTAATTGACTTATTCGAGCAATGTAAAATTAATTTTTGTTCTCTAAGTCTCATATTAATATAGATCAAATTTTCTCACTTTTCCCCTCATTCCTTTTCCTCTTGCTCTATATTTTGGTAGCAGTATTAGGGACATCAATTTTCAGTTCCCTCCTCTATTCCACCCAGTTTGTGCTAGAAACCTCAAGCACTCTAAACTAGAGACGACTGCCAAGCTATTGAGCTTTGCTAGGGAAGGTTCCGGTTGGACAACAAGCTGCCATTCAGTGGAGCGGAATTCTAGTATATATTAGTAGAAGATAATAAATTACTCAGTCTTGTCCATAATTTCATAATTTTCTTATATCCAAAACTCTTGGGCCACTTAGCCAACCATTGATTAATTGATTTTCTTGGGTTTTGGATTATTATCACCAATACTTTAGATTGTTCTCCCTTATCATTTTCTTAGGAATTCACATTGAAAAAAAATCATCTCTGTAGCTCTCAAAGTTTTCGCTGCATTTATTTAATGAAGTTATTATTGAAGATATTATTTTCATTATTGAGGGCGATACCAATGATATTTTTGTAAAGTGGAAGGATAGGTACTCAAGCGATGATTTTTCTGAAAGAGGCAACAACTATTCCCATTTCTGCTTAGCAAATATTAATGGGGTAATAAGTTGAAGCTGAATCTTTCAAAGCCAAGAACATTAATGTAAAGCTTCTTCCTTCAGTGGCAATACACCAACTCGTGAGAATTATGTACTGCGATCTCTTCAAGCATGACTTGAGATTATTTTGCGTAGCAAAATTATGGTTTGCTGTTAGCGTCTGGACTTTTTTTGAATCACTAATTAGGTTTCTTTGGAGCTCACTAATTCTGTCTTTTGGGCTGTCACAATTTTGGTTATTTGACTTTAAGGTGTATACGACTTGTAGATTTCTTTCATTTTGGTGGTCCTATTTATTTTGTAGTCGTTTTCGTTTCAACTTTTTTATAGTGGGTCTATTAACTTCGTAATTTGGTGAATCTAAATTGAAAGATCTTGGGGTATGTAATTTTTTTTTAATAAAAATTGTCTTCTCTTAAAATCCTTGTGTATTTTGGATCCAAATTCTTTATATATATCGCAAATATTGATTAACATTTTTTGGGGGAAGCCATCTTTTATGGGCATGATATTTAGATTAATTCTGCAATTATTATTATTTTTTGTTTCTTTTATGATTTTAGTGCTTAGCTTGCTTGTGATTACAATCGGTTGATTTTTTACAGTCTGATGTTTTATTAGGGCGAAAGTTCCGATTAGTTTTCATCAAAATTGATGTGCTCTTATCTATATTAGAAGTTTAGGACCAATGATTGTGTATAATTTTGTGTTATCTCATCTTAGATTTGCATCAGGAAATATTAGGCCCTGGGGCATACTGCTTCACTTGATGTACTTCTATTCTAATTAGAAACTATTCAGTCATTTTGAAAATTCTCTTTAATGATAGCCAATGCTTCATTATAATTTAATTATATAGTCGGCTTGCTACTTTTTTTTTATGTGTATCAAATCAGTTATTGTGGTATTTGATTATACGCTTTTCTAAGATTAATAAAAATCAGAAAAGGGAATCCATGCATTCTGGCACTCTGTAAGACTAATTAGTAGAGAGGCAGCTTTTTTACTTGTAGTTTGAACTTAACGAATCCTTTTGGTTTTGCTTAAGAAAAGCTGTACGTTATCAATGCCTTGTGTGCCTGAGAGGATTTGGAATGCCTTCAGTTTTGGTGCCTCTCTCATGACGACCGATACAAAGAAGAAGGCATCTTTTTTATCTTCTTATCACCTTTTGCTAAATTCAGTTGCTTAAGTTTCTACAATGGAGTAGTTGGCTTATGGATTACTTATTTATAAGATTACTCACAATCTCTATGCGATATTCCATACTGTAGGATAGGAGTGGTTTCTGGCAAAGCCATTTTTGGACCCCCTCTTGAGGAATACTGGACAAAAAAGCTGGAGGAAGATGCAGCGAAGGGGTCAAGTGATGCAGGAAATGGTTAATAGTGATGCAAAGACGCTCTTTAGCATTTGCTTCTCTGTATAATGTGATCGTTTTCTACTGCTTTTTGGATCCTTATGTCTCTAAGCAGGCTGTGTTACTTTTGCCAATTCATGTTTCTCATATATCTGAGGCTTGTTTTTGTGCACCTCATCCTTACTGACCCGTTTCAATCTAAAAGGCTAATCATGGCTAATCCGGATTTACACTTGTACTTGTAAGCTGGGGTTTCGTTTTTGCCTATTTTGTGAAGTAATGTTTTAGCTGTGTTAGGAAATAGATGGATGTAGCGCAGAAAACTGCATGCTTTGCGAAGAAAATACACTTTTCTCCCATTCCAGCCCGTTTGAAATGCGATCTATAACAAATATTTAATTTTGTTTTAATTTTGTATTACTGAAGTAGTTTATGCTATCAAGTTTCAGTTAACAAAACATATATGTAAGAATTACAAATGCATATTGCATGATAAAGGCTTCATCTACAGAAGTTAGATAATTATTATGCGAAAAGCAAAATTGTTCCATATTGAAATATTTATGATAATAGAGATGGTTTAGTCATAATATTGAATAAAAATGTATAAATAGTTTATTAAGAGCAATTTAAAACAGTTAGAGTTTTTTTATGCCAAAATTTTTTGTAGTCACAGTCTATTAAGGTGTTATTTGGTTGTCTGAAAAAAAAATATAGTGTAAAAAGATTATAGTATATTTGGATTATTTTAAAATTATTTGATTGAAGATTTTAAATATATAAGTTTATTTTTTTTTGAGTAAAATAAATATAATGTAAAGTATTATAAGGTGGCTGTGCGGCGATGTGGTGGTGCTTGACTATGCTTGGCATGCTACAATTTATGCAGGTGATGACGACTACATGATTATAATACTTTATATTGGTCGGTGTATTTGAAATTTGTTTAAATCTGGTGAATTTTAAATACATCAAAAATAATTTTTGTGATATATTTTAAATATATTATATTATTTTAAAAATTTTATTTTGCATTATGTCAAACACTAAAAAAAATTAAAATATATGTATTTATTTTATTTTATGCTCAAAATTCAGGCAATCAAAAAGCCTCTAATATGTTGTGTATTATAAATGATGTCAATCTTTGTAATTGAGAAGGGAAGATATATTTTATGTTGGAAGTAGAATTTTTGAGATGTATTAGTTATCATTAGGCCATGTTGGTGTTTTTCTCGTTCATTTTTAAGATAGGAGAAGATTTGTATTTCTGGTGTTGTCAAATATTAGATGATAATTGATAATTTAGATGTTGGGTGATGGTTGATGCTTTATTTGAGAAATTATGATTTTATTATAAAATTGGAGTTGATCTTTTGTATATATAATTTTTTTGTTGGAAAGTTTTTTTTAATTGATCCATATTTTTGTGAATTTATTTCGAGATGAGATTTTTAATTTTCTTAATATGTATATCTCGGAGTCATGTGACGCATGTGAACCTTTCTCATTATGTCCCGCGTGAGTACCGCAAGCTGCGAAGGACACCGCATGTGATATATTGATTCATTTAATGCAGAATTGAGGAATGGTCCAGCTGCCAAGCCAACACGGTGGTCTTCTTGCATAATTTATATAATAAAATAAAAAAAATCATAAATATAAAAAAATTATAGGTATTTATATATGAATATTTATACTTTATATTTTATTATATATTATCTAAATATTTATGTCATGTATATTGGTGTTTTTTTATTTTAGATAAATTAATGATGATGATATTTTAATATGATTTAGAAATTAAAATAGATATAAAAATTTTGATCTTTTTTTGGCAACAATTTTATTTTGTATTTTTTATATTAATTTTTAAAATATATTTATTTAATATTATTTAAATATTTTTTTAAAAAATAAATATTATTATTTTTAAAAATATTCAGAAAATAATAATAGTTATTTAAATATTTTAAAATAATTATTATCATCAAATATATTTATTTTAAATTAAAATTAAATAAAACAAAAGTGAGTCTTTTGATATTAATTACAAGTAATTAAGTAAATTACTAAAGCATGACGGCGAATAATCTTTATCACCGAAGCGTGGTGATTTTCAAGAAAAAAAAAAGAAAAGGAAACATGATGATAAAATATTTTAACTTAGAGCAATGCCATATTAATTGTTGTGTACTTCTACAGCCAACTAAATAAATACGTGGAAGGGGCAAAGCGCTGTCATGCAGCCTATTTGGTAGGGTCAAACGGCTCATAAATTTTATATATATTTTTATATTTAATGTATAAATTATCATGTTTACATAAATAATATTCAAATTTTTACTAATATAGTAATATACCAAAAAATAACATCATTATTAATTTTTTTAAATAAAATCTATATTTTTATTCATTAAAAAATATTATATTTACAAATATTAAATTTTAAATATTAGATATAAAAATACATCAAATTATGTATTATATAATAAAAAATATATCAACGCATATATCGAATATTTATCGTCAATATTATTTAATGTATGTCATCTTCATCATTAACACAAACACATGTAATGGCTTAATAACAAAGGCTCGTAGCATTCTAATTTAGTTTGACATCCCCTATCAGAAATTTTGTTAACACTTACTATTGATACCAAAATGAAGATTCTGTATCACCCCTTACACTATTGCGCAATTAAGACAAATGTCCATTTTGTTAACACTTACTATTAATATCAAGTTCGTAAGATTCTACAGATGATTCGATACGCAAGAAAAATATTAAAATGCTTTTTTTTTTTTTTAAAAAAAAAAACCAATCGTATTGAACGGATGACGGCTTTGCCACGTGCTTAATCGTCCGCTCAACGTATCGACAGCCTATTTTGCTTAAAAAAAAAAATTTCGTGCATAAACTGCTAATTACGATTATGACTAAGTCTATTTTAAAAATTTTGCCATTTAAATTAGCAATGTATGCTTGGACCAAGTCTTCGAAAAAAAAAGTTGATGCCTATCATCACCCTTAATACGAATTTGTTACCTTACTAATAAAGTGAGTGCCTTTCTTCAACATCAAAGTAAATAATTCTTGTTGCTAATTAGACCAATGCATGCCTTCCTAATCATTAGTTTTCTCTGATATAAGGGGAATAATTGCACAAGCAATCATTTGTCTATTAATGATAATTTTAATGCCAAAATATTTATATTTTTAACTTAAAAGTCTTATTCTACATTTCATGTCGAATACAATGTATTAATATTTTTTCTCTAATTATAAAAAAGTGCATTATTCATAACATATGACTCATGTTAGCATAATCATTTCATCTAAATTAGATCTCTTAAGTTTTTTTTATTTTTTATTAAAAAAATTTAAATGAATAAAGTTTTCAAATAAATTTAATATCATAAAATCTTCAATATATGAATATTATGAGTATTATAATAAAAAATTTATCATGATAAATTATAAACAAAAAATTTGAACAGGTTTTTGAAAAGATTGAATTTGAGAAGCTCTTATTTTTCTTTATTTTGCTACCAAATATATATTTTTTTTATAGATTTTGAGTAAGTTTAATAGTAAATATATAAAAATTAAATATTTAAGCTTCAATCTCATATAGGCCCATAGGCTGTGTGTAGTGTGCGTCCAACAGTTTATTTTTCCCATTTTTTTTTTGTCCAACATCTCCTAAATATAAGTGAAACTTATTTTACATTGTCTTTGCTGCTGCACGTAAATTAAGAGGTAGATTGGGATCATTTTTTATTTATAATTTGATTTAAAATAAAATGTATTTGATGATGATAATTACTTTTTGAAATATTTAGAAAATTTAACTTTATTTTAAGTATTTTTAAAAATAATGTGAGTTATTTTTAAAAATATAAATATAAATATAAGAAACTTATGAAATAAATAATTTTTTAAAAATAATATAAACATAAAAAATTTAAAAAAAACACGAAATAAAATTGACCACAACTAAGCCCTAAAATAATTTGATATAAATAATATATCAAAGTTGCAATGCTTTTAGGCTAAAACAAAATTCAAATTTAGAAAGTAAAGAAAATACAATCCCAATAAAATTATAAGATTATAGGACTATTCATTCAACAAAAAAATTAGATCAGGATTAAATTATCCTCATCAAAATTTAATTGTTCAACATTTAAAATTTTATTTTAATATGAGCATAATAGAAAATTTAATCATTTTTATATTATATTTATCTTAAATTAAATTTATGAAATTTACGAAATTTTTATTTTTAAAGCTCTTATATATGCATTATATTTATGAGTTTATAATTAAATTCATTTAAATATAAAAAAATTAAAAACTATTCCTTATATTGAGCTCAAGAGTCAGGATGCCCAAAAGAACAAAATAGCTATATTATCAAATAAAGGTAATAATAAATCCTCAAAAAATAAAGAATATCAACTGACTTCGGGGCAACTGACTTCATATCAAATTATCTAAAATAAGTTGTCACAAAAGAAATATAGATTTTAAGATGTATTTGAGATCATTTCTCATTATTTTAATTTTAGAGAGTAATCATAACGTCATTTAGCTGTTAATTTCTTTGATTATTTTTAAAAAATTTTTATTAAAAAATTATTTTTAAAAGTCAGAATTATTAAAATATAATGATTGTAAAAAAAAAATTTAATATATATTTATAATACTCACCTTAATTTTTCAAAAGCTGATTCCTCGCATTAGCTTTATAATCAATTAAAAAAAAAAAACTACAGCTGCTGTAAAGTCAAATCTTGCTACTGCAGACATGTGCAATGGGACTAAATATTCTTATATATATATATATATATATATATATATATATATATATATATATATATATATATATATATATATATATATAATGGTGATAAATTTAAATTTCAAAATCTTAGACGACGAAACTTTAAATTAGCATAATTATAAGTTTAATTAACTAATTAGATAAAAAAAATTAACAAAACAGGCTAAGTCGTCGATTGAAAGGATGACTGAAAATAACGTAATATTCACGTCAGCATCAGTCATACGTTCAATGGACGACTGACTCGCCTTATTTTAAAAAAAAAAAATAAGGGCAGCTGAAGTATTTTGCTCATATCTACCTCATCCCGGCCTAATTGGTGAGTTTGATATTGGAATCATAATGAAATTTTCACAATTTTATGTTGATTAAAAATTAAGATTGTACAATAAGCGCAGGTTTTGCGATCAAAAAACTGCATTACCGATCCAAATTTTGAAAATATATTTATTTCTATATCTGACTCATCCTTAATCAATCGTTTTGCAGATCGAATCGAACGAAATTCTTCATAATTTTTATGTTGATAAAAAATTATGATTGTAACCCGATATGCAGCTACAATTATTATAATACTAAAATATAATACATACATACATACATACATATACATACATACATATATATACATACATATACATACATATGTCATATGCTCTCAAATTTGAATGAGTATTTTTTATTCTTTAATAAATTTGTAATAATATAATTAATTATAATACTAAAATATAGACTTAAATAGAATAATATTATTTAAAAATAATGTAAACAATAATAAATTTAATAAAAAAATTAGAATTTAATAAATATTTAGTCACATAAAATAATATAAACTACAGATCGAAACAACAATCAAAATCATCATAACTAAACTTTTAGATAACTCGATCAACAAAACTAATGAAACTAACACAAAAAAAAATAATTATTATTATTATTATTTTTTTTAGAATATTCTCGTCCTCTAAAAAATAATAGATTCATCATACCAATAATAATAAAATAATTCAGATTTTATTTAATTTTAATATTTTATTTTAATTACTTTTTTCCATCTAACTGAATTATCAAGGCATGTAATCTACCAAAATAATAATAAGTTAAGAACACACACTATAAACACACCGTAAATTATTAAATTTTTGAGCCACAATCTTAATTTATGATCAACATGAAAGTTGTGGGTAATTTCGTTACGATTCTAACGATACCAAACTCGCTTGATTCCAATACCGGATGAGTCCGATATAGACAAATAAAGGTTGCTGCTCAAAAATTTCAGATCGATCCTGCAGTTTTTTTGGGCATTGGCAAAAATTGTTGCTTATTGGGATACAATCTTAATTTTGATCTGAAAGAAGTTGTGAAAATTTCGCTACGATTCCAATGATATCGCTCACTCAATTCCGACACCATGGCGTAGAGCATGAGCAAATATCAGTTTTCTCCTAATTTTTTTTAAAAAAAATTAAAGTCGTCCGTTGATGTTATGTTGGCACACGACTAACGGATGACTTCGCCTATTTTATTTATTTTTTTATGCTTAATTAGCTAATTAAACATATAATTATACCTAATTTAAAAAATTTTCCGTTAAAAGAAAAAAAATTTGGGATTATTTTTAAAATAGGCTTAATGTTAATGATAATTAATTATTTAGGCACGAAAAAAATATAATTAGAAGGCGTCCGTCAAACGGACGACTGCTCCGACGCAGCCTCTGCAGTCGTCCGTTTGACGGACGACTGGCCACCTCTTTTTTTTTTTTTTTTTTCTGGTTTGTAACGGCGGGGGGAGAACGGCGGGGAGAGAGAGAGAGAGAAAGAGAGAGAGAGAGAGAGAGAGAGAGAGACCTTTTTTTTTTTTTTTTTTTTTTTATAACGACGGGGGAGAGAGAGAGAGAAAGAGAGAGAGGAAGATTTTATTTTTATTAATTTTTTTAAATAATATAATTATTTAAAATATATAATTTAAAAATATTTTTTATAAAATATTTAATAACTAAATATTTATATATTTAGTTATTAATTTTTTATTTATATATATAATTAAATATATAATTTAAAAATATTTTAATTATATATATAAATTTATAAATTTATTTAATATTTTTTATTAATTAATATAATTATGTATAATATATAATTTTTATTAATTTTGCTAATATATATAAAAAATATTTAAAATATATAAATAAATAAATAAACAAAAGAATAAATTATATAAATATTTTATAAACTATATAAATAAAATAATTATATATATATATATTTATAAATTTATTTAGTTATTTATATATTTAAATTATATAAATATTTTTAAGTTATATAAATAATTTAAAAATATTTAAAATATATAAATAAATATATATATATATATATATAATTAGTTATTTATTTATTTAAAAATATTTATTTCTTTAAAATATATAATTAGTTAAATAAATAAATAAATAATTGTAAATTATATAAATATTTAGTTATTTATATATTTATAAAATATTTAGTTATTTATTTATTTATATATATATATATATATATATATTATATATTTATTCATTTCTTTATTTATTTATTAAAAATTATTTATTTATTTATTTTTTTATATTTTTATATTTTTTATATTTTTTGTTATTATTATTATTAAAGACTTATATTAATAAATATATATATATATATATATATATATATATATATATATATATATATATATATATATATATATATATATATATATATATATATATATATATATATATATATAAAATTAAAAATATTCTATAAAAATTATTTTTAAATTATTTATATAACTTAAAAATATTTATATAATTTAAACATATAAATAACTTAAAAATATTTTTATGTTTAAATTATATAAATATTTTTAAGTTATATAAATAATTTAAAAATAATTTTTATAGAATATTATCTAAATATTTATGTCATGTATATTGGTGTTTTTTTATTTTAGATAAATTAATGATGATGATATTTTAATATGATTTATAAATTAAAATAGATATAAAAAATTTTGATTTTTTTGGCATCAATTTTATTTTGTATTTTTATATTAATTTTTAAAATATATTTATTTAATATTTTTTAAATATTTTTTTAAAAAATAAATATTATTATTTTTAAAAATATTCAGAAAATAATAATAGTTATTTAAATATTTTTAAAAATAATTATTATCATCAAATATATTTATTTTAAATTAAAATTAAATAAAACAAAAGTGAGTCTTTTGATATTAATTACAAGTAATTAAGTAAATTACTAAAGCATGACGGCGAATAATCTTTATCACCGAAGCGTGGTGATTTTCAAGAAAAAAAAAAAGAAAAGGAAACATGATGATAAAATATTTTAACTTAGAGCAATGCCATATTAATTGTTGTGTACTTCTACAGCCAACTAAATAAATACGTGGAAGGGGCAAAGCGCTGTCATGCAGCCTATTTGGTAGGGTCAAACGGCTCATAAATTTTATATATATTTTTATATTTAATGTATAAATTATCATGTTTACATAAATAATATTCAAATTTTTACTAATATACCAAAAAATAACATCATTATTAATTTTTTTAAATAAAATCTATATTTTTATTCATTAAAAAATATTATATTTACAAATATTAAATTTTAAATATTAGATATAAAAATACATCAAATTATGTATTATATAATAAAAAATATATCAACGCATATATCGAATATTTATCGTCAATATTATTTAATGTATGTCATCTTCATCATTAACACAAGCACATGTAATGGCTTAATAACAAAGGCTCGTAGCATTCTAATTTAGTTTGACATCCCTATCATAAATTTTGTTAACACTTGCTATTGATACCAAAATGAAGATTCTGTATCAACCCTTACACTATTGCGCAATTAATACAAATGTTAGCTTTTTTTTTTTTTTTAAAAAAAAAAAACCAATCGTCTTCAACTGACGACCACGACTCAGCCATTTGCTTAGCCGCTTTAACGTCCGCTCATCGACGACTTTTTTTGCTAAAAAAAAAAAATTGTATATAAACTTAATTATGATTATAGTTCTATTTTAAAAATTTTGCCATTTAAATTAGCAATGTATGCTTGGACCAAGTCTTCGAAAAAAAAAGTTGATGCCTATCATCACCCTTAATATAAATTTGTTACCTTACTAATAAAGTGAGTGCCTTTCTTCAATATCAAAGCAAATGCTTCTTGTTGCTAATTAGACCAATGCATGCCTTCCTAATCATCAGTTTTCTCTGATATAAGGGGAATAATTGCACAAGCAATCATTTGTCTATTAATGATAATTTTAATACCAAAAGATTTATATTTTTTAACTTAAAAGTCTTATTCTACATTTCATGTCGAATACAATGTATTAATATTGTTTCTCTAATTATAAAAAAGTGCATTATTCATAACATATGACTCATATTAGCATAATCATTTCATCTAAATTAGATCTCTTAAGTTTTTTTTATTTTTTATTAAAAAAATTTAAATGAATAAAGTTTTCAAATAAATTTAATATCATAAAATCTTCAATATATGAATATTATGAGTATTATAATAAAAAAATTTATCATGATAAATTATAAACAAAAAATTTGAACAGGTTTTTGAAAAGATTGAATTTGAGAAGCTCTTATTTTTCTTTATTTTGCTACCAAATATATATTTTTTTTATAGATTTTGAGTAAGTTTAATAGTAAATATATAAAAATTAAATATTTAAGCTTCAATCTCATGGGCCATAGGCCCATAGGCTGTGGTGTAGTGTGCGTCCAACAGTTTATTTTTCCCATTTTTTTTTTGTCCAACATCTCCTAAATATAAGTGAAACTTATTTTACATTGTCTTTGCTGTTTGCTGCACGTAAATTAAGAGGTAGATTGGGATCATTTTTTATTTATAATTTGATTTAAAATAAAATGTATTTGATGATGATAATTACTTTTTGAAATATTTAGAAAATTTAACTTTATTTTAAGTATTTTAAAATAATGTGAGTTATTTTAAAAATATAAATATAAATATAAGAAACTTATGAAATAAATAATTTTAAAAATAATATAAACATAAAAAATTAAAAAAAAAACACGAAATAACCACAACTACAAAAAATAATTTGATATAAATAATATATCAAAGTTGCAATGCTTTTAGGCTAAAACAAAATTCAAATTTAGAAAGTAAAGAAAATACAATCCCAATAAAATTATAAGATTATAGGACTATTCATTCAACAAAAAAATTAGATCAGGATTAAATTATCCTCATCAAAATTTAATTGTTCAACATTTAAAATTTTATTTTAATATGAGCATAATAGAAAATTTAATCATTTTATATTATATTTATCTTAAATTAAATTTATGAAATTTACGAAATTTTTATTTTTAAAGCTCTTATATATGCATTATATTTATGAGTTTATAATTAAATTCATTTAAATATAAAAAAATTAAAAACTATTCCTTATATTGAGCTCAAGAGTCAGGATGCCCAAAAGAACAAAAATAGCTATATTATCAAATAAAGGTAATAATAAATCCTCAAAAAAATAAAGAATATCAACTGACTTCGGGGCAACTGACTTCATATCAAATTATCTAAAATAAGTTGTCACAAAAGAAATATAGATTTTTAAGATGTATTTGAGATCATTTCTCATTATTTTAATTTTTAGAGAGTAATCATAACGTCATTTAGCTGTTAATTTCTTTGATTATTTTTAAAAAAATTTTATTAAAAAATTATTTTTAAAAGTCAGAATTATTAAAATATAATGATTGTAAAAAAAAAATTTAATATATATTTATAATACTCACCTTAATTTTTCAAAAGCTGATTCCTCGCATTAGCTTTATAATCAATTAAAAAAAAAAAAACTACAGCTGCTGTAAAGTCAAATCTTGCTACTGCAGACATGTGCAATGGGACCGGCTAAATATTCTTATATATATATATATATATATATATATATATATATATAATGGTGATAAATTTAAATTTCAAAATCTTAGACGACGAAACTTTAAATTAGCATAATTATAAGTTTAATTAACTAATTAGATACTGAAAAAAAATTAACAAAACAGGCTAAGTCGTCCATTGAAAGGATGACTGAAAATAACGTAATATTCACGTCAGCATCAGTCATACGTTCAATGGACGACTGACTCGCCTTATTTTAAAAAAAAAAAAATAAGGGCAGCTGAAGTATTTTGCTCATATCTACCTCATCCGGCGTCGGAATTGAGTGAGTTTGATATTGTTAGAATCATAATGAAATTCTTCACAATTTTTATGTTGATTAAAAATTAAGATTTGTAAAGAGTTTTTTGCGATGCGGCATTCTGAGACGTATATATTTATTGTATATCGGACTCATCTAATTGTAATCAAGCTTTATGTCGTTGGAATAAATCAACGAAATTAATTTTATGTTGATAAAAATTATGATTGTAACCTGATATCTACAATTATTATAATACTAAAATATAATACATACATACATACACATATACATACATACATATATACATACATATACATACATATGTCATATGCTCTCAAATTTGAATGAGTATTTTTTATTCTTTAATAAATTTGTAATAATATAATTAATTATAATACTAAAATATAGACTTAAATAGAATAATATTATTTAAAAATAATGTAAACAATAATAAATTTAATAAAAAAATTAGAATTTAATAAATATTTAGTCACATAAAATAATATAAACTACAGATCGAAACAATCAAAATCATCATAACTAAACTTTTAGATAACTCGATCAACAAAACTAATGAAACTAACACAAAAAAAAATAATTATTATTATTATTATTTTTTTTAGAATATTCTCGTCCTCTAAAAATAATAGATTCATCATACCAATAATAATAAAATAATTCAGATTTTATTTAATTTTAATATTTTATTTTAATTACTTTTTTTCCATTACTGTCAAGGCATGTAATCTACCAAAATAATAATAAGTTAAGAACACACTATAAACACATTAAATTATTAAATTTTTGAGCCACAATCTTAATTTATGATCAGTGAAAGTTGTGGGTAATTCTAATTACGATACCAAACTCGATTCCAATCTGGGATGAGTCCGATATAGACAAATAAAGGTTGCTGCTCAAAAATTTCAGATCGATCCTGCAGTTTTTTTGGGCATTGGCAAAAATTGTTGCTTATTGGGATACAATCTTAATTTTTGATCAATATGAAAGTTGTGAAAATTTCGTTACGATTCCAATGATATCGCTCACCAATTAGGGATGAGGTAGATATGAAAAATCAGAACTATCTTTTTTTTAAAAAAAAATTAAGGCGAGTCAGTCGTCCGTTGATGTTATGTTGGCACCGGACGAACGGATGACTTCGCCTATTTTATTTATTTTTTTATGCTTAATTAGCTAATTAAACATATAATTATACCTAATTTAAAAAATTTCCCGTTAAAAGAAAAAAAATTTCAGCTGCTGTAAAGTCAAATCTTGCTACTCCAGAGTCCAGACATGTGCAATGGGACCGGCTAAATATTCTTATATATATATAGTGGTGATAAATTTAAATTTCAAAATCTTGGCGAACGAAACAACTATTTGTAAGAGTTTGCAATTTTTTTATATATTTAAAATTGTTCTCCATTGGCCGATATTTGGCTAATTCCTTTACCCGTTAAAAAGCCGAGAAATCCACTATTTAATAATTGAAATTACACCCAAAAAAAAATGGGAACATTTTCCTTAAGGAAAAAGTAATAAATGGAATTAAAAGTTTAAGTGAAAAAAGTTAAAATGATGCAGACCAGATTTAGGAGAACTTAAGTTTTTATAAAACACATAATTATAAAAAAAATTAGACCATGTTTGGGATGAAATTTGTTTCGTGTTTTTCTTTTTTAAATTTTATTTTCAAAGAAATGTTTGCTTAATGTATTTTTAGTATTTTTTTTAAGTTATTTATAATTTTTATTAAAAATTCTCAAAATAATATTTGGACACTTTGACTATTTTTAAAAATAATTATCACTATCAAATACATTTTATTTTAAATAAAATAATAATAATAAAGAATATCAAACAAAAAATAAAAAAAATAATCCCGTGTGTGTCAATTAATACTATTAATAAGAGTCTTAAAATTATTGTTAATCTCATAAATTTGAAATTAAGTGTATCATAATCAAGCTCAATTTGACATATTTGAGCAGTCAAAAAAATTTTAAAAAAAAAAATCTTAAACGTCTACTTAATTATATTAATTTTTTTGTCAATTTGAGAGCGGCAGAGCAACCCTCAATATCTTCTTGAATCGAACAATAATTCCATTTCGGTATTCTTCACTCTTTCATTTTATCTCACTAAATAAAATATGCATTTTCAAAGATAATTAATTTTAATATTTGTTTTCACTATACATTAATTTTAATAGTGTCTATCAAATTTTATTAATTTTATAGTTGGATTTGGTAACACTCTTAGGATTTTTATCTCCCCAAAAGTTAGATCAAGGATATCTTAATCTAATTTTAATTAATATGATGACGAATAATTGCATATGTTGATATTGATTTTCAAATAAATTTTTAAATAAAAAATATCAATAATTATATAAAAATTAATGAAATATTAATAAATAAGACAATTGCATACATATCATTTAATTTTTATATATTTACAAAACTCATAAATGCCAAATTTGTATATATATTTTTCTTTCTTTTTAAATCTTCAAATTATTATACACATAAATATAAGAGTTCGGTCATCGTTAGATTTATAAATATGTAATTCTATCTAATAAATATCACATAAACGTTGGTGTAAATTTTTTTATGAAAATGTTACAATATATATATATATATATATACACTAAGAAATTAGTCCATATGAATTATGGGTCACAACCCACCTCTTAGCTCAGTTGGTAGGTGAGGGCGGCTGAAAACCCCCCAGATTGAGTTCGAATCCTCTCTAGTGCAGAGGCACCTATACCTAAGATGGGGAAAATAAGTGAGGACTCGACACTTATGGGTGATGAATATAGCGCTCGATATTTATGGGTGATGACTGTGATACTAGGCCCCCGTGAGATTAGTCAGAATGATATCCTCACCCACAAGATGGATGCGATATTAGATGGATACTTATTAAAAAAAAATTTATGGGCCACATGAAAACCATTAAATCCATAAGTCAATAGTTAGGCCCCACCCAGTAGACCTTTGTTTTCCTCCATCACCACATCACCATTTATGGATGGAGGGATATGTCTTGTTTTATTTCATCAGATCAATGAAATTAATTGAACCGATAGTCACATCATAAATATTAAATATTTTAAGAATTTTTAATGAGAGCATAGATGTCATATAATTGTTATATATATATATATATATATATATATATATAATATTTAAATTTTTAATATTTATAAATATGACATTTTAAATTTTAACATCACATAAAAAATATTATTATTTTTACAATTTTTAAAAATTAATGCATCTTTTTATATAAAAGTTAAATTAATAAATATAAATAATAAATATTAGATATATAAATACTTAAATGTTATCTATATATAAATATAGAAGAGTGGAGTACTCTGGCATGGAAAGCGCAATAAATAAGGAGTAAAGTGGGTGCGCAGAGAGTAATTATAGTCTGTTTATTTATTTATTTATTTATTTCGCTCGCTTTAAAAGCAGCGGATTTATTTTCTGATGTCGAATAAAGAGAAGATATTAGTTATGCTTTATAAAGTGCAATGGATTAAATATGCTTTATGAGGAATGGTATGGCAGGGAACTTTCTTCATTATATTTTTTATTAAAAATTTTGTATCATGACTTAAAATTTATATATATTTAAAAAAAATGATACAAAAAAAAATGCTTACATAAGCCCATATAATTTAAAATAAATATCAAACGTAAAAAAAGGATGAACATGCCAACCTAAAATTTATATAATAATTTTTTTTTGAGACAATTAAGAGCTTAACCCAATATCATTACTCAAAAGAAATCAGACACAAAATAGTTATACAGGAGAGATGACGATTATAAAAACTAAATATACTCTAAGGCTAAACCTAAAGATTATTATTTTGTAATAAATATAGGAATATATATATATATATATATATATATCACACAATTATAATATATTTATAAATCTAATTATTACGTGCTAAAAAATCAATTACAGTAAAATAAGAGTTTACGTCTTAGCTTTATTGTGAAATCGAGCACACACATAAATATTTGAAAAATGAACAAGAAAACTCTAGAATTTTTTCGTGAAAAAACTTCTAAATAGAGGGAGAAAATCACAGGGCTTAGCCGAGTAAAAATCTTCCACTATGTATCTGTTTCAGAGTACAAAATTTTCTTGATAATGGGATTATAGAATTATATATAGAATGGACGTAAATCCTAGAATATATACATATATTATGATTGATTATAACAATTACTGTAGTTGATGATAGTGAATGAGGTCGGCAAGCGATGATTCTGATGTGCGGTGAGATATGATAGTGGTGCCAGTGAGACAGCAGCAATTAATGATGTGATAATCGTAATGATGGTTATTAATGGATAGTAGTAATGGCCGGCAGTGGTGCGGCAACAATGGCAACGATAACCAGCGAGATAACAACGATGGTTAGATGATGGCCGGCGATAGTGATGGCGATGATGATCGGCAGCGGTAGTTAGCGGTGACAACCCGGTAACGGTGGTTCAAGAATGTCCGGGCAAATGCGGACGACGCAGTAGTTGGCAACGAGCGATTGGCGATGGCGGCGGCGCATGGTTGGCGGCCAGCGGTGGTCGGCAATCGTCGAGTGTCGCGTGATTATACTGGAGAATTTTCGCTTTGAGCTCTCTTCTCTTTAGCACTCCCTGAAGAATGAGCTATTTATGATTAGAGGAGGCATTTACGTAAATACATGCAAAATCCAAACCACTTCATCGGATGGCTCAAAATGATTCACTTGATCATCTGAAGTATTTTGAGTATTTGAATGCTCAAATGAAATCAGAATCAAGAGATCTTGGGCTTGTTAGATCCGGCTCGTCAAGACGCTGGATTTGATCATAAACACTCCATATTTAGAGACTATTTAGGGATTTAGCTGATATCCCAAAGTTTTCAATGATATTTTAAATGCTTGATCTTGATTAGTTTCGACTTAGTATCAGTTTGCTTTTGATATTAAGATTTGTACTTGTTGCGTGCTAGAAAAGCAGAGTAAAATTTATGCCTTAGCTTCATTGATTAGTGGAGTAATTAAAAGACATAAGACATTCAGAATTTTTAACGTGGGAAAACCTCGAAGAGGGAAAACCACGGGAAAAGGTTCCATGTATCCTTTCGAGTACAAAATCCTCCAAGATGGGATTCTATTTGAAAGGGACAAATGTGATCAGTTATAATAGTTCAGTTGGAGATGATGGGTAACACGGTGGAAATCGGGTATAAGCGATGGTAGTGCGATCTTGCTGATCTTCAAGCTTTAGAGCTTTCTCTTCCTACTTCACTTTTTTTCTTCTTCTCGATCTCTTCCTCTTCCTTCTTCTTCCTTCTTCTTCTTGCTTGGACTCTTCTTCTTCCTCGGGTTCTTGTTCTTCTTCACTTGCTTGACTTCCTTTCTTCTTACTTCACTTCAGCAAGCTTAGCTTAGGCCCCATGTGAGGGGGTGAGGCTATTTATAGATGGGAGGAGGGTATTAGTAAATTCATGTAAGGCCCGTACCACTCCCTCGATCGGACGATCGGGATGACTCCTTGATCATTTGATGTATTTTGAGCATTTGGATGCCCAAATGAAGTTGGAATTATGAGATCTTAGGCTCATTAGATCCTCGTCGACGCCGATTGACTATAAACACTCCACATTTGAGAGCTTTTTTGGGATTTAATTGATGTCAAGATTCTAATGATATTTTAAGTATTTGATCTCGATTGGTTTCGACTCAAAATCATATCGCTTTCAACATCAAGATTTGTGCTTTGACTGGTGGTATTTTGAGAGCCATATCAGTACTTCTACTAGTGAGATTTTTAGTGTCATATCACTAATATTTAAATTTTGATATTTATATAAATAATACTTAAAACTTTAACATTACATCAAAAATTGCATCATCAAATGCATCTTTTTATATGTATTAAAATGTTATATTTATAAATATTAAAATATAAGTGTTGCATATATAAATTCATAAGAATTGTGTATTATCTACGTAAATTTCGGATATATATATATATATATATATATATATATAGATAATGAAAGGAAAAATGTGAGTGTAAAAAGAATAGACCGACTTTGAAAAATCTAAAAGTTAACAGGGAGCCATAAGTCTTGCGATTGTCGACAGGCTATAGTAGAATAAATTAGCTTTTGCAAATTAGTCGTAATCTAGATGGAATCTGCTGTTCTCCATTAGTAAAGACGTGATTGCCTAATTAAACCCTGCAATTTAATTTAAATAATCAGGATTGATTAGGTTAATCTCAATTTAATTCTGATTTTGATAAAACTATTTCTGATATTAAGATAATTATTATATAGTGATTGAAAACAACTCAAATCCGTTCAAGTTTTCTATGGCATGGTTCCAAAAACTCAAAGAACTCAAATTATCAGAATTTATGTTATTATTCTCAAGATTAGGATTGATGATGATGATTCATTCGAATCGATGGAGAGAAAAATATGACACAAATCTTGATTGAGATTAAGGGTCTATTTGGAGTAGTTGTAGCTTTTTAAAAAGCTAGTTGTAAAACTATTGTAAGTAAAACAGCTTTAGAAAAGTTGTTGTGTATGTTACAAATATATTTTTAAAAAAAATAAAATAAAATATTAACTTTCTCACAGTCATCACACTCTAATAGCTCTAGAAAAATAGCCTTTTACCATAGAAGTTGATAGCTAAACATAACAATGATGCTTTTTTTTTAAAAAAAAAAGCAATCAAAAAACTATCTTAAATATATCTTAAATAATATTATATTTTTTTTATTTTAAGATTTCATTTATATTCCACAATATAGTTCATGTATTTCGAAATTGTTGATTGAACCACCTAATCAATCATAGGGCCTTTAGTCTCACTCAATCTACTTTGATTTAAATCATGAAGAATATTATCTCAAGTTTCTAAAGATAGATTTCATTTGATATGGCTTATATTTTCTTTATGTCTCGGTTATAATTTTATATGAGTTATTTCTATGAGCCACAATGTGAAAAAAAAAAAAAAAAAAAGATAATTGTAGAATAGCTTAATCGAAAAATATATATATATATATAAAAAGTAAAATGTTTTCCATTCAAAGAACCCCGCCTTCTTTATTTGATTAATTTTTCTTCTGACACAATGAAAAAAAAAAAAACAAATTTAATTGGAGCATCAGTCAAACTTAATATTCAACAAATTTAAAATTAAATAAAGTGTCTTAATTTAACTTATGTGATATTCTCTATTATTCATTGTTTTATGGATGCCAATAGTCAACATTTGATGCTCATCACTTACTGACGTTTGATGTATATTTTTAATGTGATTTGATATCCTCTCAATTTGTCAATTTGTAGATTGAATAATTCAAACATCTCCCATCATTAAGGCTGGAATTCAATGGGGGCATGTGCCCCCCCCCCTAAAAAAAATAATAAAAAAAAATTTATTTACAAGCCTAAGATATCACAATTCCGACCTCATTTGAGCATCTAAATGTTCGAAATACATCAAATGATCAAAGGAATCGTCGAGGTCAGATGGGGAGGGTGGTTTGGGTTTTCCATGTATTTAATCCATAATCATAAATAAACTCATTCTCCATATGGGGGGGACACTTTGGAGGCCAAGTGAAGCGGAGGAGAGAGCTCAAGCTCGAAGATCCTCGAGCAAGATCCCACACCGATATGCGTCAACCACCACCGTCGCCGCCGCCACTAACCCGGGTCATCAATCACCTGTCGTTCCGCATTCTGCGAGTTGTTCCCTATATTTCGAATTGTTCTACGAAGTTCCACGCAGGTCCATCACCATATTACAAATTACAAGACGGCCGTTATTACGTGGTTGTTGTTCCTTTCTTTGTATACCATCTTCATCCGTTCTAAGATTCTTCGAGGCATATACATAGTGGGAACATTTTTTTGGGCCCCCGTGGTTTTCCTCTTTTCGAGGTTTTCACATTAAAATTTAGTTCTCTCTCATCTTTAAATACGCATTGTCTTTTAATCAATCAAAATAAAGTAATCACTCTCCTCACTTTCGCATTTGGCACGTGGGAAAAGACTCCCTCAATCATACTCTATCTGATACACACGAACTGACGGACACGCGGTATGGAGACGCGAACGCGATCTATCGCCCGCGTTGACGCGCTGCCTGGCGCTGCTGACGCGCTCGACCGCTGCTCCGCGATTGTTTGACCCGTCGACCGCTGCTCTCGCCGGCTTCTTCGTTCGACCCAGCCGCTCCAGCGCAGCGCATCTGTTATAGTCAACACAGGGCGCGCACTCTAGCATGCCTTAGATGCCCTCCGTCGAAATATATCCTATACATCCATAACCTCAAAATATCACTTCGACATCTACTTCCATAATCATAATATTGTACTTTTATGAAGATTTATTCTTCCAAAATGTATGATTCACGGATTGCAAGTTTCATTAAAGAATTTGTTGTTTTAGTATTTGGCGTATATTTTGAATGATCAAGATGATGCCATCTAAAAATAAAGCGATGACATTAAATTCCCTAAGCATGAATCTTAAGGCAAAGGAAAGCTAATCCCCAATCGAAATCATATCACCTTTCGCTCTTAAACTTTGGAACATGAATTAAACCTCTGAATGATCATCAAATATAGAGTATTTATAGTCAAATCGAGCGTCTCGACGAGCTGAATCTAACAAGCCTAAGATATCACAATTCCGACCTCTTTTGAGCATCCAAATGTTCGAAATACATCAAATGATCAAAAGGAATCGTCCAGAACCGTCCGATAGGGAGGAGTGGTTTGGGTTTTCCATGTATTTACAGGCACTCCTCCAATCATAAATCTCATTCCATATGAGGGGACACTTTTGGAGGCCAAGTGAAGAAGGAGGAGAGCAGAAGGAGAGAGCTCAAGCTCAAGATCCCGAACAAGACGACGACCGCGGTCATCAACTCACCGTCAGTGCCCGCGATCGCGACCCTCGTCGTCAATCACTGTCGTTCTTGCATTTTAGTTGTTCCTATTTCTGCAGAATTGTTCACTCGTTTCCACCAAGTTCCTACGCAGCCCACCGCGCCTATTACAACCGTTGTTACATCATTGTTCCTTTCTTGTATACCATCTTGTAATCCGTTATCGGAAGATTACTTGAGGCATATACATAGTGGAACATTTTATTGGGGCCCGTAGTTTTCCTCTTTTCGAGGTTTTCGTTAAAATTTATGGAGTTCTCTCTTTCTTTAAATCTGTGTGTGTCTTTGAATTAATCAATAAAAAGTAAAGTTTTCTATGGCTTGGTCTCTTGACGCAACAAAAATTATTTTAATGAAAAAGTAAATTTATTTTAATTAATTTAAAAGTAAAAACTTATTTATATAAATTTTTTTACTAATATTTACAAAAAAATAATGGTTTAATTAATTAAAAATATTTATAATAATAATAATAATATATAAACCAACATTAAATTATTTTTAGTAATCACGTGTTCTGAGATTTGAAAATTGAATCACAATTTATATCTCATTACGTGAATGCTTTGGTGTCATAGATCTCACATGTGCTTCTCTCTCTCTCTCTCTCTCTCTTGATATATATATATATAATCCTACAGCTATTTTAATGTAAAATCAATTTCCGCATACAATTTAAAAATAAATAAATGGCCAATATATCTCATTAGTTACTTCAAATTTTCCTATGAGATATATTTTTAGTACTAATCGAGAAATTTAATTTTAAAAAAAATATAAATAAAAGGCTCAAAACTCATACCCAGCCCGTCAAACTAATGCAAATAGCGCACTCTTGAAGCCGTGTCGCGTAATAAAGTAAGAGTAGTCACCGCGCAATTACTGATCCCGACCGGAGTAGGTGCCACAATACACAATCCAAATTTTAAAATAATATTTATTATAATTGAAAAAGAAAATCACAATAACAAATTATATCGTAACACCTGACACAAATTTTTCCGAAAGGAAGAAGAAAACGAAGCACGAAGTGCGGGACGCTCCTCTCTCAACCGTCCCACCCTCCATTGCTTTAATGCCTCTGCCTCTCCACCTATTTATCCCCACTTTCCCCTCCCCATTTTTCCTTTAACCCAGCTCTTTTCAATCTCCCCAACACAGCAAAATCAAAACCGACCACAAACCCTGAACATGATGACCTCCACCGCCGCCGTCGCCGCCACCGCCTTCCTCCTCCTCGCCTCCCTTCTCATCGCTGCCTCCGCCTCGCGCAGCCCCGACCCTGCTTCCGGCGGTTTCTTCGGCCACGGCGGTCAGTTCAACATCCCGGGATACGGCGGAAGCGGAAGCGGCAACGGATGGGGAGACCTCGGCGGCGGCTATGGCAGTGGCTACGGCGGTCCCTCTGGCGGTCACTCGCGCAACGGCGTGGTTCGACCGAGCGTCATCTGCTCGGAGAAGGGGCCGTGTTATAACAAGCGGCTGATCTGTCCGGCTAAGTGCTTCACCTCATACAGCGGCGCCGGCAAGGGATACGGCGGCGGCGGAGGTGGCGGTGGATGCACTATTGACTGCAAGAAGAAGTGCGTCGCTTACTGTTGATTTGCGGTCGATCTGGTTTAGCTTTGGAATAGTGACGTTGATGATGATGAGTGGTGGTGATCTTCTGGTTCTATAGTTATCGAGTATCTATTATTATTATATTGCTCATAAATAAAATTATCATATGCACTTTGTTTGAGACTTAATGATATGATATATTTGAGTGGTTGAGGTCGGAGATTATTAGAATTTATTTGTGTTGGATTATTATTATTATTATTTTCATTTGCATAGATGTAGATGCATAATTCTTATATATTTATACATCTAATATTTAAATTTTAATATTTATATAAATAATATCTTTAATATTACATAAAAAATCATCATTTTTAACTTTTAAGATGAAGTATATCTTATAAAAAATAAAAATTATTATATTTATGAATATTAAATTTTAGATATAAATATAAAAATGCATAAGAATTATGTAGGGGGTGTAAATCAGCCATATTTGAGCTAATTGAACTCTTATTCTTATTTCGCTCATTTGAAAATTGCTTTATAAATATTTGACTCGTTCAAAATTAACTTGAAATATAATAATTCAAAAAAAGAAAAATTTGTATGAAGAAGGATTCGAAATTTGACTAATCTTTTACATAATAAAAGTTTTAATCACTAAGTCATATTCATATTTATGATATGTATATATAATAATAATAATAATAATAATATTAATAAATATAATAATAATAATATAATTGTTAAACGAACGAGTTGAACATAAATTATTCATGAAGAATAAGTTTTTTTAACAGGCTTAGAATTGTGTGATGTGTATAAATATTTCCTCTTTTTTTTATTTTACAATTATCGGTTGCTTTGTTTTTGATTATATATATTTTATATAAGTGCGTAAGGTTATCCAACTAACAGAATATTATTTATAATATAAGATAATAAAATGATGTTAACATATATTTTAATTATTATTTTATTAAAATATTTTATTTAATAATTTTGAGATCTATCCTGAATAGAAACTTTAACGAGAATTTTTTACAAATTTTTTTATTATATTTTGAGAAGGTAACAGATTTGATTATGGAGTCCAAAGGAGAACTGCAATCCGTTGAAATTTTGTTTATCCGTAAGTGATGTCCTGTATAATTTAATGGCTTTAGCTTTTAATATTAATAACAATAAGGGCATAAATTCAACAAGTCTAATCAAAATTTAAATGAAGTATCAGCATATTTATTAGACAAAAAAAGCCTTTTTTCCCCTTTTGAAAGGGATTTCTCATTAGATGATTATTGTTTTGCTCGGTTCGGTCGTTCAATAAATGAGCATTTACTCCACACAGTGAAACAACGACCTACAATCAGACACACACATATATATATATATATATATATATATATATATATATATATATATTATGTGTATAAATTTACTATTGGATTCACTAATATAAATTTACTTTCGAAATAAAGCTGTTCAGTTTTGTAATTTTTTTTTATAAAAACAATATCTGATCATTTTAGATTTATGCTTTTATAACATATCACAAGTTAAAGTTTTCAATGCTGAGAAATTTGGATATTTCATGCGCGGTGAGATTCAATTTTTAATGCATTTGAATTAGAAAAAAAAAGTGTCTTAATCACATCGCTCTATACAAGTTTAACGATTTAATGGTGGTTCAGTTTTAGACTCTTCTCCGTAGATAAAAGCATTGGAAGCCTGCCTACATTATATATCATTGTAGGCTTCAAAAGCCCATCGGATATGCTTCAATATCCCCTTTTGGGGTTAACAGTTTCATTTTTTTTTTTTTTTTACAAAATTATTAAGTTGCTTTAATTTTGCTTAAACCATAAATTAAAATAAGAAAAATATTTTCAAAAACAATAATAAGGATGTTCAGATCAATCCCTTTTACAATCCTGATATTACTAAAATATTAAAAACATGTGTTAGGGTTTAGGGAAGAAATTACAAAAAAAAAAAAAAAAGTTTGGTTTTGACCACCAACCATTATCACATCCATTACCATTATATATAAATATATATATTCAAAAAAATCAGCATGAATATGTATGATGCAATTATTCAAGTATCCATAGACGTCTATCATGACTAGAGGTATCCAAGCCAATTTACCAAAGTCTCATCCCTGCCAACAGAATTGGAATCCTCTCCAATTATCTGTGTGTACCTTTTAACAATACCTATAACCAGTTCAATTTCTTAATGAAACTCATCACTGTTTCATATAGACTGTTGAGATACTCTAATAAATTGGAAATTGGTGCAGGTTGTTTTCTCAAGCACCTAATGCTTGCATCTGAATACAAATTCCAGACCTCCACAGCACTTAATCTAAGCAGTTTAGGTTCACATTCCGAATAACTTTTGTTACATATGATTGATGATAGAGATTCAAATACAAATATGAGTGGGGGATGAACGACCAACGAGCAGGAGCTATGTACATAACATCAATGATAAAAACCACATGCACATGCGATAATAACCATGGAATTAAGAAGCATGCATATAGGAATGCCGAAAAATGCGTCAAACCTTCATTCGGCATCGACTTCATCAACGTTCAACCAATCATCCTTGTTTGGGGGACTGGCGGAGTTGCTTCCTTTTGCCGGACTTCCTGGGCTCTTGTTCAGCTGAATCCAGCCCCTTGATTCTTCGGCCTGGGTGAGAACGGGTTTGGAAATTGCTTTGGGTTCTGCACCTATTCCGTGGTCATCGTCTTCCTCCAGGTCGCTGAAGGATACATCTTCATCGTTTCCTAAAGGAACAGCATTTTCTCCTGAGCCGCTGGCTTCACCAGTCTCGTCCTCAAGCCAGTCATCTTCATAGCTTTCATCCTTCTGTTTCGAAACACTAGAAACATCTGCCAGAAGATCCTTGCTCTTAGGCTGGACTGGTGGGTCTTCTTCAACAACAGATTTGTCTATGATTTTCACCTCGGAAATTTCAACTGGGTGCTTATCTGTCTCAATATCCACGACAGGAATGGACACAAATATCTCCTCAGCTCGTGGCGGTGTTGATGGCAGGCTTTCAGAAGAAATGATGCCTGAAACTGGCATGACGCTGACTCTCCCTTCACCCGAACCAGCGGCTCTCCCTTCACCCCCTTCACCAGAACCAGCGGCCTCACACTGCTCATCCTTTTTCAATGAGGGCAAACTTCTTGCTGAAACCTCAGTGGCATTTGGTTTCGTGTGGCCATGAAGATCCTGCAACAGCATCGTTCTGGCTTGCACAATCTGCAAATGAGAAGAATACTACGGTTATTTCACTGAGTACATTGCCACATAAAGACATAAAACACAAGGTCATAAAAGTGCCGATTAGAATTAGGTCCATTGCCACAAAAAGCTACCGTTAACACAAGATCATAAAAATGACAATTAGATTTAAACCAAGACTATGACAAATAACCTAAAGATGTCTAGACATGGTTCATAGATGTGCACGACAAGCCGTGATTTTAAACTCAGCCTGCCAATCAGCTACTGACAGATTATACAACTCACAATCCTTCACAAGGTCCAATGATTCCATCTCAATTGAAAAATGATATTCTTTTGCAAAAATCTCTGATAAGTTATGGTGCCTTGTGTGGGCACTAAAATTCGTCACCAACCTCTCGACAAATATGAATTGAAGAGACTATGATTTAAAAGTGTTGGTGTAATTTTCAGAAGTCAGATGGAATAGTAGATAAGACATTACTCAGATATTTCGCCCTCATTTTGTGAGGACTTTAGATCTGATTCCATTTTTCCTATAAGCGCAAGCACCTATAGTTAATTATCCCTCTCAATTCTAAGAGAGAACTTTCGATTAAGGTTAGTCGTTAGATCGCTAAATGCGTAGCATATAGTAGCAGTATGTGGAGTTTTAGAATTTTAGATTATGAAATTCATCATTTTAGCTTAAACCGGATGGCTTGGGGAATGATGACGTGCGTCTAGATCATGGTTCGTCGAGTTATCGTGGTCCTAATCTACTTGGTCGGAGATGTATTCCGATCGAAGGATCCTTATCGCACGCTACGTCGTCCAAAATCCTATAGGCGCAGGGTGGTGTTTGTCGAAGACAGCTTAAGTCCCCGATAGAGGATTGTTTCTATCAAGATATCTATGATTCACAACTCAGGGTAGAGCTTGAGGAAGCATCTGAGAAGGTCGTGATCGTAATATAATAGAGCCTTCTTGGGTAACCAATTAGAACTAAATTAAATGCTGCATCATTGTGCCTCTGGCGGCCAAGCTTCTTGGCCAAACCACCGTCGAGAGAACTCAGGTATCTATCGTTGTGGGCTCTTGCACCGCGCGGTCGAGGCGTGGTCGTCATCGCTTCTTAGATTGATTAGTGAACATAGTATAATACTTGATTTGACATTAGCTCTTTTGTGAGCTAGAATTTTCATAATTTGTCACCTCCGATAAACAGTTGCGGAATGTAGATAGATTGATTTTTCTTTAAACTTTTAATGATAGAATTTTATTTAAGCATTTTTAGATACTTAATTTAAGTTAACTTATTTTGAAATTAGAATCACATTTTGATGGAAGTATCCCCTCAAGTTGAAATCACCATTCAACACAGCCATCATCGAGATAGCTACTTGATTGACTCGAATATATTTGAGAGCTTTAGATCATGTCGACTTTGTTTAGCTCCTAACAGAAGATCAGATCTATTGCCACATGACAGAATTAACATCTCAGATATTAAACTAAGTTGAAAATCTTATAATTGATTTTTAGGTTTTGTTAACCCGTCACAAGTACCGAAGCAACTCAACATCCTCAAATATCTGAATTTAAGCATTATAGTTTGGGGCCATGCGGTGTATATAAGAATGCCTTAATTAACACTACGTTGCATGCGATGTGTTGCGAATCAGTGGCGTTCATTTGAAAGTTTGTCAGTTTTGAATAAGAATATATTCATTTATATATATGAATTTATTTTCATTCAAGCATTTGCATGTATTTTGGAATATTTGAACCAAAGGAATGACCGCTATAAGATATGTACAAGGACATACTTCATGATGTTGTATTTATATAAATTTACATGTACAAAGTTCACCTAAAAAAAAGCTTGAAGGTTTTATAATTTTATCATTCAAAGACTCCACATTTTCTACAACTTGCCATTCAATCTTCATTTTATTTTTTAATCAATTATATTAAAGGAATGAATCTCACAAAAATAGTCTCAAGATACTCTTCAAATTTTCATGAGATGTTTATATACAACAATCACTGAATCACTATCCTCACTATCAACTTTTGCTTAAGAGTAAGCATCTATTGATTGCATTAGTAGATTCGAATTAAAGATCTTTTATTCCAAATCTTCAATATTCATATAAGAGTTATTAGACTCAATTTAAATTCATCCTTAACTCTACATCAAGCTCTATGTTTATTCGAAAATTAGACTTTAAGTTTATTGCAAATCTGTTATGAGTTTAGTATTAATCTACCCAAATTTCAAATACAGCTTATTTAACTTTGAGGAATTTACAAGAATGCAAACTCACTTTATCAGGGAATTTACATTTGTTGTTCCGCTTCAATTTAAGCCATGGAAAGTTATACTTGCAGGGAAAAGTATTTACTGATAAAATTTTTACTTGTGATAATTACCCATCTAATCTCGCCGTCATATTTAATTTAAACAAAGATGGATCCCGCATTGCTTCTTCCCATTTATATAAATAGAGCTAATGGAGGGCCTTCCATTTCATATAGTTTGCTTAAGGTGCTTTGGAGTTTGAAAGGAGAGAAAGATTTGATTATATTCCAAGCAAATGTTTTATTCTTTTAAAGTTTCTTTAAGCATTTCCTTTGATTTAGTGTTTGTTATTTTTAATTTGAATTTAGCTTTAGGTTTCCTTGCCTGATATTCCTAAGCCGATTCATTTTGTTCTTCCAATTTTTTTTTAAGTCAAAAGATTTGACGTAATTTTGACAACCTCCCAACGTCATCTCTGTAGAGGCTACATCAAAAGATTTTTCTGACGCCTAATGAAGGAAGTGGTGTCTCATGACCACAACCTTCTCGACCCACTAATGGGGCATTAAGCTCTTGAATCTGATAAAGAAAATATAACGAATATATATATATATATATATATATATATATATATATTCATTTCTCTTTCTCTTTTTTTTTTTCCTAAGAATTTTGTAAAAATTTCACAAGATTTTAACCAGGGATACATCTAACGGATGTGCCGCTCACGCTCTATCGATTGAAGTGCGACACCACAAACGCCTTCACCCGCCACGCAATGGGGTATGCTAAACCGCATAAAGAAACATACATGTATATTTTGATCTACACATTCAAGCTATCAGTACATTATAGGCTACAGTGCTTGGTTCCACCCCCTTCTCCACCATTAAATCAAACATCTTCATGGCTTCCTTTTCCTTCCTGTCTCCAACCAGCGGAATCCAAAAATTTAACTGCAGCCTTGTAGAAGAACGGCAAATTTGAAGCTTTCCATTCCGAGCCCCAGAGCCAATAGTACCTTCATGGTTAATGATGAATGAATCTACAGGTGGCTTTTTCATGATGATATTTTCTATCTTCCATTTCAAAGGAAAATCTACTACTCAATATAGATGAAGATCGCCTTTCTTGCATGTTTATCTGATCATGGTATTTGAAAACATAGGGATATGAAAAATGCCACCTCTCATCTAAAGCAGTGCCCAAATGAATCCACGTCGCACCCTTGTCTTCACTCATGGCAACACCAATATCTCTTTGCATTGTGATGAAATTTTGTATTTCAAAGAACAAATAGAAGACGTCATCCTCGATAAAAAGAAAGGGATCGGCCACAGAATTGCTAGGAAATCTAGCATTTGAGGGCAAGGCGCAGGGAAGCACAAGATTCCCCACCGGCCAGTCTGCGCTCTCATTGTTCCGCACATTGCTTTCTTCAATCGGTTTGAGAGCAAATGGAGAATCTCCATAGAAGATACCAATGGCCCATGACCGAACGGCAGCCGATGCCTGGGGTGAACCTCAGTCGGGAGATCGGGAAGGTGAGCCAGGCGAAGAGGGTGGGGAGTCGGCGTTTGTTATCAGATACTCAATCAAGGGCGACTGATCCGTCGTCCTCCGTTCGTAAGCATTCCCGAAGAAGCTGTCCGCTATAAATAGTTACATTGATTCCCATTGATAAGAGCTCATCAACCTCATTCTTGATTTCATGAAATCACTTTCCAAAGAACTGAAGACGAGATCAGATTGTCCACGCCAACTCACATTCTTGGGAGTTATCTTTAGCTTCTGCTTGATGACACCATTCATGAGATCCTCAAGACCGCCACTAGAAACAACCTTGGAGCTCAGGTACCTTGAGTACCCCCTCATAGTCATCCCCACCGATGATAATGTCGTCGCTGCCATTGATGCAGCAGTCATCACAGCCAGTGGATCCAACTGGAGGAGTACACGCTATCTCTGTAGAGTCAGTGCATTCTACTGAAGCAAGAAACAGAATATGACAAATCTTCCCTTCGGCTGAAGAGAATCTCCAACCATTGAGATTAAGATAAAATGCATCAGCACTCTTCTGATCATCAAACTTAACCAGAACGCTGTAGCGGTCCTCCATGCCGTCATCCCTAATAATTTGGAGTCCTGCCGAACGGTCGACATAGGAGGCGCAGAGACATGGATATAAGAACATGAGAGCATAATAGAAGAGAGGGCTTCCGCTTTTCGCTTCCGATCTGAGACCAAGAACAAGGTCTTCTAGTTTTTAATCGATCTCCATGGAAATTAATAAGGGATTTATGCCCTCGGCACTCTAAAGGCCTCCGAAGAGAAGGAGGCGATGCTCGCGGTTTTTAGAGGAACAGTCATGCGAAGGAGGGAACGGTTGCTCGGCTCCTAGCGGTTGAGGAAAAAAAACCGAACGAGAAGGCTTCGATTTGTAGGAACGGAAGGCGGGATCGGTTGAGCAAGAGGAAGAGGGATCGCATGCTTATGTGAGGGACCGAGCCGGATTTATTAGAGTAGGATTTAGGGATTTGTGTTTTAGGTTAAGATTAAGGTTTATTTAATTTCTTTAAGCATTTAATCTCACTTAAAATGAATTTTACGTCAATAAAAATTACACAGTCAATATATATATATATATATATATATATATATATATATATATATATATATCAATCTACTTATTCATGTTAAACGAGCAACCCGCTGCAATCGAAGCCGTTTGTTTGCCAAATGGCCAATTCGCGATCGCGTGACCGCTTCGGCATTCATGCACTTATCTGAATTAAGTGTGAATAGTCTTACTTGATAGATTCCGACGTTTCGAAACTAATGACGTGATCAATTTCGCGAACGGGCGTCGCGATCATCACGCCTCCTACCTCGAGCGATAAAGACGCGTTCGATCGCCGACGATCATTGTGCATTAATATTTATATTACGACTCCGTCGCCAATTAGATCATTTCGATTTGGATGTCGCCAGATTTCACCGATTTGCGTTATCACACCGATAATTCGACATTTCGCGCATTCAGAGCGATCTTGGTAGTTTTCAATGTTTCAACAATGCAATCAATTTCACAACGTCATTTGTGGCTGGGCGCCTCCAAACCTCGATGCGACGGCCGTGACGACTGATCGCTGACGGTTGATCATCATAGAATATTTATATTCTCGACTAGTTTGACGCTCAACGCGATAAGGTCGTCGGCGATCGGCGTCATTTTGATTGATTTGCGACGCCCAGGATTTCAACCGATTTGCGCGCTATCATTGGCATTGCCATTGAATTGCTCAATTGAGCTTTTCATTTAATAGGCGGATGCTACGTTTAACGACGCGATCGAAACTCGACATCATCGCAGTCGGGGCGTGATCATTATCATACGTGATCGCCGACGGCTGCTTTTATGCAATATTTATATTTTGATCGCTGACGTTCAACACGCGATGGCGCCCGCTTCATCGATCAAATGTCACTTTGACCATTTTTGACGCCCCAGCATTTTGAGCCCCAATTCGTCAGTATCAAGTCAATTGAATTCATGAGCTTAACTCAACTTATGACACATATATGGAGGTCAACACCTTGTTAATAAACAGCTAAAACTAAGGGGTAAGTCCTTTACTCTTCTATGAGCCCCCCGCCCCGCCCCCTTTCATCCATAGAGTGATGCATCCACGAGTATTAAAATGACTCAGCATCTAGCTATATGATAGTTCTATAGATATTTGTACGCATCTTGATGGCATGATGACCACACCATATGCATTCATCAAGCATCTAATTCTCTAACTCCAATAACCACCCTCAGAGAGTAAGCAAGGTCTTAGTTCTACCACTCCCCCAACACATCGTAGGACCATTCTTTAACCGTCCAAGATCTTCAATGAACAACTCACTAAGAAATATTATATCCTGAAATATTGCTCCCTGCTTTTGGACCAATAGAATGAATGAAAGTCCTTGGAAGATTAATTCAGATAATTCTCTAGAGAGGCCAAAAAATTGTCAGGAGTCCAAAATTTTCAAGGACTACATTGGAGGATGTTGTCTTAGACCTTCCCACACAAAATTTGCGAAGGAAATAATCCACCTGTATCTTGAACTTTTTTTGTTTAAAGGATAGAAACCTATCACAAATATTGCATTAATTAAAAGTCATAAAGTCAATTACAAATAAGCAAAAATACCAAAAAAAAAAAAAACACACACACACACAAGATCAATTACAGATTGAATTCTATGCATAGAGCTTGTGAATATTTAGTTTAAAAAAGTTACAAAGCCGAACATAAACTTGAAACCTCTACCCTTCGAATTAGAGAATATACTGCTTAAGATAGAGCTTTTTGGTCACACATAACCAAATTAGTAACCCAAATGTCCAAGTGAATTAACTCAAAAGGACAAATTAAGACTAGTGGTAGAGGATAAAATGATGATGTTTATACAATTCCCATGCATGTAAGTCAAATTTGTATAGATTGAACACTAGAGACAAAATCCTAAGATTTGTTAGAATGAGGACAACCAAGCCAAAATTGCCAATAAAAGGAGCGACGGTGAAGAAAAGAGCCAAGAAAAAACATTTGTTGTCAAGAAATGACTCCATTGGCTTCAACACCTTCACTAATCATCTTCTTTGACTTAAGATTTTAAAAGAAATACAATGAAAGAAAAAAAAAGCCATAGAATAATAATGAGACTTAGTATGGTTGTAAATAAATAATAAATTTATAAAAAATTATAGGACACGATAAAGATTAAAGAGAGCTTTTGACAAAATCACAATGCCTTTCCTAGAGTGGGAAAATGAGGCTAAGTGACGAGAAGAGAATCTTTTAGGTTAATTATCATGTATGAAAAGGCACCTAAATGTAAAATTCAAGATAAATCCTAGGAGGTAACTGCAAAAAAATAGAAAATAAAATAAAATAAGAAGCGGATGTAAAAGTTTGAGAGTTGAAACCAAGTGATCACACTCTTACCAGGATAGTATGACAAAACCCAAAGAAAGAGAACCATTAACAAATACAAAGGTTCTAGAGTCATGTTAGATGGTGGGAGGATAGCCAAATTTGACCAGCATCATTCTATTTAAAGATTGGTGTGACTACAATCAGAGTAAGGAGAGCAGGACTCCATCCCCTCTCTCTCCCAAACTACGCCTATTATTAATTTGGCCTTCAAGGTTACAATCACCATGACCACCATGATGCCCTACAGTAAGGGCAATCAATTCATAAAATAGTGAAAAGAGAGATGATAATTCAATAACACAAAAAACATGCAGGAGAGCAGTTGCAAAATTGGTAACTGTAGAATAAGCCATCAATTCAGAATACACCACGTTGAAGTGATTGATGAAAGTACAAGTGAGATTTAGCAACCATAAACTCATTATTTTGTTGCTTCCAGACCTTCAGATCAATGGTAAAAGGCATGTAGTGAAGTAATTCATCGCATCTACTCTGCAGGACACTATAATAATCCTGCATTGACAAATCTTTCTACTACAAAGAAAATACGCCCACAACTAAGAAGATCATAGCAACACCTCATTCTCCAGACCAGTAACTATGTTTTTGGCTAACATTAATGTTTGGATACATTTGATTCAATCACCACTTGGACTAAATTAAATAAATGCCAATCTGATCTGAACCTAAGGTATGACTTAAGCATTATAATGATAGAAAGGAGCATTATAAAGATTCTAACAATATATCCCTCACATTCACAATAGGTTTACAATCACTTTCAATAAAAATCATCATTGTAGAAGACTTCATCCCAGATTAATCTAAATACTGCATAGACAGTGTTGTATAACCAAGGCAATCTGGTATTTAAACTACAGGATATCTGTTTGAACTCATTCTGAAATAATACTTGATTCCCAAATTTAAGGAAACAACTATCATGCCTTAAGCCACAGTTATCTTTATACAAACTAACTAATATACTGAAACAAGAGTGTTGGTTGATTATATGACCATCATTTGAAGAATTTGAAATATTTCTTATATATTTGAATATGACAATATTAATTTACAAGTTTTTGAATTTGAATTCAAATCCATTAAAAAGGTACCACACCTTGAGATCATAACTTCTAATTTTGAATATGAAAAAAGATGGCATTTAAATGTTGAAATAACTTTTTTAACTAATGTTTAACTATCATATCATGCATATCGTTCTTTTAAATTTAAATTGAAAACTATGACTATTTTATTTCAATTAAATCATGTATATCAAGCACTTTATTTAATGGTTAAATGAGTATATATATTAATTTTGGATTTTAACAAAATTTATTTATATTTAAATTTAAATTTATTTGCTTAGTTTTTAATCATTTCAACTCAAGCCAAAGTATAATAATACAACTAACAATTTCATTTTTGTATTACTTTTTAGCAACGTAAAGATATTAACTAGTAATCATCTATACATCAATCAAAAAAGGCTGAATCATATAAAAATAGAATTTGAAAGTAAGAAAAAAATAGTCAAAATGTAGCAGAGCCGGCAAATCAACAAGCAGCTGCCTTTCATGTAATATAGAAACAAAGTATAAAGAATCAAAGATTAGTCCGTTAAATTCTAGGAGAGTTACTAAATAGAAACAACGAAAACATGATGTAAAGAAGACAACTTACCTGTGGAGTTGACAGAAGTTCAGCATCATGCTTATTCAATCTGGAATGCAGAAGCACAAAATAGATCTTCCAAAAGCACCCTTCACTCATGTGACTAGGACAGAGCTCTATCCTGAGTGCTGTTAACCTTGGTTCAAGACGTTCCACAGCCAATGCATGCTCTTGCTGGGCATCAGACATTTCAAAGTCTAGAAAAAAAAATATATGATACATCACAAAAGAAAAAAACAACTCAGTAAAAGAAGAAATTGAGCAAATAACATTACATTAGACATTCATGCAACAAAAGTATATACCTAAGCCAAGACTATATGATGATAATTCACCATCTCAACTGGAATAACGTGAATATAGACTTACGAGTAATATTTTGTAAATCATTTGCAGCTAACTAAAGTTTCAAATTGTGAAAGTATCTTGGTGTTTTTCTTTTCATGAGGCAAAGAGCTTCAAGACATTTTGACGTGAAGTCTCAAAATTAAAACATTAAAACTAATGAGAATAAAAAATAATAACATAATAACAACAAAGTAAGGTGCCAGAGTAAAATCATAAAAAATCCAAGTAACCCATTTAAAGTCATACAACACTACAAAGTAGAGAAAAGGATATGCTAATGTTTAAAAAAACAAAAACAAGAACAATAAACAAAAAAAGAAAATAAGTGTAAACAAGTAAACACATGAGGAGAAGGGATGCCGCCAATAAGAGCAAAGGCAGCAAAGTAACAACGGAGGCACAACATGGCTGGGTGTTGTTGCATGTTCTATGTTGATTCATGCAGGGCCATGAGGAATGATGACTCTTGAATTCTTGTTAAAAGTTTTTTTTAACAAAAAAGTTTAGATTTAAATAAATATATTTAATTGGACATTTTAAACTTGAAAATTAAAATATTTAATAGCATAAACCCCAAATTTAGAGACTTATGCCTCATTAAAATAGCGTTGAAGCACGCCTTGAGGCCAAAGTGTGCCTTTCACAAAGGTGTACACCTCAGCTAACACACATGCAAATACGATTCACTGCATTTTTTTATGTGCTGCGAGTAAAGAAGCGCCTCAAGGAATACCTTGAATCGTGCAATTTTAAACCTTACTACTTACAGGAAGTTGACTAAACATAAAAGAGCTATATGATAACTAGATGTTTTTAGATAGCCACTATTGAAAGAAACTATGGTATTGAACAAGAATAAAAACATCCAGCTTTCTGATTTGAAAAGAATTGTGCATAACAATTTTTAGGCTATACAGCAACCAAGACTATTCTGAATTTTTTAGACAACGCAACTGCTATTATGCTCTCCAAGTAACCTCTTTTCACCCAAAGGGGGTGAAGGAAATGGTGACCAGAAACTTCCCACACACAAAACTGAAAGAATAGTGCATAATATCGCTGGAAAGAAATAAACTTTTTCAGAAATACAAATGCAACTCAATTAAAAGCTCAAAATAGATAATAGAATTACGAAGTACACTCATAATCACTAAAAGAGTTTGTTGAGGACAACATTTATTGCCTTGAATTTGCTAACAAAAAATATTCATAAACTCTTTCTATGGTTCTTGATAAGAACTAATATGACTGAGTTATAATATGCACTTAAAAAAACATTGACAATGGAAGACAGGCACAAAAAACTCAGATAAGGGTAGAAAAGTTGTTTTCTTGGCGTTGTAGTTCTATCAACAAGTAATATAAGGGCATAATTTGTCAAACGGAACAAAATTTTCCAAATGTGTGGAAATTAGCCACATACATGGAAGAAGTATGAAATCTAATAGGAAGAAGTAAACAATGTTTGAAGCATAAATCAGAAAAAGAAAGCCCTCAAACTATCAGTAACCAAAAAAGAGAGGAAAACACAAAGTATCATAACAATGATCATTAGCGTCATATAGACCTAGTAATGTCAAAGAGCGGTTCATATATTAACCTCTTCTTGGATCCTACTGATAGAATTCAGTATACCCATTATATGAATTTATTACGTTAACCCAAATTCTTAATCCTTCTTAAAACCCGGGAAAACAATTATGCTTCATTTTGTAATACTATTTTTTCTTCTTTTCACTAGTTAGAATATCACAATCCTGATACTTATGGGACACACGCAACCAAAATTCCAAACATTGCGTGCACCACCTTCATGATGTAGTTTTGAATTTAAATTGTAAATCCTAATTCTATGAATTGGATTTCAACAATATTATTTAATTATTTTGAATTGAAATTAAGTATATTACTCCCTAATTCCATCTCCCTTATCTTCCATATCCTTTGTAGAGCAACTTGTACATCCTTGTAGTAAGGATAACTTTATTTCATACAAAAACAATAACAACAACAACAAGCCTTTATACCACTATGTGGGGTATGCAACATGAATCTTTTTCTCCAATGTGTCCTATTAAGTATCATATTCTTATTTAATCCTACCACAACCAAAATAAGGTCATTTTTTATACTTCCTAGCCATGTCTTTTTGGGTCTACCTCAACTTTTTTTAACATAGGCCAAATCTAATACATCTATTTTTTTAATTGGGTCATCGGACGGCTAGCATTTTATGTGACCAAACCATCTAAGGTGACTCTCTCTAATCTTATCTACCATTGGAGCTACTCCAACATTTTCACATATATATTCGTTTCACATTTTGTCTCTAAGTGTAAAGCCACTCATTCACCTAAGCATCCTCATCTCTACAACACTTCACTTAATTTTATGCTTCTCTTTTACTAGCCACCATATTGTGCAATAAAGCATTGTAAGTATCACCACCATCTTATAAAATTTTCTCTCAAGTCTAAGCGGTACTTTCCTAACACACAACAAGCCCGATGCATTCCTCCACTTCAACCATCCAACTTAAATTCTACTAATAACTTTCTCATCTATATCACCATCACTTTGAACAATAGATCCAAAATATCTAAAATGTTTGCTCTTTTAATAACTTGATCACACATTATCACTACTTCGCCAATAGATCTTCTACAACTAAAATTATACTCCATATATTTAGTTTTAGGTCTACTCAAACGAAAGCCTTTAGACTCTAAGGTTTACCTCCATAATTCAAGTTTTTCTTGAGCTCCCTATCTAGTCTTATCAACAAGAAGAATATCATAAGCAAAACAGTATACACCAAGGTACATCCTCTAATAAATGCCTAATAAGAACATTCATAACTAAAGCAAAAAGGTATGGTGTTAAAGCCAATCCTTGATGCAATCCATCCTTAATGCAATCCAATTGAAATAGGAAAATACTTAATCAATCCTCCTTGTGTTTGAACACAAGTAACAGCTCTAGTATACATATCCTTAATGATTTGAATATAAGCAATATTAACTCCTTTCTTTTTTAAAACTCTCCAAGGCACTTCTATTAAAACCTTATCATATGCTTTCATTAAATCAACGAATATTATATATAAATCATCCTTACTCTCTCTATAATTCTCCGTCAAACCTCTCAACAAATATATAGCATTCATAGTAGACTTACCTGGCATAAATCCAAATTGGTTTTGAAAAACTTTTCATACAACAAAGCGCAACAATATTGTGAAGCAATTACCAAAATCATTTTTTTTAAAAAAAAACTAAATTAAAAGTTAACGTATGTCCAATATTCATTGAAATTGTAGTTTTAAAAACTATCCAACACTACCAAGTTGATGAGGGTGGGTTGCAAACTCAACTTTCCAAACCATGAGATCTATTTTAATAATAAAAAATGCAAACTTTTAACTACTTTTCTCTAACACGTTCACCTCTCTTATGTATTCTTAATCATGCTATTTCTGGATAAAGATATTGTTTTTATTAGTCATGGAGATAATTATAGAAGATATTCAAGATGATGTTATCCATATTATGCTATTTGTAGATAGACAACTCTAAAAGGTTTGAGACTTCTTCTAAAAGTAGATATAATTTCTTACTAAAAAAGGTCCAACAATTTGTAGAGATAATAACGAGTACATAATATATATATATATATATCTTAATTTAAATGAAGTTTACGATTATCAAGCAATGTTATATAATCAAGTAATACCTTGATGTGATGGCTTTTAAAGAGAATAGATCCAATACATAAAAAAATTAAAGTATTTATTAGCAGTGGTGGAGACAAAATCTTAAAATTAAGGGGGCAAAATAATACTTATCATCAAATGTATAAATATCTTCTGGAAATAAACAAAATTATACGAAAAAATACAAAGTGTTCAAGTTTTCCAATGCCAATGAGAAGCAAGGTAATGAACATGAATGAGTACACAACAATTGATAACAAGGAGAACAAATAAGCTTTATTGGAGTTGAAAAGGAGAAAGAGGAGAGATGCAGCATGGGGAAAGAAAATAAATGCAGTGGGAGAGGGACATCCAAAGTAAGAGAAGAGCTAAACAACAAGCGATGAAAAAAAAACATAAATACTAAACATGCAATGGACGAGGTGGATAAGCAACATCATCATCACCATCATCATTAAGTTGTCCCAACTATTTGGGGTAGGCATTGGAGAGAAACCAACCAATCATGATTCAATTTAAGAGATGATTTTAAAAACTAAAAGAATCTTAACGAATAATTCTCAAAACTTTAGGGAGGTGGTGCGCCACACTGATTTAAATATACTTGGATACATCCCAAAGTTTAAACAAAAAAAAACATCAAAAATACTACATGCGAAGAAAACATTACATACTAGTAAAAATGTATGTGGCTATAATTAATTCAACTGAGAAAAAATTTGTAATGGATTCAAACCTATTAAAAGTTGAAAGATTAGTTAATCTATTAAATTTTATGGAATGATCTAAAAGTTAATGATATTTCTCTACTACATTTAAATTGGGATAAACATGCAACAAACTTGATAATAAAGATGTGCATTGTTTGGATAAAGCTGAAAAATCAAATTGAATTGATCTTATTTTGTTAGTTTGGTTCGATTGTCAAAGTATCAATTTAATAATTGGTAACTTTTTTTTTGTTTTGTAATACACATTGAACCATAAGAAAAAAATATTATATTAATTTCTTAAAATATTATACCAATAAAACATGAAAAATAAACAAACAAACAAAAAACAACAACAACAAGCCTTTATCCCATTATGTGGGGTCAACTATATGAATCATTTTTCTCTATTGTATCCTATTATGTATAAAATTCTCATTTAATTCTAATAAATTAAGATCATTTCTTGTACATCCTAACCAAGTCTTTTGAGGTCAACCTCTACCTTTCATAGCATAAGGTGCATATAATACATCAATTCCCCTAACTGGGTCATTGAATGACCGACGTTTTATGTGGACAAACCATCTAAGGCAACTCTCTAATCTTATATGTCACTGAAGCTACTCCAACCTTATCACGTATATTTTCATTTCGCATTTTATCTCTAAAACTAAAGCCACTCATCCATCAAAGCATCATCATCTCTGTAACACCTAACTCAATTTTATGCATCTCTTTTACTAGCTAGCATTTTGTGTCATAAATCATTGCAGGTCTTACCATCATCTTATAAAAATTTCCTTTAAGATTAAGCAGTACTTTTCTATCACACAATAGGCCAGATGTATTCCTCCACTTTAACCATCCAACTTTAATTCTACTAATAACATCACAATCTATTTCACCATCATTTTGAATGATAGACTCGAGATATTTGAAATATTCACTCTTTTTAATAGCTTGATCACCCAATATTACAATCCCACAATTATATCATCTACAACTAAAATTACACTCCATATATTCAGTTTTAGATCTACTTAAATAAAAACATTTAGACTCTAAGGTTAATCTTCATAATTCAAGTTTCTCTTGAACTCCCTCTCAAGTCTTATCAACAAGAAAAATATCATCAGGAAAAAAAATAATAATAATAATAATAATAATAATACACCAAGTTACATCCTCCTATAAATGCATAGTAAGAACATCCATAACTAAAGCAAAATGATATGGGCTTAAAGCCAATCCTTAATGTAATCAAACTAAAATAGAAAAATATTTAGTCAATCCTCCTTGTGATTGAACACAAATAACAACTCTACATATCTTAATGACTTTAATATATCTAATATTAACTCCTTTCTTATCACAACCCAACCTAACCCAATGTAAACCACCATATCAAGGCGGGTCACATCATATCGAAATGCAACAATTAATGAAATATCCAAGATCAATTTGAAAGAAATGTTCTTTTCTTCAATTTCACAAACACAAAGCCACTACTATTATCAAAATATCATAAAATAAAAATAGTCACGTTATATTAGATCACAACTATACATCAAAATAACAGTCAAGATATGATTCTTGTACCAACAAAACATGTATATTATCATGACTAATAAAAGAATATATCTAAAGTAGAAACATACCTAAAATCAAGTTCTTAATAGTAACCAAAAGTCTTTACTTAACCTGAGTCTTACCCCTTCCTAAAATAACATAAGTGAATATAACAAGAGTAAGCAACCACAGCTTAGTAGATTAGTCGAAATCTACTACAATTTTTTATACACAAAACAGGAAAAAGTAGATATTTACCAAAAAAAATACTATTTTATAAATAATAAATTATACCCTAAATAAATTAAAATAACATTTCAAGAAGTCACATGTTGTGTCTATCAAATATAGTATCAATATAAAAACTAATATCTATCGTAAGCATATGTCAAGTAATAGTGTAAGTAACATGATGTCAAAAATAAAATAAGACAACATAAAATAATAATTCATTTCTTTATTTAGATTATTTTATAATTTTCCTTTCACCCCTTATATCTCCACTTCTACTTATATCTCCACTTGTTCATATTTTCACTTTACCCCTTATATTCACTTCCAATACTTACCTTGTTCACATCTGTTTAGACATATAAAACATACAGATGAATAAATTTATAGATACATAGGCCCTTATAACTCTACTTAAATACACATAACATATAACTATCTAGCCACTTACATTTTCCCACATTTTTTCTTTTTTTGCACATATATTTTGACACTTAAGTATTGAATATTTTTATTTTTAGCATATATAAATATCATCAAACAAGTTGTAGAAATATGTAAATATCAATGGATACAACTAACAGTAGGAATTACAAGTAAATTTGTATGCGTACAACAATAATCATAATTTATAAAATTATTTATATGCAATATCCAAAACAATATTTTAAATTTTTTTTATTTTATAGCAATTTTATGTCGGCCTCAATATACTCACAAAAATACATAAATTTTTATACAACACAAAATACTTAGTGAAAAACCTTATTTTTCTAATGTCAATATATTCAGCACAGTTCATTCTACAACATATCAAAAGTTACATGGTGAAGTTCATAAATCTTCATAGATCTGTGTTTGAATGAAATCTAACCAAACAAAATACTAAAAATACACACAAATGAAGAAATTGAAATCTGAAGTAGCTAAACAATAGCCAACCTAAAGCCGAACAATTTTTCCAATTGGCCCGATGGGCGAAATCGACTCTATGACACTCGAATCGTCCTTTCTCTCTCCTCTCACTCTCTTTTGCTCTCTCTCTCTCTCTCTAAAATGTTCCCTATTTGGATAAAATAAAATCCAGTAGTTTTTAGAATATTTTATAAGAAAAAATTTTATATATTTATTTAATATAAAAAGTATATATTGATAATTATATAATTTGCTATATTTTAATTATAACTTCATATAAATTCTCTTCTATAGTAAATACATGACAACTCTAAAAAATTATAATAAAAAAATAATCAATAAATAAAACATAGTGATGAAAATGATTTACAAAATAGACACCAAATGATTCCAAAAAAGCCCACTTTTATAAGAATGTACAAATTTTTTAGAAAGGACAATTCCAAAAATAAACTTTTTATTTTCATACTTATGATACTCATAAAAATAGATAAAAATATGCTTAAAATAAAATTAGAAGTGCTCTAAAATATCGTAAAAATGGATTGTGAATCAGATACAAAACACATCATGAAAAATTAATTAAATATAATAAGGTAAAATTCGATGTATCAAATTCGGTCTAATCAAAATTATGAAAATTTAGGAATAAATTAAACATAAAATTAACTCTGAAACTCAAAAAAAATAGTGGACACAAAATAAAAATGTAAGTGTTACCTAATCCAATTAATGTACGACCAATTGTCATATTTTTTTAGAACTCTCCAAAGCACTGAACTTTATCATATACTTTCTCTAAATCAACAAATATGATATGTATATCCTCCTTACTTTCTCTATACTTCACCATCAAACCTCTCAACAAATCTATAATATCCATAGTAAACCTACCTGATATGAAACAAAATTGGTTTTGAGAAATTTTTGTATTACATCGTATCCTATGCTCAATTACTCTCTTCCATAATTTTAATGTATGCTACATTAACTTAATTCCTCTATAATTTGCACACCTTGTGCATCACTTTTATTCTTAAAAATTGAAACCAACAAACACTTTTTACACTTATCAAGTATCTTTTGAGTTTTGAAAATAATATTAAAAAGATTAGTAAGCAAAAAAATATATTGATCTCTTAAGCATTTCTACACTTTTTTGGAATATCATCAGATCCTACTGATTTTTCACACTTCATTTTCTTTAAAGCCACTTCAACTTCGATTTTATAAATACGAAGATAAAAATAAAATTATCTATTTTCATTTTAAATAATAATGTCGTTAAAATCAATCGTATTCTCACAATCATCATAAAAAAATTATGAAAATAATTTATCCACCTATGTTCAATATCCTATTCTAAGAAAAATATTTTATGATTTTCATCCTAAATACACTTTACACTTAAATTGAGTATTTATTTCTCCTATCTCTTTGCTTAGCTAACTTATAGATGCATCTTTTACTTATTATATAAATCACTAAAAATTAATTTTGTGCATCATATATTACTTTCATAGAATTTCTATGAGCCACTTTATATCTTTCTAACATTTAAACTAATTTTTATAATAAAGCTTCTTAATTTTTATCTTTTTTTTGCACATTTTAACACTACCGTCAACTGTTTTTATTAAAAAGAGTTTTTTCTTTTGATTATCTAAAAATAATTTTTTTAACTTGTTTAATCTCACTTACTATATTTTTACACATAATATTAACTTCCTCATGAACATCTCAAATCATAAGGTCTTGTAGCTTACTCCTAAAAATATTTTTATTAGTATTATTTAAATACCCTCATCTAAACCTACGATAATGTTTCGATTTATTTTTTATCATCCAACCCTTTATCTTAAAATCAAAAACTAGTAGTAAATGTTGAGTATTTAAAATTTCACTCAGAATGATCTTACAATCTTTATAATCTAAATGATTTATTTCTCTTATAAAAAAATAATGAATTTATGTTTTATGAAGTCCATTCTTATAAGTGATAAAAAACTCATCTTATTTCTTAAATAAAATATTATCAACTACAAAATCTAATATAATCCTACCTTTTTCATTAGTCACTCTAAATCCATAGCAATTATGAATGCTTTTAAAATCTTCTACAACTCTACCAATATGTCCATTTAAATCTCCCCCGATAAGTACTTTTTCTTTAAAAGATATTCTTGATATTAATCCCTCTACATCATTCTAAAAATTTTCTTCGGAGCCTACATCCAAACCCACTTGAGGAGCATAAATAATTATAAATTTAATAATCTTAGTATTAATAATAATCTTTAAAACTATAAAACTATCTTTAATCATATCAATATCTATAATATTATCCTTCAAATTTTTATCTATAATCATTGCTACATCATTTCTAGTTCAACATTTATATATGAATACCAAAGTTTAAAACTTAAAATATTAATCTCTTTGACCTTCTTCCTAACCCATTTAGTTTCTTGAATATATAAAATATTTATCTTCCTATAAATCATAAAATCTATTAATTATATTAATTTACCTATAAGAATACATATATTTCAAGTTCTTAATTTAATTCTAGTTTCACGGACTAACTTCTTTACCAACATCCATCCATAATGTGGAAACTCTTTCTTATTTAACACTACACCAGGGTATCGATGCAATAGCAGTTGCACACTTTTCATTATATTCAGGCCATATAACGCATCACTTCAACGCCCTAGCATTAACATAATGTATTAAAAGATTTATGTCATGCTTTTTTGACAAGTTTTAAGCTAGGTGTCGAATGCTTAACACAATCCTTCACGTTTTTTATCCGGGACTTGGGACTTGGGACCTGGTAAAGGCAGTGTTAGCCATGAAATATAAACAAGTCACATAAACATCAATGTGGATATTATTTATTCCACACACCAAAATAAATAAATTTCAACAAATATTACTTGTTAATCTACTAAAAATATGTTATTGAAGTTAAAAATATTTATACTCATCGTTAAACTAAACTACATTTTAGTTCATCCAAAATTGAACTAAACTAACCAAATTAAAGTTCAATTTTTGACTTAATCAGGTTTGAAAACTAGTTTGGTCAAGTTGATTTTTTTTATTTTTTGATAAAAATTAATTAATTTAGCTAATTCATAAATTGAATTATCCAATCCAATTAAATGCTCACTCCTACTTAATTATTTACAAAATTATTTCTCAAACAAAAAATGAATCAGCAAAATTCATGTATTTGTACAAACCATGACAATTATTAAGAATTTAATGAAAATAAAAAATATGATTTAGGGGGGGCTTGTTTCCTCTTCAAGATTAAAGTGGCATCGTTATAAATGAAAATAATTATATCTTCGTCATGTAAATAACCAAGTTTTAGGCGCACACACATAATTGATCCTTTTTATTTAGAAATTATTAAATTATCAATAAGCAAATACAAAATACTATGAAAGAGCTTAAAAATAAAGAGTAAATAAGATATAAAAACTTTTTGTTGTAATAAAGCGACACATTGTATTCATTCTAAATTATAAATAAAAGTTGCTAAAATTAAAAATTTCACAGAAAATCTAGAATCAATATAAAATTCTGCAACAAGATTCATCACAATATTTCAATCACTTACTCCAAACAACAACAACAACAAGCCTTAATCCCACTAGGTGGGATCGTTTATGAATCCTTCGTCTTATTGTCCATTATGTATTCTCGTTTAATTCAGTATCGATCATTTTTTTACATCTTAACCAAGTCTTTTGGGTCTACCTCTCTTTCTTAACATAGAATCTAATGCATCTACTCTCCTAATCAGTCATTACGGACGACGCTTTATGTGGCCAAAAGCAAGACTCTCCTAATCTTATCTACCTTTCTACTCCATCTTTTCCCAACATACTCATTTTGCATTCTATCTCTAAGAGTAAAGCCACTCATCCACTGAGCATCCTCATCTCGTAACACTTAACTTGGTCTTTATGCTTCTTTTTTTTGGTACACATAAGTCATTCGGTCTTACCACCATCTTATAAAATTTTTAGTTTAAATTCTATCACATAATAGGATGCATTCCTCCCAACCATCCAACTTGAATTCTTCTAATAACATCTCCATCTATTTCACCATCATTTTGAACAATAGAGCCTAAATATCGAATCATTTTATTTGTTGTGATCACAAGTACATATTACTAAAACACCTAAAATTACACTCATATATTCGGTTTAGATCTACTTAAATGAAAACCTTTAGACTCTAAAGTTGACCTCCATAATTCAAGTTTTGTTGGACTCCCTCTCAGTCTTATCAACAAGAAGAATGTCATCGAAAAGCATACACCAAGGTACATCTTCTTGTAAATGCCTCAAGAACATCCATAACTAAAGTAAAAGATAAGGGCTTAATGTTGATCCTTGGTGTAATCCAATGAAATAGGAAAATATTTTGTCAATCCTCCTTGTGTTTGGACACAAATGCGACTAGTATACATATCCTTAATGATTTGAATATAACCAATATTAACTCTTTCGTTCTAGAACTCTCCAAAGAACATCTCTTGAGACTTTATCATGAGCTTTCTAAATCAATAAATATCATATGTAGATCCTTCTTACTTTCTCTATGCTTCTCCATCAAACCTCTTAACAAATGTATAGCATTCATAGTAGATCTACGGCATGAAACCAACCGATTGAGAAACATATCACATCATAACCATAACCGATTACTCTCTCCCATAATTTTAATGTATGGCATATTAACTTAATTCATAATTTGCACACTTTTGTGCATCACCTTTATTCTTAAATAAAGGAACCAACTCTTTCTCCACTCATCGCGTCTTTTAGTCTTTAAAATAACATTAAAAAATTTGTAAGAAATTCCTTGATCTCCTAAACATTTCCACACATCTATTGGAATATTATGGGTCTCTTGCTTCCACCTTTCATTTTCTTTAAAGCTTCACTAACTTATTACTAAACGACGATATGAAATTCTCTTATTTATTTAGGGTATTAAATTAAAATCAATCGTCTTTCGGATCACCTTGAAAAGTTTATCAAAATCATAAATCCATTTTTTTTTCAGAAAGACTTTATTATTTTCTCACTCCCTTATTTCTTACTATCTCTTTCTTTTCTGCTTCTTCACATTCATTCTATCTATAAATCACTAAAAAATTAAATTTTTCGTCATATATTGTTTTCTTAGAATCTCTGGTCACTTTATATCTTTTCTGATTCTCAGAATTTTACATCTAAACCAAGTTTTATAACAATCTTCTTATTCTTTATCTTTTTGACATTTCCAATTATTCTTATTAAAAGTTTTTTTTGATTCTGCATCTTTTGCTTAATTTCACGATATTTTTCATAACGCGTTAACTTCCTTATAAACATCCTAAATTCTAATTTCTTTGTAGAAACTTAAAATATTTTTATTTGTGTTTTAAGTGTGTCTAATCACTGACATGATAATTTAGTTTATTTTTTCTCTTCAACCTTTCATCTTAAAATCTAAAACTAATAATTCGATGTTGGTCTTAAAATTTCACTGGAAAGCCTTCTGATTTTACAATCTAAACAATCTATTTTTCTTATCGAGAAAATAATCAATCTGTGTTTTACTAGATCCATTTTTATAAGTAATAATATGTTCATCTCTTTTCTTAAATAAAGTATTAGCACTTACTCCAAACACAAAAAAAAATTAAAAGAAAGAACAAAGATAAAAATCACCAATTGAGATATTCAAGCCTCATACTAGTACATAGAAATTTATCTCCCATAGGTTGTTGTGAAAACTTGCAAAATGCATGAAACATATTTGATAGCCCACACAATAATTGAAAGAAAATATAATTTTATTCAACTATTCAATATTTCAATATTTTTTATATGCCTCATGGGTTCTATAAATAATCCAAAATAACCTAAAATAAGTAATGCATCAAAATCCTCCAAGACCTAGCATAAATTTGTGATTTTCAATTCAACACACTTGAATTCCAATAAGAATAAGTTAATCTTAGTTTCAAAAAAAACAGTAAATTTTCTACTTTAAAATCCATTTCTTGCCTTTTTCAACAATTTTCATGATTCCAGCTATAGTATAATGCTAAAAGAATGGAAATTGAATTGCCAAGCATAGATTAAGTACCAACAAAAAAAGATCGCATATGGAAGCACCCGAACAAAGCTATAACCCCTAGAACTATGTAAGGGAAGAACTTACTAAAGGACGGAAAATAATATAACATGGTGCAATCCAAGGAAAGAAAAAGCCGTATAAGGCAAAAAAAAAAAGGCCAAAACATGAAAACATGTGCCTCTTGTGCAACGGAATCAAATCCAATTAATGTGCTTTATCATAATCCTAACTAACGAAATCAAACAACAGGTACAAAAGCAAATCAGCTGCAGCATTTAAAGTAAAATTGGGGGTGGTTAGATGTAATCAATAGAGCTGCCAATAAGATCTAAATAAATGAATTTACAAAATAGAGAATTGGATATGCGTTGATGTAATGAATGAAAAACAGCTAAACTACGAAATTCCAGGGCTGAAACGAAATGACTAGCAATAGTAAATCAAATTTAATGTGATAATCAAAATGCTTGAGCAAACAACTAGTTTTTAGTAGTGTCATCATCAAAAGCATATTTTTTTTAAAAAAATATGCTTGAAAAAAATAGAATACAAAGTTCATAATCATTGGAGATCATAATACTCATCTCAGTATTCATTTTTTATGCATTTGATAAGTATATAGTTTTAGACTTTCATCAATCATGCTACTGAAAACTCCATGTGGTTATCTACTAAAACAAGCACAGCATCACATACCACATATTTTGCCCAACCATCATTTAAGGGCATTATCATTGCAAAAAGTAGTAAACGCCATTGCTTATTGATAAAAAGCATCAATGGACCATACTTATTCCTAATAAACATATTTTTTGAAGGCATCAGCGTAGTGGATTTACTGGTAGACCTTAATACCAAAATTGCCATTTTTTTTTGAAAACAAGGTCTCTTCTCTAGATGGTGTTTGTAACAAAACCATAAGATAATGCCATGTAGACAAAACAACAACAAGCCTTAATCCCACTAGGTGGGGTCATTTATGAATCCTTCTCTCCATTATTATGTGTCAAATTCTCATTTAATTCAGTATACTAAGATCATTTTTTATCATCTTAACCAAGTCTTTTAGGTCTACCTCTTTCTTAACATAAGGAAAATCTAATGCATCTACTCTCTGTCATTATGGACGGTTATGTTATACCAAAAGGCGACTCTCCCTAATCTTATCTATCTTTTTCCACATACTCATTTGCATTCTATCTCTAAGGGTAAAGCCACTCATCCACGAGCATCCTCATCTGTAATAACTTAACTTACTCTTATGTTTCTTTCTCTTTTATTAACATTCCATAAGTCATTCGGGTCTTATAAAATTTTCCCTTAAGTTTAAGTGGAATTCTTATAATAGGCGGATGCATTCTCCACTTCAACCATCCAACTTGAATTCTACTAATAATATCTCCATCTATTTCACCATCATTTTGAACAATAGAGCCTAAATATAAATCGCTCACTCTTATTAATGACTTGATCACAAAAGTCACACTATAAAATTTCTACAACTAAAATTACACTCCATATATTAGGTTAGATCTTAAACTAAAACCTTTAGACTCTAAAGTTGACCTCCATAATTCAAGTTTCTTGGACTCCCTCTCAGTCTTATCAACAAGAAGAATGTCGACAAAAGCATACACCAGGGTACATCTTCTTGTAAATGCCTCGTAAGAACATCCATAACTAAAGTAAAAGATAAGGGCTTAATGTTGATCCTTGATGTAATCCGAAATAGGAAAATAGTTTGTCAATCCTTGTGTTTGGACACAGTGGCGACTCAGTATACATATCCTTAATGACTTGAATATAACCAATATTAACTTTTTTTGTTAGAACTCTCCAGAACATCTCTTGAGACTTTATCATAAGCTTTCTCTAAATCAATAAATATCATATGTAGATCCTTTTATTTTCTCTATGCTTCTCCATCAAACCTCTTAACAAATGTATAGCATCCATAGTAGATCTACGGCATGAAACCAAAGCGATTGTGAGAAATTTACATCATCGTAAATGTCAATCTTCTCTCCCATAATTTTAATGTATGACACATTAACTTAATTCCTCTATAATTTGCACAATCTTGTGCATCACCTTTATTCTTAAATATAACCAACAAACTCTTTCTCCACTCATCGCATCTTTTTGGTCTTTAAAATAACATTAAAAGATTTGTAAGCCAAGAAATTCCTTGATCTCCTAAACATTTCACTTATTGAAATATTATCGGTCCTCTTGCTTTTCCACATTTCATTTTCTTTAAAGCTTCACTAACTTGATTACTATCTGACGATAAAATGAAATTCTCTATTTTTTTGTTTAGGGTATTAAGGTTCTTTAAAATCAATCGTCTTTCGGATCCTTCATTTGAAAAGTTTATTAAAATACCTCATCCACCTATTTTCAATATCTTTTAAGAAAAGACTTTATTATTTTCATCCTTATCTCCTATGTCTTTACTTCTCCTATCTCTTTGGTTTAACTTATACATACATCTTTCACTTCTTTTGGTATCTGTCTATTATATAAATCACTAAAATTTAAATTTTTTCAGTCGTATATTCTTTCTTAGAATCTCTGGTAGTTTATATCTTTCCCAATTCTCAGTTTTACATCTAAACCAAGTTTTATAACAATCTTTTCTTATCTTTTTTCTGTCACCACCTATATTCTTATTAAAATAACTTTTCCTTTGATTCAGCATTTTTGAACTTGTTTAATAAGCGATACTTTTCCCATACGTTAAACTTCTTATGAACATCCCAAACTTTAATTTCTTTCTTAAAATATTTTTATTTGTGTTTTAAGTCCATCTAATCCTGGGACAATAATTAAGTTTATTTTTTTCTCTTCAACCTTTCATCTTAAAATCTAAATAATAATGTTGGTCTTAAAATTTCACTTGGAATGGCTACAATCTTTCTGATCTAGCGATCTATTTTTTTATCAAAAATAATCAATCGTGTTTTCTTAGATCCATTTTTATAAGTAATAATATGTTCATCTCTTTTCTTAAATAAAGTATTAGAATCGTAAAATCAAGTAAATCTAATATAGTCTCTCCTTCTTAGTCATTCTCATAGCGTGAATCTTTAAAATCTTCTACCACTCTACATGTCATTTAAATCTCCCCAATAAATACTTTTCTTGAGGTATCTTTTGTATTAATCCCAATTCATTCCAAAATTTTCTTACCTTACCTCTTGGAAGTAAAACATAGCGTTGATAATCTTAGTATCAATGATAATCTTTAAAGTTTATTCTATCTCATCTATTAATACTTATAACATTATCCTTCAAACTTTTATCTATAATCACCTTTCTGGCTTTAGTTCTTTTAATCAAAGTTTAAAACCTAAAACTCAATCTCCTGCCTTCTCCCAACCCATTTAGTTTCTTGAACACATAAAATATTTATCTTTCTACATGAACCATAATATCTATTAATTCCATTAATTTACCGTAAGAGTACCTATATTCCAAGATCTAACCTAATTCTAGTTTCATGGACTAACTTCTTTGCGCGTCAGTCCATAATGTGGGAACCCTTGCTTATTTAACACGCGCCGGGTAGATCGTGGACATTGTATTCAATACTAGCGTCGCTTCAGGGGCTGCTTCTGATGATTTAAAGTTAGTATCATTATTTACAAATTTTATTTGTCATTACTACCTAAACCCTCCACTTTTGCATGGGACTTGGATAGAAATGGTAGTGTTAAATAAATAATGTATAATGTAGAAAGAGAAATAAATAATGTATAATGTAGAAATAGGGATAAATTATGGACAATCACAAGGACACACTACAAGATATAGGCTTTAAAGTAGTGGTAATTGCAGATGTTGCAATACAAAAAATTAATAAAAAATTTGAAATAATAAGCACTCTTAACATTGATAGCATTATAGTTTGAATTATGAGAATAAATTCACGAAAGTCTAAAAAAATGAGTAAATATCTATTGGTAGACCTTAACTTTGCAGTCACTCCTACTCTAACTGAGACCAGATTCTGAAATCTCCAACGCTGACAATGCATCAGATATTTATGCATTCGAGCTTAGGAAATAAAATTTCAAATGAAGTAAAATAGAAGTTAATTTTCAAGAAGACATTGGCAAATATATTACTAATCATTATGCCGATCCTTAATAGCAAGGGCGAAGAAAACAAATAAAACCTCTATTGTATTAAACTTCCAACAACTTAAGAACACGTTAACATTAATGGAAAAACCACCGAGCTCGTGCAACGAAACAAATGATTGTATTAATAATGTATTTTAGTCTATTACGTCCGACAAAATCAACGCAGTACTATTAAACGTAAAACTAGAAAAATAACTCGTACCATCAGGATCATCATCCTCAGCAATCAACGGGAAGTCCAACCAGGTCTCCGGATGCAATGAAATGTTTCTCACAAATAAAAGAACTTCCTCCGTTATCCCCAGAGCCTCACTACCAGATTCCCCTTCGTCTTCTTCCTCTTCTGCGTCATCGTCACCAAAGGGCAGGAACGTGGACGCAATCTTCGAGATCTCGGACACCGCCTTAGTATTGGAAAGAATCGAAATTCCGCTCTTGAATCTCCCGCCGAGCTCCGCGAAATCGCTCCGGATCCCGGCTATCCTCGGCGACTTTGACACTACCGATTCATCCCAATCACCAGCAACCGCCGTATCGAAAGGATCGGACACGCTGGTGCGATCGGTCGACGGGATATCGGGGGGAGGAGCAAGGAAGGACGCGACTCCCCAGAACTGGCGGGTGATAGTCTTGGTGAGCTCAGACAGATCTTCTTTGACGCCTCTGCTCGGCGATGGCGGTTCGTCATCGGTGTTGACTAGGTCGCCAGATCTGTCATCGTTCCTTGGTTTCGTCGAGGGATTGTGCTCGCTGCCCTCGTCGTCGTCGCCTCGAAAGGAGTTTACTAGGGAGCGAGCAAACCAAGACATTATGGTTGCTCTTCCGCCTCGCCGTCGATCACCAGAGTGGAGTAACAGACGGAGAACTTGGGAAGCGCAATTATCCGATGCTCCGATTCAGCGGTTGATAAGCCATATCTACAAGCACCCTAATCATTTTTAAAATTGCATTGGACATCGCTGTTATTATTATTTTATATTTATAAATTAATCATCTAAAATATATAAATTTATAATTTAATCATTTTCTTCATTTTATTGAACTATAAGACCTATATACTAACACGTGCCTATGAATTTTATAAAAATAATAAAAAATGAGTTAGATTTTTATTATAAATTTTAATATTTAAAAATAAATTTAAACTTTTAATATCTAAGATGATTAATTTATAAATATATAAGAATAAAATGATTATGTATATAAATTTTTTTTCTCATAATCAAATAAATTTTATAAATGATTAAAATATATGTATATATATATATTCTCGATTAATCAAATATAATAAGTCTAAAACTCTTTAAAGAGTAATATATGATCAATAATGATATATGAGATAATAAAATCTAATTGAATTTTTTTGAACATATCAACATATCATATGCTTAGCAAATCTACAATTGATTATTAGAAATTTAAAATTATTTTTTAAAGTCAATTGATATTTAATTTCTGATATCCTCAACAGTTATATACGATAGAGTAAATATCTATAAATGTCTAAAAATAATATATTTAAAAACTTAAAATTTCTCAAATGATGTATCTAACATAATATTAAAAAATAATTATTTTAATGTGAGTGATGATAATTAATATGGCATGAATATGTCTTAAGAATATTCATTCTTCACATAAAAAAACAACTTAGGCCTCATTTGATTTAGATGTTGGCTTCTTAAAAATTTGATTTAAAAGCATTTTTTATAAAACTTTCGCTATTCCATTCCAATCGTGGCTGAAAAGCTAAAGGTTATTGTTTGGATAATTAGTGATTTTTAAGACTGAATTATGATTTCGTTTGTTCCGAATTTAAAATTATTAGAGTAAAAGATCAAAAAGGAAGAAGCAATTATTGTTGCGTCTTTGGAAAACCAAGTAGAGTAAAATTTATCACGCTTGTTGATTAGTCAAAATAAGTAATTAAAGACGAACGTAGACTCAGGAATTTTTAACGTGGAAAACCTCGAAAGAGGGGAAAAATCACGAGGCTTAACCCAAGAAAAGATTCCACTATGTATCCTTTTTTGAGTACAAAATCTTCCAGATAACAGATTACAATTCTATTTGAGAAAGGGACAACAGTATAACGATCGGTTTATAATAGTTCTTGATGTTGGAGATCTTTGGGTAAAACCACGGTGGAAATCTTAAATTAATGCGATGGTGGCAGTGGTGCGATCTTGCTGGATCTTCAAGCTTTAGAGCTTTCTCTTCCTCCCTCTTCACTTTTCCTTCTTTCGATCGGACTCTTCCTCTTCTTCTTTTGCCTTCCTTTTCTTCCTTCTTGCTTGGACTCTTCTTCTTCTTTCCTTCTTCCTTGCTTTAGCTTTTCTTCTTCACTTGCTTGGACTCTTCTTCTTCTTCCTTTCGGGTTCTTGTTCTTCTTCCCTTGCTTGCTTCTTCTTCACTTCTTCACTTAGCAGCTTCTTCTTCACTTCACTTCACTTAGCTTAGCTTGCCCCTCCATGTGAGGTGAGGCTGTTATAGATGGGAGGAGAGTATTAGTAAATTCTATATACCACTCCCCTCGACGGCTAGATGACTCCTTTGATCATTTGATGTATTTTGAGCATTTGGATGCCCAAATGAAGTCGAATTATGAGATCTTAGGCTCATTAGATCCGCTCGTCGAGCCTTCGATTTGACTATAAACACTTCATATTTGAGAGTCTGTTTTGGGATTTAATTGATGTCTCAAGATTCTAATGATATTTTAAGTCTTGATCTCGATTTGTTTTATCAAAATCATACTTTCATCAAGATTTGTGCTTTGACTGGTGGTATTTTGAGAGCCATATCAATTATGATATTTCGTTCCCTGAAAATACAGACCGCAGTGCAAAAGGCATCCTCTTTTAGCTTCGTGAAATAGGATTAAAATGGAGTTTTGTTAAAACACAGTTTAATAAAGCTCTGTATTCAAACAATAAAATTAAACATTTTTTAACGATCGAAAAATCTAAACGCACCTAAAAAGTCTATCCAAATAAAACCTTAATCTCTACGGAAGAGTCAATCAATACCTCTATTAAAAATAGTTGATTTAAGTACAATTTTAAGTCAAATTTAAGGCTCTCAAGAGCTTATGATTTTCAAATTTACATTAAAATTTAGCAAATCTATTTTATATAATGATACAATAATAACAAATTAGGTGATATTCAGACCTTTTCTTATGGGAAGTAAGTCCATGAAAGTGATTGTAAATATCTTACCTAATGGTTCAGATCAGTTTTAACTATGTATATATATATATAAACTTGATAATTTTCAAAGAAATTTTTTTCCAAAGAAATAACATGTTTCAGACAAAAAAGCTACAATAATAAGAAAAAAAATAGATGAACTCATCCATTGGCATGAGATTGACCTTTAAAAGGTTGAAATAGCACATTTATTATCAAGGAAATATGATTAAATTCATTAAATTGCATTAATATTATTAAATTTCACTGTATAATCATTAGCAAATTTAATACATTAACTGAAAGCCTTTTTTAATTTTCTTCTAATATTATTAATTTTTTAATTTTCACTATATAATCATTATGTCTTTTTTTTAAATTTATATAAATAGATTTATGATAAGTTTATGCTGTGTTTGATGAACCAATTCATCTTCTTATGAGATGTATTTTGACAATTTATTTATTCACATTCTCTTTCATTTATTCAACATTTATTTTCTCTTTTATATTTAGGATGGAATATTTTGAAAGTCAAAATTTTATTTCTTCCCATAATGTTCGTGAGAAAATAGATCCGGTTTGGAATCATTTTAGTGAATCTAGATATCATAATGAGAAAAAGCAGTATAAGTGTTTGTATTGTGGATTAATATACAAAGGTGGAGACATAAATAGAATGAAGTAACATTTAGCAGGAGTAAAGGGAAACATTGCTCCATGCAAAAAAAGTTTCACGTGATATTCGCTTTCAAATGCAAGAAAAATTTAAAAGCAATATCTTATAGTTTCACATGATACTTGCTATTAGACTAGGTTATGAACTTCCATCATATCACAGGATGAGAATTAATCTATTGAGAGATTGCAAATAAGAATGTAAACTTATAGTTGAATCTTATTGGCGTTGTTGGAAGAAAACATGATGCACTTTAATAGCTCATGGATGGACATATGTTAGAAATAGAACATTAATTAATTTTTTAGCTTATTGTCCACGAGGAGTATCTTTTTTAAAATCTGTTGATGCTTTTGATATTAAGAAAGATGCTACAACTCTTTGTTCCTTATTTGCTGAATTTGTTGAGTGGATAGATCCAGAAAATATTGTGCAACTTGTGACTGATAATGTAACAATTATAAGAAGGCTGGAGAGTTATTGCATGAAAAGTACGGGAATATTTGTTGGTCTCCTTGTGCAACACATTGATTGAATTTGATTCTAAAAGATATTCATAGTTTGCCTCATGCAGTGGATCTTGCTTAGAAAGCATCAAATATACCAATATTAATTTACAATCATATTTTTCTATTATCTTGGTTAAGGAAAAGACAAGGGTGGACTGAAATAGTATCTAAAGCTACTCGTTTTGCAACAACTTTTATTACTTTGAAAAGTGTATATGATCATAAACATGATTTGGAAGCTCTTGTAATAAATAAGCATTATGTGGATTTAAAGTTAGCAAAAATTGTTAAAGAAAAAGAAACATCTTCTATCATCATGGATAACAAATTTTAGAATGATTGTTTAATCATGTCAAAAATAACAGGACCTTTAATAAGATTATTGCGAGTTGTTGATTCAGATGAAAAATCATCTCTTGATTATATTTATGATGGCATGTATAGAATAAGAAATTCACTTAAAATAATATTTAGAGGTGTTAAAAGATTGTATAAGTCATATACTTATATTATTAAGAAAAGATGGGATGTAAAAAAATTTTAAACCAAACTTCTTCTTCTTCCGGGTGTGAAAGAAATTGGAGTGTTTTCAAACAAATTCATACAAAAAGATAAAATAATTTGGAACACTAGAGGTTAAATGATATTGTCTATGTTCGTTATAATCTTAATTTGAGGAACATGTATATTTTTTTTAATCTTTTATTATTATGCTATTGTTCTTAAGTTATTAACATTGATATTTATCTAAAATTTTATGTTTATTTGATAGGTTCCATCTTAAAAGAAAAATTATAATCCACTGGATTATTCAAGTATCGAGACAATAGATTTTTGGATAGTTGATGAAGAATACACTCCTAAATTAAATTATGATAATTTAGAGAATGAAATATATAAAGATGATGTCATTCCTATTATTGAAGAAATAAATATATCATATAATATAACAATTAATAGTAAGTTAATTAAATTATACTTATGTTAACTATAAAGATGAAGAAGTAATTTCTTTCGTATGTGTGATTTGTATATACTAATGAGGGTCATGAAGTAACTGGCGCAATATATGAAATACATAAAACACCTCAATATGATATTTTTAAAAGCTTTCGGAGTTGATTTGGAGACAAACTTTGGGGAGGCGGCTTTTGATGCAGGATCCTTTGAAGACACAACATTTAATGATGAATTTTAATATATTTGATTAGAATCTTTTTTTTTTTTTTTGAACTTATTTTAGAGATAAATTTTAATATGTATTTAATGTTTTAGTTTTTTTAGCAAAGTTTTTTGGATAAAACATTATTGATCATCATATATCATTTTATTGAATTATTAATATCTCAAATTTGTTATGACTTGTTATTTATTAGTTTTAATTATTAAGTGTTCTAAATCATAATTTACAATGTCTTTTTATAGTCAGTTTTGTTTATATTTTACTTGTATATTTTATATAATTGATGTCAAATTATTAATTTTATTTTAATTTCAATTCCTTTTTAGATAAGCAATTTCTTGAAGCTCTACAATGAGTTATTTCAAAGAATTATCATGGTTACAAAAAATGTTAGTATTTATATATTAATGTATTTAATTTTAAAATTTTTGGAGATTTTTTTTGTATATTATTGTATTTTATAATTTATTTCTCTCAAATTACACATATTGTATGATTATTTGATCATTTATATCTTATTTAGATAATTTTAATATTTATTATATCATCCGGTTCGACCTTTAATTTTTGAACCTCTCTATTTTTTAGTTCTATATCCGGTCTGATTTTCACAACCTTGATATATATATATAATAGTGCAATATTAATTAATATTTTAAAAATCATATTTAGCGATCAACCTAAAATGCATCGTAGAAGCCCACTTATATTTTATATTTAGGCCGCAACAGGGCCATTAAAATTAAAACATGGCCGGCCCATTAACACAATCGCCACATATTGGACTGCCATGCACCTGAATTTTCTAATTTGCTAATTCATTGCAATTGCTGCGTTATTATTTAGTATAAAATAGCACAATGTAAGTCAAAATGCTTGTTCAATTGTAGCTGCTAATAAGCGAAAGTTATACTATATACCTTTGAATTTATAAACACTTGTAAATAATTAAATTTCATCGGGGGGTATTAACACAAATATTTTTCTGTTTTACAAACTAATTGCTATAAATATATGACCAAAATTAGTTGAAATAATATAATTAAATTTCATCGGGGCTATGGTTCAATCTTATTATTTAAGGTAGAAATATATTTATTAGCTGAGGGCCTGTTTCAGATCAATGTTGTTTTATATTTCATAAAATTATTTTAAATAATATATTTATTTTAATATATGTTTAAATATTTTTATAAATAAATTATATTATTTTTAAAAATATTCAAAATAATTTTAAAAAAGTCTGAATATTTTTAAAAATAACAATCACCTGAAACATAATTTATTTCAAATCAAAATAAAAACAAAATTAAATTAAAATAAAAAATAAAAAATATAAGTGATCCCGGACATCCCTAAGTGTTTATAAAATAAAGGGACTTTTCATTTACTCTTTTTTTTTTTATTTATCAAAAACACAATATTATGTTAAACTTTGAGAAAAATATAATTTTAAATTATTGATTAATCTTAAATTATAATAATCTAAAAATAAATTTTATAATTTTAAGAAGTTGCTGATAAAAATAATTTTTTTCCCTGATAAATACTGGCGACGTAAATAATGAAATAGATAATTCTTTCATTGTATTAAATTAAATTTTTTTTTTTATTGTAAAAACAACATTTAATTTCAACCAAACTATCTTCATTAAAATGATAGACACGGGTCCATAAGCTTTAGTAGATTAATATTCACATGTAGCTTTTAATGAATCGGTAGCTTCGGGCCATTTTTCATCACTAATGCTGAGCCAAGTTATAAATTAACATAAATAAATAAATAAGCATATTTCAAGGTCCAATCTGCTTATTTGTGTCACAATTAGTCAATTACATAATTTTTGAAAAAGAAAATTTCAATTTGGGAGCAGGCAAAGCCTCTGCATGAATTTAATTCGAAGAGATATTATATTAAAATCAGATATAGATTTAATGAATTTGAATAGAATAATACTTTAATTTAATATAATGTCCATGAAATTATTATTTAAAATAAGATTTTAATCATTTTTTGGTATTATAAACCAAAAAAATTTAAAAAAAACAATGTAATTTATAATAAATATATGCGTGACCATAAAATAAGTAAGGTAAACTATCAGACGACAGTCATTCGGATTCAGCCTGTTTGGCTGCTTTTGGATTCGAAGATTTAAAGTCTTAGAAATCTTTTGTCTTTGGGCTTTTGAAAAGGGGCTAAAATGGACTTCGATTGAGATGGGCTAAAACTCAGTTTAAAAAACACACTATTCAAACGGGTATAAAAATTTAAAATTGTCAAAAGTAAAATCGTCTCTCCCAAATGAAGCCTCAAATAGTTTTCTGATTCTAAAAGCGAGGTTTAAAGTATTTTCAGTTTGTCTTTCTTTTTTTGAAAGAAATTTAAAGCACTTTCGATTGAGATGGGTAAAACTATTTATTCAAACGGGTATCAAAATTAAAAATTTACGCTCTCAAAATCAAAACACACTAAAAAAGTTCTCTCAAACGAAACCTCAGTGTCATATATTATGAATAAAAAGATTTCTTATTCACAATTTGATATGCTATTGCGTAGGATTAATATAGTAATCCTTAAGAAGAATGTCAACACACCCAATATTCTAAAAATGTCAACACACCCAATCTGATTTTAAGTAATTGATATGATAAAATAATAAAAAAAATGAAGAAGTAAAAGAAAATTAATAAAAAATAATTTGATTTAAAAAAATAAGATATTGCTTTTAAATATTTTAAATAATTTTATATTAAAATTATTTAATTTCAATATATTTTAAAGATATTTTATATTACTATTCAATAAATAAATTAACTCATAAGTTAATGAATGGAGTCAGAATTAGCTTAAATCTGATTTACTAGCGCAAAAATTTTTAAAATAAATATAGTTTAAAATATAATTAGTAATTTAAGTATCTTAAAAATAAAATTTAAATATAGATATATAGATCGTTTAGCGGACGACATCTATTTACATGGAGTGTTAAATACATTCGTAACTTTATGCGATTTACATAATTTTAAAATAATTTACATATAAATTAGCGCTCATGTAAGTCATGATCGATTATATATATTTAAATTTTATTTTTAAGATATTTAAATTACTAATTATGTTTAAAATTATACTTATTTTAAAAATTTCTGATTTATTAGGTCACGAAAATCAGGCTAAAGCTGACTTAGGAATCAGCTACTACTCACACCCCCACTCGGCAGATCCCCATGTTCTCTTGTCCAGAAGGTTTCTGTCTTCATCCTATATGCTGCTTTTTCAAAGCTCTCTCGAGAGAAGAAAGCAACAGCCTGAGGCTTCAGCAGCCGGCTGCAGCAGCCGGAGTAAATGTCAAAATGAAGCCCCCACTTTCGTTGAATTGCAAACGACACCTTGACTCACCTATCTGGTCATATTTTCCTTGCTATTTTAATAATTTGGAATGGCTGCTTCTCGAAACAAAGACAATAAGTTTTACTAGAATAAAAACAAAGCTGCGATAAAATCCTATTTATGAAAGTAATTAAATAAATAAACAAATGCCCCTACAACAATCCCCATATTTATGTAATCTGACAATCTATGCCTATCTTATATTGTTCATGTTGTGAATGTAGCAAGATACAACGAGGTCCAAGTGATACATAAAATAAAATAAAAAGTAAATACAACTACAAAATTAACACACAATTTATGTGAAAAAACTTAAGATAAGAAAAAATCATAGGAGGCAAAGAGCATAGAAACCTTATTATAAATATATATAATGAAAAGATATTGATATACTCATATGAATATAATAACTCATAATACATAACCACTTATACGAGTAATTTATTATAATTTTTTGAGTACATAAAATTGCTTCCAAAAACCTCAATTTATAATTATAAAAATCTTTTTCTCAATTCTCTAAAATGTGCTCTAAAATTTTTAAAAGTTGATAAAATGTATGAGCATCTATAATTCTCTAGAGAGTTGTTAAACAAAACTTATAAAATCTTTCAAAGAGTTCTTGAATATATAAGAAACTTCTAGAATTCTAATGAGAATTCCTAAAAATATGAGAAGCTTTTAGAATCATCCAAAGAGTTCTTGAATATATGAGAAGCTTATATAATCCTCCAAATAGTTTCAGAACATATGAAAAATTTTTAGAATCCTTCAGAGAGTTCTTGAATATTCTAGAATTTTTCATGAGTTGAATTCAGGTCACACTCTAATAGTTCATAATATTTTTACGAGCTTAAAGTTATTTTCTTTAATGTTGAGTTATCTAATTACATATATTAATAAAATTAACGTAATATATACAATCAAATTCAGGCAAAAAAAAAAATTATACAATTACTCGATTGTGACGCTCTAACAGTGATTTTTCTTTTTCCCAAAATAAATAAACTATAATATTTCAAACACTTGATTATCCCCCGTAACCCCACTAACATTTTCATTTCATGTGAGTGTAAAATTGTCATTTTTTTTCGTTCAATATAAGGCTTATTTGATTTCTTGCAAATAAAAAAATATATATAACATCTTTATTTATTTATTTACTTAAAAAGTGAAAATAAGATATGGTATTTGAAGAAGTTTTGAGAAACAGTGAAATTTGAAATGAATATTAGTATTAATATCTAATTTCATTTAATTAAATAGTAAATTTAATAAATTTCTACTATAAATAAATCAAATGAGCCCAAAAGTGAATTCAATCCGAAATTCAGAATAATAGCTCTCGGGGTTTTGTTTGTTAACCAATCAAACGTATGACTTGCCTCTCTGTTTTGTTTAACCAAAGAAAATGCAAATTAATTTTTATATAAAATAAACATAGTTAAGTTACTTGTATAATTTGTGAATAAATTGAATTATAAAATAAATTTAATCTATTTTTTCATATTCACTTAAAAATAAACATAAGAAGAATTAAAATGCAGATATTTAGTTAATATTGAATATTTTATAAACTCTTGGAAGAAAATCAGGATTTTTCTCATCCAGTTTCCAAATATACAATTTTTAAGTTATCTAATACAAAAGTTAGTATGACTTGTGTTTAATTTTTCGTGCAATTATTGTTGAATTATTTCTGTATAAAAATTTTCTTGGCTTATACATATAAAATGAATTAATGCTCTTTAATCTTTTACATAAAATGATAAAAAAAAAATCTTACATAAATTCTTACCTACTAGAAGAGTTTATATATATATATATATATATATATATATATATATATATATATATATATATATATATATATGTATATCTTAAAATTTCTATTTTCTCTTTAATTTTTTTTCTATTAAGAATATATTTTTCATATATATATAATTTTAATCATTATGTATTTAAGTGCAAAAAAAATTATGTGATATATATGTAAATTTTTTAGAATTAAATTAGGTGCACGAGAATCTAATTTGAAATAGGGGCTTCTAAGGCTTTGTTTGGGAGGGTTTTTTTAGTGTGTTTTCTTTGAGGCGTGAATTTTAATTTTGATCTTTAATGAATAGTATCTTTTTTGAAGCTAGTTTCTTGAAAATCGTTTTAACCTCTTTTTAAAAAGTAAAAGATAAATAATTTTTTAGAAAATATTTTTAAATTAACTTTTCAAAAATCTGAAAAACTTAATCAAACGGAAGCTTAATTCATCCTGCTTGTTCACTTTTAATTATTATTTCATCCGCGGCCAGGCGCTCAAAGTCAGCCCGTGATTTCATTAAACAACCCATATTTATTATGGGCTGCGGCATGTAATTTCTAGAAGTATATTTGGCAAAAATGTTTCCCAAATTTTATTTTCTATCTGGCGATCTTTAAATTATTATATATAAAATAAATAAAATTTAAACTACACACTTGATTGATTTATATTTAATTTAAAAATTCTATGAAAAATAAATGACGATGTTTATAATATTCTTAAAATAAAATATTAATTTTCAAAAATATTTGTGCCTAAATTTTTTTATTTTGACATAAAAATAAATGAAATTAAATATATTTATATTAATTCTTAAGAAAAAACGGTATACTTTGAATGTATTTATGTTAAATATCGAGTTTTATTATAATAATATTATAAATCGTAAAAATTCTTCTTTTTTTTTTTTGAAAAAAATATTATTAATATATAGTGTCATGATGAACGTGACATCAATTATTTTCATATATTTATGGCAGGCGACGAGCAAGAAATCAAAGCAAGCAGACGTGAAGAAAAGTTTCTCCCTTCACTTCTATTATATTTTAATTTTTTTGAAGTAGTAGAATTCAAATATAAATTTTCTTCCTAGGTAAGTTCTTATATATATATATATATATATATATATATATATATATATATATATATATATATATATATATATATATATATATATCAGGAAAATTAAAAAAAAATCATATAGCGAGCTTGTTGAATTGTCAATTCATTTCCAGCTTTAATGGTGGGCTTTTAAGATGGGCAAATAGTTTTACTTAAAGGTGGCGATGAAAGTAATTAGAAAGTGCTAATATGAATAGATATAAAAAGGAAATTGAGACAGCGTCTCTCTTAAAAGATCAGCTATTAAATGACTCGAAGGCTACCTGCGAACAGATTCAATAAACAAAATAGAATAATAACCAACCTAGAGTTGGTTGATGATTTTGACAAAAGCACATAAAAATTTTAGCTCAAAAAAATATGCATTAAATTTTTTATAAGATTTAAAAATAAATTTTTATAAATATTTAAGTAAATTTAATAAGAAATTCACACAGAGTGACAGAGATATCATATATAAAAAAGTTTAAATTAAAAACTTTTATTAAAATCATAAGCCCTCAATTAATGAGCTAAGATGACTTTTATTCAATTAAAAATAATTGCTATTAATATAATGTAAAAAATATATTTTATCTTTGATAAAACAAAAAACAAACAAATAAAGACAGAACTGGAATAAAATAATTTCATGAAAATGTGACGGCCTTGTTAATGGCAAGCCGGCTCGATCTGTGGGTCTTTCCCTTTATGCAACTAAACTAATTCGGTGTCCCTTAAGTGCGTAAACAATGTAAAAAATTAAAAAAATTAAAAAAAAAAAAAAGTTTACTGACGATATCTCGATTCAAATTTGATGGAATGAACGTTTAATTATTAAAGTTATTTTTAAAATTAATAAATTATATAATTATTAATTTATGAAAAATATTTAAATCAAATTTCGTGCAAATTTGAAATCGAATTAAAGTTGAATTAATTTAAATTTTTTATAACATAATGTTGAATAATATATGCGGAAATAAAAATTTATTTTGCCTATCTGTGACTTATTTTGTATTCAAATGTTTACTATTATAGAATGGCTTTTGCAATAACTTTAACTATATCTGATGCATCGGATTTCTTTATACATACCATTTGGCAAGTAGAGTGGCATCCGATGAAAATATGTCTTCTTCATCTAAGATTTTGAGAGCAATATTTTTTTTAATATATATATATATATATATAATATTTAAATTTTAAATTTTACATATATAAGATCTACATTTTCAATATCATATCAAAAATATCATAATTGTTCACTTTTTTTAAAAGTGAAATATATTTTTTAAAGATAAAAAAATATTAAATAAATAAATATCATATTTGGGCGTTAAATATATAAATACATAAGAATTTCTTATATGATATATATACAAATCTTTCATAAATTTATTGAAAAAAGCACATGTTTTACCATTCTGTAAATAAATTTAAGAATAATTTATATATATATAAATATTACTCCGTCTTTGAAAATTTTTTAATGTACGGCTATGAATCTGTAATTTTCATCGCATTCATACAATTTTATCTTAGAAAGCAAACTGTAGGTAGCACTTCGGCAAGAAGCGCTTGTCGTGACTTTTTTATTTATTTATTTATTTTTTTTGACATTCGGACGAAAATAATTGTAAATTCATTTACACAGTATATCTAAAAAAGTTTGAATATAAGATTTATTTATTTAATTAGCTAAAAGCTTCTAAGAATTATTTTTTGCACCACTGGGCAAAATAATATTTGTCGTGGGATTGACGCGCATAAATTTTAGACTAAAATTTTAAACTAAGCATCTTTATAATCTTAATTACACAATTAGACATATTAAAAAAAAATTTTAATAGGCACACCGACTGACTGTGCGTAGCGTCAGCATCAATCTATCGGCTTTGACGCAATTTAGTTCTCAATCGATCAGATTAATCTCCCGATTTATTTTTCCCCTTCGACCGAGCGGCTCGTTTTCCCCTTGCTCGATCGGAAGCTGCCGTCCCGCCTTTGTCGACGACACCCACGCCGCCGCCACCTCTGACCTTGTTGCCGATGCCGTCGACCTCGGCGCCGTCCCGCCCAGAGCACATTGCATGATTTCCGAATTTTTGAGATCATTTTTTTTTTAAACCTAGATTTTCATAACAAACTCAACCATTTCCCCACTAAGCCGTTCAGGAGAAACGGTTAAAGATTCCATTCGCCTCTATCCTCTCTCCCGACAGCACTTCGACACCGCAGAACCAAAAACACGAACACTGCATCCTCACCGTCGATTGATAACTGATTCTCAAAGCAACGACAGATCTCATAATCTCTTGCTTATAAATAAGACCTCATACTGTAACGCATGTATGTAGAAATATTATTATATTAGCTCTCTCTATCCTCCTTCTCATACTAGCTGAACACTCAGCTTACCTCGACTCTATTCGTTGCTCTCGCTTTATTTACATGGTATCAGAGCCATAACTTCAGACGAAAATGTCAGAATCTTCATCCCACTCTGACCGAACAATGGATACATAGCAAGATAGCTTCAACCTGATAACCATTCCACCCTCTCTCAAGTTCCTCATAGGAAATATGAAGTCCGTTGCAAACACTTCTCTCACAGCCAACAACTACACCTTATGGAGCTCACAAATCCACAAATTATTTCAAGCAAATGGCTTTATCAGCTTCCTTGAAGGTACCACCCCATGCCCCTCAAAATATTCTCTCGACACCAACGGACAACCTCAACCCAATCCCAACCACAATATGTGGAAATTAATCGACCAAAATCTCTCAGCTGCTCTCTACTCTACTATTTCACCATCCATCCTTCCTTACGTTCTCAACTTAGAAACCTGCTCGGACATCTGGCTTACTCTAGCAAAAAGACTACAGTCATCCAACCGTTCCAGAGTCATCCAACTCAAAAACGAACTCCACCACATATGCCTCCGCGACAAGACAATGACCCAATATCTAGCATTAAATCTTTGATCGACCAAATCTCAGGTAGGCTCAAACTTGGACACTGAAGACATTATCCTCTACACTCTAAACGGCTTACCATCAACCTATCATGCGTTCAAAACAGCTATACGCACGAGATCCGACCCAATCAACATCGACGATCTATACTCTCTCCTATGCAGCGAAGAACTCAATATTACCACAGATCAGGAAAAAGAAATCATCCCTTCCGTCACTGCCCTCCATCTCTCACGAGGCAAACTCTGGAAATCCAACCATAAAAACCAAGGCAAATATCATCACACTTCCTCCCAACAATCGGACACCGGCCGGACCAAAGGACAAACAAATTACCGCAACTCAACATCTCTACATTGTCAAATATGCAACAAAACAGGCCACTCAGCTCGCACCTGCTGGCACCGAGCGGACACCACCAACTACCCCTCCAAAAATCCCTCAGCATTCCATACCGACACTTTCCAACATCCCTCAGAATGGATACTAGATTCCGGGGCTACCTCACACCTCACCAATAACCTGGAGGAAGTACACAATCCCACCGAACACCCTATGCATTGGATTGGATGGTACCCATTCTCCATTAAGGCCAGGGAATTCTTCCGACTCCGCATCGTAAGCTCTTACTCAATCAACTCTTTCATGCATCTCTCACAATTTGCTTTCTGTTTTCAATCTATACTGATAACTGCTCCATCACTTTCGACACCGATGGCTTTTATATAAAGGATCGGACTACACACCAACTACTCCTAAAGGGTCGCTGCACTAATGGGCTATATTCCATTCCTCATACCGCCACAACCCAAGCACTCCACTCAGATACTACATCGCCGTTCCTCTGGCACAGACGGCTTGGACACCCAAATAAAGACATTCTCAGGACCATCTCTATCCAAAACAGGCATCTCCGCATCAAACCAACCTCTTCTTCCTGCAACGCCTGTCTTCAGTCCAAAAGCCATAAATTAGCTTTTACAAAATCTGTATCCAGAACTAAATGTCCATTTGATTTAATTCACTCCGATGTATGGGGTCCATCTCCAACCTCCTCAGTAAACGGATACAAATATTACGTTACTTTTATCGATGACTATTCTCGTTTTACCTGGCTGTTTCCCTTGAAATACAAACACGAAGTCTCATCTAAATTCCAACAATTACACAAAATGATACAAACACATTTTTCCAAACCTATTAAAATCCTCAGATCCGATAATGGAGTAATTCTTATCCACTCTAAACCTACCTAATCAACCACGACATCACTCATCAACGCAGTTGTCCAAACACACCAGAACAAAACGGGGTCGCCGAAAGAAAACATAGACATATTATTGAATTAACAAGAACTCTCCTCCAAACGGCAAATCTCGCAATCATTCAGGCGGGGCGCGGCACTCTTGCTCCATCTCATCAGACTCCCACAAAACTCTCTTACTTCTCCCTATCAAGTCCTCTACAACAAAAATCCAGATTATACACACCTTAAAGTTTTCGGTTCCAACTGTTTTCCACATTACCACTTACCAAACACCAACAAATTATCCCAAAGCACTGCATTTTATTACCCTCAAAACCACAAGGTTATAAATGCTACAACCGAGACATGTGCACCTAATCTCTTGACACATTATCTTCCAAGAAGATCTCTTCTCCTACTCATCAAATCCACAACCACCAATTACCTCCCAAACCATTCGCCCTTCTGCTTCATCACTCACCAAAAAATACATTCACTCCACCACCCCAGCTTACACCGCTCATCAAACCCATAAATAACCATCGACTCACCTGCTACCATTATTCCAACTCCAATCCTTCAACCCATCCATCCAATGAAAACGACTGGAAACCAAAAATTATTTTAGACCTCCAACATCACCACACCCTACCAAATTATTTTAGACCTCCAACATCACCACACCCTACCCAAACCCACCTGCTATACTCAAGCTATTAAATATGCCGAATGGCGCAAAGCTATGTCCGAGGAGTTCCTTGCTCTCCAACAACAAGCCACCTGGACACTTGTACCTCCACCCAACAATCAAACAATCATAGGCTGTAAATGGACCTACAAAATCAAATCTCACTCGAACGGTTCCATCGCTCGATATAAATCTCGCCTAGTCGCCCAAGGTTTTAAACAAGAACATGGGATCCACTACTCTGAAACTTTCAGTCCAGTAGCCAAAATGCCCACCGTCCGCCTTCTACTTACAACAGCACTTCACCACCATTGGCCAATCCAACAACTAGATGTCTCCAACGCATTCCTCCATGGATCTCTTCAAGACACCATCTATATGTCCCAACCTCCAGGCTTTTCCAATATCCACAACAATGCCTTCTTAGAAGCCATATCGGCCTCAAGTCTCTTGGTAATGGTACTCCACCTTCACCGAACAACTCAAACGCCACGAATTCATTACTAGCACAGCCGATCCAGCCTTATTCCTATACACCAAAAACGGAACCCAAATCTACCTCCTCCTTTACGTGGACGATATACTTATCACCGGAAATGACCCTCAAATCATCTCCCATATACTTCAACAACTCAAGGCAGCAGTTAACTTGAAGGATCTCGGCCAAGTCTCCACCTTCCTTGGCATCCAGATTCACCACACTGATAACAAGCTCCTTCTAACCCAAACAGCCTACACCAACAAACTCCTAAACAGCTCTGGAATGTCTTCCTGCAAAAGCGTGCCAACGCCCATTTCAAACCGATTCACCACATCCCAACAGAATACCGAAGCCTTTCCTGACCCACACGAGTACAGGCGGCTAGTCGGCTCTCTCCAATTTCTCACAATCACCCGACCCGATATAGCACTAGCAGTCAATCATCTTTGCCAACATATGCATAACCCACTCAACACGCACCACCAACTACTGAAACGGGTATTCCGCTACCTTCAAGGAACAGCACACCACGGTCTCCCCATCACTCTAGGGGATCTCAATCTCCACTCATATTCAGACTCGGCGTGCAATTCAACGGCCGCTTTCTGCGGCCCGCACCTTCCTCGGATCAACCCTCATCTCCGGAAAGTACGGAAAGCAAGCGTCGCCCGTTCCTCCACGAAGCGTCTCGAGCCTTGTAACAACAAATAATTTGGCTTCGCTTAGCTCTCGAACTCGGGATCCCCATCACTCAAGCTACGCCTCTGTACTGTGACAACACCTCAGCCATGGCAATCGCAACAAATCCAATCCTCCATGCACGGACAAAACATATAGAAATTGACTACCATTTTGTGCGTGACCACATAGCAGCCAACGAAATCCAAATCCACCACATTTCGACGGAAGACCAAATTGCGGACATTTTCACCAAGCCATTACCAACTCGTCGGTTCATCAAATTACGCAGCAACCTCACCATCCAACCAAGGGATCATTCGGTTGAGGGGGCATCATAACAAACTCAACCATTTCCCCACTAAGCCGTTCAGGAGAAACGGTTAAAGATTCCATTCGCCTCTATCCTCTCTCCGACACTTGACACGAACCAAAAACACGAACTGCATCCTCACCGTGGTGATAATATTCTCAAAGCAACGATCTCATAATCTCTTGCTTATAAATACGACCTCATACTGTAACGCATGTATGTAGAAATATTATTATATTAGCTCTCTCTATCCTCCTTCTCATACTAGCTGAACACTCAGCTTACCTCGACTCTATTCGCTGCTCTCGCTTTATTTACAGATTTGAAAGTTCATTTTGATTGCAAATATTGGGATAGAATGTGTTTTGTTAGTATAGTTGTGTAGTTAATAAATGTATTTGGTAGATCTCATAGAATGTATGATGCATTTGGATTTTTTTTTGGAAAAAAAAATATTGAAGAGTGATATCTCTTTGTGTGATAAATTATTTGGGAAAGATAAATCTTTATGCGTTTGAATTTAGTTCGTAGATCTATATGAGTGTATGATATATTTGTATATTTTTTTGGAAAAAAGAAACCTTGAATCATGATTTCTGTTTGTGCATTTAAGTATTTGAGAAAAATAAATCTTTATGCATTTGAATTTATTTGGTAGATCTATATGATTGTATGATGCGTTTGTATTTATTTACAAACTAATAGAGCTACTGTTTAATTTTTTATTTTGGATTTTTTGAGATAATTTTACAAGCCTAGAGTTGAATGTTTGCTTTGATTGTGAATATTAGGTGATTAGATGTGTTTTAATAGTTGAGTTGTGTGATTTGTGAACTTATTTGTTAGATCTATGAGATTGTATGATGCTTGTATTTTTTTTAGGAAAAATAAATTTTGTTATGGTTAGATATGTTTTATTATAAAATGTTGTCATTGTGGAGATTGTTATAAGCATTAATATTGTTTGTTTCAATTGGCTTTACCTTTTTATATTATATCAGCCTTTCCTCTAATTAGATTCCAGGAGTTGAACCCACTGAGAACCAAAGATCCCCTTCAATCTACACCCAATATATTTGATCTAATTCTTTAAGTGTGTTTTATATTGTTTGTGATATTTGTTTAGATTATTTCTTAGGATTAAAAGTTAGTGTAAATTAGCTGCAGATAGTTGTAAATTATGGATCCATTGACTATTATTTTAAAATAAATTGAATTTATTCTTTGTCTAGGCGAGATAAGGGATTCTATGTGTTTTGGTGTTATGCGGTCAAAATGAGTTCATATACTGTTTGCATTGTTCTTTATTATGATGGTGAATTAACTGTTATGATGATTTTATTCCTACTTATATTGGTGAAAAAAAATTGTCCAATACAAATTCTAAGGCGGATTCAATTCATGGACTTATAGAGGCGCATTGTGAGGTCACTTAAGTTAGATCCAGTAAAGTTTAGTGTTAATCTGATAGGTCAATTTCCTATTGGTGTTGGATTTATAACAGCTTACATTAGTGATGATGAAGTGTGTGAGTTTATAATCAACGCAGCATGCACTCAGCCAATGACAGCATATGTTGAAGCTGTGGAACTGTCTAATGAAGAAAGAGGGATAGACAGTATTGAGGAGTATCAGAGAGCTCAAATTGTTAGTGAATACTTCACACCAGTATATCAAGTAACTTCCCAGGTTGAAGCTTATAGATCTACACCATCAGAAAATGCTCATTTTGCTGGGACAAGTTTCGCATTCACAGGTTACCCTCAAGATGATCCCATAAATTCACTATCTTTCGAAGATGAGGGGTATGAAACTATGTCTTCTGCAACAAGCAGTGACCCTAATGATGATGATGACAGTGATGTTGAGCAGCCTTTATTGGCCACTGAACCATCAATCAGGGCTGGTGACCTAATTAGAGAATATTCAATTAGAACGAATCATACTGAAGAGCACTTGTTATCTAACAATGACTATATGCATTGTGCTCAAACTACTAGGGAATGAGATGATGAGCTAGCATTTGATGGGTCATCAGATGTTTCACCATTTGAAGAAGAAAATAGCATTCCATCTGAGCTACTTGAAGGTATGTGCTTCCTTGATAAAAAATAGCTTCAGTTCACTCTTCAAGGATGGTTCATTATAAATAACGTTGAATTTTTGATATATGCCTCAAATAAAATAAAGTTCAGTGTGCTAAACATTTTCCATAATCACCCAAGTACACCCTGTAGGTGGCGATTACATGCAAGCTCAAGTAGAAGATTGTGTGATGCTTAGAGGATTGGTAGCATTGCCTCACATCATACATGTACTCATTCAGTGCTCAATGCTGGACACGAAAAATGCACATCTCAGTTTATTAATTACTTCATTCAGCCTACAATTAGGCGTCAGCTGGACTTGAAGCCCAGGGAAATCATAAGTCGAATAGAGACTAAATTTAATATTAGAGTGTCTTAGATGAAAGCTTGGGACGCACGTCACAAGACAGTGAAGGTTATTTTTAGCAGTTAGGAGGATTCCTATCGAACCTTAGAGAAATTTATGGGTGTTGTATGTTCAGTTATGCCAGGATCTATATATCGGGTGCACTCAAAAGAGTCTCGCAGATTCTAGCGACTTTTTTGGGCATTCGAGCCTTCTATCTCAGGATGGCAGCACTATCGTCCAATTTTGTGCCTTGATGGGACATTCCTTTTGGGTAAATATAGGGAGACTTTACTTAGTGCAGTTGAGATTGATGCCAACAACAGCCTTTTTCCATTAGCCTTCGCAATGGTTGAATCAGAGTGCATTGAGTCATGAGTTTGATTTCTACGGACATTGTAGGACTTAATCCCATAGGTCTCTACACGAGTTGATCTTTGTATCATATCTGATAGGCATGCAGGTCTAGTGCGTGGATATAGAGAAATATTTTCTTGGGCTGCCCATCGATTTTGTTTCCTCCATTTGAGAGAGAACTTCAAGAAAGCCATTAGGCAGTTTGGAATAGGAGATGTAAAATTTATATGCCAGAAAATATATGTCGTAGGTAATACTGATGATATCCAGATTTTCAAAAGGTATATGACTGATATTAAGAATATCAAGCAGGAGGCTTAGGATTGGTTGGTTTTAAGAGATGTGCAATTGTGATCTTTAACCCATGATGGTGGCTATAGGTATGACACAATGACCACAAATACTGACGAATACTTCAATGGTGTTCTGAAGAGAGTACGTGACTTGCCAATTCAGGCTTTCATTACTGCAATTTACTACAACATAATCTCCATGTTCATGAAGTGCCTTGAAGCAGCAATAAATCTTGCCCCCCATCATGACTATATCTTCTTACCCCATGTCAAGGCAACTCTACAGAGTAACGAACGTGAGGCGAGGACATTACTGGAGCTTGTTAGGGTAAACACAAATGAATACCAGGTGTTTGATAGGTCAAGTAGGACCTAGAAGGTTGAGCTGCTAGAAAACAGTGCTTGTAGGTGCACATACAGACAACCTCAAGCTTACCACATCCCTTGTCCTGATGTTATTTCTGTTTTGGGACAACGATGTTCTAGTCATGTTCAGTATGTATCTGCTTATCACACTTTGTAGTTTTACAGTAGCACCTACAAGGTAGAAATCCATGTTATCCCTGATCGTGATGAGTGGCCAGAGCACATTGTTAGTGGCAGCTACGCTGAGTATATACCACCAAATATCAAGAGAAAGTCAGGCCGACCAATGACTAGTAGATTCAGAAATACAATGAATGAGTCTAGTGCAAGTAGAACTAAGATATGTAGTCTCTGTAAAACTGTTGGTCACATCAAAATAACATGTCCTCAGACTCGACAACGAAGAACTTAGGCTAGTTCAGTGTCACCTGTGTCATATGTGATGATGTACTGATGTTACCCTATTGTGTAGTGAAGTATTCAGTAACATTTTTTTACTTATAAACTGAGGTTACTCTATCGATGCACAGTTTACTCTATTGATGTGGATTGTACCTCTATTGTGGTAGTTTTAGTTTTTCTTGCTTAAGTGACATTTGTTTGGTTAGTACATAATGTGAAAGTATTTTCCACAACAACTTCTTCTAAATTAGTTTGGTTAATATCAGTTTATTTTTCTTGTTTGGATTGTATGTCTACTATGACAGTTTTAGTAAAGTGATATTTCTTTGGTTAGTGATGTATGTGATAGGTAGTACTATTTTGCGCTGAATTTTCAACTGCAATTTGGTTATTATATATTGTTGTTATTCTTGGTTGGATTGTTAGTCTACTATGACAGTTTTAGAAAACTGATATTTCTTTGGTTAGTACTGTATGTTATAGGTAGTACTGTTTTGTGCTGAATTTTCCATTACAATTTGGTTAGTATATGTGGTTGTTATTATTGCTTGGATTATTTGTCAAGTATGACAGTTTTAGTAAACTGATATTTCTTTGGTTAGTACTGTATGTTATAAGTAGTAATATTTTGTGCTGAATTTTTCACTACAATTTGGTTAGTATATGAGGTTGTCTTTTCTGAGCATGAAGAACCAGTACGACCCGCACATAGAAGGCGATGACATTCTGAGAAGACTGTTGTGGACTACGACCCTCCACCGGTCGAAGTTCACCTGATTATAGCTTTGTTATATTGGAAATACCGTGCAGCGCATCCTGACTTGGTAAAGTTATTTCTTTATAAGCTATGCATTCATGTTTTTGTCTTTATTGTTATATAGGTTATTGATGATTTGTCTACATTATTATACATGCTACTGTACTCGAGACAACATCTCATTTATTGATGTTTAGGGAATGACCAGTAAATTATCCACGGTTTATGGCAACTTTGAGAGCAGCTGGACTTGACTGTATTTCAAAAATACAGTATATTCGACTGGATCACCATTTGCTCACCACTTTTGTGGAACGATGGTCACCTCAGAAGAATACGTTCCACTTACCCATTGGCGAGATGACAATTACATTGCAGGATGTCGCTATAATTTTGGGTCTTTCGATGGTCCCTCCTTTGTTGGTCGGGTATATATTCTTCGTTAGATACTATACAACCGACTTAATAATTACGCACTAAAATGTTCAGGTGATATGGGAGCCGTATGAACATCAGATTCGTGTTCGTGTCGCGATTATGTGCTTACAAAGTGATGAGATATGGCTGGCCCGAGCACCGATGATTTGCTGGAAGCATGTTGAGTGGTACCTGCCTGATCGTGTGCTTAGACAGTTTGGCCTTCCACTTATGATTGATGCATCACCAATAGATCCCTCTTTCCAGCGAGTGGGTAGCCGAAGAAAAGCGTCGTTGATTGGGTCGACTACCACCAGATTTACATTACTCAATGGGAGAGCCGTCATGATTCAGTTGTGGTAGTAGATGCATCTCAGCAACACGGTGAGCCGACGACCAGCCGATACATAAGATGATATCGGTCTTGGGCTTCACTCTACATGTTGAGAGCACCAACAATTCTCCCTGACACTTATTACTATCGAGCTCCTAAAGAGCGGTTGATGGTAAGCTTGTTTGTTATATAAAAAAATTTGTTATATATAATGAACTAATCCTAATTAATTCTGCTTCCAATGCAGCGTGAGCACATCTTGAATACTGATGATGTAATCCAGCGTTACTTTGGGAATGATGATGACACAGAGTTTCAGCATTATATCACTATGAGGAGTTATGTAGGGATGTGTCATATGCAAGGACACATATACATATCAATACGACGCAATATGCATATCTCTGATAGTAGATACAAAGACACATACATTCCAGGTACGTTATCATCACAACAGTCAGATGCGCCAGCGATGGATGTTGGTCCCTCCTCTACATCGGTGGACGGGCCGTCTACATATACATTCACACAGCCGACCCAGTATTTATATTAGGAAGCTATGTAGAGTCAGATGCATCCATGGCAAGCAACAACCCCTCCCACATATGGTACATCGTCATTTCATTTGACACCACCGTACGGAGTGTACCATTGTTACTCGCTTCCTACTCAGGTCTCTGCTGATGTACCCTCCCACATATGGTACACAATCATTTCATTTGACAGTGCGTCTGCCTTGTTCGCTTTCTACTCGGTCTCTCATGTACTGAGTGTTACACTTGGGATACCAACAACCGCGGGTTGAATAGGAGCATCAGCATTAAGAGCATCATCTACGTGATTGGCCACGATGACCACTAGCCCATTGTACTCCCGGTAGTGATGTGATTTCATCACGTAAACATCGACGAAGATAGAGGGCTGTACTGTTGTCTTTTGTAGACAGCGGATAACATTAACTTGTGATTATATCTCATTTGTTGTGGTTATTCACTTAGTTTCACAGTTGTATAATTTCTATTTGTAAAATATCTAATTAGTTTAAAAATAAGTCACAACAGGCGACTGGGCCTATTTAATTTTTTTTAATATCTAATTACATAATTAAGATTATAGACGTACTTAGTTTAAAAATTTTGCCTAATTTTTATTCTGATTTATATGGAGAGTCTTTGTATTGCAAAAAAAAAAAGGGTTAAATATATTAATCTAATTTTTTTTCACATGGAGCACCCAAAATCGACACGTTGCATAAAGCAAATCTCATATAACATGAAAAAAATATGACTATATAATACCTCAAAAAAAATAATAGTCTGTCTTAATCGTTAGAAAATTTTATAACAAGAGTTTTCTAATATAATTATTTTATCTGTAAATTAGTGTATATATTGTGAAATTTTTAGTTTATTTTCTATGGCAATTTGAACTAATATATTTATTTATCTAAATAACAAATAAACTTTATTTTTTGTTTTTTTTAACGTCTTTGATTAAGAACTTTTTGAATAAAATTTATTTTGTGTTTTTATATTTATTAATGTTATTTTTGAAGATATCTTTGTTTGATGAATTTTTAGAATTTTATTTTTATAATAAACAATATTATTTATGAAATATTCAAAATAATTTTTGAATATTTTGAGATTTTCAAAAATGATCAACACTTAAACCAAAGATATCAAACAAATTTTATTTCTAATTAAAGCATAAATAATGTAAAAATAAAAAATAAAAATATATGATTGTCTACTTCAAAATAGTCACCAACCAATATAAAAATATCAAATAATTAAGTGTTAATTTGGATCAAATTTGTTTTATATTTTTATTTCTATGTTATTTTAAATATATATTTGATTAAAAAAATTTCTTTGTAATTTTATTTTATATTTTATATTTATATTTATATTTTATGTTAATTTAGAAATATATTTATTCGATGCATTTATTTAAAAAATAACTACTATTATTTTTTGAAAATACTCAAAATAAATTTTAGATAATTTGAGTATTTTAAAAAAATACCCATTACTTAAAAATATTAATATCAAATAATTTTTAATCTGAATAAATTTAAAATAAAATAAAATAAAGTGATTTCAAATGATCTCTAATCAAGTGCATTTTTTAAAGTATTTTTATTTTTAAAAAATTAATTACATTATTTTTAAAAATATTCAAAATAATTTTAGTTATTTTATATATTTTTAAAATAATTATTACTATTAAATATTTTTTATTTTGAATCAAAATATAAAAAGTAATCCTATATGACCCTAAATAAATAAAAACCTTTTAAAATAATTTTAAATTAAACTGACACATAAAAATTTCAAACGACGGAGAGAAATTTCAAGGAGAAAAAAAAAAGAAACTAGGAAGTGCATAGCCTATGACACGCAATATAATTTATAAGAGTAATTAGAGCTGTGCGGCACTTTCAATCTATTAATACTGAATGAAATTAAAAAAAAAAATTAATTTGAATATTTTGATTTAATTTAATCCATGAAAAGGAAATGAAAAAAATATATAATACGATTTTGAAATGCAGAGTAATTCTTTAAGTCAGTCAAATATATGGATTTTAAAATTTTAGAAATTTGATTGGTAAAAAGCAAAAAAAAAAATACTAATTTTTTATTTTTATTTTATTTGTGTATGTTTAGCTTTACATAACATATATTTAATAACAATAATTATTTTTTTAAAATGCTTAAGAAATTAAAATTTTGTTTTAAGTGTTTAAAAAGTAATGTGATTTATTTTTAAAAATAATACTATAAGTACAGTTTAGAAAATTACATTTATATTATATTTTAAAAAAATTACAATGAAAAAGCTACATTTTCTAATATGAATTAGTAGAGTGAGATAGCTCTTAGAGAGTTGTTATATAATTTTATTAAGATAATAAAAGTTATAATATCTATTATAACTTTTTCGATTGCAATTTTTTCTGATAGCAGCTCCACTACTATTTTTTAGACAATTACAATTGCTTTAAATAGATCCTCTCTTAATATTTCAAAAAAATTATTAAAATAACAAATATCTTCAAATTTGGACAATAATTTTCAATATTTAGTATTCTATTTACAAAATGATTATTAGAATCATCATTTTACAAAAAAATTCAATAAAAATAAATTAATCAAATAAATTTTAAAATTTAAATTCCCAGTATCACTATTTAATTGACTGTTTTGCTAAAAAGGCAGTCGTGCGTCCAATCTCAAATTTTCTCCATTATGTTACAATTACTTGATTAGAACACTTTTTTCTTTATCTTCATCTAAATGAAGATAATTATGAAAAATACGGCAATGACTGAAAAGGAATTTAATCCATAATTAATAAAAAAATCTGGCAGCTAATAATAAATTTATAATATTTATGACCGAAATGGTGGACATCGTGTGGTTAACAATAATTTTATTTGGAATATGAGATGGACCTATTAGAAAGAGCAAAACTGTTTCCCATATTTATTATTTGGCCAAAATGTTTCCCAAATTTTATTTTCTATCTCGCCATCTTTAAAATTATGATATATAAAATAAATAAAATTTAAATTACACACTTGATTGATTTATATTTAATTTAAAAATTATATAAAAATAAACGATGATGTTTACAATCACTTAAAAATAAAATATTATTTTTCAAAAAATTTGTGCCTAAATTTATATTTTGACATAAAAATAAATAAAATGAAATATATTTATCATAGTTCTTAAGAAAAAATAGTAAACTTTGAATGTATTTATGTTAAATAAATAGTTTTATTATAATAATATTAAAAATCGTAAAAATTCTTTTTTTTAATATTATTAATATCTAGTGTCATGATGAACGTCGCATCAATTATTTTCATAGGCGACGAGCAAGAATTCAAAGCAAGCAGACGTGAAGAAAAGTTCGTCTCTCCTCCCTTCTATTTTATTTAAATTTTTTTGATGCAGTAGAATTCAAATATAAATTTTCTTCCTAGACAAGTTCTCAAATAGTTAATTCCTGTTATTTTATATTATATTATAATATATATATATATATATATATATATATATATATATATATATATATATATATATATATATATGATATGGTGCTCAAATATTGTCAAATTAGAATCTTAATATCAAAAGTTCAGTGAGCCGTCGAGATTAGCGGGAAATATCGAATCTTTGGGATATCAATTACATCCCAAAATAGATCTTAAATATAGAGTGTTTATAGTCCTCGAGTGTCTCGCGGGATCTAAGCCTAAGATCTCATAATTCGACTTCATTTGGGCATCCAAATGCTCAAAATACATCAAATGATCAAGGAACCATTCTAAGCCGTCCGATCAAGAGGAGTATGGACTTTGCATAAATTACACGCTCCTCCCATCTATAAATAGAACTCTATCCTCACATGAAGGGAAGGGAGAAGTGAAGAAGAGAGGAGTGAAACAAGTGAAGAAGAGAGCCAGCTCAGCGTTGTCACCACCGCACCCGCCTGTAATCCAAACAAGCGAAGAAAAAGTTCAAGAAGGAGGGAAGAAGCTCAAGATCCTCCAAGCAGTGTCACACCCCGACCTGGCCATCAACCACCATCATCGCTAATTGTCCCTCGTGATCTCCACCTATTACAAGAACTATTACAACCTCGATCATTGTTACAGCTTTGGCCCTCTCTCATATGCAATTGTAATCCTCAGAATCGTGAAGACTTTGTACTCAAACATACATAGTGAAGCTTTTATCAAGTGGTTTTTTCCCCTCGAGGTTTTCCACGTTAAAATTGGAGTGTCTCTTGTTCGCCATTAATTACCCGGTGTTGACTAATCGACAAGGCTAAGAAACTTTCACTCTACCATGACCGGTTTTCAAAGACGCAAATGCTGGCCACTGTGGAAGAAAACCCTTCAATCATACTTCCGTGAATATCCACGCCATGGCCAATAAAGCAACACTGCCAAACGGAGCCTCCAACTCCCCACTCTCAAAACCCGCCCCTGAACCAAGAACGCCAAGTTCTCAATCCTCCGATAGCATGACCTGCTGGCAGAACGGAATCTCTTTGGAGATCGTACGCCGAATGGAGGAGTCCCAAAATAAGATTTTTTGCAAGTGACTACAAATGAACTCAAATGAACTCCCCAAGATCGGTCGTTCTGAGGAGGTCAAAATGTTAATCTTCCCGACGTTAGAGTTCCTCCGCATGGAAACCATACGCCGATCTCCTAGACCGCGCTCCACTCATCCATCGCTACCAACCGTACTAATCCACGATCGTTGTTGATAGCCACACATGCTCATCTTGTTAATCCCATGACATTCGACATAAGTACGACGCTTAATGCAAGATGAATTTCACCTTCAAGACGTAAATCATCTTCACCCACACCGCTTATGAGTCCTCACCTTTATAAGCAATTCTTCAACATCCAATTCGTAGTTTCAAGCTTCAGCATTGATTCCTGCGATGGGGCAATCACCCACACGAACACATCGACCATTACAGACTATCATGCATATCCAACGAGCTCCCGACACCGCTTTGTCGTCTTTCCTGTTACCCTCAAAGGGCAAGCTCGCACTTGGTTCTACTCTCTTCCAAGGGGATCCATCCATACCTTTAACGAACTCGCCAGATTCTTTGTGGAACAGTTCATTACAAATCGGAGAATCATTAAAGATTCCTCCCATCTTTCCGGTATTCGACAGAACGAGGGTGAATCACTTAAAGAATACTTCCGTGAGGTTCTCCTTAGAAGCTCGCCAAATACCCGAGTAAACTCAACTATTAAGAGGAGTTTTTCTTGAGGGCTCGGCGTGGCCTTTTACTCATCACTCATGGACACGGTCCCCATATGCCGACTTAGTTCATCGTGGTGGAAGCACAAATCTTCACCGATGAGGCTATTAATGCACATCGCAAACAATTTGGATAATCAGAGAGACATAAAAGCACCCCAAGGAACACGACCGCACCCATCAAAAGAAGAAATCGAAAGGCCCATTCAACAAAGATATCCACGCCAATTGGAAAAGAATCAATCGACTCATATTTAACATACCCCAACCGGGGCAACTCTAATCTCAAAAGATGAGCAAGTCAAGAACACCAACTAAAAAAGGCAAAGATCAATGGTCAACTCGCTACAAGCTCATGTAAATATTCGACCTCTTCCATAGGTTAACGCCATCGAGTAAACACTCGACAAACAACCCAGATAGTCAAACGCCCTTGGTGGACTTCGCGATCTTCCATACGGAGCATCGAGCAAAAGCTCGACAAACAACCCAGAAAGGTCAAAACTTTGTACCCACTCCGATGTTAATGTCATCGATAACACTCAAACAACCTCGATGGGTCAAAATCTCATCATCGCTACTACCAACATACTACTGCCGGCCATCGCTGCACCATCGCCGAATCTCCGGCTATCACTATTGTCGGCCATCACGCTGATTAATACGCTGGCCGCTAATTGCTGATTACTGCGCTATTGCTGACCACCCGTTGCCGCAACCATTGTCGCTGGTATCATACATTGCCGCCGGCTACCGCTGACTATCGCCGGCATCGCCGGTTATCATTATTGTTGCCGGCTATCCATGGATTACTGACGTTGGCCGCCACGTTGACATTGCCGGATTACTGGTTAACCACCCCTTCGGCCGCCAACCACTATTGTCGCTGCATTCACGCTGATTACTGCCTGGTCATCGCCACACCATCGCCGACAATCTTCGCCGGTCATCACCATTGTTGCCGGCCATCCGTACACCGACGCCATTGCCACCGTGACTACTCAACGGATTCAATTTGACCTCTTCCATACGGGTTAACGCCATCGGTAAAACTCGACTAACAACCCAGATAGGTCAAAACGCCCGACTCCCACGACCTTCCATACGTTAACGCCATCGGTAAAACTCGACTAACAACCCAGTGAAAGGTCAAAAGGTCTGGACTTCGGCCTCTTCCATACGGTTAATGTCCGAGCAAAACTCGACAAACAACTCGTGAAAGGTCAAAGGTCCTTGGTGGACTTCCCACGGCCTCTTCCATAGTGTTAGCGATTTAATAATATTCACCAATAACCTAGAAAGGTCAAAACTTTGTACCCATTACAAGTTAATGTCATCGTAACACTCGACAAACAACTGATGGGTCAAAATCCTCGGATTCAATTATATTCTAACATGTGTTAACGACACTATCAACTGAACCATCACGGCAATCTTCGCCACCACTATTTGCCGCATTACCCCGCTAGACACTGGCCGCCACTGCCGACTACTCATCGCTATTGCTGCTGGCGACCACGCTGCCGCTAACCATATAGCTGTATTATCACTGCTGGCTGCCATCGCCCGACGCTGCCAATCGCTTTCCACTATCGCCGGCATAATCTCGGCCACCATATCGCCGCTGATACTTGCCGGCCACCATCATCGAAAGCATCTTCGCCCTCGCTTGATCGCCTAACCCGACGGCCCGACGAGGTCGAACCGGAACCACGACGATACCGCGGGCCTTGATCGCTTCTAACCTGACGATCCGGCCGCAAATCGACGGGTCGGAAACCGGAACCCGCACGCGCCTTCATCGCCTTAACCTGACGATCCGACGGGACCGCGAAATCCCTTTACCACGACGCTTTTGGGAGAAATCGGCTGATTTCAGATGATTGGAATTTCTTGACTGATAGTTACCTTCGGGAGAAATCACGCATGATCACGGTGATCGCGGTCGGTTCTGGGTATTACACCTCGGGAGAAACCTGGAGCCGCATGACTACGTCTTGATCGCCTCCCCGGGCCGGTCCACTAAAGGTTTACACCTTCGGGAGAAACCGAGCCTGTCGATTTAGAACGCTGGATCGCTTCAACCCCTGGCCTCCAGTTAGTTTACACCCCTTTCGTGGAGAAACCTGAGCTCGACGACGTAGGTCTGATCGCCTCAATCGCCACCAAAGGACTTTCACTCAAGAAGAAAGGGAGAGGGAAAGGTATGCCTTTCTCCTCACCTGGGGTATTTATAGTAAAGGGTAAAAAACCCTCAAAAACGAGATTAAATTCTTAAAATTCTGCCAGTACGCAGGCCATGGCGCCATTATACATGGGGCTGTAGACGCTGGCGGTATAGACAAGGCAGACGCTGACTGACCATCCTACCGGGCCATCCGCTATGCTCGAACTGTCATACCCGGACCGCCAGGACTCGACCGCCACAGCTGAACTGCGCATGACTGAACTGTCGCGACCGTCAGCGCGACCAACCGTCTGACCAACCATCAGCTGACGAACGTCACATGACCGACCGGCCGCGACACTCGACCGAACGCTGCGCCGACCCGGCCATCACGCTGCGGCCTGCTCGACGTTCATGACGACCCGCTGCTGCTTCATGCGTTCGACCTGCAAAGCCAGCGCGTTGCTCACACCTATATGGGTTCGAGTCTCGACCGATGGGCGCCCATTTGCCAGAACCTCAAGGCAATGGGCGGTCCCGGTTCAGCTACCGCAGAAGTGCTTAAAGCCATATTTACGGACAAAATACCCAAAACTTCCGTGAGCATCCAAATAAATTCATAACCTCAGAATCTCATGCCAAAGACCGTAGATTTGCTTCCATAATCGTAATCTTGGATGAATATTTGAAATATATTGGTCGATGATATATTTTGGATGATTAAGACAATCTCATCCAAAAATAGGAACCGATATGGTGCTCAAAATACCGCTAATCAAAGTCCCAATCTTAATATCAAAAGACTGATTGAAGTCAAGACATCGAGATTAAACACTTAAAATATCCTTGAATCTTTGGGATATCAATTACATCCCAAAATAGCTCTTAAATATAGAGTGTTTATAGTCAATCGAAGCCTCGAAGCGGATCTAACGAGCCTAAGATCTCATAATTGACTTCATTTGGGCATCCAAATGCTCAAAATACATCAAATGATCGAAGGAACCATTCTAAGCCGTCCATCAAGAGGAGTGGCACCTGGACTTTGCATAAATTAGAAACGCCTCCTCCCATCTATAAAACCCTATCCTCACATGAAAGGAGAAGAAGAGAAATAAACAAGTCAAGAAGACCACCGCCAACTGCCGTCAATCATTGCCACCGCCACCTTGCTGGCCAATCGTCCAGCAAGGAAGAAGAGAATCCAAAAGGAAGAAGAGGAAAAGCAAGAGGAGGAAGAAGAAGCTCAAGATCCTCCAAGCAAGTGTCACCCCCGCCGATCATCAACCACCATCATCGCTAATTGTCCCTGATCTCCACTTTACTCAAGAACTATTACAACCTCGATCATTGTTACATAGTTTGGTCTCTCATATGTAATTGTAATCCTCAGAATCGGAAGACTTTGTCTCAAATACATATAGTTTTTATCCAGCTGGTTTTTTCCCCTCTGAGGTTTCCACGTTAAAAATTCTGCCTTGTTTCATTAATTATGGCTAATTAATCGACAGCTATGAACTTTCACTCTACACGGTTTTCCAGCACGCAACAATATATATATTAAAAAAGTATGTTAAAAGTGTCTCCAATAAATGCATCCTTTAAGCATAAAATTTAAAATAAATAAATAATGAAAGGCACAAAAAATTCTGACGCAGAATTACGTTTTATAAAAATTTGGTATTGGAATATTTTTTTATATATTATTTGATCTGAAATTTGACGTATTATAAAAATAAACTCAACGTGCTTTAAAAAAAAATGCTGAACAGTCGAATTAATGTATAGAATCAACTCCTTATTAATTCACACTTAAGATATCTTTGCGATCGCTTTCTATTAGTTTTATTTTTCAGGTTCTTATCTGTTTGTGTTGAAAAATTATTTTTAAGAATTAGAATTATTATGTGTTGTTGCGTGCTAGAAAATCAGTTACGGTAGAATAAAAATTTACGTCTTAACTTTGTCATAAATCAAGACACACACAGATATTCATAATTAATAATTTAAAACCCGCATTTACAAAAAATCTCAAAAGAAAAAAATTGATCTAGCAAAAAATTTTCACTATGTATCTGTTTTAGTACAAAAAGTTTCCGATAACGGATTATGTAATAGATATAGGGCGATAAGAATCTAATGACAACAACAATATATACCACGTCATGAATAGCTATTAGAAGATGATGGTGAACAACCGATTATCACGATGAAGGTCGATTGACGACCAAAGATGATCTACGGCAATCGGACCGACGATAGTAGTCTGGTCGGCAATGACGACCAAATGATGATATTATATGCCGCGATAGTGGTCCGGTGACAATCGAGATCGAAATTCAGGACGAAGTGGTGGTCGATGGAGTGGGTGGTTGGCAACCAAGGAGTATTCACACCATTGAATGATGACACAATTATGCTTGGAGGATTTTCAAGCTTTGAGCTCTCTCTCCCTCATGAAGAATGAGGGGCTATTTATAGATTAGATGAGTTTTCTTATTAATTTTTCAAACATCTATGTGTATGCTGGATTCTGCAACAAAGCTAAGGCGTAAACTTTTATTCTACCGCAACTGATTTTCTAGCAAGCAACAATTTGACGTCGTCTGTGATTTTAAGTGACATATCATGTGTAATGAATGTCAAAAAATTTATATTTAAAATTTAAAAAATATTTATAATAATCATAACATGTTCAAAAAATTACTTTTTTCACATTAACTTTATAACTAGTTTTACAAAACTCTCAATTAAAATTAGTACGGATTTAATTTTCCAAACGAACCCTTAGTTAGCAATAAGAACTGATATGACACTTAAAATACTATTAGTCGAAGCACGAATCTTGATGTTAAAAGCGGATCCGTTGAAATCGGGATCAAGCTCTTAAAATATCTTTGGAAACTTTGGGATATCATTAAATCCCTAAAAGCTCTCAAATATGGAGTGTTTATAGTCAATCGAAGGCCTCGACGAATGGTTCCAACAAGCCAAAGATCTTATAATTCTGACTTCATTTGAGCATTCAAATACACAAAATACATCATATGATTGAGGGAATCATCATGAGTCATCCGATGAAGTGGAGTGGTACGGGTTTTGCATGTATTTACAGAGACGCCACTCCTCCAATCTATAAATAGCCCCTCATTCCTCATATGAGGGAGGCCAAGTGAAGGAGAAGGGAAGCAAAGAGAGAGAGAGCTCAAAGATGCATATGTCGCCACTGACGGTTGCCAACCACGGCCATCGCTATCGGCCATTGATCCTCGCCGTCAAACATCATCAAACTTTCCAACATTGTCTATTACTAGCAGTTGTCCAATTCTCATATACAATTTTGTAATTCCTATCGGAAGATCGTGTACTCAAAAGATACATAGTGGAAGTTTTTATCAGCAGTGGTTTTTTCCCTCTTTTGAGGTTTTCCACGTAAAATTTTTGAGTTTTAGTTTTCTTTTAAATAATTGTGTGTGTGGACTCCCAAAGAAGCTGTAAACTTTACTCATCAGTCGATTTTTCTAAGACGCAATGCTTACCAGTGGAAAAGAACCCTCAATTTCTGAAAACTCATCATGGCCAAAAGCAGTGATTAATAACGAGCTCCCGCCTCGACTCGCCACTCAAACCAATCCTTGAACCAAGGACGCCAACCTCCCCGCCTCACGATAGCGACTGTGAAGGCGCAGAATCTCTTAGAAGATCGTATGCCGAATGGAAGAGTCTCAAAATGAGATGATCCGACTTTTGAGGAACACAACTACTACCGCGATAAACACATCTCCCCCAAGATCGATCGTTAGCCGCGGGAGGTCAAAACGCTAATCTCCCTGATGATGAAGTTCCTCCGCTGCACTGATGCGATCTCTCGACACCGCTTCTACTCATTCATCACGCAACAACGCTAATCCACCAATTATTGTGGGTAGCATGGCACGTTCTCATCCTGTTGACTCCACTCGTCATGTTATACGTGCAGAATTACGACGCTTAATGCAAGACGAATTTCACCTTCAAGACAGAAATTATCTTCCCCTCACTGAGAATCTCACCTTTAGGCTATTCTTCAACATCCTATTCCGTGGGTTTCAAGCTTCAACATTGATTCTTATGAAGGGCGATCACCACATGAACACATCGACCATTACAGACTATCATGCATATCCAAAAAGCTCCCGACACACTACTTTGTCGTCTTTCCGCACCCTCGGGACAAGCTCGACTTGTTCTACTCCTTCCAGGGAATCCATCCATACCTTTGACTAACTCGCCAAGATTTTTGTACAGTTCATTGCAAACGGAGGATCATTAAAGATTCCTCCCATCTCTCGATTCGCCAAAATAAGGGTGAATCACTTAAAGAATACTTCCAGATTCTCAAGCTCGCCAAATACTGGGGTAACCAATTACTAAGAGGAGTTTTCCTCTGCCATCTGGCCTTTCTACTCATCACTACGCGAGATACGGTCCGCCATCGACTTAGTTCACCGTGGAAGCACACGAAAGGCTATTAATGCCCATCAAAAATAATTTGAACAATCCACGTGAAAACGTAAGAGTGCTCTGGAAACATGGATCAACAATCCCATCAAAGCAACAAGGCCATGATTTCCACCCCCGCATCAACGACACGAACCACGACTGGAATACACGCCGCTGAACATATCTCGTGTTAACCTCCTAATGGCTATTTGAGATGAAGAAAATATCAAGTGGCCGCATCCATAAACCAAATTCAAAATCGGCAATAATGTCACTTATCAAGTCGTGGACATACGGCATGCAAACAACTCAAAGAGGAAATTGAGAGGCTCATTCAGAAAGGATATCTACGTCAATTTGTGCAAAACCAACCAACTCAAACAAACATAGCTCCAACTGGGGGGGCAACCAGGATAATCATCACAGAAACAACATAATAGTCGCCAAATAATTGGAGAAATTGAAACGATTGCAAGTGGGCCACTACTATCTAATCAAATCTTTATCACAGCCTTTGAAGAACTAGAGTTAAAAAAATCTAGTATTAATCATCCCATCACTTTTAATAACTGAGACTTGGAAGGAGTCTAAGTTTCACATCAAGATCCTCATCATCGTAAGGTGGACGGTGACCCTGTTATATTGTTAAGAGAATTTTAATTGATAATGGGAGTTCCGTTGATGTTTTATTTTACTCCACCTTTCTTAGAATGGGTCTGGTTGGAAAAACTTCAACCCGCCGAGACCGTTATATGGGTTTGATAATCGCCTGCAGTGGAGGGGACAATCACCCTTCCGTTGTTCTGAGAATTTCCTCAACAAGTCACTCACTCGTCAATTCAGTGGTCAAGTCACCAGATACAACGCTATATTTGGAAGACCCCTCCAATCAATCTTCGGTGCCGTCACTTCGGTACCTCATCTTAAGATAAAATTTCAAACTCCCATTGGGGTTGGAGTGGTCTGTGGAAATCAACAAATAGCATAATCATGTTACCTCAAACAAGCTCAACCACGCCGGACTTTCAACATCGAGAATTTTAATCTTCAAGATAAAGAAGTACCTCGAGGGTTTTGCGAAAAGACACCTTTCGTATCATATATGACCAACCCAAGCTATGACCAACGATCCAGAGGAAAAAATATTTCTTAAAACTTGGAACATGGAGGGTCTCTAAAAGTGTTATATGTAATCATTGGTGTATAAATATTGTAATCTTTAATTTATCCGTTTTTCCTCCTCTCCACCTCTTGTCTGTGTTAACTCTCTAAAAAATGTATCTCGTCCCTTTTGTTAAGTTATCTTGTGACAATATTATATCACCAACATTATTAAAGTAATGAGTTTATAATTTTTTCTCACAAAGCTTGTTTCTTCTTCATTAAATCCTCCCACTTGAGAAATATACAACTCACATTGTATCTCAATCGGGCATGATAAATCCCAAGGGGACTTGATCGGACCTCTTCCATATAGGTTAACGTCATCGGGTAACACTCTGACAAACAACCTCGGATAGGTCAAAAATCCTTAGCAGATTCAATTCGACCTCTTCCATACAGGTTAACGTCATCGAGCAAAGACCCTGACAAACAACCTATGATAGGTCAAAGGGTCCTTGGTGGACTTCCCACGACCTCTTCCATAGGGTGAGATTTGGTCGGTTTATTTATTCGGTTTGGTTTTGTTCCAACGAATAAACCAAACCGTTTTGAAAACCGAACCGACCAAGTTACAAAAGATAAACGAACCAAATAAACCGAATAAGAGTTCAGTTTATTCGGTTCGGTTTTCCCTAAACCGAATTATAGAGAGGGATTAAAAAAAAAATTTAAAGTTAACAAACAATTGAGCAAATAATAAAGAAATTTTATTAACTAAAGTTACTAAATTACATGTATACACATTGATACAAAGTAATGTACAATATAAATAGTTTTCCATATTGATACAAATATACAATTTATGAATGTAATGTACAAATAAAATTATAAACAAATACACAATTAACAAAGAAAGAGAAAAAATAGTACAATATAATTCAATTGTATATTAAGCAATCTCGTGTCCCCATCAATTGAAATGTGATTATCGTCATAGAAAGCTATCAACTTTCCAAGGACCAAGACCCCAGTGCAGCAAGAGAGCAAACTTCATTCGAAATGCCCTACATTTGACAACTATCTATCTCCAAGAATAACATATCTAAAAAAAAAAAAAATATTATTCATATTAATAAGATATCAGTACATTCTACAAAGAACTATATAATATGAACCTAACTATTCGTTGCACATCTTATCTGGAGAGAAATACTTACATTCATGAAGATTGATTCAAAATACCATTTTGCGTAATGCGGTGCCAAAAATAAGATACCATGAATGCCAAAGGACCTATCCATAAAACGTAAAAAAAAGAAAAAAAAATTCTGAGTTTCAAACCGCCATCTATGACCGCCAACAAGTTGAATTTTGTGTGCAAATGTTCCTTCAAGATAAGCTTGCATCACCGGTTCAAGATATATTAAGAAATCATACGAATTTTGTGTGCATACTACATCCAGAAGAAGATGGACCAAGAACGGTCCTGCTCTCGGTCCACAGTGAAGAATCATGCAAATAAAAAAAAGGATAACAACGAGCAAGCGGAAGCGATAACAATAAAGAATCTTTCCTTGCTTTTGAGACACTAAATACTAGTAAGGTTTCAGAAAATATCCACATTATTCACCCAATAAGCTCCAACATACACGGTGGTACAGTCCTAACTCCAAAGAAATCAAAGTAGAACATGAAAAGCTTAGATAATCAGTAACAGTCTGACACCCTCATAAACTAGAACTAAAACAAAAAAAAATAAATGCATGGTCCGCCAAATGTAACTGGCTAACTGCCAAGTTCCAACTGGTAATGTTGGCAAGGAGAGGCACCATAAAGTATAATTTTCCAAAACTAAAACCATACTTACAATATGCACCATAAAGTATATATTTCCAAAACTAAAACCATACTTACAACTGTCAACAGCTATGCAAAATATACCACCATCCACCAAAAAAAAGATAACAATGAACAAGCGATAACACCAAAATTTTCATTCCTTGCTTATGAGACGACTTTATAATAAGAAAGCGAATCGATTAAAATGCGTGATTTTGCAAGGAGAGGCATCTTGCAAGTTGCAAGTGATAACATTTCTCAATCTCAAAGCCTTCACTTTATCCGTGGGACCAAAACACAATCTTGAATAAAAAAAGTTCAACAAATATAATGTAGAAAATGGAATACAAGAAGGTAATTTGTATTTTTTGCTCAAGCTTTATAAAAATATCCTTTTATTATCAAGATTCAAGTGTAATATCTGAAAATATGATCACCATATATACATACGGGGCATCAATAATTTTGAGAAATCGCCAGCTCTAAGCCTTTAAGACTTAAGAAAGCAATAACACCAAAAAAAAAGTCACCACCGCATGTATACATTGATCATTTCATCATTTATCATCGCCAATCCAACACCAATCAAACCAACCGCAGATGTAAGAAATGTTAGAAAACCAAAACTAACAACCAAACCAATAAACAATCCAAGATGTAAGAGATGTAAGGAAAAAAAAATAAGATAAACTGAAAGGGAGATCATTAGGCAATCAGCTTTCCGCATTCTTCATCATAATCCAAGCCAAGATGTTTGAGTTTCACTTGTTAAGTTTGCTAAATCTGTAAAACAAATAAATCATTAATAATTCATAGATAAATCATTGATTAAAAAAAATCGTTGTAATTTGTAAATTTCAGAACAAACAATACCTTCATCAAACTTGTCAATTTCATTAATATTTTCTTCCACATTTATTGGATTTACAGCCCATTTTGCTCGCATCCAATCCTGTGCACATATTAGAGCTTGTGCAATCTTTGGGGATAATGAACTTCTAAAAGCATCAAGAATAATGCACCACTGCATCAAAACTGATTTTGATGCAGCTTGAAATTGGAAATGTAAAACATCACGACATATATGAGAGAATAGAAATCTATGCATTAACCTTCCACCAATTTAAAATATCAAACTCGATCGTCATCACTTGACTCTCACAAATATTTATCTAGATGATTTGTTGTCTACATCATCCTTCCCAAAATTAGATCTTTTGAATTTCTTATCATTGAATATCTTGTCCCTTAAGATTGCTAAAATACCAGCCCTTCGTGAGAAATTTTGTTTCTCATGCAAACCACTCCCAATTTGGCTTTCACCAAGCACTTTAATTTTGTAATCATGAAACATATCATAGCATGATGACCTAATAAGTTGTGCTAGAGCAATGCCATCGTCCTTCATACATATCCATAACAAAGAACTCAACATAACTTTAAAGCGGGATCTAAAACAACAAAGATATATATTCAAATTCATTTTTCTATGGCACCCCAATATTTAGAAAATTTTGTCATCATTTTGGAAGCCATACTTCTCACATTTTGATCACTATCCATTTGCCAACTTTGGAGTAGATAAAGAACTTCTGCAATTTCATGAAAAAAGGTATTTGATGTAACATACAAAGAACCAAAAATTCTTAAAGTCAATTCATAAAATTTTTCCAAGAAAGGGAGCAATCCTCTAACATTATTCCAATCTTCATCACTTAAAACACCATTTATAATATGACTTTCATCATCATCCTCTCTAGTTCTAATTTAAACCGGTATCAATCTCCTCATACCTTTCAAAAGCTCTCTCAACTTAATGCACTTAACATTAAAATGTAATTCCATCTTGTAGGAACATCTAAGCATAATATGCTTTTAGTTTTAATTTTTCAATTTCAATGCATTCTTTAAATTTCAGTAACCTTGCGTGTGATTTTAATATATCTTACTACTCTAACATGACAAACAGATTCGATATCTCTTTCGTGCCATCTTGCATTATTAAGTTAACAATGTGCTATGCATCTCATATGTAAAGCCATCTAGAATACTACCTCCCCTTTTGCCAAATTTTTTTGTAGGTAATGATGCCATTATTAGAACTTGCATTATCAACAGTCACAGTAAAAATTGCTTCAATCCCCCAATCTACAAGACACTTCTCTACTTGTTGACCCAGTAGTTCTCCCCTATGACTATAGATTGGACAAAAGTTTATAACTCTTTTATTGAGTTTCCAATCATCATCAATAAAATGTGCAGTGATACACATATAGTTAATTCGTTGAATTGATGTCCAAGTATCAGTTGTAAGACAAACTCGGCGGATTTTTTAAAAGATTTTTTAAAATTGCTCTCTCTTCCTGATAAAATTTAAACCAATCACGTGTCAATGTCCACCGTGAAGGTATTTGAAACATTGGACAACACTGAGACATGAAATGTTTAAACCCCCAACCTTCTACATGCTTGAAAGGTAATTCATCTGCAATAACCATCATTGCTAAAGCTTTCCTTACATTTTCTTGGTCAAATCTCCAAGCCTTAAGACTTCCAGAATGCTCCTCACCCTTAACACTAAATTGAAATGCAAGTTTAGTTTGATTTGGATCATTTTTAATTGGATTCTTCTGACACAAAGAAAGATGTGCCCGTAAGTTTGAAGTGCCATTAATCTTTGGATCACTGTGATATGATTTCCCACAATTACACATACTCATTTTTCTCCTTCTTCATTAAGATATACCTCACAAAGTGTTCCCAAACTTGATCTAGTCTAGGAGCTTTTCTCTTTTGAAATTGGTGGTTTCTCACCACTAACACTAGCTTCTCCCGTTAGTTGAACTTGTCTTCGGTCATAGCTCTAGAGGAACTAAAGGTTTGAACTATCTCCAACTTGTGACATGTTTCTTCTTCAGAATAAAAAAAATAAATAAATTAAAAAGAATTTTAAAAAACATGCTTTTATAAATTACATCAACAAAACTTATTTCAATTAGTTGCATTTAAAAAACACTAAGATAAAAAAAAGATCATAAGGCTTACTTTATTTTTCCAAGACATGCATCTACTGATGTACATGCTACATGTCATACTAGAATGAAACATAAAAAATAGATTATCCTTGAGAGTTGAGCATAGAGATAGACACATAGCTGATAACTGATAAGTTCAAATCATATGTTATATTACAATGTTGATAGTGATAGCAATGAGCCAATGATGTAAAGACTAAAGAGCATGTAATTCCACGTTAGCACTTAGCATTTAGCATGTTCAGTAATGGGCCTAATGGCAGTGGAAGGCCTAAATGCCTAATTCCATCCGTTCTGCAATAAATGTAAATTTCTTAACAAAGAAAAATGTTTTCTAAAGAAGCTGCATCCACCACTCCCAAAGGCCAAAGCCACGAGGCATTGTTCAATTAGAAAAATAAATTTTAAATCAACAAGTGAAATTGCTATTGACCACGGCCACGGGCTCAGCCGCTCAGTGGCTCACTGCTCACAAGTTACATCTTACAAGTTACATTAAACCAAACAATAAATCCAACATATTGGCCACATGCTCAACAATATTTCAACAAAGGAAGGAGTAGAGAGAATGATAGAGAGAGAGAGAGAGAGAGAGGAGTTGAGATAATGTCATCTTCTTCTAATCTGTTGAGTGTTGGCTGTTACTCGCAAGTCTCAAAGAATAAAGTCCACGACAGTGACGACACAATCAAAATTCACACAGGAACCCAAATTCACAATAAAACCAAACCGACGTATGACGACCGCCATCCACCCATAATCAAACATTCAAACCATCAACAAAAATTTCAACAGAAGGAAGAAGTACAGAGAGAGAGAGAGAGAGAGAGAGAGAGAGAGAGAGAGAGAGAGAGGAGTTGACATAATCATAATGTGATTTCGTTCTTACCTGTTGTGATTTCGTTCTTACCTAAACCAAATTAACCCATCCCATCGTTCTCCCAACAGTCAATCAAAAATTCAACCATCACCAAATTTTCAATAAAAGGTAGAATAGAGAGAGAGAGAGAGAGAGAGAGAGAGATAGAGAGAGAGTTGAGATAATGTGATTTAGTTCTTACCTCACCGTTGTTACCTCACAAGAATCAAAAGACTTAAATTCAAATCGATGGGAAGAGACTAGGAGTGAACGCGTGAAGAGTGAAGACCAATACATAAGTCACGTAACGTAAGAACTTATAGTGTAGATGTAGCATCGCATCTACTATCCGCATCCGCTAGGTCAAAAAATAAAAAAGGAAGAAGAAGTCGGCGTCACAAATTGGAAAGTTACGAAAGTGGAAAGCCCAAAAGATCGAGTCGAGATTCTAATCGCTAGAATGCCGAACCCGAATGCCTTTTATGCCAACAACTGCGATCGCCCATCAAGAGTCGAGGAATGAATACTGAACTGCCCTCTAAGTAAATCGAGACGAGCGATACGCGAGAGACGAACGAAGAAAGAGCGCCCCACCTAAATCCCTAATAAATTAATCGGTTGAAGAAAACCAACCTTAATAATTTAAAACCAAAAAAACCATTAAACCAGATAACCCATAATTCAACCAAAACCAAATAATGAATAAAATCAACCAAACCGACCAATTAACATCGCTTCGGTTCGGTTTTGAACCGCCTAATGCACACCCTCACAGGTTAACGCCATTGGTAACACTCGACAAACAACCTCGGATAGGTCAAAATCCTTAGCGGATTCAATTCTCTTCCATATTGGTTAACGCCATCGAAGTCACACTCGACAAACAACCTCGATAGGTCAAAATCTCGGCCGATTCATTCAACCTCTTCCATACAGTAACGCCATCGAGTCACACTCGACAAACAACCTCGATAGTCAAAATCACCACCGACACCGGCTGCCGCTAACCATCGCCACCGCCACCGCCGCCGGTATCATCCACCATCCGTTATCGCCGACTATCGCGGGTTGCCGCCGACCACCTCGCCGGCCCGCTATATGAGCCGGTTATCAGACATCAGCTGGCCATCGCTGCCATCGCGGATAATCTGTTGGTTATCTAACTCTGGTTACTACTTGCGTGCATCTCATGCATTGATTTACATCGTTACATTGCTGCTGACTTTCCTTGCTGGCCGCTAACCGCGAGGCTGGTTACTGCTGATTTACTGCTGCTGGTTAACTCTGCTGGTCATCTCCGGCATCCTCGGTATCTCACTGTTATTATCGCCACTACTGACGCGCTTGCCGCACTGCTGCTGACTACTGCTGCCATTGCGACCACCCCTCGGCCGCTAACCGCGTATAGCTGGCTATCGTTGCCGGATTACTGTGCTGGTATCAGTGCTGACTATCGCCGGTAATCCTCCGCTTTACCACCTTCGCCCTTTATCGACCACTCGAAGTCACCATCGCCACCAATGTCGCCGGCCACCATCGTCGAGCATTGCCAACCTCGGTTGCTGTTTCCTCAATCCCGGTCGGTCCGACGAGGTTAGTTAACACCTCTTTCGAGGGAAAATTGGAGCCTTGCCGTATGAACTACGGGTCTTGATCGCCTCCGATCCCGGTCGGTCCGACGAGGTTAGTTAACACCTCTTTCGAGGGAAAATTGGAGCCTTACCGTATGAACTACGGGTCTTGATCGCCTCCGATCCCGGTCGATCCGACGAGGTTAGTTAACACCTCTTTCGGGAAAATCGAGCTTGCTGTATGAACTACGGGTCTTGATCGCCTCCGAATGACCTTCTTTCAAGAAGAAGAGAAGGTGCCTTCTCCTTAGCCCAGGGGCTTTTATAGAACCTTCTGGGGCAAAAGGGTAAAAGCCTTAAACCGCTGAAACCGCCTCAAACCGCTTAAAACCGGCTATTCGCCAAGACGTTCTCGCTAGAGCCAAGGCCATGCGTCGAACCGCCGGCCCACGGGCCCAATCCCGGCCCATCGGTCGCGAATCGCTTCCGCCACCCAGTATTCGCGGCAAGAACCACGGAGTCAACGCCCAACTTTCATGGCGCCAACCGCCAGCTGGCTTCTCATGACCCTCCATCAGCCTGCCGTGGCCAGGCCGACTGGCGAACCCGGCTCACACCCGCTTGCTGCTGGATTCGAGCCCGTCTGTCAGCCTCGCTTCATTCGCTGCCGTTTTCGACCCGGCTGAGGCTCATCACACCCGGCCGCCAACCCGCGCCAGATGACGAAGGCGCCATGGCGCAAGACGAAGCGCTCATGTCATACTTGGCGCTTCACTGTTCGGCGCTCGGAAGTTGCTCGCAGACCGGATGGATCCAGAACTCAAATCTCACACAAGATACCTACACGCATTTGCCCGTCGACTTCGTAGTTATAATATCAGGTTCTATGAAGACTGTTTCTCTCAAAATACGCAGCTTAATGGACTCAAATTTCATCAAGAATTTACTATTTTCAAGATTCGATATATATTTTGAATGATTGAGATAATGTCATCCAAAAATAAAATCGATATGACACTTAAAATACTATTACAAGCACGAATCTTGATGTGAAAAGCAGGCTAATCCGAAGTTGAAACTGGTCGAGATCAAGCTCTTAAAATATCTTTGGAAATTTTGGGATATCAGTTAAATCCCTAAAAAGCTCTCAAATATGGAGTGTTTATAGTCAAATCGAGCGTCTCGACGAGCCGGTTCCAACAAGCAAAGATCTTATAATTCTGACTTCATTTGAGCATTCAAATACACAAAATACATCATATGATCGAGGGAATCATCATGAGTCATCCGATGAAGTGGAGTGGTACGGGTTTTGCATGTATTTACAGAGACCACTCCTCCATCTATAAATAGCCTCATTTCATATGAGGAGGCCAAGTGAAGGAGAAGGAAGAAGCAGAGAGAGAGAGCTCAAAGATCCTCCAGCATAATCGCCGCCACTGACGGTCATCAACCACCGCCGCCACCATCACCGCCATCATTGATCTCGCTGCCGCCAACATTGTCCAACTTCGTTGTCAACTTCGTGCCAACATTGTTTACTAGCGCATCGTTGTCCATTCTCATACAATTTTGTAATTCAGATCGGAAGATCGTGTACTCAAAATGATACATAGAAGCTTTTATTGGGCAGTGGTTTTTTCCCTCTTTCGAGGTTTTCCACGAAAATTCGAGTTTTAGTTTTCGCTTTAAATTGTGTGTGCGGACTCCCAAAAGAAGTTTACGCAGAACTTTACTCACAACTGGTTTTTCTAGCACGCAACAAGAACCATGGTTAAGTAAACTTATATGATGAATATTTGCTGTGGAAGGCATGAAAATTAAACTGATATAGCTAAACTCAGAACAATTTTAATTCCGAATAGGTATTCAATCAAATTTTTTTATTTCAACTTCATTAAATCTTCACGAATTTTAACTGAGATCAACTCTGAAAAATAAAAAATATACATGAAAAAGTAAATTGCACGAGGAGCTTTTAACAGAATATTTAAAATCCCATTACTTTTTTTTTTTTTTTTGAATGGTATCCACTCAACACTCCACCCATCTCATGTGACGTTGATTAATTCTAATGAGAGCTCCATATTCATCACTCATATATGTCGGGTCCCCACTTACTTTTCCTATCTTAGGTATAGACGCCTCTGCCCTGGAGAGGATTTGAACTCGATCTGAGAAGTACCCGATCATGCTCGTCTACTAACTGAGCTAAGAGATGATGGGTATCCCATTACTATTAGTGCACGCTATCAAATTAAATGACTTTATCAGCGATCCTGACGCGCTATGATTAAGGTTTTAACCGCTACAACGTCTCTCTTAAAAGATCAACTATTAAATGACTTGAAGGCTACATGCGAACAGATTCAATAGACAAAAAAGAATAATAGTTGGCATCCAGTTGCCGAGTTACCAACCTAGAGTTGGTAGATGATTCTGACAAACGCACATGAAAATTTTAGTTCAAAAACTATGCATTAATTTTTTTTATAAGATTTAAAAATAATAGTTTTTGAAATATTTGAGTGAATTTAATAGTAAATTCACGCAGAAATCATATATAAAAAGTTTAAATTTAAAAACTTGTTGTTAAAATCATAAGGCCTCAACTAATGAGGCTTATATCCATTTAGAAATAATTGATATTTGGCGATACATAATATAATTTAATCAAATATATTTTATCTTAGATAAAACTAAAAACAAATAAATAAAGACAGAACTGAAATAAAATAATTTCTTGAAAATATGACTATAAATAATTAAAGATAGTGGCCTTATTAATGGCAAGCCGGCTCCATCGTTGGGTCTTTCCTTTATGCAGCTAAACTAATTGGGAGTTCTTTAGGGCTGTTTGGGATCACTTTTATTTTCTGTTTTTTTATTTTTATTTTTATATTATTTTTCAAAATATATTTATTTAGAGTATTTTTTATATGATTTTATTTTATATTTTCAAAACTAAAAATTATTGTTTTTAAAAATATTAAAAATATCTAAAATATAAAATATAAATAACAAGTATAATCAAATAAAATTATTTTAAAGCAAAATATAAATAAAATAAAATAAAAAAAATAAAAAAATAAATAAATGTGATCCCAAACAAGCCCTTAAGTGCGTAAAAAATGTAATTGAAAAAAATTCTAAAAAAAAAAAGTTTACTGACGATATCTCTATTCAAATTTGATGGAATGAACGCTTAATTATTTAACTTATTTTAAGATGAATATATTATATAATTATTAAATAATGAAAAATATTTAAATCAAATTAAGAAGTTATTAGTAGAATTCAAGTTGGATGGTTGAAGTGGAGGAATGCATCTGACCTATTATGTGATAGAAAAGTTCCACTTAAACTTAAAGAAAAAATTTTATAAGATGGTTGTAAGACCGCAATGACTTATGACGAACGCCAATGAAGATAAGACTAAGTAAGTGTAGAGACGATGATGCTTAGGTGGATGAGTGGCTTTACTCTTAGAGATAGAATGCAAAATGAGTATATTTGGGAAAAGTTGGAGTTTCTGGTAGATAAGAAGAGAGAGTCGCCTTGATGGTAGCCACATAAAGCGTCGGCCCAATGACCATTAGGAGAGTAGATGCATTAGATTTACCATGTAAGGAGGTAGACCTAAAAGACTTGGTTAAGATGTATAAAAATGATCTTAAGATACATGATTTAAATGAAACACATAATAGATACAAGGATGGATTCATGAAATTAATACCTACAGAAAGGCTTTGGTTATATTGTTATTGTTGTTATATGTTATAATAACCAAATGTAGATTATTTTTAACCTAACCTCGGCCGTTTCGTGCAAATTTGAAATCGAATTAAAGTTGAATTAGTTTAAAATTTTGATAACATAATGTTGAATAATATTTGGAAATAAAAATTTATTTTGCATATCTGTGCCTTATTTGTATTCAAATGTTTATGATTATAGAATGGCTTTTGCAATAACTTTAAAGAAAAATATTAAATAAATAAATATCTAATTTTAGATATTATTTATGTAAATACATAAGAATTATGTGATATCTATGTAAATCTTTCATAATTTTATTGAAAAAACACATATTTTACCATTTTGTAAATAAATTTAAGAATAATTTATATACGTCTTTGGAATTTTTCTATTGTACGGTTATGAATCTGTAAATTCCATCGCATCCATGCGCTAAAGAGATATTTTTTTTGGAAAAATTTGGAGCTTAGCCCAATATCATTTCAAGGAGAATTACATTTTGTGACTTATAAAGGAGATAACAGTTCAGGGCAATAACAAAATGCTATCAAACAAAGATTTATAAAGCAAGAAGGACACTGGACTCAGAGACATAGCAAGACATCCTAAAATTGCAGTCGAAACACGAACGATCAGCTACCAACGGTTGACATCGACTGCCATCAAGTGGAGAAATGGACAGAAAACCAGTAGAAAAAAAAAACAGGTCGCCAAACCACCTGCCATGATACAACAGAGACCATCCGGGGAGGGGCCTAGAGCAACTGCCCAAAGGAAGAGAGGATTTCCAACATCAACAAGTCTCCCCACTCCCAATTAGAGGGTGGGATGACAATAAGGACTGATAAAAAGCAAGGCTGGCCCATCCATTGATCTAGGTTGTAGCCAAATGTCTGCCAGGAAGGAGCGCTAGGAAGCAGCTGTAGTAATGGAGATGACGAAACTCCAACAGCAAAAAGGTCTCATCATAATCCAGACAAAAATGAAAGATCCCGAAACCAGAATCATACTAGTGCCAAAGACGTAAACCAAGTTCATCCATAAAAGAAAGGTAAAGGGAAAAATCAGTAATTCCAGCAGAAGTCATAGAAACTAGTGTAGAAAGAAATGAAGAAAAACTCCCAAGTCAGCTTTAGATAGACAAAGCCAGAGGAGAAATATCTCAACGAGAGCGGTAAACCAATCCATCAAGAACAAAATTATAAAGCCTAATCATAGAGAAGCCAGTATTGGGTCAGCAGCAAAAACATCCATTAAGGGGGCCTATCCAAATGATTAAGTTTACCATAATTAATCCACTTGCTAAGAGTTTCCAGCATGGGTTGAGGCCATTTATCCTTCAGTACCCATCGGCTAAGTTTGACAGCTACTCTGAATTGATGTATATAGTAATAGAGTCGGAAGAACACATTTAATTAGTGAAATTCCTTTTATTCCTCTCGCCCCAAATAGTATAGACAATCACAACCACAATGAGTAAGTAGAATCTTTTCAAGGCCGAGTGGTCTAGAAGGGAAGAGGTAGTGAGGACAATTTGAAGGGTATGTTGAAGGAGAAAAAAACTCCCATTAGGTAAAAGATTTCTAATAATATTATGGGAGAAGGAGCAGCCGAAAAATAAGTGGTTGTGGGTTTCTTTTTCAGAGTGACAGAAGGGGCAATCTAGGAGAGAGCCAAGACCCCTCCGACTGAGCATGTCTGACATTTTGAGTCCTCCCATTTTTGCCATCCAACAGAAAATTGCATAATTGATAGCATATCCTTTGAACCAAATTTCTTTAAAGCCATCCACAAAGGGGATCTAGTTGAAGAGGGAGTTTAGAATACATTTAGTGTTTATAGAATTATTCTCTTTCCAAAGAATAGTGTCTTTGCCAGGATGAATTCCAGTCTGCATAATAGAGAGGGAGCAAGCAGGGAAGCATTGGGAGAAAGCAGTAGGGATGTTCCAACTATCATTTCTAATTATGGCAATGAGAGTAGAGTTTTTTTAGCAAATTGATCATTGACATACAATCAACACAACACATATCAAACAGCGAAGTACCTTTGCACCAAGGGTCGTAAAAGTGGGAGAAGATAGAACCGTCTCCAACAGAAAAAACCAACTGCTCTTTAATTTTAGAGGCGCAAATTTGTAGATCTGTCCATAGGGAAGAGAAAATGAGTGATTTTTTCCATATAAATTCATTTTTATTCATATTCTAAATTGCTAGAGAGGAAGAATGATTAAACACTCTCCACAAAATTTTGGTTTTGCAAATAGCATTAAGAGTGCTTATGGATATCAACCCGGTGCCACTTTTATCGCTGGGCAAAGTCATTTTATACTATGATATGAGGTGCATTTTCCTAATTACATCACATGATAAAAGAAATTGACAGTTAAAGATTGGATCTTTTTTATAATACTTTTGGGGAGGACAATGGCTCTTAGCTAATAAGTTAAATAAGTATTGATAGAGGATCTGATCAGCTGAAGTCTTCCACCATAAGAGAGTCATTTAGATTTTTATCCAGCAAGCCATCTAGAGAGTTTGTCAAGTAGGGCCAAGCAATGGGTAGACTTGATTTGCCCAACAACTAAAGGGAGCCCCAGGTATTTGAGAGGGAATTCACCGGTCTCAATATTTAGTAGAGAGCAAAATAAGAGAGTCTTCGGAGTTCTTGGAAAAATAAATCTGGGATTTTTGATGGTTGATATCCAAACTAGTGAGTGATGAGAGATCAATCAAAACCTCGTTAAGGGTTAATGCTGATTGATAATCAGCACCCCTGCCACCAAAATATCGTCAGCAAATAAGATGAGGGATATGAAATAGTTACTTGAGGTGATCAACCTGAATAGCTGAGCATACTCCTTTTTATCGAGCAGACAAGAGAAAATATCCATGATGATGGTGAAAAGGAAGGGAGAAAGGGGGCACCCTTGTCTCAATCCGTTTGAAGATTTAAAATATCCCTATATTTGTCCATTTAACACAATAGAGAAGGGAATGTCAAAAATGCAAGCACTCACCCAATCCACAAAAACCTTCGAAAATCCTTTTTGCATAAGTATGAGGATAACAGTAGAGCGGTTCACACTATCAAAAGCTTTGTAAAGATCAATCTTAGCACAAAAAAAGTTTTGAGAGCATTTTTATTAAATTCCAAGCAGAGTTCATGCGCTATAGAGATATTATCATCAATGTCTTTGTTTTTGATGAAAGCTGATTGGGCATGATGAATAATATAGGGTAAGACAGATTTGAGTCTATTGGCTAATACCTTAGCTATAACTTTATAGAAAGTGTTATAAAGGGAAATAGGTCTGTAGTCTTCCATATTGTTAGCATGCTTAATTTTGAAATCAAGGTAATAACTTATGCTTAAAGACCTCGGGAAGTCATTTGGTTTTGAAGAAGTGGTGAGCAGCTAACAAAAATTGATCCCCAATGATGTTCCAGCTGGATATGAAGAATTTATAGGTAAAGCCATCTGGGGCTGGAGTTTTATCCTCATTAATGCTCCTAAGGGCTACTATAATTTCAGAATCAATAATGAGGGAGCATAATTCTGTAGATTGGGTAGAGGTTATTGGGGTGCCAACAGAGATATCAGAGAGGGACAACTCATGGTTAGAGGTTTTATTGAAGATAGCTGAGTAATAACAACATATTTCAACAGCAATCTCAGAGTGGCTTAAGATGTATTTTCCATCCACCTGAAGTTCCTTAATAATATTTGCATTGCATCGTTCTTTAATAGAGTAGTAGAGGAATTTAAGGTCATCATCAGCATGAGTAAGCTAAGAGATTTTTGCTCTTTGTCTGGCCCATAAGCTTTCTTTCTTGCCGGTATCCACATAACGAGCATTTATTTCTTCCAAATTTTGAAGGTAAACAGAGTTGGTAGGATCCTTCTCGAGTATTTTCATATGGGATTCCTGATCCTCTTTCAAGATTTTGATTTGTTGCTCAAGAGAAATATGTTTAATCTTGTGATGTTTGAGATGATCTTTGACAAGTTTGAGTTTCTTGAATAGTACCAGAATAGGGTCTCCTCTGACATAAATTTTCCAAGCCTAGATATATATTCTTGAAAATTTGGGTAGAGAACCTAATGATTTCTGAATATGAATATATGGTTCTTCGGCCTAATATCATTAAAGGAGACAATCAGCGGGAAATGATCTGAGCTAAGAGGAGTTAGAGTTTTGTAAGAAGAGGAGGAAAAAACATCAAACAAATGGGTATTACACATGGCTCTGTCGATTCTAGTTTTGATGGGATTGTCCATTCTAAGGTTGGACCAAGTGAAGAACAGTCCGGAGCTGGGTAGATCAAGAAGCCCCGTGTCATTTACACAATCTTTAAAATCATAGAGTTGATTTGGAGGTATTGGGTTACCCCCAGTTTTCTCATTTGAGTATAACACACAGTTGAAATCTCCAATAACCAGCCAAGGATCTTCCATAGATGTAGAGATCTAATGAAGAAAAGACCAGAGCTCTAGTCTTTCTCTAACCACATTGTGAGCTTAGACCTAGGTGACGAAGAACCTCAGACAAGAAGGAGAAGATACTATACCATGGATGAATTGGGTACTGGTGAAGGTAGGGGTAAAGGTAAGGGAGCGGGAATTTCATTTTAACCATAACCTGCCCCCGAGCATGCATCAAAGTTATTGCAACTATCTTCATAGGGGAATAAGGTAAGCTTCTTATTGAGGACCAAATTATTTATGCTATCATTGCTGATTTTATTTCCAGAAGGCAAAACATTTCAAGGTGATTTTCCTTAATGATGCGGGCACAGTCACTGATCCGGCCTTCCGCCAAAAGGCCTCTCACATTCCAGCTTCCAAACTTCAGGGAGGCCATAAAAGCGAGGTTAATAGTTCTTGCCATTTTTTCTTAGTCTTTTGGGCTAAGAAGACAAGAACATTTGGGGATTTAGAGGTCTCATTGTGCTGGTAGGATTTCCCAGGACTTTTGGGGATTAGGTCTTGAGAGCGATGTGAGGAAGATTTAGAGGGTGAGATGGCAGCAGAGCGGGTAATGATGGTGTAGGAAGATTGAGGGATGGATTGGTTTTTGACCTCTTCATTGGCGAGAGATTCTACCAATCGAGTAGAATGGGATTGGGTAGAGAGTTATCACTGGGGCAAAACGCTACCAAGGCCACTTTGGTCAGCTGAATTGGAGAGATGGAGGAAGAGTTCTGTAAGTTGGAAGGGACATTGGTAGAAGGGGTGCGGGGAGGAGTGGGGGGAAGAAGGAAGAATGAACTCTTGAAGGGTAGGAGGAGGGTTACCCGAGGGGTTTTGAACCGGTCTTGGGGGAGGCTTCCTACTCATGCTTTGTCCTCTGGCAGAGGAACAAATCGGAGGGTTAAGAGGGCAGCTTCTTGCATCGTGGGAAAAAGTTGAACATTTAGGGCAAGCACTTGGTTTCCAATCATAGTGAATAGCTTGGTCGAACTTAATCCTATTAAGATTCAAAAGGAATGGAATCAGGAAGAGGAGATGAGGGACGTACCTGAACACAAACATGGTCAAAGGTGAGTCGGGCTTTTGACGCCGTAAGATTATCCACAGTAATAGGAATATCGATTTTGCTTGCCACTTTGAAAAGCCCCTCTTCGTTCCAGCAACATAATGAGAGAATGGAGAATTTAACCCACAGAGGAATATTGAAAATTTTTTCTTTGATTGGTCTAAAGCCCCAAGACCATTCCCGAAAAATAAATGGTCTTCCGTTAAGAAAGCAAGAGTCATTATTCCAAACCATATCATAAACTTCCTTGCAAGAGAATTTGAATAGGAAGAAATCACCATCTAATGTTAATAACTCCAATTGACCCTTAAAAAAACCTTTTCCGTTTGATGGCAGCTAGAAGTGAGCCATAGAATGGCTGCTTCCCAATTGCGTGACCAACCAAAGATAGCTCCCACTCTTTCTGTCCAGCCACGAGCTCAGCTTCCGAAAAAGAGACTTCGACATCGGAGGAGGGAATGTAGGAGAGGGATAAGGAGTTTTTGTTTTCCTTTTGAGAATTCAGAAGAGCCTTCCAGTTGCAGGAAAGAGTCGGCATAGGGGTAGAATGCAGGTCGGTCGATTGAGCAGTCCCAACTCTTGAGAGCAGAAGCGGGAAAGAGGAGGTAGATGCAAAGTCCCTGGACGAGAGAAGGAAGATTAAGAGGAAGAGCTAAACCGAAGAACCGAGGCCCCCAGCCGAGGCCAGGGGCCACCCACCAACAGAGCAGAAAATTAGCAACCACACATAAATAAGCAAATCTTCGAAAAAACGAGAAATGGAGAAGCCATTCAAGCCGCTAGTGAGGAGAAAACCCTAGCCGAGAGAGCCCCATCCACTAAGGAGATATAATAAATTAATTTATTTTAGAAAGTTTAACGTACAGTTATATTTTAGAAAGCAAACTGTAGTAGCACGTCGGCAAGAAGCTTGTCGTGATTTTTTTTTTTTTTTTGGACATTCGCACGAAAATAATTGTAAATTCATATACACGGTATATCTATAAAATTTTGAATATAAGATTATTTATTTGATTAGCAAAAAAGCTTCTAAGAATTGTTTTTTGCACCACTGGGCAAAATAATATTTGTCGTGGGATTGATGTGCATAAATTTTACTCTGATTTATATGGAGGGGCTTTGTTTTGCAAAAAAAGGTTTAAATATATTTTAACTAATTTTTTTCATACGGAGCATCCAAAATCGACACGTGGCATAAAGGAAATTCTCATATAACTTAAAAAAAATATATGACTATATAATACCTCAAAAAAATAATAGTCTGTCTTAATCTATAGAAAATTTTATAACAAGAATTTTCTAATATATTTATTTTATCTGTAAATTAGTGTATATATATCGTGAAATTTTTAGTTTATTTCCTATGCCAATTTGAACTAATATATTTATTTTATCTAAATATCAAATAATTTTTTTTTTTGGTTTTTACTTTTATTTGATTAAGACCTTTTTGATTAAAATTTATTTTATGTTTTTATTTTTATTTTATGTTATTGGTTCAGTTACGTATTGCTAGTGATTTTTTTTGGAATTTTTATTTTTTAAGAATCAATATATTTTTTAAAATATCAAATAATTTTTTGGATATTTTTAGTATTTTTAAAAATGATCAACACGTAAAAAAAGATATCAAACAATTTTTCTTTTCTGATTAAACAATAAATAAAGTAAAAAAACAAAATAAAAATATTTGATTGTCTACTTCATCATAGTGACCAACCAATATAAAATTAGCAAATAATTAAGTGCCAATTTGGATCAAATTTGTTTTTATATTTTTTTCTATGTTATTTTAAAAATATATTTGACTAAAACATTTTAAATAATTTTATTTTATATTATATATTAATTTTGTGTTAGTTTTAAAAATATATTTATTCCATGCATTTTTAGTATTTTTATTTTTAAAAATAACTACCATTAGTTTTAAAATACTCAAAATAATTTTTAGATAATTTGACTATTTTAAAAAACACCAACAACAACAACAACAACAACAACAAGCCTTAATCCCACTAGGTGGGGTCGGCTACATGAATCCTTCATCTCCACTATTTTAAAAAACACCCATTACTTAAAATATTATTATCAAATAATTTTTATATTAAATAAATTTAAAATAAAATAAAGTGATTTCAAATGATCTCTAGTCAATTAGTGCATTTTTAAAGTATTTTTACTTTAAAAAAATAAATTACATTATTTTTAAAAATATTCAAAATAATTTTTAGTTATTTTATATATTTTTAAAAATAATTATTACTATTAAATATTTTTTATTTTGAATCAAAATATAAAAAGTAATCATATATCACCCTAAATAAATAAAAACCTTTTTAAATAATTTTAAATTAAACTGACACATAAAAATTTCAAACGACGGAGAGAAATTTCAAGGAAAAAAAAAAAAAAGAAACTAGGAAGTGCATAGCCTATGACATGCAATATTTTGTAAGAGTAATTAGAGCTGTGCGACACTTTCAATCTATTAATACTGAATGAAATAAAAAAAAAATTTTAATTTGAATATTTTGATTTAATTTTAATACATGAAAAGGAAATACAAAATAAAAAATATATAATACGATTTTGAAATGCAGAGTAATTCTTTAAGTCAGTCAAATGTATGGATTTTAAAATTTTAGAAATTTGATTGGTAAAAAGCAAAAAAAAATTAAACTAATTATTTATTTTATTTTATTTGTGTATGTTTAGCTTTACATAACATATATTTAATAACAATAATTATTTTTTAAAAATGCTTAAAAAGTTAAAAATTTGTTTTAAGTGTTTAAAAAGTAATGTGATTTATTTTTAAAAATAATACCACAAGTGAAGTTCATAAAATTGCATTTACATTATATTTTGAAGAAATTATAATGAAAAAACTTCATTTTGTAATATGAATTAGTAGAGTGAGACAATTCTTAGAGAGTTATTATATAACTTTATTAAGATAATAAAAATTATAATATCTATTATAATTTTTTTGATAGCAATTTTTTCTGATAGCAGCTCTATCATTATTTTTTAGACAGTTACAGTTGCTTTAAATAAATCATCTCTTAATATTTTAAAAAAATTATTAAAGTAACAAATATCTTCAAATTTGGACAATAATTTTCAATATTTAGTATTCTATTTACAAAATGGTTATTAGAATCATCATTTTTCAAAAAAAAATTCAATAAAAATAAATTAGTCAAATATATTTTAAAATTTTAAGCCCCAGTATCACTATTTAATTGGCTGTTTTTGCTAAAAAGGCAGTCGTTGGTCCAATCTCAATTTTTCTCCATTACGTTACAATGACTTGATTAGAACACTTTTTTTCTTTATCTTCATCTAAATGAAGATAATTATGAAAAATACGGCAATGACTGAAAATGAATTTAATTCATAATTAATAAAAAAATCTGGCAGCTAATAATAAATTTATAATATTTATGACCGAAATGGTGAACATCGTGTGATTAACAATAATTTTCTTTGGAATATGAGATGGACCTATTAGAAAGAGCAAAACTGCTAATGATTAAAAAATATATATGTTAAAATATTATTAATTATTTAAAAACTTATAAATTTATTTTAGGGTTAATATAATATAAGATTTTCAGATAAAATATTAATCTCAAAATAAATTAAATATTTTTTAAATTTATTCTGATATAATTTTTGTTCAATATATCTTGACCTAATTTTTTTCATATATTTTTCAAATAACACGTAAATACTAAAAATAATATGCATTATCAATTGTCACTTAATAATATGCATTATCGATTTGTTTCATAATATTTCTATTCATTTACTTTTTATATTAATACATTAATTTATGATTCATTTGGAAATATACAATTATTGATAAAAACAATTAATTAACTGATATGAGAATAACCTTTTTTTATAATTTTGACTTACAAAAAATTAAACAATAGTTTTTTATAGCTACTGTATTATTTCACATGTCTAATTATAAAAAATATTAATTGATAAAAATTTCTGAAAAAAAAAAAAGCAAAGCAGCTGAAAAGTAAAATGTTGAAAGACCACTGATATTTAAGCTAGTGATTAAACTGGAAAAGTAGAAATTAAAGCGAGCGACATCGAAGTACCTCAAAATAAAGATCCACCGTCCATTAAATCATAAAGAACAGTAGCCGTCCGATTTAAGACTTTAAAATAAAGAAAAACGTGAAGCTCAAATTGCAGTCGCCCCTGGTTTCGTGGCGAGCCGACTGTATTTGGCTGCTCTCCGCCGGTGCTTTTTCAAACCGCCAGCTCTGCCGTGCTTATCCTCAGTCCGCACATCCAGCTTTGAAAACACACGTCTTTTTTTTTTATGCGAATAAACGCATAACTTCTTCGTGCGGCTTGCTCTGGTTGCACGTGCTCGTCAAGACTAGATTATAATTACAAAATGTAAGTAACCCCCTCCCCCCTACAAAAAAAAAAAAAAAAAAACTGCAAATATATTTTGAAGACGCTTTGGTAGATTTGTGCACATTTTTAAATGGAGATTAAATTAATTATGACGATATTTTTAAAAAAATTGATTACGAATTATATATAGTAGTTTCTTCGAGCTTGAAATGAGCAAAGTGGAGGAAGATGAGAAAAGTGGGATCCAATAATGAATCCTGCAATCATTCAAATGGGTTGGTGAGGAATCGGAAGGAGGGCTGACTTACTGCCGTGGCCCGTCGTTGAAAAATATAAATGAAGAGAACAACAAAATTGATTTTATATATAGTTTAATAATTATAGTTAATTATATATATATATATATATATATATATATATATATATATATATATATATATATATATATATATATATATATATATATATATATATATATATATATATATATATTGAAAAATATAAAAATAATATTTCTATACCTATATCGTTAATGTCAATTAAGTATAATATTTGGCTTTGAAACTTCAACATTTAGATTTGAATGAGTTAAAATGTGATCTTAGAAAAATTCGAGTAATATTTATATAAGGTTAAATAAATATTTTGAAATAGATAAAGTAATATTCAAGGATGATTCGAGCAAGATTTGAACAAGATTCAAGTAATATTTGAGCTGGTCCGTGCAATGTTTGAGTGTGATTCAAATATGATTCAAATTATTATAGTACATTGGAATTGAACATCTAGAATTTGCTCATTTGTTCAACATCGGTGGATTCTTATAATCAACCAACTTTGTAAGATTTTTTTGTATAACGCATTTGCTATACAAAATTGTATGATTCTGGATCATGACATAATCCCAATACACTTTAATTGTATTAAGATTTTTTTCATAATTTTCTCTTGAGAGATTAGATTCAAATGGGAAGATAATTCTCATATTTCTGCATATGAAACCCTAACATATGGAAACCCATTTTCGATGTCCATCCTTAACCCATTTTCGATGGTACAAGGATATCTTTCTAGCATGCGTCATGACACTTTATGATGACAATAGCCTTCACTGGAAGCAAAAATTCATTGAAGGCCTTCCCAATCTATTTGTTAAAAAGGTTAAGGTTTCTCTTCGTCTATACGATGGAACCATCCCATATGAAACCCTAACATATGAAAACCTTATTTCTGCATGTATTAAAATCGGATTAGTTATATGCTCTGATCTTAAATTAAAGATCAAATGAAAAGAGAACGTCACTAGTGAAGAAGACATCTTGGAATTCGCGATCAATTCAACTGTGATCCTCAGTGCGCCTTTATCTTTCAAACACAAGGAAAAAGATGCTTTTTCTAAGTATGAAACGTCATAAAAAGCGTGATAAATTCACGACAACACAGGCACTCGTCCCTCTGGTTAAAACCAAAGAGACAAGAGAAATAAAATACTACAAATGTGGTCTGCAGTCATTATATACTAACAAATATCGTCAAGAGTTAAATGAACTTGATTGAAGGGTTAAAACAAACCACGATGAAAATTTACGCTTACATCCTCGATTAAAAGAATCGAGAAGAAGAAGATCATATTTATCTTCATCCTCATCATTCGATAAATCGATAAGTCTAACATTTCGTCAGCGGATATATTATAAAAATATAATAAATATGATAGGTGCATACGCTCCCAAAAGGACCAATTAATTAAACTTTTAGCATAAGTTGAAGATGATTCAACTCATTGATAAAATTATCGATCTTCTTAAGGATAAGAAGAAAGATAAACTAGAAAAATTTAATTACAAGCCTCCTACTTCTTATCAGTATTTAAGAAAAATTTGAGGCAAGTTCTTCATCTTCTAATTCACTTCTTTATCGAACTAAAGGCGAATTAAAGAAATTAAAAGTAGGTTGAAATGAAAGGCGGCAAGAACAAATGAATGGTCGTCTGATGAATCTTGAGATTAATCAGAAGATGCCTAATTCATTTGAAAATATAGAAGCCGATTCTAATCGAGAACAATGTTTCTTACACAATATTCAAAAGATAATATACCATAAATGATATGTTTCCATTAAATTAATTATAAATAAAGAATTTATTTTACCAAATTTAACTGCTCTAGTTGATAGTGGAGCAGATTTAAATTATATACAAGAAGGAATAATTCTTTCTAAATATTTTGAAAAAAACTAAGTTAAAGCGACGGTGAGTCTTTACAAATTAAGTATAAATTATCATCGCATGTGTCAAGATGATATTTGTATTCAAATGTCTTTTATTTTAATCAAAAATTTTACACAACACATTATTTTGGGAACTCCTTTTCTTCTTAAAATAATGCCTATCACTAGAATTGATGATACTAGAATTCAGTGTTTTCTTTGGGATAAAGAAATCACATTCCATTTTATCACCAATCCTAAAGAAATTATCATAAATGAAATGAATAGGCTTAATAATAATGCATATAAATTATTTATAAGAAGAAATTGCTAGTTTAACTTTTAAACATCAAATTTCTTCCCAAAAATTCAAAGAAAAAATTCAAAATTGCCACCAAAAATTCTAAAAGGAAGTTTGTGGTGACAACCCAATTGCTTTCCGAGAAAGAAAGACTCATGTAGTAGATCTCCTGTACATTGATAATTTCAATGAATGAGACTTTCCCACTAAAGCTCGTTCTTGTCAGATGAACGAGCACTACCTTGCTTTATGCAAAGAAGAGATTGCTGATTTATTAAAGAAAGAAATAATTCGGCAATCCTACTCCTCTTGGCATGCGCATTCTATGTTATGAATTCGGCAGAAAAGGAAAGTGGAAGACCGCGACTTGTAATTAATTACAAGCCGTTAAACAAAGTTTTAAAATGGATTAGATATCTAATTCCTAATAAAAGGGATTTATTAAATAGATTGCATAATGCAAAAATATTTTCCAAATTTGATTTAAAATCAGGATATTGGCAGATCCAGATGAAAGAATCGGATCGCTATAAAACAATATTTATGGTGCCCTTTGGACATTACGAATGGAACGTAATGCCCTTTGATTTAAAAAATGCACATTCTGAATTTCAGCATATCCTGAATAATATATTTAAAGATTATTTTAAATATATTTTAGTCTATATTGATGATATTCTGGTGTTCTCAAATAATATTGATGAACACTTCAACCATCTAAAAATATTTAAATGGTTAATTTTAAAAAATGAGTTAGTTATTTCAGAGCCAAAAATCAAATTATTTCAAACTAAAATAAGATTTTTAGGACATAATATATTCAATGCTTTTATTATACCAATTAATAGAAGTATTAAATTTGCTAACAAATTTTCTGATATCATTTTAGATAAAAATCAGCTACAACGGTTCTTAGGAGCTCTCAATTATGTAGATTTTATCAAAACCAAAGATCGACCCCACTCTTTGACAGATTAAGAAAGAATCCCCCACCATGGTCTGATACTCATACTATGACAATGCGCAAAATTAAAGAAAAGGTTCAAAACCTTCCCTGTCTTAATCTTACGGACCCCGCTAGTTTCAAAATTGTTGAAACTGATGCCTTTGATAAGGGCTATGGAGGTATCTTAAAGCAGCGAAAGAATTCTAAAGAAGAATTAGTTTGTTTTGTTTCTGGTAAATGGAATCCTACTCAACAAAAGTATTCCATTATAAAAAAAGAAATATTTTATGTGATTAAATGCATCTCAAAATTCTAAGATGATTTACTTAATCAACATTTTCTCCTTCATATTGACTGTTCCTCAGTCAAATATATCATTGAACAAGATGTCAAAAATTTAGTTTCAAAATAAATTTTTGCATCATGGCAATCATGACTCTGTTTTGACTTGACATAATTCATTAAAGATAATGAAAATTCTCTTCCGATTTTTGACGTGAATTCTTGCGAGGGCGATCGGTGGATAACCCACATGGAAGAATGACCACTCCTAACCGAGAAGTCCTTCTTTCAGGTGGAGGGTCGTGGCTCTAATGGATCGGTCAATTCCACAATTGGCATGATCGATTTAAAGACATATCTTTATGGTACTTCCTCTTCAATTACGGTTGAAAAGGGTGAACCCTCTAAAAAAGCTACAACACCATCCCTAAAAGATGTCGTTGCACAAGAACTGTTTATTTCTCTAAAGAAATAAAATAGAATATTATTGAAATTAATCTCTCTGATTATTCAATAAATAATCCGTGGGCCTTATTTGAAAGATATTTGGAAAACAATCCTTTCTAATTTGAATCTAATCTCTCAAGAAAAAATTATGAAAAAATCTTAATACAATTAAAGTGTATTGAGATTAATCATGTTATCGAATACACCATACAATTTTGTATAGCAAATGCGTTATACAAAAAATCTTTCATCAAAGTAAATGGGGTCTAACTCCATTCCAAAAGAAAAATGTATTCTTATCCTCCACTAATTTACAGTATAAAATTGGCATAAATTATTGGTGCTATGTGCATGATGAATGCCTTCTTCCTTCTCAATGACAACGAAGGCATTCATGGATGTTCATAATGAACAAAGATATTATCAACAAAAAACTTCCAAAGATGGTTCTTCGATGGTGGAACTATTTTGGAGCGAATTAAATATTCTTCCGAGATCCAATCAAAGAGGTCTTCAATGATTGGATGGAAGTCGCCAAAATGAAATTAATCCCAAAAAAATGATTCAAGGACAAAATCTTGCCCATTTCTTCATTTGCCGCCATGGATTTGGTTGAATGTTATACTTGGAAAGGACAATCTTGGTCCTTCAAAGATAATTTTATTAAAATGGTGGAATTCAATCAACATTAAGGATAAGCTCAAGCAAATTAAAGCCATTATTAAAGCTTTCAATTAACGATCCCTCAAAAAACTAAGGATTTTGAGCTATCAGTAGATGAGGTACTAAAAGCATCAAAAGATGTTATTCTCATGAGACCGAGATTCAACATAAGGAACGTCTCAAAAAAATCTACGAAAATCAACTCATCAAGGTATTTAATCACCCTATCTATATCTGCGACAGTGGCGAGTCTTCTGACAGCGTCAACGTGAAATCCACTGGAGAAACTTAATTCATAAAGCTGACCCATTAGAAGAAATAATTACTACTTTCCAAAAGTAGCCGCTTATCTTCATCAGCAAGGAACCTACTTTACAACTCATAAAGTGGGTCCCACCAAATGAAATAATTGCTACTTTCTAAAAGTAGCCATCTTATAATATTCTGTACCTTTGCTTAGCCTCTAAGCAAAGTAACTTTTTTATTTAAATAGTAGCTTTGCTTAACAACAAAGTTTCTATTTAATAATTATCTGCTATTTCTAAGCAACGCTTTCTCTTTATTTAATAATCAGATTGCTTCTAAGCAAAGTCTCTCCTGTGCCTCCACCTCTATATAAGGGGGCTCTGTCTGTGTATTAGGTATGCTTAATTTTCCCTTCTCTTCTATTCTCCTCTTGTACTCTCCTTAGTTCTTCCTACTTCCGCCATCGTAAATCCTTTTAAGCTTTTAATAAATAAGCTTTTATATATCCCTGTAAGTCATTCTAAACCAAGAAAGAGAAAGCTTACCAAGTATAAACCCATTTGTGAAACCTTTATCCAACCACCTCCTAAACCACTATTAAGTTAGACCCTCTTCAAGACATTAGAATTTGATTCTAAATTTAAGTGAAAAGTATGTAAGAGTTTGAAGATATCAATCGGATGAAGATTCAAATGAATCTCAACCAACCGATATCGATCAATCATAATATTGAAAAGTTCAAAACTTTTTTCAAGTATTACAAGATCCTCATCCTCCATATCCAAAAACTTTCTTATCCAAAGAAAAATTTGGAAAAACATTATTATAAAAACCCACTCCTCCTGATTCATTATTTGAGGAAGATACTCACTTCGTAGGAAATTCTTATAATGGAGATTCTTTATATGAATGGAATATTGATGGACTTTCTGAACATCAAATCATTCATACCCTTCATCGAATGCTTATGATGGGGTAAGTCCCTGGGGAGGGGAAGGATGTTAGAGAATTTTTGTTACCTATCACCATGCTTTGGATGAACCAGTACTTTGTTCATTCTTCTCATGGCTTTATCCCATCTTTATCGCAAATGGCCATCCCTGTTGCGTGATACTTGATAGGGTTATAAGACCTATTTATTATTGACTGTCTGGGATAATTCTCTGGTAGAGGTTTATATTCCCGTCTTCATCGCAAATGGCTGTAAATCCCTGTTGCGTGAGGCTTGAAAGGGTTGTAAGTCCTATTCTTGTTGACTGTCTGGGAAGATAATTCTCTAATGGAGATTTATACTTAGTTTGTTTTATCCTTATGTGGTGATTTATTTCAAACTCTCCCTGCATCATCTTCCTCTCTCCCTTTTCCCCTTTTGGTTATATGGCTTCTACTTCTTCTGAAGTAACTTCTAATCTAACAATTAGGAGAAATAATAATTTAATCAAGAACTCTAAAATGGTCGAGTTCCCCTTGAATGAAGAAGACATAAATAGATGGTCTCTTCTCAAAATTGATAAAATTATTATTTATCAATTTGGAACCTTTGATTTTAAGGGAAAATCTTCAGTGAAAACTATAGAATAAACCATTACTGTAGATCAAATTGATAAAACTATTTATCTACTAACGGTTGAAGATCTGCATAAATATATGCAAGACTTCAAATATATTCATATAGGGATGATACAGATAGCATTCAAACCTTTAACCCTTAAAGGTCTAAATACTTCTATTTTAGCAAGCCTAAGAGATGACAAATGCCTTCACTGGGCTCAATCCCTTATGAGTGTTGTAGAGACTAGCCTATGTCATGGGCCGGTTTATTTCAACACCTTTCCCAATCTAAGTTTATCTCTTTCTGATATAAACCTTTTTGAAGCTCTAAAATTACATTTATAGCTTTATGGTTATGATTTTCTTTCAGGTTCTAAAACTATTGCTCTAATTTTCAGAATTTATTTTTGAGTTTTAAATACTCTAAATCTTAGAGTTCGAAAAGCTATTCAACCAGCCGAAAGAATTACTTTGATTGAAACAAATCTGTTAGCATCCCATATTGCTACTAACAGAGTGATTAAATGGAATGAGATGGTATTTCCTGACTCATGGACTATATCATCTGCGGTCGCACCAAGACCTTCCATTAATCAAGATGTAGATAAGATAATTCAAACAGCTGATGGCGATATTGAAGTCAGATTCAACCCTCATCGATCCATCACTTCCTAGGGTTTCTATCCCTTCAGAAACCTCGAGAAGTCAGATCGATGGTTCACACACTTGAACCATCCGAGGCCCTTCGCAAACAAAATCATCATATCTATCATCCGGAGAGAAAATCAATCTCCCACTCCATTTGAAATGAACTTTAGTCTTAATGAGCTACATAATAGGCTCTAAGACTAGAGAGGTTGTTCTAAAGGAATACTTCTAACCAAAGTATGATAACTTTCGTACTTGGTATAGAAGTTTTACTTCTCAAGACCAACGTCTCGAAATAAATGATTTATATTTCGAGAAAATGAGAGAAAGAAATATTCAAGAAAAAGCAACTATTCCTTTCGTAGCATGATTTTGCAGTTACTATGCTCAATCTGCTCAAGTTGCTATTTTAACTACCAAAAAATGGAATGGCAAACAGAGCAAGAAAAAGTAATTGAAGCATCTTATCCTCCATCAGTTGTAAAAATAGTGGATGATAAACCTTTAAAATTAGCGGCATTCGAAAAAATAAGTTCCGATCCACAAATTTTAAAAGAATTTATTACTGTAATTAAACAACTTAATTATAGTAATAGTATACTTCAAATAATCACTGATTATCTTTTTAGCCTAGAGTCTAAAATCGATCAGATGCTCAAACAAAAGGTTTCTAGCCCCGAAACTAGCAAAGCTTCAGAGAAAGCTTCTACTAGTATAAACCCATTTGTGAAATATTTTATCCAACCACCTCTTAAATTGACTCTTAAGTTAGGACCCTCTTGTGAAGACATTCAAAATTTGATTTTAAATTTAAGTGAAAAGTATATAGGAGCTCTTGAAGATATCAGTCAATCGGATGAAGATTCAAATGAATCCTCAACCAAATCTTCGATCAATCAAGTAATATTGAAAAAGTTCAAAACTTTTTCAAGAATTATAAGATCCTCATCCTCCTTTTGATATCCAAAAACTTTCTTATCCAAAGAAAAATTTGAAAAAATATTATTATAAAAAACCCACTCCTCTAGATTTATTATTTGAGGAAGATACTCATTTCGTAGAAAATTCTTATGATGAAGATTCTTTATATGAATGGAATATTGATGGACTTTCTGAACATCAAATCATTCATACCCTTCATCGAATGCTTATATTTGCTACTGCTGTTCAATCTAGATATCAAGCAAAATCTTATATTATAGCCCGAGCCATCATTTCAGGATTCTCTGAAACTCTGAAAGGATGGTGGGGTAATTTTCTCACTGTTCCTCAAAGGGAAGACCTCCTTAGCAAAATTGACTTAAGTACTAAGGATCTTCCAAAAGAATAGCAAAAACCTAATAAAAATTTGATCTATAATCTTCTTCAAACAATTATAAATCATTTTGTTGGATCCATTGGAGATCAAAAGGAGGATGAGGATCTTGTAATTCTTGAAAAAGATTTTGAACTTTTTCAATATTACTTGATTAATCAGTATCAGTTTCGGTTGATGATTCATTTGAATATTCATCTGATTGACTGATATCTTCAAGAGCTCTTACATGCTTTTCACTTAAATTTAGAATCAAATTCTGAATTTCTTCAGAAGAGGGTCCTAACTTAAAAGTCAGTTTAGGAGGTGATTAGATAAAAGTTTTCACAAATGGGTTTATACTAGTAGAAGATAAAATGTAAAAAAAAATAATAATTAAAAAAGTCTATTAATACTGTAGTTCTATAAAATATAAATAAATCGCCAAAATGCAAAAAAAAAAAAGTGACCGAAGAGTAATATCGTCTTTCATCAAATTTGTGGTCAACTGCTCATTGTTGACTCGGGAGCCGGAATCGAGGCGTGCATCGCGTGAGATATATTTATAAATGAAAAAAAATCATGTCAAAAATCCCAATATAATTTTTAACTTGATATACCTCAAACTTATCAAATTTACATGTCATTCATCCTTATCGAATACATATATAAATTTACATGTCATTGGACTTCATCATCCACACACGTAAGCTCCACCTTCACCTTCGTCCGAGTGGCCGAAACATCCGGTTCCTCCTATATGCAGCTAGGGTTCCATTTTTCTCCTCCTGAGCTCCACCTTCACCTTCGTCCGAGTGGCCGACAACTCCTACTGGCTCTGAGTTCATTTTCGGTGGCTTGGCCGTAAGGCCACTACCTCTTCCCTCTTTCTAATGGAGGCGGCGTCAGCTCCGGTGACTGGAATTCCTAGCTCCACCCTAAATTGCAAAAATCTCCTCACATCACAAGCCCCCCCATCAGCCCCTTTCAACCTCGCCATCCCCTCATCCTCGCTTTCACAGGAAGAAATTACCAAAGGCTCTAAACAATGGTGTAATGCGCTTGTGGGTTACGCTCTGGGTAGGAGGCCTCTCTATGACAATCTCCTACAAGCCATTAAAAAAATCTGGACACTCCGTGGTAATGTTGATCTCATCTCCCTAAACGATGGTTTCTTCTTGTTTAAGTTTAATTGTGTTGAGGATTATGATATGATTTTAACTGGTGGACCGTGGTTCATTTTGGGAAAGCCTTTCATTTTCAAAAAATAGACACCGGATTTCACCCCCGTAAGGGAAGACTTCAAGGAAATTCCGATATGGGTTAAATTCCCTAACCTTCCATTGTGCAGTTGGTCAGAGAATGAAATTTTGAAAATAGCTAGCAAAATCGGTACACCTCTCTCTGTTGATCCCCTCACTGCTAAAAGGGCAAGGCTCACTTTTGCTCGGGTTAGAATCCTAATCAACACGACTTCTATTCTTCCTGAACACCTAATTCTTTCCCTTAACGGCAAGGATGTGATGCAACAGATCTCTTATGAGTGGAAGCCTATACCATGTGTTACTTGTGACACCTTTGCACACTCTCCCAACAACTGCCCTAAATCGCCTAACTACAAGCAACCTTCGGTTGTCCCTCCCCCCGGTGTTCAATCCAAATTTAACCCTGCTAAACCCGACAAAGTGCTGCTGGCTTCTAGGCATAAGGAACCTATTAATCCACTGATAATACCCTCTACCTCTACTACACCGGTTTCGGCCCCAAACCTCAATTTGCCTTTCCAAAACCCCACTTCTAGAATTACTAAGAATCGACTTTATGGAAAACGAAGATGGCATACCTAACCCGACATCTCATCCTACCCCCTCGACTTCACCGGGAACAGTTCAAAACCTATTTGCCACACTTTCCAATTCTTTACCCCAAAATCTGATAGAATCAGATTCAAATACAGCCAACACCATTGCTTCTTCCTCTAAAACCACCTCGGCTATTAATCCACCAAAAGGTCGAAAAAGTAGACCAAAATGGGGACTTCCCCTTATCCATAAACAATGATCCCACCTCTGAACATCGCCTCTTGGAATGTAAGAGGCTTCAACATTGACGTTCATGTCACTGACTGCAGAAAGTTTGTGTCTTCTAATAACATAGATGTCATGTGTCTTCTTGAAACAAAGCTATCTCACGATACTATCTCTAACCCCAGAGATATTAAACACTTTGATATTTTCAAACATGAAGGTAATGTGGAAAATTTTCTGGATGCCCCGAATGGTCGTATTTGGATCAAATGGAACACTGATGTGACTTCCTTCTCTGTTATTAGCAAACATCCCCAATTCATTCATGACAGATTAATGATGGATACTACTTCTAGCCTTCTCATTTCTTTTATCTATGCTGATAACAATAATCATGGTAGAAGAGACCTTTGGCATTCCCTCAGCACTCTTGCAAATACTATTGATGAACCATGGATCATTATGGGAGACTTTAACTGCATCATGAAGGTTAATAAAAAAGTTGGAGGTCGCACTCCTCTACCGAGCAAATTATCTGATTTCAATGAATTTATTCTTTACGCAGGTCTTCTAGAAATGAAAAATACGGGTCATGCATTCAGTTGGTTCAATCAACAAATTCAAAATCCCATTAGATGTTTACTGGACAGGGTTCTTTGCAACACTCACTGGCTATTTGCTTATCCCACTCTAGCTGGAAAGTTACGACCCCTCTCACCTCTGATCACTCCCCCATTTTACTTTCTACTGGTAACAAACTGACTCATCATCACAGATTTATGTACAAGAATTATTGGAGCCATTGCCCGGATTTTCTCGATATTGTGCACCATGCATGGAGTAAATCTGTGAAAGGAGACCCAATCTTCGCATTTTGTAATAGACTAAAAAACACAAAGCATGAGCTTATGGCCGCCAATTGGCATTCTCATAACTATATCTCTAACAGGATCAGCAATCTGAAAGCTATTCTTGAGGAGTCACACTCCAAACTTGATATCAATCCCCTCAATTCTGAAATTTTAAATGAGACTCTGCAAACTCAAAATTATCTCAAGGAAGCTATTGAATGCGAAAACAAATGAATTATGCAAAGGGCAAAATGTGCTTGGCTTACTAAAGGTGAAGATGATATCAAATTTTTATACAAAAGAGTCAGTATCAGGAAAAACAAGAATTATATCACAAATCTGAAAGTCAACGGGGTTGATACTTGCTCCCAACAAGACATGGCCAAAGAGATTATTACATATCACTCCAATCTCCTAAACAACTCTCATAGAACCCCTCATCTGGTTTGATATTCCTGTTGGTCCTCAAATTACAAGGCAAGATAGTCAAATTCTCATACAACCTTTCTGCATAGAAGACATTAAAAATGTGGTTTTCTCATAGTTCGATAAAAACTCTGACCGGATGGCTTCACATCTCAATTCTTCAAAGACACTTGGGAGATTACTGGTCAATCTTTAGTGGCTGCTACCTTATACTTCTTTTCGACTACCAATCTTCCTCACATGGTTAAACACACCGCCATTACTCTCATTCTCAAAAAAAGTCATGCTGAAGCAATTACTGATTATAGATCTCTTTCACTTTGCAACTTTCTATATAAAGTTATTGCCAAATTGCTTGCAAACAGGCTCCAACTTTATCTTCCAAATATTATATATTCGGCTCAAGCAGCTTTCTTGAAAGGGAGGGACATTGTTGATAATATCATCATGGCAAATGAAGTTCTTCATGGTTTTAACCACAAAAACAGCCCAAAAAGTTTCTGTGCTAAGATTGACTTGCAGAAAGCTTTTGAAAGTGTCAATCAGTAATTTATCTTGCATAGATTAAAAGCCCTAAACTTCCCACAAGTCTCATAAATTTGATTGAAGCCTGTGTGACCCATGTTCCTTTCTCTGTTGTTCTTAACGGGGAGCTTTCTGGATATTTCTTCTCTTCTTCTGGCTTGAGGCAAGGTTGTCCGCTCTTCCCTTACTTATTCACTATCGTTATGGATGCATTTTCTAGGTTACTGGATGAGCTCATTGCTTCAACTCATTTCTACTCTCTATGGAAAAAATCAGGAACTCTTTCTCACCTAATTTATGCGGATGATCTCCTTGTTTTTGGCTCGGCTTGCCCTTCTAATATTTCTTGCCTTTCTTACCTTCTCTATATTTTCTACCATGAAACTAACCTCTCTTCCAATTGCTCTAAATCTTCTATTTGCTTCTCTAAAGCAGTGGAACCCTCTCTTAAGTCGGATGCGAGCTCGTTTGGGTTGATTGTTGACTTGCCTTGAATTACTTAGGCCTTTCCATTTCCTCCTCAAATCAGTTGATTGCTCTAAAATTTTGGACAAACTACGATATGGCTTGGAAACGCGTTCATTATTCTCTTTGTGAAGATTACAATTAATTAGGTTTACTTGTTGGAGCTACCTAATATATTGGTTTAGAGCCTTATCACGCTTCTAAAAAGTTTGGAAATCCATCAAGACTCTTATTGCATCATTTCTATAACAATGTGAAAGAAAATTTCATACTATCTCTTGGATCAACACTTCTAAACCGACAGCTATGGTGGCTTGGGCATTCCTAGCATTGATTCTCTTAATCTAATATGCAAAGCCAAAATTATATGGAGAATTTACAATTCTAGATCTCTTCTTGCCTCCTTTTTCTCTGGGCAACATTTCTACTTGTGGGGAAAACCATCCTACTCCTATACGGCTCTTTATAAAGAACTTATGTCTACTGCCGTAAGATGCAGACGCTGTCTTACTTTTCAAGTGCTTAATGATAGCAGCCTATATTTCTTCTTTGACCCTTGGGTAGTTGGTGTGTCTCTTGTGGAGAAATTCGGCACTGTGGTTTTTACCTGATTTAGTTGTTCTGATACTATGTGGTTTGTGAGGCCATCGATAATGCTTGGAATCTTCAACAGGAGACCCTCTTGAATGTATCAATCTAATTCCCACACCATCAATTGGTAATCATTTAAAAAAACAAAAATATCCTATGAACCCTCAATGTCACAATTTTAATGAAAACCAATCATCTCTTTTTTTGAATGTTCATTTGCAATGGATGTCCTTAAACACTCCATTCGATGGGTAATTTTTTCACATGGTGCTCTTTAATGCAATTACTTATGTCGATAAGCTAACTTGCAAGGTCACAAAAAAATTCTACTTGTTATCTATATCCATCACTGCTCACTATATTTGGTTGGAAAGGAATCAACGTATTTTCAGAGATACATCCCTTGAGGTTGAAACAGTTAGTAAAAATATTTGCTATGCTATCAAGCAGAAAAGTTATAAATGGAAACATATTACTGATGTGCCGGAACCTATACTTCATTTATATTTCAGCTAACACACTACCTTTCTCTTTTCTCTGGTTGGTTCGGCTCCTGCTGATCGAGCTTTTTATCTACTCCTACGGCTTTATTGGAAAGATAAGTTTGTTATCCTGCTCGGGCTATGCTTCAATCGGGATTTACTATCGGGTTTTTTGGAGCTATGATGAATCCAAACCTTCTGGCTCAACCTAGCCAATGAATTTGTAATTGGTTTTATTTACGGATTTCCGTTTATTATGGAACTTCTATTTGCTAGCTTTGGTTGCTCTGGATGGAGCCTCGTCTCCGTTCACATGTTTCGATGCTAGTGATCATTTTGTGTGAAACCTATCTCGTACCTATCTTTCCGGTTTCTTGTGGTCCTTAATGTTATTTACATACGGTGGATTGGTAACCTCTCCCGATCATCTACCACTGAGCCCAACTTACATTCTGTGGACTTTCGAGCTCTTGGTTTTACTTGTTTTTCTATACTTTTGTTTTTGTCTTTTTGTTTTTGTCAGCTGATTATAGAAATTCTAACCTGTAAGCTGTTTGTGAATTTTATCTTGTTCTTTTGACATATGTAACTATGTTTGATCAATGAAATCTGGGCGAGACCCTCATTTTTTCCCGAAAAAAAAAAAAATTTACATGTCATTCATCTTTAAAATAAATTTAATAATTTTAAATTAATTTTAATAAAAACTATTTCAAATTACTTTTAAAAAACTTTTTTTATAAATACATGAATGCACGACTAAGCTAAAAAGAATTATCTGTTTTTTAAATAGCAATATTTTGGATGTTATCATTATATTAGAAATCATCATTTATGAATGCATCTAATTACGTCCCTATTTAAGAAGAATTAATAAAAGAAGCCATTAAAATATTTTATAGTGCTTTTATAAATATTAATATAATATATATTTTAAACCAAATGTCGAATTATTAAAAAAAATTCAAACAAAAACTAAAATGTGGTTTGGTTGGAACGGTTAAAAAATGACGAGGAAATGCAATTATGAAGCCAGCCAGCGTTTGGTTGTTTCCAGCGTCATGAAATGACGTAATTAGGAAAATGATAATTATTTCAGAAATTAATTAATATGAGCCAAAAATTTTAAAAAATAATAATCTATCCACATTTAATAGAAAGTGGTGTTAATCCAATGAACTTACCATTTCATTGTCCGTCCAGAAGTAATTAGAGGTGACTTGGTTGTAATTTATTAAAATGAAATGTTTAAATTCAGAAAAGTTATATTCTAGCAAATGAAATTGATTTTATAATTAATAATTTTGATTTGGTCTGGTAAAAGGGTAAATTCTAAAATCGAGAACAGGTCACTTGAGCTACAAATTCGCAAGGAAAAAAAATAATAATAATAGAAGATTTACATATATATCACATTATATATGTAAATTATAATTAAGCTAAATAAATGTAAATAATTTAATTATTAGATAAATAATTTAGTTATCTTATACTCTCAAATATCTAATAATTTAGTTATATTTTTTATAATATGTTAATATCTGTCCAAATTAAGTTATTATATTTAATAATTTAAGATAATATTTGAAATGTGAAATGAATAATATATATATATATAAAATAAAATTAGCCAGCTTCAGGATTTTTAACAAAATGCTTTTCTCTTATTATATCTCTGTTAAGAATATTTATCCACAAACTAAATATTTAAAATTTTTCTAATGCATTTAATTTTAAAAATAAATAAAAATATTATGATTAAAATTCGATCCATGTGATCTTAAAATCAATAAATTTTTTCTAAGATTATTATATTTTAAAATTTCTTGAAAAACATAAAAATAATATTTCTATACCTATATCCTTAATGTCAATTAAGTATAATATTTGGCTTTGAAACTTCAACATTTAGATTTGAATGAGTTAAAATGTGATCTTAGAAAAATTCGAGTAATATTTATATAAGGTTAAATAAATATTTTGAAATAGATAAAGTAATATTCAAGGATGATTAGAGCAAGATTTGAACAAGATTCAAGTAATATTTGAGCTGGTCCGTGCAATGTTTGAGTGTGGTTCAAATATGATTCAAATTATTATAGTACATTGGAATTAAACATCTAGAATTTGCTCATTTGTTCATCATCGGTGGATTCTTACAATCAACCAACTTTGTAATTAAAAGATAAAATTGTCACTATGGATATTAAATAGAATTTGAAAGAAAGAATTTGCTCTTCCTTTTACCGTCGTGTTTATGTTCAAGAATATTAAACAGAAGAATAGATTCACTTTGAATGAGATCGACTATATGTAATAAGAAGAGGAGTTCACATGATAATGTTAGAAACATATGAAGATAGAATAAATTTATCTTTTCCGGATCTCATGTCAAATCATTAAGAAGATTTGATCGGAAGTGTACTTGAATTTATGAAAGAGCTATTGCGAGAATTTTGGCCTTCCACTTCTAAAAGAGTATTTTTGAGAGAGAGAGAGAGAGAGAAAATCTTCTTTTCACTCAAGATGAGATGTGTGAAAAATAAGAACCGGTCATTTAGAATAAGGATCATGACCCTATTTATATTTGAGTGCATTTCATTTCATTTTATTTTAGCTTATCATTAAAATAAAATAAAATGTCTGGTCTCTACATATGATAATTTCATATAATATTAATGAGATGACTCTAAAATTTAAAATTAATTAATCTTTATTTGATTATAAAATTAATAGGTTTAAAAATAAGATAATACATAATGTATAACTAAATTTATATGTGAGCCCACATTCAAAATTCCCAACAATCTCCCACCTAGGCCACATATATATTGCTTGACAATTATACATTGTTAAATACTTTAATAGCTCAATATTTGCTATCTTCAAAGAGGAATATCTTTAGATAATCTCGTCCATTAATAATATTGACATAGAATCAAAGTGATCTTTATTATAATTTTTCTATAACAAGACCCATAAGTGATCACTAAATCAATATGATTAATGACATATATCAAGTATAGATGTGTAACATGAAAATTTCATGTAATGTGATCATATATCATATCTATTTTCAACTAGTTATATATTATAACTCAAAAGAGTTATAAATATTATCAACTAATTGGATATTATAAATATAGTTTCATTTATTCATGTTAAACTGCAGTTAAAACAACATAACTTTCTTTCAGAGTTTTCAATCATAAGATAATAACAATACTTTATTTTGATCAGAAAAATATATTTTCAATCATTGAACATCATAAGCAAACTCTCACTATGCTAGTATATCATCAAAGTAAACTACTCTCATACGAGTCATATACTCATGAAATACTTTAGGTTGTAAATCTTTTGTAAGTAAATCTGCAATCATAATATTTGTACTAATATATTCAATAGATACTTGAAAACTCTGAACTCTTTCTTTTACAACAAGAAACTTTATGTCAATATGCTTTGATTTTGACGAACACCTGTTGTTCTTTGAATACAACTCAACAACTCTATTATCATAATTTATTTGTAATGGACTCTTTATTCCATCAAAAATATTTAGCTCAGTGATAAAATTCCGTAGCCATATTCCTTTATTTGATGTCTCATAACATGCTATAAATTCTGCTTCCATAGTGGAAGACGCTATAAACGATTGTTTAACACTTTTTCAAAATATAACTCCTCCAGCTAATAGGAAAATATAACCTAGAGTAGATCTTCTACTATCAAGGCAACCAGTAAAATCAGAATCAGAGTACCCCATGATCTATAAATGATCTAATCTTCCATATGTGAGCATAAAGTCTTTTGTTCTCTTCAAATACCGCATAACCCATTTTACTACTTTCCAATGATTCATTCCTGAGTTACTTAAATATCTGTCAAGCATTCCAGCATTATAAGCAATATCCGGACCCGTACAAACTTAAGCATACATAAAACTCCCTATTGTAGATGCATAAGGGATCCTTTCCATCTCTTTCTTTTTGAATTCATTTCTTGGATATTGAAGCAAATATAATTTATCACATTTAGCAATGAGTGTATCTCCTAGTGCACAATCTTTTATGCCAAATATACTAAGAACTTTATCAATATATGCCTTTTGTGATAAATCAAGTATACCACAAGAATGATTTCGATGAATTTGTATATTCAACACAAAAGATGCATTCCCAAGATCTTTCATTTCAAATTTATTTGAAAAAAAAATTTTGGTTTCATGCAAAAGGCCTATATCACTACTTGCCAGTAAAATATCATCAAAATATAGCACTAGGATGATGAATTTACTCTCATTTATTTTGTAATAAATGCATTGATCAACAGTATTTTTTTTAAAACCAAAAGAAATAATCACTTAATTAAATTTCTTATACCATTGACGGGAAGCTTGCTTTAAACCGTAGATGGATTTCTTTAATTTGCATATCACATATTTTGAATCAGAAGATTGTAAATTTTCTAGTTGCACCATATATATAGTTTCTTCCATCAGATGTAATTCTAAATCATAATGAGCTACTAGTGTCACAATGATTCTAAAAGAGTCTTTCAAAAAACTAAAGAGAAAGTCTTTTTATAATCAATGCATTTCTTTTAAGTGAAACCTTTAACGACTATACGTGCTTTATATATTTCGACATTGCTTTTTGAATCTCATTTGGTTTTAAAAATCTATTTACAACCAATAGGTTTTACTGATTTAGACAATTCGATAAGATCCCAAACATCGTTATCTTTCATTGATTTCATCTCATCATCAATGACTTTTATCTATTTAAGAGAGTTAACACTTTGTTTGACTTGACTAAAAGAAATTGTATCACTTTCCAATTTAATGTCAAACTTATGTTCTTGGAGATACACAACATAATCATCTAAAATTGCTAATCTCCTCTCCTTAGTGGATTTCCTTAATGACAATTCAATTTGAGATTATTGTGATTCCTCAATATGAGTGAGAGTTAATTAAAAAATATTTTGATTATCCGTATTTACAACTTAAATAAGATCAGGTAAAATTATCTGATCATTTTTTATCATAACTATAGGAAGAGTAATAAACTGTTTTTCAAATATAAAGTTTCTAGGTTTATTACTCTCATCATATTCAACTTTCTCAATAAATTTAGCATTGCCCATCTCATAAAAAGAATTTATTTGAAGAGTCATAAAACTTAAAACCCTTCGACCTTTCTGAGTATCAATCAAAATATCAGTTTATAGTTCTTGAGTCCAATTTTCTTTTATTAGCTTATATGGCCTAACTTGACATAAAGATGCAATACTAAGCTTCAATCCATATATAGAGTTTTAGCTACTACTTTGCTTGGAACTCTATTAAGGATGTAAACTATAATCTTTAAAGCTTCTCCTCAAAGTGATTCTCGTAAGGGATATGATTTATCATACTTCTAACTATATCATAAGGGTCCGATTTCATCTCTTAGCTACATCATTTTGACTTAGAGTCCCTAGCATAGTGTATTGATGAACAATGTCATATTTTGCTAAATATTTGGCAAAAGAACCTGGAGGTTGTTCTCCTAATCTATCATATCTGCCATAGTATTCACTACTACGGTCAGTTTTGATAGCTTTTATTTTATTTTCAAGTTGATTTTCAACTTCAGCCTTAAAAATTTTGAATACATCTAGTGATTGTGACTTCTCATAAATCAAGTATAAGTACACATAACGAGAATAATCATCTATGAAAGTAATGAAATACTGTTAGTCATTCTAAATAGCTGTATGAAATGTACCACAACTATCAGTTTGAATTAATTCTAAGATGTTTAAACTCCTATTAGCACCAACTTTCTTGACATTTATTTATTTTTTCTTGATACATTATATACAGAGTTTATCATCTAAAAAATCAATAGAATCAAGAATTTCTTCTAACACAAGTATTTCAATTCTAAATTTAGAAATATGTCCTAAACACTTGTGTCATAACATATATGAATTCTCATTCATTAATTTTTTGCTTTGTACCAAAACTGCTTGCATGCAATATTTCATTAATTTGTGAAGCAGAAATATTTAATTTATATAGATTATTAACCAAAGAACCAGTACCAATAATATTTGAATACTAAAATAGACTAAAATTTTCAATTCTAAATGAACAAGAATAACCAAATTCATCCAAACAAGAAATATAAATTAAATTTTATCTAAATGACAACACATAAAAAGTTATATGTAAATTCAAAATATAACTAGATTCTAGATATAATCTATATAAGCATATTGTTTCAACAGTTGCTTTATTGTCATTTCCCATATAGATGAATCTTTCTGCATCAATTGTCATTCGTCTCCTCAGACAACTCTGCATTTCACACTTATGTGAGTAGTTGCAGTTGTATCTACTCACCAAGTGTAATTTGCTATTAAGGATAAATTAATTTCAGAACAAATAGATTTGAGAAGTTTACCCTTTTTCGCTAGTCAATTTGCATACTTGGGATAATCTTTCTTCACATGAACATCCTTCTTGCAAAAGAAACAAGTACATCATTATTTTGTTTCTATTACACCTTATGCTATGAAGTCTCTTTGTCTGTAGCTCTTTTGCCTTTATAAGTCATTTTTCTTTTAGCAATAATGCCATGAGAGGAAGTAGCTTAGTGAGTACTTTCTATTTTGTTATATTTCAATCTCTCTTTCTCTTGCACATATTGAGCAATGAGCTCATTAAGATTCTATTTTTCCTTTTGAGTATTATAACTTATCTTAAAAAGATTCAATTGTATAGGAAGAGAGATCAAAACTAAGTGTAGAAGAATGTCATCGGACATCTCTAATTTTGGTGCTCTCAATCTAGTGAGAAAATTAGGCATCTCCATAATGTACTCCTTTTTGTTTCCATTGCCTTTATACCATACTGAAATGAGTTTACTAAGAATAGTACTCGCTTCGACCTTTTCAGAACTAACGAAATAGTCTGCTATTTGACTTAGAAACCTTTTAGCATATTTCTCTTTAGGCATTGCTCCTCTTATAGTTTCTGGAATGGAATGCTTCATGATCATAAAACTCATGCAGTTAGAACGCTACCACTTTTCAAAGTTAGCCCTTTGCTCAATAGTATTTTCTACAGTAAGGGCGGGATGACATTCAGTCCGGATCGCATAGTCATGATCCATACACCCAAGAATAATGGTGATATGTTATTTCCATTTCTTAAAGTTAGCTGAAAGCAGAATGTTATTCAAATTGACATAGAAAGAAACATTAACTGAATAGAACAAAAAATACTCACAATTAATAACATTATCATTTCCTTATGCATATATAATTTAAACAAAATATCAATAAAATATATGCTTAAAATGAAATATTAAATAAGATGAGCACATATAAGATACTTAGCACAACATTGTAATTTAGTCTTTAGACATAAATAATAATTTGTAAATGATACTTGATTTAGAAAGCCGATGGTAGAGTAAAAGTTTTCGCCTTAGCTTCATTGTGAAATCCAGCACCCACATAAGTATTTAAAGAGTGAACAAGAAAACTCCAGAATTTTTACGTGAAAAATCTCGAAAATAGGGAAAAATCACGGGGCCTAGCCCAATTAAAAGCTTCCACTATATATCTGTTTCAGAGTACAATATCTTCCCGATACCGGGATTACATAATTGTATATAAGAAAGGAACAATATGTGACAACCATCGAGTTGTAATAGTAAGAAGTAGATGATGGTGAAGTGAGCAATCACGTGGAAGTGCGGAACAATTCTAAATGGGGAACAATCAGGTAGAAGTCATCATGATGGAGACCGATAGAGATTGACGAAGGATCAAAGGCCACGGGCGGTAGTTGATGACCGCCGAGTGTACGACAGGCTTGGAGGATCTTTAGAGCTCTCTCATCTCTCTTGGACTCCTCATATGAGAAATGAGGGCTATTTATAGGAGGAGTGACATAAATACATGCAAAATCACACTCTACTTAATCGGACTCAAAATGATCCTCTTGATCATATGATGTATTTTGTGTATTTGAATGCTCAAATGAAGTAATTAGATCTTTTGGCTTTAATGTTCATCGAGACGCCGATTTGATTATAAACACTCCATATTTGAGAGCTTTTAAGAATTTAGATGTCCCAAAATTTCCAATGATATTTTAAGTGCTTGATCTTGCCAATTTCACGATACTTGCTTTCGCATCAAGATTCGTGCTTGTAGAGAATTTTCGCATATCAATACTATTAAAATTACAGTCAATAAATATTGATAATAAAATCTGTCAACTATATGTCTATCTTTGGATCGACATATTGTATACATGATTAATACAAATTTATCACATATTTGTAACTGCATAAAATCTTCCCAAAAAATAATCTACCTTTGGGCCAATTATTTTTCACATAAATTTAAATATAATCTTTATGTAATATTCATATATTTCAAAATTAAATAACTAGATATAATAGATGTCTCTTTGGTGGCATATTATTTTAATCTAAATTATTTTGAAATAATGAATATCAATTATATCATTCTAGTAATTGTTTCAATTTATACTAACTTCAAATAATTTGATAATAATATAAACTTTAGTAATTGTTCCAATCAAAACAATTAATTTGAGTTTATATTACTTAATTTAATTATATTTTGCAATAAGATCTCATAAATTCATTTAAGAGAATTGGGAAGAGAAGTATTAAATATAATAATGGATAAGTTTGCCTTCAAGTTGTCATATAGAAATATTTATAAAATACATAAAAGTAGTATTTAATATTTCAAACATTACTATCAAATGTTAAAGAAATGTTTCATTGAAACGTTTAATATAAAGATATAATTATTTTAAATGAAATGTGTTATACATAATATTTCATAATTATAATCTAAAATGGCTTCCATTTTAACTATTATCTTTATGACTCTACAATAAAATATTTTATTTTGTAAAAGCATTAAATTCAATATTTATAACTATCTTAATGTAATAAAATATTTTATTTTATAAAAGCATTAAATATAATATTTATAACTATCTTAATGCAATAAAAGAAATGTTTAAGATGCACCATAAGTAATTATCATTAGTTACTCATAAAACTAAACAAATGCAGAATTCATCTTTACGGGATTTAAAGCATCGATTTTGGAAAAAATGATTCATCTGCTTTCATTTTTTTAATATAATAATAAGAAAAAATAATTTTAAGCATTAACCATAATCTTATAAAATTCTCAAAATTAAAAAAAATAAAAGATGAAGCATGCTTGAATCAAATTCATATGATCGAATATGAATTTTATTTCTCAAATTAAAATCATAATGACGAGAATAAACATATTGATCATATAAACAAAAATTAAAATTTTAGTTATATTGTTTTACTCAATATCAACAATATAAAAGCCATCTAAAGGATATCGATACTTCATGCACATGGCTAAATTATTTGCTCAAAAAATTTTAAATTATGTATTTTAACCTAAAATTTTCAAATAATTAGTACAAAAGATTAAGAGGAAAAATTATTTCTCAATAATTCAACATGATAACTGCTCTGATACCATTTGTTGGAAACATATAAAGATAGAATAAATTTATCTTTTCCGGATCTAATGTCAAATCTTAAAGAAAGATTTGATCGGAAGCGTACCTGAATCCATGGAAGAGCTATTGCATAAATTTTTGCCTTCCACTTCTAAAAGGGTGTTCTTGAGAGAGAGAGAGAGAGAGCCTTCTTTTCACTCAAAATAGGATGTGAGTAAAATAAGAACTGACCCTTTATAATGAGAACCATGATCCTATTTATCTTGAAGATTTCATTTTATTTTTTTAAATATCATTAAAATAAAATAAAATGTCCGTCTAATAATAATTTCATACAAAATTAATGAGATGCCTCAAAAGTCCAAAATTAATTAATCTTTATTTGATCACAAAATTAATAAACTTAAAATTAAGATAACATATAATGTATAATTAAATTTATATGTGAGACTATATTTAAAATTTCCAACAGATAAAAGCCATGAGATTTGAACAAGAAGTTCTAATAAATGTTCAAAATTTTAATTAAATTATTTTTGTCTCGGGTAAGTTTTAATAAATAGTCTATAAATACATAAGAGGTAATATTATTCAAAATAAGTTTTAAATATATTTCTTTAAAAATTAGTAAAAACATATTTCTTTGATTTCTTTAGTCATATAAAAACAATTTTCAAAAAAAAGTGCAAGTATATACATTTTTAATCCAATAAGATTTAAAATTTTAGAATTCTTAATTAACACGATAAAATATTAAATTTATTAAATTAATTGTCTATATATTGTGCTTTTTTATGTACATTGAAGTTGTAGTTTAAACATTTTTTTTTTTATTTCGTAAGAATTCATTAAAATAAACTGAACATTCCAGTCGCATACTCTCGTTTAACTAGAATCCAAAATTAAATCTTAATAACACACCACATTCCTTATTGAGTCGCATTATAATTAATTTCTTTAATACTCTAAAGTTTGAAATTTTTATTAAAAAATAATAATAATTGATATGACACTAAAAATTCTACTAGTCGAAGCACGAATCTTGATGTCAAAAGTAAGTTGATCCTAAAAAGATCAAGCACTTAAAATATCATTAAAAACATTGGGATATCACTTAAATCCATAAATAGCTCTTAAATATGGAGTGTTTATAGTCAAATCGAGCGTCTCAACGAGCCGGATCTAACAAGCCCAATATCTCATAATTCTAACTTCATTTGAGCATTCAAATACTTAAAATACATCAAATGATTCATTTGATCATTTGATGCCGTCCGATGGAGAGGAGTGGTTCGGATTTTGCATGTATTTACAGAGACGACACTCCTCCAATTTATAAGTAGCCCCTTATTCTTCATATGAGGGGAGGCCAAACAAGAAGAGGAGAGAGCTCTAAAACTTGAAAAATCCTCCAAGCATAATCATGCCACCACTCGCTGACCACCATTGGTTTGCCAACCACCGCTGCCGACCGCCACCATTATCGCCGGCCATCTCAGGGTCGCATCGTCGGCCATCCCCCGACTATCGATGCTGCCGAATTACCGTCACGCTACCACGCCACACCCTTGCCGCCACCAACCACCGCCGCTATCACCCATGCCATCGCCATTAGGTCACAATGATGGTCATCGCTGGCCATGGACTCTCCGTTCACCATTATCTACTACCACTAATCGCAACTAAACGGATCAGATAACTGTTGTCCGATTCGATTTCCATTGTCGCCTTTCTTATACAATATGTAATCCCATCGGAAAATTTTGTACTCAAAGGATACATAGTGGAATATTTTCTCAGGTAGTTCTTCCCTCTTTTCGAGGTTTTCACATAAAAATTGAGTTTTCTTATTCACTCTTTAAATACCCGTGTGTGTCGGATTTCACAACAAAGCTGCGAACTTTTACTCCAACTAGTTTTCTAGACGCAGTTTGACGATCCTCAAACCGATTCCCATTATTTCATCAGTATAACCACCAAATTTCTCAACAAGATCAAAACCACCATCCGGTGGAACATTTCAAGCTTTTAAGGAGCTAGCGAAGAATGAAGATTCATCAAACTTCATTCCTTGATTTTGTCTAAACGCAACTCTTAATCTCAAAAGATTATTCAAATCAATATTTTGGATATCTAATTGATTATCGAGAGCAAGTCGAATACCAATAAAAGACTAAGAAGGAGCAACTTTGGCTACAACCACAAACAGATGTTTTGATTCGACCTCTTTCATATAAATTAACATCATCAAGTAATACTTTGACAAACAACCTCAGATGGGTCAAAAATTCTTAGCAGATTCAATCCGATCTCTTCCATACAAGTTAACATCATCGAGCAAAGACTCTGACAAACAACCTCAGATAGATCAAAACTTCGCACCTACTCTATGCAGGTTAACGTCATCGAGCAAAGACTCTAACAAACAACCTCGGATAGGTCAAAAATCCTCAGCGGATTTAATTCGACCTCTTCCATATAGGTTAACGTCATCGAGCAAAGACTCTGACAAACAACCTAGGATAAGTCAAAAGGTCCTTGGTGGGCTTCCCACGATCTCTTCCATACAGGTTAACGTCATCGGGTAACACCCTGACAAACAACTTCGGATAGGTCAAAAATTCTCAACGGATGCAATTCGACCTCATCCATACAGGTTAACATTATCGGGTAACACCATGACAAACAACCTCAGATATGTCAAAAATTCTCAGCGAATTCAATTCGACCTCTTCCATACACGCCATCTGCAACACTCGACAAACAACCTGGATAGGTCAAAATCCTTGGATTCAATTTGACCTCTTCCATGGTTAACGCATCGAGTAACCGACAAACAACCTCGATAGGTCAAAATCCTCAACGGATTCAATTCAACCTCTTCCACACGTTAACGCCATCGCAAAGACTCGACAAACAACAAGAGGTCAAGTCCTGTGGACTTCCACGGCCTCTTCCACACGTTAATGTCATTGATAACACTCGATAAACATCGGATGGGTCAAAATCCGGATTCAATTCAATCTCTTCCACACGAACGCCATCGGATAACACTCGATAAACAACCTCGATAAAATCCGGATTCAATTCAACCTCTTTCACGGTTAATGTCATCGAGCAAAGACGACAAACAACCTAGATAGGTCAAAGATCCTAGTGGACTTCCCACGGCCTCTTCCACACTAGTTAACGTTATCGATAACGATAAACAACCTCAATCAAAATTCGGCCGGATTCAATTCAACCTCTTCCACAGTTAACGCCATCGGGTAACATATACTAATAAACAACATCGGATCAAAATTTCGCGATTCAATTCAACCTCTTCCATACAGTTAACGCTTGAGTCACACTCATAAACAACCTGGATAGTCAAAATCATCACCGCCATCCACGCCGCTAATCTCGGCGGCCATCACTTAACTGCCGCTCACAGCCGACTATCGGCCATCTCCGACGGTTAACACTATGCCGCCGGCCACGCATCGATCGCCGGCCATTCCGCTGCCACCACCATCATGCCGGTTATCTCGCTGATATCGACATTGCCACTGCTGACTACTATCGTGCTGGCTGCTGACCACCTCTGCTGGCCACCACCTTCGCTGCCGACTGGCTGGCGCCGCCGCGCCATATTATCACTGCTGCACCATTTGCCGCATTATCCGATGAGCACCATCATCGCTGCACTGGCTGAATTATCGCCGCCATTTCCGCTGGCTACACCATTGCCGCATTATTCCTCACATACTGACATGCTGCCATTGCCGATATACGCTGCCGGATGCCGACATTTGCCGGCTTAATCACTGCCACCATCTCGGCCATCTTCGCCGGAACCACTATCGTTATTATCTCACCTACGATAATTATCGTTGCCGACTCATGGGTTGCTTTTTGACTACCCGTTGACCACCGCCGCCATCACCGCTGGCCGCTATCACCATCACGGTCCGCTTATCGCGTTTGCCATCCCCGCCACTACCGACGCTACATCTGCCGACTACTGCCGCTGCGACTCGCCCCGGCTGTGGCGGTTAATCGCCGAGGAAAATCCCTCTATATGAACTACGCCTTGATTGCCTCCAACTGCGGTCCGAGCAGATGATGCCTCTTCGAGGGAAATCAGACATGACGATATACCGCCTGATCACCTCCAAACCCGGTTGGTCCAACGAGGCTGACGCTTTTGAGGAAAACGAACAACGACGATACCGCGGCCTTGATCGCCCAAACCCGGCACCAACGAGGTAGGTTGACGCCTCTTCGAGGGAAAATCGAACAAAGACGATATCAGCCTTGATCTCCTCCAAACTGTCGACGAGGCCGGTTGACGCCCCTTTTGAGGGAAAACCGGAACAACGACATATACCGCGGGCCTTGATCGCCTCCAAACGACCTCCTCTTAAGAAGAAGAGGGACACCCCAACATATGAGGAGTGTGCCTTCTCCCTTAGCCCTAGGAGGGTTTTTTTAGCCCCCTATAGGGACAAAAAGGTAAAAAAATCATTGAAAACCATCAAAAACCGCCAAAAACCGTCGAAAACTGCCAAAAATGCGAAAATTGGGAGTTTGTTCCCGGACATCGACCGCGATGTGGCGCGTGGTGCTGCACCGATGTACACTGACCGCACTCACTGCGACCCTGTTCGCCACACGCGCGGGTCGCCAGCGCGTGCTGAGCACTGGGGAGCCTACAAACACCCATAAGTATCCAGATGGGTCCATAACCCCGAAATCTTGCGCTTGAGCATACCCACACACATCCGCGACCCTGCACTCACTTGCGTGATCATAATCTTGTGCTTCCATGAAGATTTGTTCTCTCAAAATGTATAGTTAATGAATCCGCAAATTTCATTGAAGAATTTGCTATTGGCGTAAATATTTTTGGATGATTGAGATAATGTCATCCAAAAATAGGGGGACAACTAATATGACACTAAAAATTCTACTAGTCGAAGCACGAATCTTGATGTCAAAAGCAAGTTTATCCTCAGTTGAAACTAGTCGAGATCAAGCACTAAAATATCATTAGAAACTTTGGAATATCAGTTAAATCCATAAATAGCTCTTAAATATGGAGTATTTATAGTCAAATCGAGCGTCTCGATGAACCGGATCTAACAAGCCCAAGATCTCATAATTCTGGCTTCATTTGAGTATTCAAATACTTAAAATACATCAAATGATCAAAGGAATCATTTGATGACGTCCGATGGAGAGGAGTGATTCGGATTTTGCATGTATTTAAAGAGATGTCACTCCTCCAATCTATAAATAACCCCTCATTCTTCATATGAGGGGAGACCAAGCTTTCTAAAACTTGAAAATCCTCCAAGATCGTAATACCACTGATGGTCCCGACCACCACTGTTGGTTAAACCACCGCCGCCACCATCGTGATGCCATCTCCGCCCGGTCCACCATCGCCGCCGGCGTCATCCCTCGCCGACTATCGACGCTCTTGCACCATCGACTACTGCCGCCATTGCCGCCGCCGACCACCTCGCCACCGCCAACCACCGCTTCCCAAATCATTACCGCTAGCTACGGTTACCACCATCGATCGATCGTATCGCCGGCCGACCGTGTTTCACATCATCTACTACTACAAGAAGTTACAACCTCGAACGGATCATAGTATTATTATCTGATTCTGGGATTCTCATTGTCAGCTCTTCTAATATACAATTATGTAATCTCATTATTGGAAATATTTTGTACTCTAAAACAGATACATAGTGGAAGATTTTTACTGGGCTAGGCCCCGTGATTTTTCCCTCTTTTTGAGGTTTTCCATGTAAAAAATTAGTTTTGTCGCTTCTTAAATACTTATGCTTTGATTTCAACAAAGCTAAGATATAAACTTTTACTCTATCGCAACTGGTTTTCTAGCACGCAATAATAATAAAATTTAAAAAATTAATAAAAATTAATAAAAAATAATTTTTTGTTGAAATTTTGATAGCTTGCCGATATGTTTATAAAAAGTATTTCGTATTAAATATTGGCTAAGATATTCTCAGAGTCTCAGACCATATTTTTTTCACGATAAAGGCGCTAAATAAGAAAATTAAGACATCCTCAATCAAGCAATCAAATTACTAAACTGCATTTGTATTAAATACATGATTAACTTTATATGTATGCTACGTAGTAATTTAATTGAATCATATACTAATCAATAAATCATTGTTTGAAAAATAATATAAATATAAACAAATAATAAAGAATAAAAAAATATTTTAAAGTTAAAATTAACTTTTGATTTTAATTTTTTAAAAAAAAATTTCTATTTTTTTATAATATTACTTTTAAGTGTTTCGTTGACATAAAATTAAGGAGGAATTACATATGCTATAGCATCTAATGCATACAAAATTATAAAATTAATACTTATGTTATTTTTAAAGATGTCAAAATTTGTGCATTTGTGCATTTGTGTGTAACATAATTAAATTATTAATAATTTTAAAGTATAATTAAGAAATTTGATATTTAAATGATAATTTAAAGAAAATTTATGCATACTTCATAATTTTTATGAATTTATATATCTAATATTTAGCATTTATTTATAAAACATTTTAATGTCAAGATCATATCAAAAAATATATGTATAAAATATATTTTCATTTAATAATGTTAATATTAATAATAATTTTGATGTGATAAGTGATGAGTTGAGTGATATAAGTAAATAATAAAATTTTGAAATTTGATATTTAACTATAATTAAAACTTAATGATATGTTTGTAATTTTTATTTTAAAATAAAAATAGAAAAGAGAATATATATATATATATATATATATATATATATATATATATATATATATATATATATATATAATTTTAGAGATCATATATATTAAATAATAAAAATTATGTTTTATATTTAATTTTTATATGAAAAAAATAGAATAATTTAATTTTTATATGGCCAAAATTAAATGTTTAACACTTCTCTTCTATGCGAATAGCTAGTTATCCCCACCAACTACCTTTAACGCACACGCCATCCTCCCCGTGCCCACCACATTTTTCCTTTTTCCTGATCCCCAACCCCTTCCCTTCTCTCTCTCTCTCTCTCTGCTATAAATTCAAACCCGAACCGTTTCCCTTCCTTCCCTCATCTTAATCTCAAGCACCATATATCCAAATCTCCCCATCTCTTTCTCCTCCAATCCCAAAGTTCCCTCCTTTGCCCCAAAATTCGTTTTTTTACACCTCGCCGGCGATGAGCAAGACCCAAGCAGGCGCTGGCAATCTACTAGGCCGGTGCTTTCGAGCCCCTTACCGCGCCCTCTGCCGCGCCCTGACTCATCCGAGCATGACCGGATGCGCCGGTCGCATGCATTACGGAGGCGCGATGGTGCCAATTAGTTATCCCTCGACCTCCGCAGGAAACATGTCTCGAAGCGGCAGTCTCAGCGGCCGACGGCTTTCCTCCAGCGACGAAGACCTCATCGAGCTCATTCGCGCCGCGTCGCAGAGTCGCGCCCGGGACGCCGCCGCTGCCGAAGGATCGGTTCGGAGAAGCCAGAGCGTCGCCGCCGTGAGAATCGACGAGGACGCGCCGTACGAGTTTGCCGGCGAAATTAAAGTTGGTGGAAGCTTGATTTTTCCACGGAGCCAGAGTCACGCCGTCGGCAGGAGGGCAGCGGCGGTCGCGTGGAAGTATACTTAGGGAAATATGGGGGTCTACTTATCATTCTCTACTCTGTTCTGAATCAGGCTTTAAGATTGCAAGTTGGATGATCCGAAGATCATCACCAACATCTTGTAAGATTTTAGGGTTTTAGCTGTAAAAATTTTTTTTTGTGTGTGTTTTTATGGATTTTCTTACACATAATTTAAATTTCCAGCTTGCATCGGTTCCTTCGTCTTTGTTACAGTCCTATTACTTAGTCTTTATAGAGTCTCATTGGGCGGCCGCTAATCTTCTATGATTATAAATTTTTTATGAAAAAAGTAAATTGTATTTATATCACTCAAAATTTAGTTATTTGCATAATAAACATCCTTCAATTTTAAAAATTTAATATCTCATTTAAATACAAAATTCACAATAAAATATTAATCTATATTTCTATTTTATTAAATTTTAAGGATTTGACTATGTAAATATAAATGTATACATTTAATAGCTCAAAAATTAATATCACTGTTAGTTTTATGAAAAATTATAATTTAAGTGTTATGTATATAATTTTGTTATATATATATATATATCTAAATTGGTTGTATTGGAATTTATTTTGAGATAAATATAATATCTTAAGAATTAATAAAAAATTACTTTACTATTATTTTAAAATAAATTTAATATTTTTAAATAAATTTTAATAAAAAATTATCAATATATTCTCCCCCAACCTATTTTCAAAATTCTTATGATAAATGTTAATTAGATTTATTATTAATTTATTTAAAATAAGAAGCATATATATAACTATCACAATTCTTATATATATATATATATATATATATATATATATATATATATATATATATATATATATATATATATATATATATAATATAAAAATTTTGATGTTAGATATATAAATATAAACATATAAGAATTATATTTTTCTAAAAAAATACTAAATTTTGAATTAAGAAAATTTCCATAAAGTAGTTACATATAAAATGCAACATTATGCAGCGGACAAATTTTTTAATCATTTTCATGGTAATGAAAATAAGAAAACTGTCACAAACAAACCATTTGATATTTACTAAAAGAGGCATCATTCACCTGCCCAGGTCCTACAACGTGATCTTTAAGTTGCTCAACCTTGATGCACAAATCATTTGATTGGACGGTAAGACAACTGTCGGAGGTATATTTGTATATCCACCTCTCTATTTATTTGGTTGTTCGTACGAATATACAGCCATATTTAATATTTTATCTGTGAAAAAGACTTGAAATATATCAGTTCCAAGAAAATCGTCGATTCCCATTGGTGAACTGACTCATTCTGGTCACTAGTCTCCATTTTATTTATTTATTTTTATATCAAATTCTTATTTAAAAAATTCACATCATTTTAAGCTTCACATAAGAGTAGCTCTAAAGAAAAGAATTAAATATTTAATAATTTAATATTTTTATCAACAACTAAGAACCCTTCTATATATAAAAAAAATTAGAATACTATAAATAATTAATATATATTTATTTGAATATATCATTGTTATAGAAAAAAACCAGAGCGAAAGTGATTTAGCCTCAAAAGTTCACACAAGCGTAATTAAAGAAATAACAAGAGACACTTGAATTTTAACGGAAAACCTCGAAAAAAAAACCACTGCCCAAACAAGAAAGCTTCCACTATGTATCTGCTTTCAGTACAAAATCTTCGATAACAGGGATTACGCATATGAGAGAGAATAACCTGTAACAACGATCAGAATTGCTACTAATGAGATGCGAACTTCCTACGAATACAGTACAATTAGTGACGACAAATGACGGTGGCGATGCGATGGCTGGCGAAGCTTTGAGTGTGCGACCTCGCTCGGGACTCTTCTCTTCTTCCTCCCCTCTTCTTCTTCTTCCTCTTCTGCTCTTCCTCTTCTTCCTTGGGACTCTTCCTCTTCTTCCTTGCTTGACGGCGAGGATGGCTCCGCAGGTGGCGGTTGACGACGTCGGGTGGCCTCTTCTTCACTTGTCTCCTCTTCACTTGGCTCTTCCTTGGCAGCCCTCCTTCATGAGGAATGAAGGCTATTTATAGATGGGATGAGGCATCATGTAAAGCTCACCACTCTCGACCCAGATGAATCCTTCAATCATTTGATGTATTTTGAGCATTTGGATGCCCAAATGAAGTCGAATTATGAGATCTTAGGCTCGTTAGATCCCGCCTTCGATTTGACTATAATACTATATATTTGAGAGTCGTTTTGGGATTTAATTGATGTCCCAAAGATTCCAATGATATTTTAAGCTTGATCTCGACGGTTTGACTCAAAATTATATCGCCGATTTAATTAGTCATATTTTGAGAGTATATCGTTGCTATTTTTGGATGACATTAGCTTAATCATCCAAAATATGCGTCAAATAAAATTTCTTCAACGTCTATGAATCATATATTTTGAGAGAATAAACCATCATAAAAATACAAAATTATGATTATGGAATAAGATGTAGCGATATTATGATTTATTTGATTCCACGGTTTTAAGCTGGACCCGCGCTGTCCGGGTGTTGAAGGCGCGCGTCCGCCATGGCTACAGCGTCATGAGTGCGCCGCCGCTGTATGAAGTGTCTGGGCTGGCAGTGTGGATCGAGCGCTGGCTGGCCAGCGGTCTTCGGATCGCTATGGGGAGGGCAATGGTCGACATCGGGTCGCTGCTTGAACCTACGGTCGCGAACGCGCTGAGCTCGGGCGTCGCGCAGATCTTAAAGCCTCGAATGGCTGCCTGAGGTTCATACATAAGGTTCTGGCGCTATCAGGTTTGTCATACCATGGTCCACAATACGAGAAGTGGTTTGTCCGTTTTGAGCCGATGCTTTTGAGACATTTTGAGCTTTTTGCAGTTTTTCCATTTTGAGCCGTTTCGCTTTTTTCCATTTTGAGCTTTGTGCCATTTTGACGCTTTTTGAGAGGTTTTACCCTTCCCTGTGGGGGCTATAACACCCCAGAGTAAGAGGGAGGCACACCTTTCCCCTCTCCCTTTCTTCTTGAGTGAGGTCCTTGAGGCAATCAAGAAGCGATCAAGAGGCGAGAGGCGATCAAGGAGGCGATCAAGGCCCACGCAGATACGTTCGGTTCCGCCACGCCACGTGATCCCCTGGAGGCGATCAAGCCCATGGTATACGCCGTTTCGCACGCCACGCCGTGGACCGTCCGAGTTGAGGCGATCGGCCCATCAGAGATACGCCGGGTTCCGCACGCCACGCCTGACCGTCCGGAGGCGATCAAGGCCGCTACGCCGTGGTTCCGCCACACCATCGCATCCCCGGGTTGAGGCGATCAAGGCCCACGCGACATCGTGGTTCGGGTTTACCGCCACGCCGGACCGTCCGAGGCGATCAAGGCCACGATATCGCCGTGATTCTCGGTTTACCGCCACCGCCAGATCGTCCGCCCGAAGGTTTATCGCCGCGATACGTTCCGGTTACCCACGCCGTCCCCGTTAGAGGCACCGGCGCAATCGCCGGTTCTTTCCGCCGTCCGCGAGATGGCCCGCCGGATCGTCGTTGGGAGGCGATCGCGCCCACTACGTGGGTTCCGCTCACGCCGGACCGTCCGAAGCGGCGATCAAGGCTCATGACGCTGTGGGTTCCGATGTCCGACGAGAATGGCCCGACGGAGAAGACGGCGATGGTCGTCCGGCTGAATCGCGGCGACCGATTGCGGTTGGCGGCCGACGGGGGTGGTCGGCGACGGTAGTCGACGGCCGACGGAGATCTTTGACCTATCCGAGGTTGTTTGTCAGAGTGTTACCCGATGACGTTAACCCGTATGGAAGAGGTCGTGGGAAGTCCACCGCGACGCTTTGACTATCTGTTAGAAGAGTTTTACTCGATGGCGTTAACCCGTGTGGAGCGTACAAAGTTTTGACCTTTCCTAGGTTATTGGTGAATATTAGCCGACGCTAGAAGAGGCCGGGAAGTCCACAGGACCTTTTGACCTTTCCTGAGTTGTTTGTCAGAGTTTTTGCTCGATGACATTAACCCGTATGGAAGAGGCCGCGGGAAGTCCACCAAGGACCTTTTGACCTTTCCCCGGGTTGTTAGTCGAGTTTTGCTCGACATTAACCTGCATGGAGGCCGCGGAAGTCCAGGACCTTTGACCTTTCGGTTGTTAGTCGAGTTTTACCGGCGACGTTAACCCGTATGGAAGAGGTGAAGTCCAGACGTTTTCCTATCCCGTCGAGTTTTACTCGACGCGTTAACCCGTATGGAAGAGGTCAAATTAAATCCGGTAGTCGACGGCGGGCGACGGGCGCCGATTAGTCCGGATGACCGACACAATGGCGACCGCGAAGATCGCGATGGTCGCAGCGGACGGCGACTAGTGGCGCGGATGACCGGCAACAATAGTGATGACCGGCGAAGATTGCCGACGATAGCGGACCGGCGGAGGGCGTGCGGACTATAGTGGTTGGCTCGGATGCGCTAATCGGTAATGGTTGTCGACGGGCATCGACGTCAGAATCGGGCGCATGACCGGCGACATGGCGGTGATGACCGCAAAGATTTGCGGCGATGGCCAGACCGACGATGGTAGTCGACGGGTGACCGGCGACGATGAGGATTTTGACCCATTTTGTCGAGTGTTATCCGGCGACATTAACGGCGACAAAAAGTTCTTTGACCTTTCCTAGGTTGTTTGTCAGAGCTTTTGCTCGATGACATTAACCCGTATGGAAGAGATCGCAGGAAGTCTACCAAGGACGTTTTGACCTATCTTGGGTTGTTAGTCAGAGTTTTTACTCGATGACGTTAACCCATATGAAAGAGGTCGCGGGAAGTCCACCAAGGACGTTTTGACCTATCGCTGTTAGTCGAAGTTTTACTTGATGACGTTAACCCGCATGGAAGAGGTCGGAAGTCCACCAAGACGCTTTGACCTATCCGGGTTGTTAGTCGAGTTTTATTTGGCGACGCAACTATGGAAGAGGTCGTGGAAGTCCACCAGGGACGTTTTGACTATCTTGGGTTGTTAGTCGAAGTTTTACATGACGTTAACCCATGAAAGAGGTCGCGAAGTCCACCAAGGACGCTTTGACCTATCCGGGTTGTGGTCGAGTTTTACTGATGCGTTAACCCGTATGGAAGAGGTTGTAAGTCCACCAAGGACGCTCCTATCCCCGGTCGAAGTTTTATTTGACGTTAACGTATGGAAGAGGTGGGAAGTCCACCAAGGACGCTTTCTATCCCGGGTTGTTAGTCGAGTGTTTACTCGACGCAAGCATGGAAGAGGTCGCAGAAGTCCACCAAGGACGTTTGACCTATCCGGTGGTTAGTCGAAGTTTTACCCGGCGACGCGTTAACCCGCATGGAAGAGGTCGGGAAGTCCACCAAGGACGTTTGACCTATCCGGTTGTTAGTCGAGTTTTACCGGCGACGTTAACCCGTATGGAAGAGATCGCAGGAAGTCCACCAAGGACGCTTTGACCTTTCCGGTTGGTTGTTTTGCCGACATTAACCCGTGGAAAGATCGCGGAAGTCTACCAAGGACGCTTTGACCTATCTTGGGTTGTTAGTCGAGTTTTACCGGCGACGTTAACCCATATGAAAGAGGTCGCGGAAGTCCACCAAGGACGTTTTGACCTATCCTGGGTTGTTAGTCGAAGTTTTACTTGATGACGTTAACGCATATGGAAGAGGTTGAAGTCCACCAAGGACGTTTGACCTATCGGGTTGTTAGTCGAGTTTTATTTGGACGTTAACGCATGGAAGAGGTCGGAAGTCCACCAAGACGCGACCTATCTTGGGTTGTTAGTCGAAGTTTTTTACCGATGACGTTAACCCATATGAAAGAGGTCGCGAAGTCCACCACGTTTTGACCTATCCTGGGTTGTTAGTCAGAGTTTTTACTTGATGACGTTAACCCGTATGGAAGAGGTTGTCTAAGTCCACCAAGGACGTTTGACCTATCGGTTGTTGTCGAGTGTTACCCGATGACGTTAACCCGTATGGAAGAGGTCGGGAAGTCCACCGGACGCTGACGGCGTCGACGCGAGTGCCGATGATGGCGATAGTGGTTGGCGGCCGACGGGGTCGGCAGCAAGCACCGGCGGACCGACGGCATGAATCGACGCCGAGAATGGCGGACCGCGGCAATGGTGATGACCGGCGATTGCCGGCGATGGTCGGCGATGACCGGCCACGTAGTCGAGCGGATGGCGACGATGAGGATTTTACCCATCCGAGGTTGTTTATCGAGTGTTATCCGACATTAACGCAGATGGGAGTCAATTGAATTCGCCGGTGATCTTTGACCGCCCGAGGTTGTTTGTCGTGTGACGATAACTGTATGGAAGAGGTCAATTGAATCCGGCCGAGGATTTTGACCCGTCCGGGTTATTTGTCGAGTGTTACCACGACGCAACTCGTATGGAAGAGGTCGAATTGAATCCGGCGAGGATTTTGACCTATCCGAGGCTCGTGGTGTGACCCGACGCAACTATGGAAGAGGAATTAATCTGGCGATTTTGACGCCCGGGTTATTTGTCGAGTGTTACCCATGACGCAACCTGTATGGAAGAGGTCGAATCAATCCGCCGAGGATTTTGACCTATCGGTTGTTTGTCGGTGTTACCCAGACGTTAACCTGTGGAGCGTACAAAGTTTTGACCTTTCTGTTATTGGTGAATATTATTACGACGCTAACCTGTATGGAAGAGGCCGTGGGAAGTCCACCAAGGACCTTTTGACTTTTCCTGAGTTGTTTGTCAGAGTTTTTGCTCGATGACATTAACCCGTATGGAAGAGACCGCGGGAAGTCCACCAAGGACCTTTTGACCTTTCCTGGGTTGTTAGTCAGAGTTTTTACTTGATGACGTTAACCCGTATGGAAGAGGTCGTGGGAAGTCCACCAAGGACGTTTTGACCTATCCTGGGTTGTTAGTCAGAGTTTTACTGGCGACGTTAACGTATGGAAGAGGTCGGAAGTCCACTAAGGACGTTTGACCTATCTGTGAGTGTTTACGACGTTAACCCGTATGGAAGAGGTCGCGGAAGTCCACCAAGGACGTTTTGACCTATCCCGGTTGTTAGTCGAGTTTTACACGACGCAACCCGCATATGGAAGAGGGAAGTCCACCAAGGACGTTTGACTATCTGGTTGTTAGTCGAGTTTTACCGGGCGACGTTAACGTAAGAGGTCGCGGGAAGTCCACTGGGCGTTGACCTATCTGGGTTGTTTGTCGAGCTTTTGCTTGGCGACGTTAACTATGGAAGAGGTCGCAGAAGTCCACCAAGGACGTTGACGGGCGGCGACCGACGCGTACGGCGATGACTGGCGATAATGGTGATGACCGGCGAAGATTGCCGGCGATAGTTGGCGGGGATGACCGATGATGATGGTGATCGGCAAAGGTTGCCGGCGATGGTCGGCGGCAGTGACCGACGACGGTAGTCGGCGGTGGTGACCGACTACAATGGGGATTTTTGACCCATCCGGTTATTTGTCGAAAGATGGCGACATTAACTCAGTGAAAGTTTTGACCTTTCGGGTTGTTTGTCGAGCTTTTGCTCGATGACATTAACCCGCATCTAAGAGATCGCAGAAGTCCACCAAGGACGCTTTTGACCTTTCCCCGAAGGTTGTCGTGAGCGCATTAACCCGCATCTGGAGTCCACCAAGGACGTTTGACCTTTCCCGGGTTGTTTGTCAAAGCTTTGCTCGATGACATTAACCCGTCTAAGAGATCGCAGAAGTCCACCAAGGACGTTTGACTATCTGGGTTGTTAGTCGAGTGTTTACTGGCGACGTTAACCCGTATGGAAGAGGTCGAATAGTTGTATGTTGTAGCCGAGTTGACTATTGATTTTGCCTTTTCATTGGTGTGCCGACTTGCTTATCTTTTGAGATTAAGAGTTGCCCCGTTCCGCAGAATGGGAACAAAGTTTGATGAATCTTCATTCTTCGCCATCTTTAAAAGCTTGAAATGCTCCACCTCGATGGTGGTTTTGATCTTGTTGGGAAACTATCGCCATACAAGATGAAATAATGGGAATCAACTTCCCACAGACGGCGCCAAAGCATGGCTAGAAAACCGCCAGAGTGAAAGTTTACGCTTTAGCCTTGTTGTGAAGTCCGACACACACGGTAATTAAAGAGCAACAAGAGACACTGAATTTTTAACGTGGAAAACCTCAAAAGAGGGGAAAACCACGGCCTAGCCCAAAAGCTTCCACTATGTATCTGTTTGAGTACAAAATCTTCAACAGATTCTGAATCAGATACATATGAGAGGAATAAACAATGATCAGAATTGTACTAATATGGAGATGGTAACTCGGGAGGGTACAATTAGTGATTGACGATTGGTGGCGATGGTTGATGGCCGCCGACGAGTGTGACCTTGTTTGGATCTTGCTTGAGGATCTTGCTCTCTGAGCTCTCTTCCTCCTCTCACTGCTTTTCCTCTTCTTCCTCGGACTCTTCCTTTTCTTCCTTGCTTGGACTCTTCTTCTTCTTCCTTGCTCGCTCTTCCTCTTCTTCCTTGCTTGGACTCTTCCTCTTCTTCCTTGCTTGGGCGATTGATCTGGCGGCAAGGATCGGCGTGGTATGTGGTGGTTGACGACGTCGGCTGGCTTCTTCACTTGTTTCAGCCTCCTTCACTTGGCTCTTCCTTCACTTGGCTTGACCCTCCTTCATGTGAGGAATGAAGGTCTATTTATAGATGGGATGAGGGCATTCTTTAAATTCAAAAGCTGCACTCCCTCGATCGGACGGCTCGATGAATCCTTCAATCATTTGATGTATTTTGAGCATTTGGATGCCCAAATGAAGTCGAATTATGAGATCTTAGGCTCGTTAGATCCGCTCCGAGACGCCGATTTGACTATAAATACTATATATTTGAGAGCTGTTTTGGGATTTAATTGATGTCCCAAAGATTCCAATGATATTTTAAGTCTTGATCTCGATTTTGACTCAAAATTATATCGCTGACATCAAGATTCTAGTCATATATTTGATATCAATCATAAATTTAAATTTAGACTTTGATAATTTAAATAAGATTTTTTGAGTAAATTTGAGGGCATTAGCCTAATTTATATTATCAAAAAAATAAGATTATAACCAAAATACTTACATGAGAGACTTCAAATTAAATTAAAAGAGAAAATTAATTTCCTAATAAAAATAGGGCAAAAAGTGTTAGATAAAGATTTAATGGAAGAGATTAAGGGTCTATTTGAGCCTGTCGTTATAATGTGAAAATATAGTGACAGAAATGATATAGAAGAAGCTCTTGTTTAAGACTGCAGTGAGTGTATATATATATATATATATATATATATATATATATATATATATCATAATTTTCTGACAATCATCACTTGCTACTAAGTGAGGCTCCAAAATATTATTTCTCATCACAAATTCTTTGAAATTCACCTAAATCATAATTTTCAAAATAACAATTACGATGGGATGCTAAAATTTCACAAGAAAGTGATCACCATTTTTGAAAACCTAGTTCTAGCTCTTTTAAAGCATGTCTACCTGCTAGATGTAGTACCTATTTATCTAATATAAATCTCAACTCTAAATAATTTATTTGTATCCAGCAGAAATAGCAAACAAAGAGGCCTAATTCCTATAAATATATCAATCCCCTTTCTAGGCGCCAAGAAATTGTTTTTTTTTTTTAACTTTAATTTGATATTTTTATATCTCAATAAAATCTTCAAAAATAATTTTTGAGATTTTGAGCCAAATATTTTTTTGTCTTGAGTAAGATGATAAAGTCATTAAATACTAAAATTACAATTGATGAAAATTTACTAAATTTACGGCCTCATGAGGAGGTCATATTTTGTACTTGAGAATAAATTGCCCCTTACAAAATTTTTAAAATTATGATTTCACATCCAGAATTAAACAAATAGAAATGATTTTCGAACTCGATGATTTTGATCTAAACATATAACATATTTATCTTGACAAAAAATATTGTGAGATTTACATATAATTCTTATATATTTACATATTTAATATCTAAACTTCAATTTTTACATATATATTACATCCCAATCTTCATTATCACCTCAAAAATATCATCATCAGTAACTTTTAAATGTGAAATATAATTTTTTAAGCATAAGAAAGAATTAGATAAACAAATATCTAATTTTTAAGTGTTAGATATATTAATACATAAGAATAGTGTGGTATGTATATAAATCTTCCTAAATTATATATTTCATAAACACTAAAACCTTAAAATAAAAAAATTTAAGAGCCAATTTTGAGATCAACCAAACTTCATTTTTAGTTAACATCCAATGTTATCGATATCTATCATCAATCATCATCGCGCACCATCAAACAACATCAATATTTTTCAATTATTGCCAAATGCCAATCAATATCAAACTCATTGCTTCAATGACTTTCAATACTCTTATCAGTAAGACTAGTGCTATAACTCATAACTTATATGATAGAATTTATTTAGTTTGATCATGCCATGTTATTTAAAATAAATAAATTTATGATAAAATATCAGCTATTATAAGTAGTAGTTTACTCATCTATATATGTGATGAATTTTCAAATAATATTATTATGATAAACTCATCATCTTTTATGATAATATTCTATAACACAACATTAATATTTAAGCTCCACATGTAGCCACAAATTAGTTCCTTTAATGCTCATTAATATATATATATATATATATATATATATATATATATATATATATATATATATATATTACAAATGTAAATTTTGGATGTTAGATATGTAATTATATATGTGGTATGAATGTAAATATTTTTTAATTATGATTTAAAGTTATATTTTAGATATATTTTTAATATTATAATAATTTTTAGAATGATGTACTTAATGCTTGTATAACTAAAAGTTTTATTTTTATGTTCTTAGAATTTTTCTCATATGATATCAAAATCTTTCTTATTTAAGAAAGTAGCATTTATATCACCTTTTAAATCTATCAAATAACTCTATTTACTCCTGTCACTATTAAATTATTGGTAATTTGACAAAGGAGAAAACGATAAGGGTTAAAATTCTATCATGATTTTTTTTTTTTGTGTAGAAATTTAAAATATCGAGCTAAAAGTATGTTTGTTGTATAAAAAACAATATTTTGTATAAATTGACCTTTAAAAAAATATGATTGAAACTATTTTAAGGTAGAAGGACCTTTATTCCCAATTTGAAAATGTGTGGCTAGCAATAACAACTAAAAAAGCTAGCCTCGGTCGCATTTTTAATACTATATAAATAATGATTAATATTGAGGCTTTGTGAGACAGCTATATCGAAATTATATATTTAGATGCCATAGAATTAAGTACTCGACATTTCCTAACTTTCATATATGCATAAAATCATAGAGTAGGTGCACCTAAAAAATAGTGATATTTTAATTATGTTTTCATTTAAGTTGCTTAATGATAAAAAAATAAGAGAGAAAGAAATTAAACAAAATAAAATTTTAATCGCTCAACTTTTCATAGTTAGATATTTGTTAGAATTTTAAATAATTATATGAAGTATGGAAGTATAGAATATTGAGCGCACGATAGAAAATCATTAAAGCAATTTTATTTTATTTAGGGTTTAAAGAATTTAGGTCTCGAAACATATAAGTTTAGCCAAACATTTAATTTTTCTAATAATCTCCAAAAAAATGGGAGAAGCTTGACAAACAAGCAACACGAATGGCTTCACACCAACTTATAATGATCTGTTGACAATTGGGAGTAAGTCAAACGATTATAATTAAAGGTAATTAATAAAGCAAATCTTCTGCTATAATTTATAAGCCAAACATTCTATAGGCTAATTTGTTTATAAACATTGATAAGGCCACTAGCACTTAAAAAATGAGATTTATATTACCAATTGCATTCTTAAGTCGCAATCAAATAAACCCCATCTATAAGTCAAAGGAATCACAAGTAAATTACAATCATTTTGGCTGCATGTGGCAATACATATAAGACATTAAAATAAAAAATTAAAGTAATCCCAAATGACTCCTATAGAATTAAGATTTAAAATTTAGTAAAAAATTTAATATCTACACATGAATTTGAGCTCAAAAAGTAAGCCAAACTTAAATTTTTAATTCAAACAAGAGCTCATTATTTATCAAAGAGCGCTAGCTCGTGTTTAAATTCGAGCCCTAGCTTTATGAGTGCATGATAAGAGAAGAAATTGGAAGATGTTGGAGTATATATATAGCACTTGTTCCGTTATTTGTGATAGAACAGTCTTAAGTTACACCCTGCTTTCCCTATTTCAGCATTCTTGTTGTCTTTTGTTGCACCAAAAATATTTCACTGTCCATAAAATATCACGAGGCTGATATAAAATTCAAATAAAGAGTCCTTTAAAAAAATATTGTACATGTCTGGATTGATACATGCGATTGAATGGTTTAAGCTCATTATTTTAGGACATTTATTTTCGAAATTTTACTGGGAGATTGGGTCTAAGTACATATGATCAGTAGTTGTAAAATTATTTTTCAACAAGTCAACTTATTTTTAAAAGTATTTTAAAAAATAATTTTTAAATATTTTAAGAATATTTTTAAAAAATAAATATCACCATATTTACTTGATGTGGATGCTACGTGCTCATCATTGCCTTTACCACACCATGTGCTATCTTAGCTCTGCTAATAAGATTGTCAAAAAAACTCTCTGTTCACGAACAATTGATATTCAGCTCGTTCGTTAATCAAATAAATTGAACATATATAAATATTTTAAGCTCGATTTATAAACAAGTCGAACATGATCAATCATTCGTCTAATTGTGTTGGATTCTTTTTAACTTGAAATAAGAAAATTATATATATCAACATATGTACATACAAAATAATTTTATAGTAGTAAGCATGAATTATTGATTGGAGCTTTTGCCATATAAAAAATTGACATTGATTCAAATCCTACTCCGCCCATATATTTTAGAATTATTGATTTTTAGAGGCATTTTGAGATATTTTAAACTTATATGAGTCATTTCGAACACAAATAAAATACATACAAAAAAAATTTCAAATGAACAGAACATGATCAAAGGTTCATCTCATTTGCACCCATTGGCATATCATATATATATATATATATATATATATATATATATATATATATATATATATATATATATATATATATATATATATATATATATATATATAATATAAAACAAAATTTAAAAAAATTAAGCATGAATAAGTTATGAATAAAATAAAAAAAATAAAATGGGGTCAAAACCTTAAGTCTATAATTGATTTTTTAATATTGCCTTGAATTTAGTTATGATTGATTTAAATTATTTCACTTTATTCTCCCTCCCCCCCATCCTCTCTCCTGCTTCTAAATTCTTCTACCGTTTTCCCCATAATTTGTCTATATATGATTATTCTCCAGAGTTCACGAATAATCCTTGGAAGTCTTAGTTCTCCTTTGAGTTAAAGATGGTCCAGTCTTCACAGTAAGAAGTGTATTGAGGTCTTTCCATACAAAGATTGGAACTACAGGCAATTTAAGCTGAATTATATTTTTATCTTGTATATATACTCAGCACACTGTTTTTTACTGAACGACGTGACTACTAACGTTACGTACACAGTAGGTTATACATTAAATTTTCTAATTAATTAAGTTGCAAGTAAAGCTAAGAGGAGAAATCTAAGTGAAAGGCATCATTGAGAACATTATATTTCAAATAAGGATTTTAAGTTTAAATTTACATATATTATGTGTATCAGTTTATGATTAATTTTTTTTTGTTTTTTTTAAGAACATATTTTTAGTGTATTTCTTAAGTTCTTTTTAAAATAAAACATATAATATATTTAAAATATTAAAATTATTTTTTAAATATTTTGAATATTTTTAAATATAATTTATCATTATTAAATATATATTATTTTAAATTAAAACTATAAAAATAAAATAAAAATAAATCCAATTGTCTTCTAATTATTTTATATCACCATAAAATTTGAACTTAACAACAATGTTGGAGTGATGCATTCTTTTTTTATCGGAAATTAGGATCTATACGGAGTTCTTCCTTCTAAACTTGCTCCATCAGCAACGGCTGTCAGAACTGTGAAGGATTTTGTTTTCTCAAACGATTTTATTTCTTATATGATCCCAAATTCTCAAAGTATCAAATTATCACATACAACAATAATTACAATAACAGAGCATAAAGACTACAGATATTACAAACAAAATATCAGCTTTACAACATATGAACAGTCAAAGACCAATGGAGAGCTCCGATATCCGAGCGAGATCACGAGCGACAAAAGCAAGCTACTCAACGAATGTAACAATTGATACAAAATACCTAGCAGACCAAGATCTTAAGAGAGCAGAAGAAAACTATAAATAGGGATGAGAAAAGCAAACAAGGTGTGGAAGAAAATATCTCAAGAAATCTCATCCTTCTCTGTTTCCAGTCTCCTCTTCTTCTCTGAGCATTTCCCAGGGTGGATCTAGCCGGAATAATCCCTTATTGGTGAAATGCCTCCATCTCCTCGAATCCTTCCTTTCTCCTCCCTCATCTCCCATTCCCCATTTGGGCGTCGATGGCTTCAACAAAACAAACAACAAGTATAAGGTTAGGTTAATTCAAAGATCCAACCGACCAAAGCGTACGCCAATCTCAATCAAGGCTCGATTCAAAGGATCCGCGAGAAACAACATCCATCACTAAGCCATTAGAAGAATCAGAACGCGATCAAAGATCATCCAAGGCGGATCGAAGCAGGATCCGACGGTTCAAGGATCAATTCGAAGCTCAATCCAGTCAGCATCAACATTTTAGTTAAAAAGATCCGTCAGATCTCGTCGGTTCGGTTATACCGTAGGTTCTTCAACTTCGAAGGTATCATGGCCGAATTGCTTCAATCCCATTCTTGGTCATAACGATTCAAGAAAACAGTTCGTATCAATTTCTCTTATTTTTCAATCAAACAATAATCAATTAAAAAAATAATCATTTCAAACCTTGTCTTATAAATTAATTTAATGCCAAAGCACATAAAATTTTGAAATAATTAGATTAATATCAAACCTATAAAAGTAATATCCTAACAGATTATTAAAATAAAATAAAAAAACGATACACCAATTTCATAATATAAAAACACAGAAATTAAACAAAATTTTTAATGGTATAAAATATATTTTGAACAGAAAAAAATCGAACATGAGCTGAGGAGTTCTCAACCGCACTCATCCTTCCAAATCAAGCTAAAAGATAATGGGTACCCATTCCAAAAAAAAAAAAAAAAACGTGGAGTGAAAAAGCAGAAAGGCGCAGTTACGTCATATGTTGAATCGAGAATTTTCGTTGCAACATTCGTAATTCAAAGTATTAATTTTGAACAGAGTTCTTAAGGCATTTATCGACGTTGAACGTGACTTGAGTTTTGACTCGTGGAGCCAAAAGCGTGGAAATATACAGTTTTGGATTGCTACAATAATTTAATTATTGAATTAATCGTAATGGTTAGGAAATATCGTAGAAATTTCAGTTGTTTTTGAAAAATTTTGGATAAGGACCTCTCAACCTAAATTTGAATGATATTTATAATTTTTTTTTCAAAATGAATATAATAATTAATTAATAATACGTGTCAATCTAAAATTGGTGTGAAAAATAATTTCAAGGTAAGATTTTCGTTTGCGCATAGAATAAAATTCCTCTTAACCACCGTAGTTATCCAAACATAAAATTGAGTCAAGAGAGGCTGCAAATGATTTTTTATTTTTTTTATTCTTTCAGAGGTGTTATAACTGTAAAACAAGACAATAATTAAATAATAAAATGACAATTTTACTCTCACAATGATCAGTACAAGTGTGGAAAAAAAAAAGGGCTGTTGGGATCAATTTTATTTATATTTTGTTTAAAATTAAAATATGTTTGCTGGTTATTATTTTTTTTAAAAATACTCAAAATATATAAAAATTGTATTGTGTGTTTAAAAAATAATATTATTTATTTATGAAAATAAAAAATAAAAATAAATTAAATAAATATATTTTTAAAAATAGCATCAATAAAAATAAAAAAAATACAAAACAAAATTTATCCCAAACAACCCTTGTATAAATTGAATCAACTTGAAATTAATATTTACATAAATATGCAAAACAAACTACATAATATAAAAAATATAAAGTATAATATTTCTATTTATATATAAAAAAAATCAATTTTAGTTGAATCAACATTAATTTTGAATTGAAAAAGAATAAAAATATTTCAAGTTAGCTTTTACTCAAAATAATTTTTATTCACGTTAAATTGAAATCGTTTTTATTTTGACATTTCGTTGAGCCTCAACTTGACGTTGCCCTAATCTTCATAATTACACAAAAAAAATCTTTTCTTGGTAGGAAACATTCCCGTTCATTCAATTGCGTGTTCAGGGAGGCATAAACCATTTCCTTTTTTATTTTAATAAAGTTTTTTAAAAAATCTCTTTTAAATATCTTTATTCATGCAAGTCACTTTAGTCAAATTATTGAGAGCCAAGACGTTCAATCAAAAAGTCTTATTACGTGCTAGAAAATTAGTTACGATAGAGTAAAAGTTTATGTATTAATTTTATTGTGAAATTCAGCACACATATGTATTTAAAGAGTGAACAAAAAAACTCTAAAAATTTTAACGTAGAAAATCTCGAAAAGAGAGAAAAAATCACGAGTAGATAAAAACTTTACACTATATATTTATTTTGGTTTTTTTAACGGGATTACATAATTATATATATGAGAAGGGCGATAATGAGAATCCCAAAATCGGACAATAAATATATAATAGCGTTCGGTTGTACGATTCTAGTAGTAGTGAGATGATAGTGAGTGAGAAACGGCGGCGATGAAGGTCGTCATGATAGTGATAGGCAAGCGACAGCGAGGATCGGTGGCGTGATGGCCGGCGATGGTTGACAACCGTCAGTGGTGGCTATTGCTTAGAGGATTTTCTTTAGAGCTCTCTCTCTCTCTCTTGCTTGACCTCCTCATTTGAGGAATAAGGGCTTATAGATTGGAGGAGTGGCGTCTCAGAATATGCAAAATCGAACCACTCATCTTTATCGGGCTCATGATGATTTCTTGATCATATGATGTATTTTGTGTATTTGAATGCAAATAAAGTCGAATTATGAGATCTTGGGCTCGTTAGATCCACTCATCGAGGGCTCGATTTATATAAAGCATGTTTGAAAGTTATTTAGGGATTTAACCGTGAGTTTCGAGGATATTTTAACTGGATCTCGAGGTTTAACTTGGATCACTTTTCATCAAGATTCTTGCTTCAACTAGTAGTATTTTAAGTGTCATATCAAGTCTTATATTTAAATTCTTGTATTATATTATACGTGTGAATATGAGATTAATTAATTCGCTAAAATATCCTAAAAATATATATATTCATTGATATTTTAAGATATATAATAAAGATAAGCCGTTCCAAAGGTACTTAGAAATTATATTAACGTTCAATGTGGCGGTGGAATTGATAATAAATTTTCGCCATTTCGCTACCAGCCTTCCACATTAGTCTGTATTGAAAGCTCATATAAAAGGTCTGACTTATCGGGATTTCTCCTAAACGGTGTAGAGGATAAATAAGGTAATATTTGTTTAAAAAACATTAGAAGGAATATCTACTATGTGAATTTAGGGTTTAGGATTTATTCTTAAATATATATTTATTATCATGTAATCAATGGTCATGATTCATCAATAATTTGACTTAAATTATATATATTTTCTTTGTGGGTAGGGTGTGCGCTCAAATCCGATATCTTGAGATTATTCATTTTATTTTCAATCAATATGCTGCATATTGGAGTGCAATAATTTTAAATTTTAGTATAATATGCCATCACTATTAAAATTAATATGCAAGACTGTATACATAGCACATTTTCTTAAGGGTACAAACCTAATATTGGCACAATTATCTTTTCTTAATTGGCACGATAAAATTATGGAGCCCTTAAAAAAATTTTAGCATAAGTAAAGATATATTCAATACGCCATTAACTTATAATTTTAAATTTTACTTTGTTGATAATATTTTATTTCAGTTTAAATTTGAATTTTTTTGGACACATACGATCAAGATTTTTCAATTACTTGGAGTTAAATGCTAAAATTACAAGACAAAATACTTAGATAGTCGCCTAATTGAAGATATTATGGAATCTGTCCCTTCAAAAATCGATGCAACACAATTGTATCAGCTAGTGACATAGTGGTCGTAACTAGAAGATTAGGTAAATGATTTGCTTATATTTAATGTTGTTTATATCTAAATAATTGACATAATTTTTTTATAAGAGAGGGCGGCCAAGAATAGTGAGAATACCAAAAAACTGACATCGCTACAGCTCCTCTCCTCCACCACGATCAGACAGCAAACCGCAAACCATGTGCAGACCGTTGTAGATTCCTCTCTCACGACCTTATTGCGACATCATCCTCACTGTTGGAACCGCAAACCATGCGGCGTTCGATTCCTCTCTAACGACCACCTCGTTATCACATGCATTTCATCCTCATATTCTGGAACAAGCTTCACGATCTCGATCACCTGTAACCTCCTCAGATCGTAGCTCTATATAAGAAATATTATACAGTAATGTGTATGAAGCAACTTTGATTAATACCAAGGAATTCTACTTCTCTCTCTCTCTCTCTCTCATTCTCTCTCACTCTCTCTCTAGCTCTCTCAAGCTTACAGAAAAATTCTACATGGTATCAGAGCCCCAATCCGGATAAGAAATGTCAGCATCCTCCTCCTCCTCCCACTCGGACAGAACGATGGATACTCAGCAAGGGATTTTCAGCTCACTAACCATACCACCATCCACGAAATTTCATGGGGAAGTGAGTGGTAGAACACCACACTAACAACTACATCATATGGAGCTCTCAAATCCACAAGCTATTCAAGGCAAGCGGCTTCACTTTCTCGAAGGCACCACCGTGTCCCCTCAATACTCCTAGACAACAACAATCAACTCCTAATCCAAACTACAACATATGGCGACTTATTGATCAAAACCTCTGTGACTCTTTATCTCTCCCTCCATCCTCCCTTACGTTCTCAATCTAGACACCTGCTCGGACATTTGGTCTACCCTAGCTAAGAGACTGCAATCAGCAAATCGCTCCAAGGTCATTCAACTCAAAAATGAGCTTCACCACATATCCCTTAGAGACAAACCGATGATCAAGTACCTCGCAGAAATCAAAAATCTGATAGATCAAATCTGCTAGATCCAACTTGGATCCAGACATCATTCTATATACACTCAGCGGTACCAACTTATCACGCATTCAAAACAATACACACAAGGACCCAATCAGCGTTGGCGACCTCTACTCTCTTCTCTGCGGTAACTCAACATCTCTACCGACCACGACAAAGAACTTACCCCATCCATCTCCAAGTAGCAGACCATGGCGACCTCACTACAAACCCCACGGCAGAACTCAAAACCAATATTCCTCTCAAACAGATGTGGGACGGACAAAAGGCCGGATAAACTACAATAACTTCAATCTTTTGTCGGATATGCACAAGGTAGGACACTGGCGTGCTTGCTGCAGTAGACACTACTACCCTCCAAACCTCCCTCGGCTTCAAGCCAACCCATCTCCTCCCTCAGAATGGATATTGGACTCTGGAGCATCCTCCCATCTCACCAACAACTTGGACACACTCCACGATTATTGTAATCAATCAGTCACCGTCGACACCAATCAACACTCCATCATGGCCACATCCTCCCCCACACCTACTGTAAGCTTCTTCTCAAACATATATTTCCGCACCCATTTATCTCACAACCTTATCAGTATCATCTTGCAAAAGATAATATCATCTTTAGCATGCGATGTTCATATCAAGGATCGGACAACACATGTAGACCCTACTAAGCGGGCAGCATTAGCGGACTATACTCCCTCCCCAACATCACAATACAAGCACTCCATTCACTGAACATCCTCCAACCTATGGCATCAGCTGGTCATCCACACAAAGACACTCTCCAATTATCTCTACAAAACAAGCACCTTCGTACAACCAACCTCTCTGTCACGCTCAGTATTGAGAGTCATAAACTTGTTTTTCCTAAATCCAATAGTAAATCTAAACATCCCTTGATCTAATTCACTCAGATGTATGGGGACCATCTATTTCAATACAAGGCTACAAAATTACGTTATTTTCATTGATGATTACTCGATTTACATGGATGTTTCCTCTAACCCACAAATACGAAGTAGCCTCCAAATTCCAACAACTACATAAAATGGTACACACTTCTCCAAGTCAATTAAAACACTCGCCGAGGCGAGGCGAATTCTCTCCAATACACTTCATACTTATCTCACCAACCATGGCATTATTCATCAACGCGCGGTTGCCCTATACACCCAGAACAAAGCGGTGGTGACGGAACATCGACATCATCAGGACGCCAACTCTCCACATGGCTAACCTTCCACCACAGTTCGGACGGGGCGTCCTCATTCTACCCTCATCACCTTGCACAAAACACTCAACCTTCGCTCACTTCAAGCTCCAGAAAGTCCTAACTTCTCTCACCTCAAAGTGTTCGCTCACGCAGCTTCCCCTCCATCACCCCACAAACACCAATAAACTCTCCCCTAAAGCACTCTCTTCAGTCTTCATGCTGCTCCCAAACCTGAGGCTTCAAATGCTTGCCAGCCATCAGTAATCGATATCAGCCATGTCACGTTCCAGAACACTTCACATACTCATCGGACCAACACCCACACCCACCACCATACCACTACTCCTAACACCCTCCTTACCTTTGTCCCTGGCGCATTCAACGCAATACCAAACCATCCACCCTACTCAAACAAGTTTCCCAAAACCACAACCAGCGGAACGGACATCACATCATCCACCATCCCAATGAAAACTAGACTTCAAAGCGGTCACTGAAACCAAAGTCATCCTCGATCTCTTACATCGACATACCACCATAGAACCCTGCTATACCCAAGGTCAAACACGGAATGGAGGAAAGCCATGTCCAAGAATTTCTAGCACTCCAACAACAAACAACTTGGACATTAGTCCCACCACCCATACAATCATCGGTTGCAAATGGACATACAAGATCAAACACCACTCGGCGGCTCCATAGCTCACTACAAAGCCGTCCCAGTGGCACAAGGCTTCAAGCAAGAATCGGGATTCACTATTTGAAACCGGTCATTGCCAAAATGCCTACCATTCGTCTCCTAACAATCGCTCCATCATCGGTGGCGGTTCGGTAGATGTTTCCAATGCCTTTCTCCACGGCTCCCTCCAGGACACCATATATATGGCTCAACCACCAGGTTTTTCCGACAACCAACTCGCACATCATGTGTGCCCATAAAAGCAATCTATGGACTCAAGCAATCCCGATGGTACTCCACCTTCCGAGCACCTCAAGTAGGCTTCACCACCGATCGCCAACCCGCCTTCATCCATCGCACCAACCTCACGGTCCAAACATTGGATCATTCGGTTGAGGGGCGCCGACATCATGACTCCTCTCCTCCACCCACGATCGAAGACAAACCGCAAACCATGTGGGCCGTTCTGATTCTCTCTCTCTAACGACCACCTCGTTATCACATGCGACTCTCATCTCACCTTTGCGAGAACCGCCAAACCATGTGGACCGTTCGATTCCTCTCTCTAACAGCCACCTCGTTATACATGCAGACTCTCATCCTCACCGTTACGCTGGAACAAACTTCACGATCTCAGTACTACCTGTAACCTCCTCGTATACCGTAGCTCTATATAAGAAATATTATACACTGTAATCTGTGTGCGAAGCAACTTTGATTAATACCAAGGAATTCTACTTCTCTCTCTCTCTCTCTCATTCTCTCTCACTCTCTCTCTAGCTCTCTCAAGCTTACAGAAAAATTCTACAAAAAACAAAGGTGTCCTCACATGCTAGGCTGTGTGAGCTCTATTACTGAATGCATAAAAGTTGTGCAATATGTATATGTATAAACATATTTTCAATAATTAGTTATCTAAATTATATGTTTATTTGTATAATTATCAAAGTTAAATGGCTAAAATGGATATAGAGAAACTTGAAGTTTAAATTTTATTTTAAAAAATCTTTGAACTACTCGCCACAGTAATCGCTATAATTCTGGAAAAATTGTGGCAGCTAAAATCACTGTCAAGCCTTATATTCTTAGGATGTCCAAACTATATACTCATTTGCTTTCAAATATATGTAAATTTATGTATATGAATATAAGAAAGAGAGCTCTAAATCACATGATTAATTAATTCTATCCCGCTAGAAAAATTATAATGGCGGTAATAACCGCCATAATATACCTCTACTATTTATTTTCCCTGCTGGTTCCAAAATCATTGAGGAATGGCTTTGTGATGGAAAGCCAAAAAGGCGGTTGTGTGGCGATTTTAGAAATGCTGTAACTATTTATATGGCAATTTTAACCGCTTCGAAACATAATTTTAACTGCTATTGGAAATATTTTTTTTCCCTGTAGTGCATACATCAATAAAGTTTATTAAATAATGGTATTTGAATTTAAATTTAAAATTTTCAGAAGCACTGTATAGATATTAATCCTTATTAATAACTGAAAAACAATTGTTACATCATAATAAATTAATAATTTTAATCTTCTAAATATACTTTTTATGTAATTTATGAGCATTAGACTTGTATGTTTAATATGTGACCGTAAATCTGCAATCTCATATCAGCATTCTATCTCCTTCATCTAACATAAGAATTATTAATAAAAATATTAGAAATATTTATATTTATATATATATATCATATAATTTTTATACATTAACATATTTAATGCTGAAAAAATATATATATATATATATATATATATATATATATATATATATATATATATATATATAAGTCCTCCAAAAAATTATTGCGGCAAACTTTAACTGATGCTAGATGGGCCCTGCCCATAAAAGCCTAATTCTACTATAAGCCTATGTGAAGGGTTTTTACGTTTCAGGCCAAGGCCCACTAGAATTGCAGCTTAGTTTAGCTGCCTTAAAAGTTAAAACAATGACCATTGGGGCGTTTAAAAAATAATTATATCAGAAATTAATCAGTATCACATAAATTTTAATTTTTTTTTTTAAATACTTGTAATACATGAGCAGTTCACTGGTATATTTTCTTTAATATTAATTTTTTTCTTAAAAAAAAATAAGAATTATAAAAAAAATGATCATTATTTTTTCAAACTTGAAGAGGTGAATTATGATAGCAAATGACTTTCAATAGGGTGTCAAGGTTGGGCCCTTTGTTAGAGGCCTCAATTCTATAATAGGCAAATCTTTTGTATTGGGCTTTAATGTTTTGTCCATGGACTGCTAGAATTATAATTTTGATTAAAATAACAAAAATAACAACAATAATAATAAAAATAATAATAACAATAATAATAATAATAATAATAATAACAACAATAGTAGTAGTGTGATATAAATTTATAAGGACAAATGATAGCGATAAATTATTTTATTTATTTGAAATCATGGAGAACACATACTTCTGACTTTGATATCCCTATTTCCAGTACTCACAAACAAATTAGGTCGTGAAAAGCCACATGGTCCACACCTAACAAAAATTTATCTCACTTAGAAAAGGTTATATTAGAGCATATATAAAAAAACAAAAAATAAATAAAATAGAACTTCAATTAATTAACTAATAATTATACTAACTATTATTAGCTTAATTAACTATGGTTAATAAAAGTAAAGCAATTTAACTCTCGAATTAATTATAAATTACTTATATGATAGCCGAATATGAATAAATATGAAATTCTATTTACCAATATATTTTATATTAATTATAATAAATAACTATATTCTAACAATCAGGCATAACACATGTTTATGTTATATGATATTTAAAAGAAGATGAACTATGTGTTACAATCAAAATCATTAATTAAAAAAAAAATTAATGGAATTTTTTTTATGAGCATCTGCCTGACTCGTTACTTATATTTTGGCAACACTAAATGAGTTGAGTAAGAGTATTACATATTTGAACTCGTCAGATGCAATAATTCAATTTTTTTATGCAAATTTAAAATGTTTTAAAAAATTATCTGCAAACTTTGTTTTCAAATAGCCACTTTAACATAATTATCTAATTAATATTTTTTTCTTTCCGTATAGCCTATCAAACATTTGAATTAGTCACTTTGACATGAATTTATAATACAAAGATGTTATATTTGACTTAAAAAAAACAACAACCGTATATAATTTGAATTTTTTATGGGCAGTCAAAAAAAATAAAGATATATGTTAAGTTTGAGATCATGGAATAATCTGACGCAAGTGGAAAACGAAAATTTTGTTTCATTGCTAATATTTTTTATTATAAAATTGAAGTCTAAAATCATAATTAACGCTCCGAAATTCAAATGAAAATGACTGAAAATTGTTATTTGACCGAAGGTTGATTGAAAGCTTATGTTTAAATCTATAAAAAAAATTTCAAATATAAATTTAAGTATCAGTTGACCGTAGCAATAGATCGAATGATGATAATTCTCTCTGACTAATTATAAGTATCAAAATTTAAAGGTATGCTTAGGATAATTTTTTGATTATTTTAGCTTTTAGAAAATAATCAAAATTATATTTAATTATCATTTTTTTATTAATTTTTATAAAATTTTATGATAAAAATTTACTTTTGAAAAGCATAATTATTAGAATGTGATAACTATCGGAATAATATTATTTAAAAAAAAAATATTTATAACACTCTTAATATTTGTTTTTCTAGAAACTTTTATACCCACAACATCTTTATAATTAATTTTCAAAAACCTATAGCAGTCCCAAACAAACTTTAGAGTTTGTCATGCTAGGATGAATGGGTTGAGTATTTTTTTTTCCAGAATAAAAGAGAGGGTGGGGCCGTTTGGCCAGCTTTTCATAAATTTTTTTCAAAAAATTATAAAATTAAATATATTTTATTATATATATATTTTTTGTATTTTGAAAAATTATTACAATCATAAATAAATTTTTTATAATAAGATATATTAGGGCCGTCTATCTAAAAATAGAAGAAGAGAATTATTCAGTGCTTATAAGAAGTTGTTTGTCTTCTTCAAACGCAAGGAAGTGCTATTATTTTTTCTTTTAGTGAGAGAAAAAGCTCTTGATTATAGAAAGAAACAGTTCTCATTTCAACTTGTAAAATACCAAAGTGAAGAGAGTAAATGGTGCAACATTAACTTCGTCTCCCCACTTCTAGCCTTCATCCTCGCAGTAGATAACGGTAGTCTCTTTCAATTATGAACCAAATGGCATTTTTACCTGTTTCTCTAATTTGGCATCAAGTGTAATCCTTGTATACCTCATTTGAAGCTTATTGAGTAATTTGGTCATTATGCTGTCATGGATGTAAGCTTATTTAAGCCAAATCACATAAACTTTGTTATCTTTTTTTGTTATTCTTAATCTCTTTTGCAGTTACTTTATGGTCTTAGCATTCTCGCTGTTATATTGAGGTGAAGGATCTCTTAATCTTGTGCATGATTACATTTTCTTATAGTTAATCAAAGAATGGACCGTTAATGTCTGCTTTCCAAAGATGGATTGGCCAATGGAGAAATTTTTGGTGTTGAGAACAAAGGCTGGAAGTAACAGATTGGAAAAACTGTCTGCAATACTGTTAGCTGACATTATTTCTTAAAACATAAGCAGAGTTTAACTTCCTACGTCAAGCTGAAAGTAAACTATGTTGCTTCGTTTAGATGGAAGGAAAATGAAGAACATGAAATAAAGTGTTAATGATTTAATGGTTGATTATAAATGTGAAGCCATTTATTAGATCTTTTTATTTTTATTTTTCATTTTTCTTTCATTAAAAACTATAAAATCTAAATAAGCATAATCTATATTTATTCAAGTGAATAAGTAGAAGGAATTAGATAAATATATATTACTTAATATTTACTATAAGCCACCAACATTAAAAAAACAAAGGAATATTACTCCATTGAAGCACGATGTATTTACCCACCGACTCTTAGCTTGGTTGGCAAGAGCGAGTGTGGCTGAGAACTTCCTAGCCCGCGCTCGATATCTCTCCGGGCGGAGGTGTCTAATGGAACGTAGTAAGTACACGATGAATGAGATTAGCCTCTGTGAGATTACATTAATGACATCCCCACCCATCTGGTAGATGAGGTGGTGAGGTATTAGGTGGATAACCATTAAAAAAAAAACAAAAAAAAAAAAAATACAACGTATTTAACAGATTTCAGTTTTCTCTATATGACAAGTTGATGAAGAATAATATTTAATACATAGATGATTTATCATCTAAAAGCTACCATATTTGACTTCTAGATAAGATATTTTATGTTATCATTTCAATAATATACACTGTATATTAATTATATTATTTTTCAAATACTCATCATATCAATCAATTAAAATCATAAAGATCACAAAATATGCCAGCATTAGCATCACTTAAATTACACAATAGAATTGTTAATAAATAAATTAAAATTGCTATTAGTGAATATAAATATTTAAGATGATTACAATCGATGAACGATCACAAAAAAAAAAGTCCATAAAAATGGGCATCTCAAATTCACATAGAAGAGCTTTGAGTTTTTTTTTTTATAAAAAATATAAGAATAAGACTTTGTTTTGATGTGCTTTCCTTACCTTATTCATGGTAAAACATACTCGATTTATATACATCACAATATTATGTATGTTGTAAGGGTGTTACATAAATAGTATTTTAATCCAGCCCACTCTTAGGTATTTTATGAGGTTTAGAATGATAGACATTTCCTGTAGAAAGAAAGAACCTTGGAATTTTATTTGACTCACGTTAATTAATTAATTAATATATATATATATATATATATATATATAACAAATTTTAGTGAGAAGGAAATGATTCATTTCAAGCACCAGCAGCTAGGGCTGTCAAAAAAGTTCATTGTCTCTGTTCAAATCATTAGTTAGCTACTAAATCGAACAGGAACCAAATTTTAAGCTCTATTTATAAAAGTGCCGAACGGAAATAATACTTTATTGATCGTGTTCGGCTCGATTTAGCTCGAAATAAAGAAATAATTATAATTAATTATATAAATTTTATATAAAATATAATTTCTATCATTAAATATTTTAAAATTTTATATTTATTTAAATAATTAAATTAGTTAATAAAATTTTAAATCAAATAAGTTAAGATATATTATAATAAATTATAAGTGATTTTTTTGATTATGATAATATTATAGCTATCAGATTTTTGATCTGTGGCTAAGATTTAAACCCATCTAAATCCTACTCATATAATTCTTTCCTCGCACCAGCCCTAACAATTTTTTACTCCTCAATTTTTTTTAAATATTTAATTTAAAATTATTAAAATATATTATTTTAAAATATATAAAGGAGCTATTTCAAGCCTTGGACATATATCTTTTCTTATTGTCTCCAAGCTCTTGATATTCCACCTTATAATAATAAAAAAATTTCAAGGTAAATTGTTTGGTTCACACTTAAGTCCAATCTTAAGGTAAATTTGACATCCTTGCTCGCAGAGTTAAGCCATGAAAAAGCTAAGCGCTCTCATGAGTAATTTATGATAATAATTTTAATTATCATATTTTTTATATAAATAAATAATTTCATGATAAGTTTTAAGCCTTAAATTAAGCCAATTTTGAAAAGTATATAAATGTAGCTTCATTTCTTATGTTAATTAATCCTTCTGATAGAGTAGACATGATCGAGAGAAATATTGATGAATAAATTTTATTTTATTATTTTAAGAAAAGCGAGCTATAAATTATAAAAATATGCGATTTTTATTTATAATTTTGGAGAAATAATCTTTTCATCTAATTATTAGGTTACGCATCATTTAACAATGCAGTTTATTCTCCATATTTTTCTTAAGCATATGAAATATTTCTTTATTTTCATTGAAAAACTCGTACTGATTATAAGATGGATGAAAGTTTTGTCCCCTGACTTCCTATTTGTAAGGGAGGATAAAGATAAGACTCTATCAGAAAATTTATATTTTAGAAAATTGCATAAATTATAAAACATAATTTAATAAATATTTGTAATAAAATTAATATTAACTAGTTGAGATTCATAGGGTTGACTTTTTTTTAATTGATCTCATAACTAATGATGCTTAGTTGTAAAGCAACTCCAATTTGATTGACTCAATGGTGTGTTGGCTCGAGATTAATCTTGACTCTTGAGATATATATATATTTAGTTCTTTGACTTTAGTATCACTTTTGTGAAATCAAAAAGAGTGATAGAGTTCATCAATTAAAGCTAATTTGTGCCAATCACTATCCTGAAATATGTTGAGTATAAAATATTGAAGAATATGCTCATTAGATAACATCAAATATATTTCTATCTGAAAAATATTTCAAATCGGGATATTATATTTTTTATGTATTTTTGAACTTGCCACTAACTAGACAAGTTTGACTTTCAGTGAGAGCTTTCTTATTTGTAAGGGTACTCATTTAAACTCGTCACATAGAAGGGACTAATCTCTCTCTTTTAACGTTAATATTATCATTAAGGAATTCAAATTCTAAGATTATACTTTCTATTCAAAGAGATAAGAACATATTTAGAAAGAATGATTAACACTTACAGAAGAAATGACCTTTAAAAAATAAATCCTTGAAGACGACGCGTTTTACATGCAATGCAAAAATTTATTTTTAATAAGTCATTCAGAAAGATATAATATAGTAAATAAATTTAAAGAGTTATAAGATTTTAATACTTAAGATTATTTGATAAATCTTTTTTTTTTCTTAGAATGAATCTCATGATTTAAATATAGTGTAAAAAGGCTCATCTCTCCCACATTATTCTCTTAACTTTTATCTCATCTGTAAACTAATATCACTTTGAAATCAAGCTTAAGTTAGTGTATATTTTTTAATTAGTCAAGTAATCTTTTTAAAAATAAGTTTCTTCAATAAAATATGAATTATGATGACAATTCACACATAGTAATAAATTAGTATTAGCGTCTAGAAAATCGTCATGGTAGAGTGAATTTTAAATTTCTTTGAAATCCAAAGACACATACATGTATTTAAAGAGTGAACGAAAACTCTAGAATTTTTATATGGAAAACCAAAAGAGGGAAAACCAATACCAGCAAAAAAGCTTCCACTATGATCTATTTGAGTACAAGATTTTCCGTCTTGGGATTAAATTGTATGAGAAAGGAACAACAATTATGTGACAACGCAAACTTGCTAGTAGTAGAAATGATGCCGAACTGTCAGCAATCCAGAGAAATGCGAAACAATTACTCACGAAATATGGGGAACAATCACCTAGAAATGCGAACAATTCTAGAAGTCATCATGATGGAGACCGCCGAGATTGATCAAGGATCAACGGCGGCGGTGGCCGCGGCGACGGGCGCGACGGCTGGCAACATCACGAGTGCGCGACGATCTTGGAGAGCTCTCTCTCTCTGCTTGGCCTCCTCTATGAGGAATGAGGCTATTTATATGGAGGTATTCTCAGAATACATGCAAAATCCAACTCCCTCTAATTGGATGGCTCATGATGATTCCCTCGATCATATGATATATTTTTGTGTATTTGAATGCTCAATGATGAATTGTAAGATCTTTTGTTGAACCGCCACAGACTCAATTTGACTATAAACACTCCATATTTGAGAGCTTTTAAGAAATTAACCGATGTCTCAAAGTTTGATGATATTTTAAGTCTTGATCTACGGTTCAATTGACTTTCGATCAAGATTCGTAAGAGAATTTTCAGGGTCATATCAACTAGTAACTTAAATGAGAAAAAAAAATAATCTAAGTCTTTTGTACACATCATCTCTCACTATTACAAATTAAATGGCTCGATGAAATATTCAAATTATGATGTAAGTGATTTATTGTCCACGGCTCTCGCATGCTAAGAATTTTTCTTTATTATGGTGAAATTTTTCAAAGATTATTCAACCTATCTTGCAAAATTATATACTTTTTGAATACATTAGTGTAACACATGTGAGGCCAAAAAAAATCTAAAGGTAGACTAGTTATTGCATTAATTTTTTGTGGCCCAAATGGTTATAATCCATCGAACCTTTATAATTTGGAGAAAGGAGAAAATTAGTTTACTAAATTTTTAGATTTGGACTATGTTTTGTTTAATGTGAGAGACGAGCTCTCCAAGTTCTTTGTCAAGTTCTTTGTCATGGATAACTTCATTGGACTTAGGATCGAGTCCGCCTAATATCATTCAGTAATAGAAATAATGAGAAACTCGACATGCTTGAAATATGATTTTTTTATACTTAATTTTGGTTAATATGTAAAAAAAAATTTCTCTTTTTGATAATCAATATTTTTCCCAGACTTCAAAGATTGGAATTCTTCTGCCAGTGGGGGAGTCCTTACATTGCGTAACCATGCAACAGTAATTTTAGGTGCGCAACGACGACGGAATAATCGGGCTAGTCAACGACGGACTTTTCATCGCTAGCATTCATTCCTACGGACGATATCCCGCCAATGGACGATATCAGTCGCCATTTTTTCCATTTGGTTGACCTCTAAGTCTGGTCGGCCCTCGGTTGAGACGTCGATCTTCTTCGCCTTCGTACAAACAAATCAAAAAACCCTTAACTTAAATCCTCTCCCTCTGTCTCACTCTCTCTGTCGCTCTCTGTCTCTGTGTGTATATAAAGACTACCACATGAACTCTTTCCTACGCTGCAGTGAGGCCCCACCAGACCGCGAAGGGATTCCATGTCCCTCGTCGACTTTCATAACGTCTCCTCTGCCTGCGCAGCCGACCGCGTGCACCTGTTTCCAGAACCTTTCCATTGATATAAAGCCAATTTACTCTTCAGGTAATCGCGGAAACTTTATTTTATTAATTCAGTCAATATTTCCTATTCGCTCAAGCTTTCCATTCACAACGAGGTTTCTCATAGGCGGTGCCAGTTTGGAATTTTTTGCGGTGAGAAAGCCCTCAATTTTCAGCTTATTAGCGCCCAAGAAGCACGATTTTGGATACGAATTCTCTCCCTTTTCCTCCCTCGAAGGTCTTTTTAAATCGGAAACCTTAAAAATTGTGTTTTGTTGCCGGCGTTCATCGGGCTGAGATGCTGCCTAGGGTTTTTCAAGCTGAAGATGGCAAGGATTCGTCACAGAGGATTCAATCCAGGGGCCATTTGTTTAGTATCGTCAAGTACTTCGGCCCGTTATTGCTTTTGGCTGCTGGTTTTTTCATCTTTGGTGCTCGCTACTTCGACACTCAAATTTTAACTGTGCAGTCGCCTAGGTCTGGCTTTTTGCCCTGTATCTCTGTGGAGCCGAGTGGTATTAATCGTTTCATCAAGCCTCCCTCTTCTTTGTTGCATAATTTGAGCGATGATGAGCTTTTCTGGGTCGCGAGCTACGCTCCACAAATCAAGAAATATCCGTTCAGGAGAACCCCGAAGGTGGCGTTCATGTTCTTGACGAGGGGACCTTTACCTCTCTCTCCATTGTGGGAGAAGTTCTTCAAGGGAAATGAAGGCCTTTATTCTATCTATGTTCATTCTTTGCCCGGTTATGAACCCAACTATTCGAAGGACTCCGTGTTCTATAAGAGGCAGATTCCTAGCCAGGTAGTTTCAGAATATTTTGGCCCTTCTGCAGTCTATTTCATTTATATATACTTTTATTGTATTCTTTCCTCCATCGAAACCAATTTGATACTTTTTTTTTCAGTTTATTTGTTCTAACGTATAGTTCCTGAGTTTGCTCTGTTGGCGGTTCTGTTTTCTTTTTTTACTTTATCAATGCTTGTATTTTATCATCTTGCTCTTCTTGTTAGGATTACTTAATGGTTATTATATCCTTTCAGAAGGCATAGATATACTTTTTTTTTCCCCTTAAAATCTTGGTTCTTTATCTTTTGCTGTACTTTGTTGATTCACATTTGGTACCTTTAACCTTCGCGTGAATTAATTCTCCATTGGTGGATCTTCTTTTCACATTTTCTTGACCGTCTTTCCTTTTTGTTGCTAACTACAATAGATACAAATTATATTTGTTATGTTTACGGAGTCATGCTAGTTAGCTGGAGTTCAGAGATGCTATGATGTTCTTAATCCATTGCTCATACTACATCAAATGCTCTGAAAATGGAAAAAAAAATCTTTGAAAATTGGAGGATTACTGGATGTTTTATGTAGGCAAACCCTATTTGCCCTTATATTCATCTGAATGCTTGTTCTGCATAACATCCATCAAAATTCAAATTCTGTATTAACTGTTCTTTCGATTAAACTGTGACAGTGTTGGACTTTTATTTGGCTATCGGTAAAGCCCTTTCTTTTTCAAAGAATCAATGGTTTCTTCCTTTTCAAAGCTCTGTGTCTTCTTCCTCATCCCCATTCCTTTACTTAAAGCTAAGTGCTAGGTACTAATTTCGGGCATGCCTATGAGTTGCAGTGATACCACTAGAGTCCAAGAGGAATCTAAACTTGTGAAACCTTGAAAATGATGGCACGTGCCAATTAAATGTATCTTCTGTAAATGTGGAATGAAAAATCATTTTGGTTGGATGGTTTTCTATCTTAATTAAGTTAGAAGGAGCACTTGATAATATGTGTCAATGACTTAGTAGCAGAGGGTTGGGAGTTTTCTTGCCTGCCTGACAAGCTAATCTCTGTTTAATTCCGTTGATATTGAGGAGATGGGCATTTACATATATGCCACATAATTCTTTTATATTTACATATATAACACTTAAAGTTTGATATTTACATGCATAACAATCAAATCCTTAACATCACATCAAAAATATCATTATTATTATCCTTTTAAAAGTGAATACACGTTTTCATACATAAGGAAGGTGTTATAAAAATAAATATCAAACTTTAGATCTTAGATATGTAAATACATATCAATCGTGTGGTATGTATGTAAATCTTCTTAATGAGAGAATGCTACCAGAGCTATTCATCTGTTTGATTCTGCCATTATGTGTGTATTTCGCTAGCTAAAAGTGTTAGACAAAAAAATATAAATACTGATTCAGATGGACTTTTAAATTCAAGCATAATATTCATCTGATGTGTGTTAAATGACAATAGGAAGCTTTCAGTAATGGCTAATTGGATGGAAAACCACTCCTTTATTTGGTCACTAAATCTCCATAAGAGAGGCTGAAAATGCTGTTAGAAGACAATCCTGAAATATCAGGCAATGGGGATTGACGACGATGAGGATCGGCGGTGGCGGCAATCGGCGGCGGGTTGGCAACCAACGTCGGCAGTGGTACCGATTATGCTTGGAGGATTTTCAAGCTTTAGAGCTCTCTCCTCTTTGCTTGCCCCTGAAGAATGATTATTTATAGATTAGAGAAGCGTTCAGAATATACGAAAAATAACCACTCCATCTCGGCTCAAAATGATTCCTTTGATCATTTGATGTATTTTAAGTATTTGAACGCCCAATGGTTTCAATTATGAGATCTTGCGGCTTGTTAGATTGGCCACAAGACGCCGATTCGATTTTATAAACACTCCATGTTTAAGAGCTATTTAGGGATTTAATTGATATCCCATAGTTTCCAATGATATTTTAAGTGCTTGATCTCGACTAGTTTTAACTTAGGATAAATTTACTTTTGACATCAAGATTCGTATTTCGACTAGTAGAATTTTTAGTGTCATATCAAAACCCAAGTCTGATTTCAACTTTTTTTCAATTCGTTTCTTGTTACTTGCTTTGATTCTTAATCATTTCTATCCCTCATTTTTTTCGCATCTCAAAGGTAGCAGAATGGGGAAGAATGAGTATGTGTGATGCCGAGAGACGTCTCCTTGCAAACGCGCTACTCGATCTCTCCAACGAGTGGTTTGTTCTTATCTCCGAGTCATGCATACCTCTCTACAACTTCAGCATAATCTACAGATACCTGCAGAGATCTCACTTCAGCTATATGGGAGTTTTCGACGACAGGGGACCTCACGGCAGAGGAAGGTATAATCCCAATATGGCTCCATTGATTACCATCGATCAAATGGCGTAAAGGATCTCAGTGGTTTGAAGTCGACAGAAATCTCGCGATTTACATAATTCAAGACAGTAAATACTACGCGAAGTTCAAGGAATTCTGCAAGCCGCCTTGCTACGTTGACGAGCATTACTTCCCAACCATGCTCCATATTGAAAAGTCAGATCTGATAGCAAATAGTAGTCTTACCTTTGTGGATTGGTCGAGAGGCGGAGCTCACCCTGCGACTTTTGGGAAGGACGATGTCAAGGAGGAATTCTTGAAGAAGAGACTTCTTAGCGGATGGGATTGTATGTACAATGGCCAGCATTCTTCCGTCTGTATTCTCTTTGCGAGGAAATTTGCCCCCAGTTCATTGGAGCCATTGTCGCGGCTTGCTCCTGCTCTGCTTGGATTTGGGTGATGGTGGCTGAGAGATTATTGATGTGGTTAGGCATACAGCGCAGATAAATTAGTATTTCACACCTCTCTTTTACCATTTTTTTTAAACTGCGCTTGATAGGGGATGGATGAGGGTTAGGGTTTCTTAATGTAATTAGTGTGATCTTGTAAAGGAAAAATAAGGAATCATAGATTTTAATTTACTGATCGATCTAATAATTTATTTATTTTCAATGAAAATATTTTAGGATTTAAGACCAATCGATAATGGCGTGACTGAAAATATTTGAAAATTTTAGATAAAAAGTGTTAAAATATTGAAAACAAATGTAATTTTATGTGCGACCTTTTGATAAAAAGTCAAGAACAGTATACATGCAATGTAATAACAAATGGGAAAATTTTTAAAATAGACATAATATTAATTTTAATTATGTGTTTAGGTATAAAAATTTTTTTTTAAGAAAATAGTCATAATCGTCCGTTTGACAGCAGAATTAATTTTTTTTTCCGTGATTTTCATAATCGTGCGGAGGGAGGGAGAGAGAGAGAGAGAGAGCATGCTGAGAGGGAGAGAGAGAGATAGAGGTTTTATTATTATTTTTAATTAATATCATTATTTAAAATATATAATTTAGAAATATTTTTTATAAAATATTTAATAACTAAATATTTATATATTTAGTTATTTATTTATTTATATATATATATATATATATAATTAAATATATAATTTAAAAATATTTTTAATTATATATATAAATTTAGAAATTTATTTAATAATTTTTTATTAATTAATATAATTATTTAAAATATATAATTTTTATTAATTTTTGTTAATATATAATTTAAAAATATTTAAAATATATAAATAAAGAAAGAAATAAATCATATAAATATTTTATAAATTATATAAATAAAGTAATTATATATATATATATATATATATATATATATATATATAAAATATATAAATAACTAAATAAATTTATATATATATATTATTTATATAATTTATAAAATATTTATATAATTTATTTATTTCTTTATTTATTTATTAAAAATTATTTATTTATATTTTTAAATATTTTTAAATTATATATTATCAAAATTAATAAAAATTATATATTTTAAATAATTATATTAATTAATAAAAATATTAAATAAATTTCTAAATTTATATATATAATTGAAAATATTTTTAAATTATATATTTAATTATATATATATATAAAAAAGAAATAACTATATTTAGTTATAAAATATTTTATAAAAATATTTTTAAATTATATATATTAAATATTTTAAATAATTATATTAATTAAAAATAATAATAAAATCTCTATCTCTCTCGTTCTGAGCGTGCTCTCTCTCTCTCTCTCTCTCTCTCTCTCCGCGTGATTTCTAAAATCACGTAAAAAAAAAAATAATTGCGCCAGTCGTCGGTCAAACTGAAGTCTCTTTGCCTATTTTTTTTAAAAAAATTTTCATGCCTAAATATATAATTAAGATTACCATTATGCCTATTTTAAAAATTTTCCCATAACAAATCAAGCCTCTAGAGATTATAAGGATGGCTTAAGGAAATAAATAAGATCTTGCACCGTCAACAAATTTGTGGGCGTTTTTGTTTTTTTAATGTTTATTATTGAGTTTTAATGTTTATGAATTTCAGTCATCTATATGAATTTCGATTATAGTGAATTTATAGTTCAATTTGATGTCTTGATAAGAGAAATTCACGGACATTAAAAGTGATTGATTCAATTTTAAATAAGTTCAAATCAAGTAGTTGAAGTGTGCTTGAAAATTTAAAGATATTGATTAAATGGTTAAACAATCATTGAATTTTGCATGTTTATTATCAAAATAAATATGTCGATAAGAAGAATTTATTAAGTTTAAAATTACTCAATTTAAAAATCATTAATCTAAATATAGGGTGTGCTCTCCCTTCGAAATCCCCCAATGAGCTCACTATCGAGTTTGATAAGCGAAAATAAGATTGAGTCAACAATATATTCTTGATTGATCAACACAATCAGGCTTTTCAAAATAACAAAATATTAGTCTTTTATTTTACTTTAATTTCTATCAATAAAATTGTATCAAAATATTAGGATTCTTGATATGACTCTCAAAATACCACTAGTCAAAGCACAAATCTTGATGTCAAAAGCGATTTGATTTTGAGTCAAAACCGATCGAGATCAAACACTTAAAATATTATTGGAATTTTTGGGACATTAATTAAATCCCAAAAAAGCTCTCAAATGTGGAGTGTTTATAGTCAAATCGAGCGTCTGACTCTAACTCTCTCTCTCATAATTCTCACTTCATTTGGGCATCCAAATGCTCAAAATACATCAAATGATCGGAATCATCATGAGCCGTCCGATCAGGGAGTGGTACTGCTTTACAGAATTTAAAAGAACGCCTCCCATCTATAACAAAAGATTCATTCTCCATGAGGGAGCAAGTAAGTGAAGAAAGAAGAAGAAGAGAGTCAAACAAGTAAGAAGAGTCAAGGAAGAAGAGGAAGAGTCCAAGCAAGAAGAAAAGTAAAGAGTAAGGAAGAGGAAGAGTCCGAGAAGGGAAAAGCAGAGGAGGGAAGAGAGCTCAAGTCAAAGATCCTCCAAAGAAGATCACACTCCATCAAACCAGCCAACCAGCCGAATTACTCAGATCTGAAATTCGATCCACCATCGTAATTACAATCGATCATCGTTACAGTTATTCCTCTATACAAATCAGAATCTCGTATCGAAGACTTTGAAAATAAATAACATACTTTACTGAGCTTTTTCAGGTTTTTTTCACGTTAAAAACTAGTATCTTTCTCTTTAATTACTTGTGTAAATTAACGACAAATTGCGTAATTTTCACTCTATCAATGATTTCTCGCAACAATTCTAATATTTTCTCAGAAAATAATCTAATGCCAACGTAGGATGCTCTGAGCTTACGGGTCTATTTGGGTCTATTCTTTTACTGTTAAAATTATCAAATCGCCATCATGTATTCATTTGGAGATTGCTTTCTTCCTAATTTACAAAAATTGTTCTGACAAGAAGCTCACTTCTACAACCAAATGGCCCAAATCTATTAGTATATGCTTAATGGAAGGAAGTTGTTGTTCAGTTTTTTTTATTTTAAATATCTATAATATTCATAACAACGTTTATAAAAATTATTTTATATACAATAATTTTACAAATCACTTAAAAATATTATAGCCTGACCATACACAGTGCTGATAATTTATCAGGTCACTTTGTGTGTGAATTATCTTTGAATAAGGCATTATTTAATGACAACTGCTAACCATGCCCAAAATATTGACCATACATTGGCCGTGAATTTATTATTATTTTTTTTACTGAAAAATGATAACATTGTTTTTATTAATGCAATTATTTTATGCATGCGAATATTACCCTTTAAATTTCTATTTTAAGAATCGTCGATGGTTATGAATTTTATTATCTTTAAAAAGTAATCTTAAAGTTCACAAATATATGATTTTGAATGCGCGCCTCTTAAAAATAGGGCAAATTCCTCTGTCACAAAGGCTTATTTGGAATCATTTTTTTATAGAAATAATTAGCTTTTAAAAATACTAAAAAAAAATTGTAATATTTTAAAAGTCGTCCAAGCAAGCACTAACAACACCATCACTATTATTGCCTAATTAAAAATAGCATATTTTAAGATATTAAATATAATTATTTTATATCAAAAAATTTAAATAAAATAAAAACAGAAGATATACCATTAAGATAATCAGAAGGCTATGATATCATAGAATAGATTTTTTTTTTAATCTAAGAAGATAGATATTATAAAATAATTTTCTTAAAAACATGAGATTAAAATAAGTATTTTACCTGTGCTATAATTATACAAGAAAGTCATCTTATTTATATAAAACGACAAGTTTGTCGCATTACCATGTCTACATTATTCTAAGTTTAGAAGTTATTATTTGTACCTTTAGGTGTTGACCCTCATTAAAAATAACATAAGCATTTGCTGCTTAATTAACATATTTCATATATTAATAGAGGGAAATAAAAAAAGAAAAATTAATAATCTTCATTTTCTCATGTCATCAACAACAACAACAAGCCTCTATTCCACTAAGTGGGATCGGCTACATAAATCCTTCATCTCCATTATGTCATATTATATATCAAATTCTCATTTAATTCAAGTATATTAAGGTCATTTTTTATACATGTTAGAATCGGGTCAAATTGAGCCCAAATGAGCTAAAATCAAATCTGAAAGCTACATATAAAAACTTCGAGACATTAATTAGATAATCAAATGACTTTCAAATTTGACGTTCTTATAGTCAAATCGAGCGGCTCGACGAGACGAATCCAACGAGCTTAAGATCACTCAAATCGAAGATCATTTGAATGATCAAATCACTAAAAAATTATCTATGATCAAATGAATCGATATACACCGTCCGATGAAGTGTTTTCGGACTTTGGTTACAATGACAAAAATTCCCCTTTCAGAATCCTATAAATAGGACCCCATTCTTGTCATGAAAGGGGGGAGGAGCTATAAGTGAACTTGGGAGAAAGCTGAGAGAGAGAGAACTAGAAGTTCGAAGTTCGTCATCACCACCATTATCGTCGATCGCCGTCAATTGTCCTCGCCGACTACCACCAATAACCGTTACAGTCCAACTATCACTGGATAACTGTTGTAACATGATTCTGAAATTTTCATTATCAGGATTTCTCACATACAACCTTTTAATCCCACAGTTGGAAAGACTTAAATTGTGTAATCTAAAGCAAATATATAGTGCAACATTTTTACTAGGCTATGCCTCGTAATTTTTCCCCCCTTTTTCTAGGGTTTTTCATGTAAAAATTTTAGAGTTTCTTACTCTCTTTCAGCTATCTACGTGCGTGCTGGATTTCCTAATGAAGCTAAGGCGTGAAGTTTTATTCAACAACAATTGGTTTTCTAGCACGCAACAGTTTGATGTCGTCTATGAGAAATATTTCTTTTATATCTTCACAATAGCTGACAATTTTACTTTATATTTAGAGCAGCACCATCTATATGGTGGAGAAAATTTTACTCTGAAGGAATATATAAGAAAACTGAAGATTTATCAAACACCGATCGCTTTTGTTGAAAATTGGGGGACAACTCTTAATATCAAAAGATCATCCAAATCAATATTCTGGATATCTAATTGATTATCAATTCGAGAAGCAAGTCAATGATGATGAGTAATTTCAACATTGAAAAGAAAAACTTTATAAATTATGATTCTTTAATCATACTCATGAAAAAGGCAAAAATCAAAGAGCAACTCTAGCAAATAACCTCGGATAGGTCATAACTTTGTACCTACTCCGCACAGATTAACGTCATCGAGTAATACTCTGACAAATAATCTTAAAAAAATCAAAATGTTTAACTTCTTCCACACATGTTAATGTCATACTTTGACAAAACAAGCTCAGATGAGAGTTAAAACTATTGACTTCTTCCACGCATGTTAAATGTCACAAAGTAACACTCTAACAAACAATATTGGATAAGTTATAACTTTGTACCTACTCCACACAGGTTAACATCATATTTTGACAAAACAACCTCGGATGTGAGTTAAAACTATTGACTTCTTCCACAAAGGTTAAATGTCACTGAGTAACACTATGACAATAATCTCGGATGGGTCAAAAATCTTTTATAGATTCCTCCCCTAGAAGGCATGCCCTTGAGGAAGCCTCGATGGGAAGTTAGTAGTAGACAAGGTACTCACTAGAAAGACTCCAAGAGAATAAGTGACTGATAGGGTCTGCACTCATCAAAAACTTTAAAAGGCAAAGCCTTAGAAGGTACAGTACATCAAAAATCTCAGAAGACAAAAGCCTTAGAAGATACCAGTATGTTGAAACCTTAGATGATACAGTACATCAAAAATCTCAGAAGACAAACGCATCAGTAGGTACATGTATATCAAAAACTTAAGAAGGCCTTAGAAAGTTTATCAAAATCTCGAAAGTTAAAGCCCAAATCTCAAGGCAAAAGTTTAGAGGCATAGGTACATTAAAAACCTTAAAAGGTACAGGTACATCAAAATCCTTAGAAGACAAAAGCCTTAGAAGGTACAAGTACATCAAAAATCTAAGAAGACAAATACTTCAGAATGTACAAGTACATCAAAAATCTTAGAAAGCAAAAGCCTCAGAAAGTACAACTTCATCAAAAATCTCAAAAGGCTAAAGTCTTAGAAAGTGCACGTACATTAAAAACCTCAGAAGGCAAAAGCCTCAGAAGGTACATATATATAAACAATTTCAGTAGGCAAAAGCCTCATAAAGTACATATACATCAAAAACCTCAATATGCAAAAGCCTTAGAAAGTACAGGTACATCAAAAATCTCAGCAGGTAAAAGTCTCAGAAGATACAGATACATCAAAAACTTTAGAAAACAAAAATCTTAGAAGGTACATGTACATCAAAAATCTTAGAAAACAAAATCCTCAGAAGATATAGGTACCCCGACGGAGGAGAATAAGCTCGTTGTGATCTTTTATGAGGAATAGCTACTAAATCATTTGGAAAAATAAACTTATTCTAGAAGATTATCAAAATATCACTGTTGATAGTTGGTGTTCTATCGTCGGATCTCGCCATCCCCTGATGCTTCCACAACCTATCATATTGAGATATTTTTATGGAAGGGTGTTCACCCATGAAGATACTCTTTATTTTTTAAGTTTGGAATCACATTGGAGATCGAATTCGGGATACGCACTGCCTAATCAGGTCAGTTGGAAACCCCGAGATCGGGGAGAACTAGAGTTTGCGAGAAGGGTCCACACCATTATAAGGATTAATGGGAGAAACCAAAACTTGAAAAGAAACCTGAGACACGAGCTGAATTTAGGATGCTGCGTCAAAATCAATCAAACTCCAAATCGGAGAACTGAGCCCATGGGGAGTCGGCACCATTATATAGGTTAGTGGAGGCTACCAAAGAGAAGAAAGCGAAAGCACACTAAAGCCTGAATTCGGGATGCGCACCACCTAACCAAGTCAGTTGGAAACCTTGAGATCGGGGAGAATTGAAGCCTGCGAGGGGGGTCGATACCTTATAGGGAGGCTACCATAAGAAAGAAAACAAGCCTGGAGCTTGAATTCAGATGCGGCCGCTAAAGGTTAGGAAACCATATCGGGGAGAATTGGAGCCACTGAGGGTCAGACCGCTATACGGTCAGGGAGGCTATCATAGAAAAGAAAGTAAAGAATGTAAGGTGCGAGTTTTTCATTATCCTTTGGGGGGTATTTATACTTGAAAAAGAAATTATTCAAATTCTTTAAAAAAATTTAAAATAAAAAAACCCTTCATCTTCTTTTAAAAAATAATAACAAAAAAGAAGAAGAAAACTAGAGCCGCCATTTATATAGGTTAGTGGAGGCTACCAAAGAGAAGAAAGCACAGAGCGAATTTGGGATCGCCTAACTGTCAAGAAACCCCAGATCGGGAGAATTGAGGAGGGTGTCGACATACAGGTTAGTGAAGGCTACTATAGAGAAGAAAACAAAAGCACACTGGAGCCTGAAATCGGGATGCACACCACCTAACCAGGTCAGTTGGAAACCCTGAGATCGGGGAGAACTGAAGCTTGCGAGGGGGGTCGACACCATCATACAGGTTAGTGGAGGCTACCGCCGAAAAGAAAGTAAAGAATGTAAGGTGCAAGTTTTTCATTATCCCTTAGGGGTATTTATACTTGAAAAAGAAACTCTTCAAATTCTTTAAAAAATTTTAATAATAAAATAAAATAAATCCTTCATCTTTTTTTAAAAAATAATAACAAAAAAGAAGAAGAAAACTCTTCATATTCAAAAATATATATAATTTTTATCTTCTTAAAAAAAGAGAAGAGACATTTTATAAAAAAAGAATATTCACATTCCTCATTAAAAAAAAAAACTCTTTATATTCTTCATCAAAAAAAAAAATTCTTTCCTCCTCCTCCTCCTCCTCTCTCTCTCTCTCTCTCTCTCTCTCTCTCTCTCTCTCTCTCATCTCTCACAACAAAGAAAAAAGTAAAAGAAAATTTGTGGGGCCCATGACCCCCTCTCATTCAAGCCAAACGTCATCCATAAAAAAAAAAGGAAATTGGGAGATCCACGACCCTCTCTTTAAAAAACAAATACATATATATAAAATAAAATAAAATAAATAAATATTAATAATTAATTAGTTAATAAATAAATAATTTTGATACACAAAATATATATATTTATAAATCCTAATAATTTTTACCTAAAGTGATTTTATATATTTTTGAATAAAATGAGTTTTTTCATCTAAAAATTGGGGGGCAAATATTATATCCCTATAAAATTTATAAATCAAGCATGAACTTTAAGTTAAAGCATATATTCAATCAAATTAAATAACTCAGTGAGATGAGTCCAACAACACTAAAATCGAGTTAAATCGATAAATGACCAATCAAGTTTCAAAACTTACATATGAAACTTCCGCATTAACGAATGGTGAATGACTTCCAAATTTGACGCTTATAATCAATCGACGGCCGACGAGAATCCAACGACAAGATAATCGTCATTTGAATGGTCAAATCACCAAAAAATTATCTATGATTAAATGAATCAATACGAACCGTCCGATGGACTGTTTTAAGATTTTGGCTACAATGACCAAAATATCTCTCTCAGAATCCTATAAATAGGATCTCATTTTTGTCATGAAGGGGAGGGGGAGGAGCTAGAAGTAAACTTTGGAGCTATAAGTTTTACATTTTATGTGTAAATCTATATATTTACTTATAAAGATACATAAAATTTAATAATTTCATCATAAACTTTTTCAATGTCACTTGTCCGGGACACGTAAGGTCGGTAAGTTAGCTGTCGGCGGTGGCACAGGGCGGTCATAGGTGGGAAAGGTGACGGGGTGACAGAAAATCTTCAAAATAGGTGATTTTAAAACACATTGAAAATAGAGTAAATATTTAATATTAAATTGAAAATGTATCAATAAATAATTTTATATTTTTTAATCTAATCAAATAATTTAATTTTAAAAATCCCTATATTTGTTGTACACTGCATTCAAACTGCCCTATAATAAGGCATAAATTACTGAAATTGTGGACATTAAATAATTAAACATGCCATTAAATCACCTCAATAAGAAAAAAATTATGTGTCCTTGAGAAAGAAAAAAATAAATAATAATGATATAAAATTAGGCATTAAGGTTTGATATGACACTTATAATATTAGTAGTCGAAGCACGAATCTTAATGTTAAAAGCAAGCTGATCCAAAGTTAAAACTGGTCGAGATCAAGCTCTCAAAATATCCTTGGAAACTTCGGGATATCAGTTAAATCCCTACATAGCTCTCAAATATGAAGTGTTTATAGTCAAATCGCGTCGACGAGCGGTTCCAACAAGCACAAAGATTCACTTTTGAGGATTCAAATGCACGAAATACATCATATGATCGAGGGATCATTTTGAGTCATGAAGTGGAGTGGTACGTTTGCATTTCTGAGACACCCTCCAATCTATAAAGTCCCTCATTCCTCATATGAGGAGGTGAAGAGAAGGAGGCAAGAGAGAGGAGAGAGCTCTTGCAATCTGCCACCACTGACGCGTCAATCACCGCCGCCGCCGCCATCACCATCCGATCCTCGCCAATTCGTCCGATTGCCGAACTTCATCGTCACCGTCGTCAACTTCGTCGTTAACACCGTCGTTAACCGCTACAACGTTGTCTATTACAAGAATCGTCCACTTCTCACATACAATTAATCCGATCGGGAAAATCTTGTACTCAAAGCAGGATATATAGTGGAAGCTTTTATTGGGCTAGGCCGTGGTTTTTCCCTCTTTTGAGGTTTTCCACGTAAAGTATTATTCTTTGAATACAGATGTGTGTTGGACTCTCCAAAGAAGCTAATCGTAAAACTTTACTCTACAACCGATTTTCTACGCACAAGGTTCTTTAAGGGGAGGAGCTAGAAGAACTTAGAAGAAAGGCAGAGAGAGAAGTTCAAGTTCAACACCATCATTGTCATGATGCTTTATTGCCACCGACTTTCATAAATAACCGTTACACCCTAACTACCACTGCATAGTTGTTGTAACATGATTTTGTAATTTTCATTATCAGTATTTCTTATATACAATCTTGTAATTTTATTGTTGGAAAGACTTAAACTATGTACTCCAAAAATAAAGATATATAGTAGAGCATTTTTACTGGGTTAAACCCCTTGATTTTTCCCCCTCTTTCTGGGGGTTTTCCACTTAAAAATTCTAGAGTTTCTTACTCTCTTTTCAAATATCACCATGCATGCTGGATTTCCCAACGAAGTTAAGGTGTAATATATATATATATTAATAAAAAAAAGAAAAATTAATAATCTTCATTTTCTTATGTCATCAACAATAATAACAAGCCTTTATCCCATTAAGTAGGGTCGGCTACATGAATCATTCGTCTCCATTGTGTCATATTATGTGTCAAATTCTTATTTAATTTAAGTATATTAAGGTCATATAATGCATCTATTCTCTTAACCAGGTCATTAGACGATTTACAAAATTTTTCTCATATCATCTTGGTCAATAATTTTATCCTCACTATCTTTGGTTACTTTCATAAAACTTGAATAAATCCTAATAAACTAATTTTAAAAAATCTTTAAGTTCATGCTTTATTATAAGGAAGAAAATGATGTAGAATTTTTTTTTTTTAATTACAATCATTTGTCCTTTTTATAATATTATTATTTTATTTTATTTTACATTTTATGTGTAAATTTATATATATACTTATAAAGATACATAAATTTAATAATTTCATCATAAACTTTTTCAGTGCCACTTGTCAGGGCAGGCAAGGTCGATAAGTTAGTAGCCGGCGGTGGCACAGGGCAGCCGTAGGTGGGAAAGGTGACGGGGTGATAGAAAATCTTAGAATTAGGTGATTTTAAAATACACTGAAAATAGATTAAATATTTAATATTAAATAGGAAATGTATCAATAAATAATTTTGTATTTTTTCATCCAATCAAATAACTTAATTTTAAAAATCCCTTTATCTGTTGTACACTGCATTCAAACTGCCCTATAATAAGGCATAAATTACTGAAATTGTGGACATTAAATAATTAAACACGCCATTAAATCACCTCAATAAGGAAAAAAAATTATTTGTGTCCTTGAAAAAAATAAATAATAATGATATAAAATTAGGCATTAAGGTTCTTTAATAACATAATATGTTGATGTTATATTTTTTATGTGACTAAAATAGAATTTTGCAGAAATATGAGCTTCCTTTGTAAGAGAAGTAAATTTAATTAATCAAAATAAAATTATATTATAAAAACTATGTTTCTGAAGCATGCATGAATTTGATATAATAATTGACTTGTAAATCTTTCAAATTAAATTTAAGCTTCTAAATTTTTAATTTTAATAAATTGATAACAAAAATGAATTTTTTGATGAGATAAGTGTACAACATCAAATGTATTTTTATTTGAGTCCAAATGAACTTAAATTAAATACTTAAAAGTAGCTGAAATATTTATATTATTAATTGAAGAATAAAATAATCTTCAAATCTAAAGCACGAAATAGTTAAATGAGCTTCTAGATAAAAATAATTCAAAAAGCTTATAATCACTTAGTTCTGAGACCATGAAAATTTTAGATTATAAAAATAGTTTATAAATTAAGAAAATCAATGTGTGTCAATTGATATAGTGTTTTATAATTTTAGTTAAAATTATAAAAATACTACTAAAAATATATAAATAGATCATAATTTTTCATGAAAGAGATTCAGAATCTATGTGATGTTTAACTTTATCATTTGATTATTATCATCCAACTTTTATTACTTAAATATTATGATCCGAACATCAAAGAATTTTAAGATAATCAGAAGGCTAAAATATATAATAATTGAATTTCTTAAAAGTTTTAGTACCTTTAATATTTTAAAATATTTATACTTGTTGCGTGCTAGAAAATTAATTGCGGTAGAGTGAAAGTTTATGCTTTAGCTTTGTTGTGAAATACAGTACACACATAGGTATTTAAAGAGTGAACAAGAAAACTCCAGAATTTTTACGTGAAAACCTCAAAAGAGGAAAACCACGGGCCTCCGTAAAATCTTCCACTATGTACAAAATCTTCCAAACGGGATTATAAATTATATAAGGAACAACAAATGTGTATGTAACGCGTTTATGGTAAAATTGTAGATGATGGAGGGATCAATGACGGCAGGATCACGGTGGCCGATGGCGGCGCGGTGGTTGACAACCAACGGGGTCTACGATCATCGTGGGTTCGATTATGCTTGGAGGATCTTCAAGCTTTAGAGCTCTCTCTCTCTCTCGCCCCCCTCATGAAGAATGAGGCTATTTATAGATTTGAGGAGCTGTAGAATAGATGAAAATCCGAACCACTCATCTCCATCGGACGCTCAAAATGATTCCTTTGATCATTTGATGTATTTTAAGTATTTAAATGCTCAAATGAAGTCAGAATTATGAGATCTTGGGCTCGTTAGATCCGGCTCGTCGAGACGCTCGATTTGACTATAAACACTCCATGTTTGAGAGTATTTAGGGATTTACCTAATATCCCAAAATTTTCAATGATATTTTAAGTGCTTGATCTCGACCAGTTTCAACTTCGGATCAGCTTGCTTTTAGCATCAAGATTCGTGCTTTGACTAGTAGTATTTTAAGTGTCATATCAATACTTTTGTTAAAAATAAGATTAAAATAAATTTTTTAGATGTACCCATATGCTATGCTATGATTTCACAAGATGTGAACTAATTTGTGAAGAAAACCATAATTTCATATGATAATATGATGACATTATTTTATATAATATAACAAGATGTCGCATTATCATCTCTATATATTGAAGTTTAAAATTTATTATTTGAACCTCAAGGTCAAGGTTGTGACCTTGCTGAAAAAAAATTATATACATATAAGCATTTGTTGTTTTGTATAATTTAGATTATATTAATAGAGTGACAGAACAAAATAAGAAAATTTAATAATCATCCACTTTCTCATGTCATCGTCATCATTAATTTTATCTTACTGCTTTTAGTTTTGTTTTTGGACAAAGAAGTTAACTTTTTGCTAATTGCATACAAATGGAATAAATCCTAATAAAGTAATTTCAAGGATTTAAATCCATGCTTTCATAAGATTAAGAAAATCAGATTGAAATCATAAGTCCTCTTTAAAATATTATTATTTTTACATTTTATGTGCAAATCTATATATTTGGTTATAAAATATTTAAAATTTAATAACAGACAAATTTTAAAAAAACAGCTTCTTAAAATAAAAATTTAAGAAAACAAAAAGGATAAAATAAAATTATGGGAAGAACCCTGATCTCCTGTATCTAGGCGATTTTACTTGTCACGTAGGCAAATCATCAATATAAAGGTGATTTTGTGAGTTACTTTAATGATTAAATATTATTATTTTTATTTACTAAATAATTTTTTTAAATTTGAGTGATTAAAAAACAAGTAAAACATATAATTATTTATAGATTATATTAGTTAATTTATTTTATGATATATACTGAAATATGCATACTTAGTCAAATTACTTAATTTATTGTATAAATAATTTAATGTATATATATATATATATATATATATATATATATATATATATATAATTTTAATGAGATTTTAAAAACATGCACATATATTCTAAAATTATATTTTATGATATATGTATAAAAAAATTTATTTAAATTAAGTCGGATCTTTTCTTAAAAATTATATTTAATTATAAATTATAATAATATTCGTACAGCTAATTACATATAATTATTTAAATAAATTTATGACATCAATTTAATTTATAGATTATATTATATTCAATGCTAATTTTTTATATTAAAATTTGAGAGAAATAATACATATAAAATACATCTGCATTAATACTTATAACATCTGCATTAATTAGCATAAAATAGAACATAATCATTGTTAAATGTTAATACATTAAAGTAATAAGAAAAATATAAAATAATCATACTCATTTGACAATATATATAATTTCTTTTTCGAACACTAAATTAAGTAAATTAACTAATTATACATATTTTAATATATGTTATAAACTTAATTAATTAATTGAATCTATGAATGATTATATATTGTACTCTTTTTTTACTCACTCAAATTATAAAGATTTATTTAGTAAAAATACATAATATTTAAATTATTAGAGCTGCTGATAGGGAGAAAAAAAAGGGGTAAATAGCAAAATTGCGAGATGCGAGGTTGACAGGGAATCATCCCATTACCACACCAAGCAGTTCGACGCGACCAGCACAAATTCATTCGATCAAATAAATAATCAAAAAGAAAAATATATAGAAATATGAGCTTTTTTATTTACATTGGTAATACAATTTCATCAATCAATGAATAATATATAATATTTGAATTTCAAATTATTAAAATAAATTTCATAAGCATATAAACTCTGTTTTTTTTTTATCAAATATATAGTATAAATAAATATTTAGATGGAATTAATGTTTTTCATTATGACTCAAATTTATTACTTAAACTATAATTGAAAACTAAATGAAATTAATTAAAGGATCAAACCGTTTTCAAATTTAACGTACTAATATATAAAATGAGTTTTTAACTAAGAAAAAAAAAATCTAATGAACATTAACTCAATTATGAGATCATTAAGATATTTAAATATTAAAAAAAATGATCTATAATCAATAAGACTAATACATGCTATTTTATGAAATGTTTTAAAATTTTGATTAAAAGTATTAAACTGCTACTACAATAATTACGAACAAACCTCTAATTTTTATGAGATTCTCATTATTCGTAAAGATCAAAATAATTTTGAAGTTAAATTAAATAACTAATGCCGATGATCACCATCAATTATCTTCATTGCTCGAATATCATTGCCAACCTTGGTTATCAAACAAACATTGCCTGAGTATAATTATCAATTATCATTGTTCTAGCATTATTCCACGGCCACCTTATCGGATCGATTTCACCAAGCTATCGTCGCATGATTACTATTATTGACTATCATCACTATTCACGATTTTTTCTACACAATCTATTACAATCACATGAGATTAAGTAAGAGTTCTCAAGTTTATAATATTGTCTTCTCCATTTGAGTGAAGTTTGAGATTTTTATCGTCTCACTTATATAGTAGATTATTTTAATTAGATCACATCTCATAACTTTTTAGTTGTTTGTATTTTTCACATAAATATTAGGCTTAATTTTTAAAATAGGCCTATTTATAATACTAATTATGTGATTAGACACGCTAAAAAAAAATAAAATAAAAATAAAATAGCGGCGCCTCCTGACACCGGAAGCCTTACTTAATTTTTTTTTTAAAATATTAATGAGGTCGCCGATCGGGTAGCCTACAGCAGTCAGGGCGATGCCCATTAATAATTTTTTAAAAAAATTAAGTCCACATTTTATGGTCGCATTTGACTCATCGATCGGATTTGGGAGTGCTTGATATCGTTGGAAAGATAATAAAAAATCCTACAACTTTTATGTTCACAACTTTTGACGAATCTCGTCCGGTGAGATGCAGTGTTTACAAATGTGCGACTTTAGAAGTTACAAAAAACTTAGATATTGATGCAGAATTAATTTTTTTGGATAATATAAAATACTCTCATTATATTCTATATATAAATTGAGTTTGAATCTTTATGCAATTCTCAGTTGAATCTCTACTCTTCGCATTTGATTTAATCAAAATATTCAAATAATACAATAAAAGGTACATGAATGACTACCAAAGATTGAATTATCAAGTGAGCCATCAAATGTGACGTCCTCATCCCACTCTCTAGTTGTTTGGGCACTACGAAAATAGTCATTTCTACATATCAAGTGTTGTTCGGTGTGGCTTGTTCTACTTGAGTAACCGGCAATCAAATCTCTAACCCTGACGGATGGTTCTGTATCCCTCAAATCTGTTCTGTCTGGGTCGCTATCATCCTCTTCTTCATCATCACTACTACCTTCACTAGGCATAGTTTCATATCCTTGGTCTTCAGGAGATGGTAGATTAATCATCTCTGCGGGTCACCCATAGGTAGAACTTGTCACCAAATATTCATGTTCTCTTGCTCCGGACCATAATACTCCACGAGAAGAAGTAATGTTCGTGCTATTTAACTTAGCGGCATTCCACGCACTATTTATCTCCCTATCACCACATTTGTTAACTTCTATGTAAATGACAATAGGTTGCGCACATGCTGCATTAAGCACAACTTCACAAACTTCGTCATCGAAAATGTGTGTTGCAATAAATCCAGTACCTACTGGAAAGCGACCTACAAGATTAACAGATATTTGTGCTGGATCTAGCGTCAACGACCTCATTATTCTTTTTTGTAATTCATTAAATTGAGTCCGTCGTGGGATTTGAACTGGGCGATTTTTCCCATCAATGTATGGAATGAAGTGGGCTTACTCTAAGTTCACCACCATAGTAAAGAACTATGCTCTCAATTCATTTTCAACTATTAGTAACAAAACAACACGCTATCTCGTCTCACGATGAATTCACATAGTTCAAATAAGGATAGATACAATGATGCTAACGACCGCAACCTCAAATTTAGTATTTAAGAAATTTAAATTGTGAATTATCACAATGATCAAAGACACAAACTTGCCTACAATTATCGAAAGTCCACAATGTATCAAGAAAGTCCACAATCATCTACACCATTTTCATGTACTACATGTTCTACATCATAATCTTACAAAACAATTATCACATTCAAGAAAAGTGACACAAACTTGCAAATTACACAATCATAAATTCATGTTTATAAAAACAATAACTTTGTAAAAATTGAGAGCAGACAAACCAACGCTTCACAACCAAATCAACCTCATTTCCTTCATCTCACTAAATAATTTACACATTATGCTCAACTACAATTCATAAGCATACACGCCTTTCATTTCCTTAAAAAAGCATATTCATAAGCATAAGCATAAGCATCCACCTCAAATCTAATAATTTTCCTTCAAAATCTCACTAAATAACATCTAACAAATATTTCCTATCAAAACAACAAATCCAAACTAGATCTAAAATTTCTTTTGCATTCTAAAAAAATACCTAAATCGTGAAAGATCTCTCAAAGCCACTATACTATGGAAACAACAACCGGCGACCGGTCTCCTTCACGGCTGCAAGCCAGCTGACGGGCGACGACGAACCATGACGGATCGCAAAGGGAAAGGAGGAAAACGAGAGTCGCAGAGCTCTCATACTCTTTTAATTGAGTTGCCGTCATCGTGACGATGACCGGCTTGCTCGACACCGAATTAGGCCTATTTTAATTTTTTAGTGCCTAATTACATAATTAGTATTATAAACAGGCCTATTTTAAAAATTAAGCCTAAATATTATAGTCTTCTATAACCTTATATTATCTATGTATATGTTTGATTTTTTTACAAAATTAAGATGTTAAATTCTCTCCTTAATATGACCAATATTCTACCAGACAACGATGATAGTATTAAAAGCTAGGAGGCCCCCAAAATAGATAAAAATAAGTAGTAAGATACAAACAAATATAGCCGATATAAAAGAAAAATTAGGAAAAATTCTTCATATGAGGCACATCATAAAAGATTTAATTGTAATCAATCTCCACCTAACAAATATAGACGATTTAAATGTTTAATGTTTTATTTTTTATTTTTTTTAATTTTGCTTTTGATCAAATTACGATATGTTGGAAATAAAATTTGTGAAATTAATTTGATTTGCTCACTGATTTCATATATTGATAATGTAGTCTTGGTGAAAGAAACACTTACACGATTGCAGACAGAAGTAGAATAAAAGAAAGCACACTAGAGAGCTAAAGAGAAGAGAAGAAGAAGAAAAAAAAAACTAAGCACACCAATACAACAAATAGAGCCTCCTTATATAGGAGTGGAAGCAAGCCAAACTTTGCTTAGCCACTAAACAAAGGTACAATAATAAAAGATAGAATAATCTTTTTAGTGGTGGAGATAATAATGCTGCCACTTTTGAGTTGTAAAGTAGCGATAGTTGCAGTGATAATGTCATTTTAACAGAAAAGCAAAGTGCCAATAATTCGATAAAGATAGTGCACATAATGTCGCCGCTTAAGAAAAAAGCGATTGATATTAATAATTGTCACTTTTGATAAGTGATGTCACTAATAATTTGTTGTTACGGAATCCACTAATTTTTGCCGATGGATTCCACGTCGACACTGTCAGATGATTTGCCGCTGTCACAGATGTAGATAGAATGATTGAACACCTTAGCGAGTTGATCTTTGTAGATTTTGCAGAGACGATCCTTATGCTGGATCTCAGTTTCATGAGGATAACGTCTCTTAATGCTGTCAAGCACCTCATCAACTGATAACTCAAAATCGGTATTTTTTTGAGTAATCGATGTTTCTAAATAAGATTTTATAATTGATCGGATCTGCTTGAGCTTGTCATCAACGCTGATCTGATTCCACCATTTTAGCAAAAATTGTCTTTGAAGAATTAATTGATTGAATGTGTCCTTTCCAAGTATAACATTCCAGCTCCAAATACAGGGGATTTGACAATCTTTAAAGAAGTGGGCAAGGTTTTGCCCCTAAATCATTTTTCTGGGATTGATGACCCTCATTTTGGGAGAGGCTTCCATCCATTCATTAAAGATTTCCTTAATTAGATCTGAAAGAATATTAAGTTCAGCTCTGAAGTAATTTCACCATCTGAAGAATCATGTCGGAGGATCTTTATTGATTATGTCCTTATTCATTTTGAACATCCAGGAGTGTCTTCGCTTATCATTGATAATGAAGAAGACTTTCTTCTTGGCTTGCACGTAGTACCAATAATTTACACCAATTTTATGTTGTAAATTAGTGGATAAAATAATAATATTTTTTGGAATGGAGTTATTCTCATTCGCTTTGATGAAAAATTTTATGTATAAAACATTTGCTATACATAATCATATAGTTCGTTTGATTACGAGTGTGAGAAATTTCAACACACTTTAATTGTATTAAAATTTTTTCATAATTTTCATAAGAGAGATTAAATTCATATGAGAAATGATTGTTTCCCAAATATCTTTCAAATACGTGATTATTGAATAATTGATTTCAATTATATTATGTTTAACTTCCTTAGAGAAGTAAACTGGTTCTTGAGCAACGACATCTTTGAGGGATGGAGCTACTACAGCTTTTGATGGTTCGCCTTTTTTCAACCGTGGTTGAAGAAGAGCCATATAAATAAGTTTTTAAGTCGATCATGCCAACTGTTGAGTTGGCCGGATCTTTTCCATTAGCGTGGCCTTGACCGTGACCTCGCGAAAGGAGGGACCACCTCTGTTAAGAGGGTCATCCTTCCATGAGGGGTGATCTACCCGTGATCGTCCCTGCAAGAATTTACAGGTTAAAATGTTAGGAAGAGAATTTTTAGAACTTTTAATGAATTCAATAGTAAAATCAAAAGATGAAAGTCCAGCTTGCCAAGATGCAAAAATTTGCTTAGAAATCAAATTTTTTATATCTTATTTTATGATATATTTTACTGAAGAACAATCAATACGAAGAACTAACTGTTGATTCAGTAAATCATCTTGAAATTTAGAAATGCATTTGACAATATAAAAAATTTCTCATTTAATTATGAAATACTTTTGTTGAGTGGAGTCCATCTTCTCAAAGAAAAGTGAACTAATTCTTCTTTAAAATTTTTTTGTTGCTTTAATATGCTTCCATAAGCAAAATTTGAGGCATCAGTTTCAACAATTTTGAAACTATCGGGATCAGCTAGGTTAAGATATGAAAGATTCTTAACACGTTGTTTAATTTTAATGACCGTCTTGGTATGAAGGTTGACTAGGGTGGTGATAATTTTTTCAATCTATCAAAAAGAGGGGCGTCATCTTTTGCCAAATTTTGATAAAAACCAGCCACATAATTCAGGGCTCCAAGGAATCGCTGTAGCTGAGTTTTATCAAAAATAATGTTAGAATATTTGTCAGCAAATTCAATACTTCTATTAATGAGGATAATAGAAGCAGTAGAAATATTATGTCCCAAAAATCTTATTTCGGTTTGAAATAATTTGATTTTGGGTGTAGAGAGAACCAAACTATTTTTCAAGATAAGCCATTTTAAAGTTTTTAAATGAGAAAAATGTTCATCAATGGAATTAGAGAAAATGAGGACGTCATCAATATAAATAATAATATATTTGAAGTAATCTTTAAATATATCATTCATAATATGTTGAAATTCAGATAGAGCATTTTTAAGTCCAAAATGCATTACGTTCCATTAATAATGTCCAAGAGGAACAGTAAAAGCTATTTTGTAGCGATCTAAATCCTTAATTTGGATTTGCCAATAGCCAGATTTTAAATCAAAATTTGAAAATATTTTGGCCTTATGAAGCCTATTAAGCATATCCCTTTTATTGGGGATAGGATACCGAATCCACTTAAGGACATGGTTAAGTGGCTTGTAAATATTTCTTTTATCTTTTCTGCTGCATTCATAACATAGAATGTGATGCAGCTCTAGGGAGAGTAGGATGGTCGAATTATTCTTTTAGCTAATAATTCAACAATCTCATCTTTACATAAAGAAAGATAGTGCTCATTCATTTGACAGAGACAAGCTTTAGTGGGAATATCACGTTCATTGAAATTATTAATGTACGGAAGTTCCACAGAATGAATCTTTCTATCTCAAAAAGCAATTGGATTATCTCCACAGGTGTCATTCTGGAAGTTTTGAAGGCATAGATGAATTTTTTTCTTTTATCTATGGAGGAGAAAGTTTTTGTTTGATGGTTAGATCAACAATTTCTTCTTTCAAATAATTCAAATGCATAGACTTATTATTAAGTCTGTTCATTTCATTAATTATAAATTTTTTTTGGATTAATGATAAATCAGAATGTAATCTCTTTATTTGAGAGAATACATTGAATTTCGATATCATCAATCCTTGTTATTGACATTATTTTTAGTAAAAAAAGAGTACCCAAAATAATATGTTGGGTAAGATTTTTAACTAAAATAAAAGACATTTGTAAATAAATATCATCTTGACACAAAGCCAGAGATGATAATTTATATTTAATTTGTAAAGATTCACTATCGACAACTTTTAGCCGTTGACTGGTTTTTTTAAAATATTTTGAAGGAATAATTCCTTCTTGAATATAATTTAAATCCGCCCCACTATCAAAAAGAGCAGTTAAATTGGGTAAAATAAATTCTTTATTTATAATTAATTTAATGAAAATATACTATTTTTGGTATATTGCATTCTAAATACTTTGCAGGAATCCTGGTTCTTGATTAGAAGAGGCTTCTGCATCATCTTCTAAATATGGCATCTTTTGGTTTAATTTGAGATCCATAAGACGTCCATTGAAATGATCATGTTCAACTTTTAACTGTTGAACTTCTTGCTGCAGTTGCTTTAATTCAGATTTTAAATCTGTTAAAGAAACTATTGATAATGAACTGGAATCGTTTCGCCTCTTATATAATTCAGTCATCGAATATATAAGAGGTTTTAAAGAGAATTTATCAGTCTTCTTATCATTAAGGAGACTAAAAATTTTGTTGCGAGTTGAATCATCTTTAACTTGAGCTAAGAGTTGAATTAACTAATCATTTTGCTCAATTGTGAGTGTGAAAAGACCAGTCATATTAATTATATTTTTATAATAACCTGTCTGTTTGTAAGAGTTGCAACAGTAAGATTGATTATTAGTGGATGAAGTGTCCAAAACTTCTTCTTCGGATTCTTTTTCAGAATCTGAGGAAGTAAGGAGAATTTTCATAAGAATTTGTTTTAACCCTTCATCCATCTGTAATTCATTTAAATTTTTTTACTGTACAACGGTTAGTGTAATGACCTATTCGGCCACACTTATAGCATTTAATTTCGCCTTTCCCTTTAGCTTTTGACCTAGAGGGTTTAGGATTTTTTGACTTTTGTTTTGATTTATCATGTTTAGGAAAAACTCTTGATTTAGTTTTTCCCTTGGATTTGGAAGGATAAGAACGTACCTGAGGATCACCGGCGAATTGATCACAGAACTCACCGAGTTGTCGTCTTTCAAGTAGACGTTCTTTTTCATTTGTTCTTTTAATTTTAGATCAGAACAAATAGTTATTCCAATCTTGATACAAGAGTGATGAGATTTCTGTAAGTAAGAGTTTCATACGGAATAGTGCCGTCATATATCCGAATATTGGCTTTGACCTTTTCAACAAAAAGATTAGGAAGTCCTTCAATAAATTTTTGTTTCCAATGAAAGTTGTTAGCGTCATAGAGGGTCATGACCCTAACGAGAAATACATCTTTATACCATTTAAAATGGGTTAAAGATGGACATCTTAATTTATGGAGTAAGGAACGAGTTCTTTCTCCTTGATCTCTCAATGTTCCAGCAAAATAATCTAAAATAGCTCGAAGTAAATTATAAACACAGCTGTCATTAGGTTTTTGCTGTTATGGAGGTAATTCTTAGTGTTGAGGTCAATTTCACTAAGAAGATCTTCCTTTTGAGGAATGGTGAGGAAATTGTCGCACCAACCTTTGAGAATTCCCGAAATCCTCGGCGATTGCGTCGAATCAAGGATTTTCTTTGTTGATGATGGTGAACAAGTGGCGAACATGAGCATTCTATGGATTATGTGAAGAATTTGATGTTCAGAAAGACCATCAATATTTCATTCATAAAGAGAATCACTGTCATAAGAAGTACTTGTGAAGTTGGTTTCTTCAAATAGTAAATCTTGAGGCGAGGGTCTCTTGTAGTAATGCTTGCCCAATTTTTTCTTTGGATAATTTAACTTTTGTATAGTTAGAGAATGTGGATCTTGAAGTTCTTGAAAAGCTTCTTGGATCTAGTCTATATCGTCTGATTCGATTTCAGAACTGTTATCTTCTATTTTTGAATTATTAGAGATAACATCCTCTAGTGTGCCTAGGGATTCGTCTTTTAATTTAAGGATCAAATTCTGAATGTTGTTAGAAGAAGGTCCTAAATTAAAAGTAAGCTTAGGACTAGGTTGAAACAAAGGTCTTACAAATGGGTTAACACTTGTTGAAGCCTTCTCAGAGACTCTATCAATATTTTGAATAGGAGATTTCTTTTTAATTACTTGATAAAGTTTAGATTCAAGACTAAAGAGGTGATCAAAAATAATCTGGAAAATACTATTACTATAATTAAGTTGCTTAATTATAGTAATAAATTCTTTTAGAATTTGAGGATCGAAATTAATTTTTCCAAAGGCTGCTAATTCTAAAGGTTTATCATCAACCATTTTGGCAACTAGTAGAGGATAAGAGATTTCAATAACTTTCTCTTGCTCAGTAAGCCATTTTTTATTGGATAAGACGACAATTTCAGTGGATTGGGAATAGTTTCTGCAAAACCAAGCAACAAAAGGAACGGTTACTTTGCTTCACTGATTTCTTTTTAACATTTTCTCGAAATATAAATCAGATATTTCGAGACGTTGTTCTTCTGAAGTGATACTTTTGTACCAAGTTTGAAAGTTATCATATTTAAGTTGAAAATATTCTCTCAACATAGCTTCTCTAGCTTTAGATCCTATTTTATAATTTATTAAGACTAAAGTTCATTTCTGAAGGAGTGAGAGATCTATTTTCTCTCACTGGATGATAAATATGATTTTGACTCAATCGAAGTGCCTCAATAGATGGTTCAACTATCGAAGTAGGGGAACCAGCAGATCTAGCTCTTTCTGAGATTTTTGAAGGAAAAGAAACCCTATGAAGAGTAATCGATCTTCGAAGATTAAATCAAACTTCAACATCTCTGTTAGATGTTTGAATAATCTAATCAATATCTTGATTAATGGAAGGTCTGGGTGTGACCGCAGATGGTATTGTCCAGGAGTCTGGAAATACTACCTCATTCCATCTTATGACTCCGTTAGTAGTAATATGGGAAATTCGTTCGATCGAGTTGTTGGTGAGCGCCTTTTAACTTCGAGGATTAAGAGTATTTAAAACTCAAAAGTGGATTCTAAAAATCAGGGCAATGGTTTCGGATCCAGGAAGAAAATCATAACCATGAAGCTGTAGATATAATTTTATAGCATCAAAGAGGTTTATATCAGATAGAGATAAACTCAAATTGGGAAAAGTATTGAAATAAACTGGCCCATGGCAGAGGCTTATTTCAATAACACTCATAAGAGATTGAGCCCAGTGGAAGCATCTACCATATCTTAAATTGGCTAAGATGGAAGCATTTAATCCCTTTAGAGTTAAAGGTTTGAATGCTATTTGGATCATTTCAATATGAATATATTTGAATTCTTGCATATATCTATGCATATCTTGATGAGTTAATAGATAGATGGTTTTGTTCGATGATTTTGACCAACGTTTTTCCTTTGAAATCAAAGGTACCTAATTGATAAAGGAGGGATTTATCAATTTTAGGTAGAGACCATTTATTTAGATCTTCTTCATTTAAAGGAAACTCTGCAAATTCAAAATTTTTGATTAAATCATTATCTATTCTAATTGTGACATTAGAAGTTGGTTCTGAAGATGAAGAAGCCATCAAAATGAAGGAGGGAGGAAGATGATGTTAGATGAAGACTTAAAATGGATCAATTGAGTAGAATTGTAATAAACTATGTCCAAGCCCCCAAGGAGATATCCAAAACAGTCAACAAAAATAAGACTTACGACCCAATCCCAGAAATTACGTCCATTTGCGACGAAGTCAAGATAAAACCAAAGGAGAGATGAACGAAGTAAAGTATAATGCAAATCAGCTGATAAAAAAAACATCTGATATCCTTCCCCCCCAGGGATTTAAAATAAACTGGCCCGTGGCAGAGGCTGGTTTCAAAAATACTCATAAGAGATTGAGCCCAGTGGAGGCATCTGTTATCTCTTAAACTGGCTAAGATGGAAGCATTTACTCTTTAGAGTTAAAGGTTTGAATGCTATTTGGATCATTCTAATATGAATATATTTGAATTCTTGCATATATCTATGCAGATCTTGATGAGTTAATAGATATATGGTTTTGTCCATCTGATCTATTGTGATAGTTTGTTTGACGATTTTGACCGATGTTTTTCCTTTGAAATTAAAGGTACCTAATTGATAAATGAGGGATTTATCAATTTTAGGTAGAGACCATTTATTTAGATCTTCTTCATTTAAAGGAAACTCTGCAAATTCAGAGTTTTTGATTAAATCATTATCTATGTCCAAGCCCCCAAGGAGATATCAAAAAAAGTCAACAAAAATAGGACTTACGACCCAATCCCAGGGAATTACAGCCATTTGTGATGAAGTCAGGATAAAACCAAAGGAGAGATGAACGAAGTAAAGTATAATGGAAATCAGCTGATCAAAAAAAAAAAAAAACATACGTCCTCATTTTCTCAAGGTCCGTTGATGAACATTTTTCTCATTTAAAAACTTAATATATTTAAAGTAATATTTAAATATATCATTCATAATATGTTGAAATTCAGATGGAGCATTTTTATGTCCAAAAGGCATTATGTTCCAACCCATTTGTAAGACCTTTGTTTCAACCTCCTCCTAAGCTTACTTTTAATTTAGGGAATTACGGCCATTTGCGACGAAGTCAGGATTAAACCAAAGGAGAGATGAGAGTATAATGCAAATCGATAAGTGAATAATAAAGTGATATATATATATATATATATATATATATATATATATATATATATATATATATATATATATATATATATATATATATATATATATATATATATATATATATATATATGTATATATATATATATATATATATATATATATATATATATATATATATATCCCTGGTAAGTTAGGGAGGGGTAAAGGGGGGGGGGATATAAGATGTTTTCTTTTTTATTGATAAGCTGATTTGCATTATACTTTACTTCGTTCATCTCTCCTTTGGTTTTATCCCGACTTTGTCACAAATGGCCGTAATTCCCTGGGATTGGGTTGTAGGTCCTATTTTTGTTGACTGTTTTGGATATCTCCTTGGGGGCTTGGACATAGTTTATTATAATTCTAATCAATTGATCCATTTAAGTCTTCATCTGACATCATCTTCCTCCCTCCTCCGTTTTGATGGCTTCTTCGTCTTCAGAACCAACTTCTAATCTCATGATTCGAAGAGATAATGATTTAATCAAAAACTCTGAATTTGCAGAGTTTCCTTTAAATGAAGAAGATCTAAATAAATGGTCTCTACCTAAAATTGATAAATCCCTCATTTATTAATTAGGTACCTTTGATTTCAAAGGAAAAATGTCGGTCAAAGTCGTCGAACAAACTATCACAATAGATCAGATGGACAAAACCATCTATCTATTAACTCATCAAGATCTGCATAGATATATGCAAGAAATCAAATATATTCATATTGGAATGATCCAAATAGCATTCAAACTTTTAACTATAAATAGATTAAATGCTTCCATCTTAGTCAGTTTAAGAGATGATAGATGCCTCCACTGGGTTCAATCTCTTATGAGTGTTATTGAAACCAGCCTCTGCCACAGGCCAATTTATTTTATTACTATTCCCAATTTGAGTTTATCTCTATTTGATATAAACCTCTTTGAAGCTATAAAATTATATCTATAGCTTCATGGTTATGATTTTCTTCCTAGATCCAAAACCATTGCCCTGATTTTCAGAATCCACTTTCGAGTTTTAAATACTCTTAATCCTCGAGTTAAAAAGACTATTTAACCAGTTGAACGAACAACTCTGATCGAAACAAATCTGTTAGCTTCCCATATTGCTACTAATGGAGTCATAAGATGGAATGAGGTAGTATTTATAGACTCCTAGACAATACCATCCGCGGTCATAACTAGACCTTCCATTAATCAAGATATTGATCAGATAATTCAAACATCTAACGGAGATGTTGAAGTTCGATTTAATCCTTAAAGATCGATTACTCTTCCTAGGATTTCGTTTCCTTCAGAAACCTCAGAAAGAGCTAGATCTATTGGTTCCCGTACTTCGATAGATGAACCATCTCGTTGAGGTACTTCAATTGAATCGAAATCATGTTTATCATCCAGTGAGAGAAAATAGATCTCCCACTCCTTCAGAAATAAACTTTAGTCTTAATGAATTAAAAAATAGGATCTAAGGCTAGAGAAGCTGTGTTTAGAGAATATTTTCAACCTAAATATGATAAGTTTGAAACTAGTAGAAGTGTCACTTCGGAAGAACAACGTCTCGAAATATCTGATTTATATTTTGAGAAAATGTTAGAAAGAAATCGACGAAGCAAAGCAACCATTCCTTTTGTTGCTTGGTTTTGCATAAACAATTCCGAGTCCGCTCAAATTGCCATCTTATCCAATAAAAAATGGCTTACTGAGCAAGGAAAAGTTATTGAAACCTCTTATCCTCCACCAGTTGCTAAAATGGTTGATGATAAACCTTTAGTTCTAAAATTAAAAGAACAAATGAAAAAAGAACGTCTACTTGAAAGACCATAACTCGGTGAGTTCTGTGATCAATTCACCTCTGATCCTCAGGTACGTCCTTATCCTTCCAAATCCAAGGGAAAAATTAAATCAAGAGTTTTTCCTCAACATGATAAATCAAAACAAAAGTCAAAAAATCCTAAACCCTCTAGGTCAAAAGCTAAAGGGAAAGGTGAAATTAAATGTTATAAGTGTGGCCGAACATGTCATTACGCTAACCGTTGTACGGTAAAAAAACTTTAAATGAATTGCAGATGGATGAAGGGTTAAAACAAATCCTTATGAAAATTCTCTTTACTTCCTCAGATTCTGAAAAAGAATCCGAAGAAGGAAGTTTCGGACACTTCATCCACTAATAATCAATGACTGTTGCAACTCCTGCAAATAGATAGATTATTATAAAAATATAATTGATATGACTGGTCTGTTCACACTCACAATTGAGCAAAAAGATCATTTAATTCAACTCTTAGCTCAAGTTGAAGATGCTTCAACTCGCAGCAAAATTATTAGTCTCCTTAATGATAAGAAGACTGATAAATTCTCTTTAAAACCTCCTATATATTCGATGACTAAATTATATAAGAGGCAAAATGATTCCAGTTAATCATCAACAGTTTTTTTAACAGATTTAAAACCTGAATCAAAGCAACTACAGCAAGAAGTTCAATAGTTAAAAGTTGAACATGATCATTTAAATGGACGTCTTATGAATCTCAAATTAAACCAAAAGACACCATATTTGGAAGATGATGCAGAAGCCTCTTCTAATCAAGAACCAGGATTTCTGCAAAGTATTCAGAAGGCAATATACCAAAAATGGTATATTTCAATTAAATTAATTATAAATAAAGAATTTATTTTACCCAATTTGATTGCTCTTGTTGATAGGGCAGATTTAAATTGTATTCAAGAAGGACTTATTCCTTCAAAATATTTTGAAAAAACCAACCAATGCCTAAAAACTACTAATGATGAATCTTTACAAATTAAATATAAATTATGATCTATGGCTTTGTGTTAAGTTGATATTTCTTTACCACAGCGCTAGTCCGCGTATGCCCGCGGGCAAAAACGTCCGTTTTCACTCTTTTTGAGCAGTTTTGAGCGATTTTTAGTGATTTTTGACCTTTTTGCCCCTATAGGGGGTCTATAAAAACCCCCTAGGCCAAGGGAGAAGACACTTTCTCTTCTTCTTGAGAGAAGGTTGTTTGGAGACACCAATGCCCACTGCAAACATGTTACACTTTTCCCTCGAGGCATCAGTACTCCGACCGTCGGGTGGTCGACAATGCAGAACGACGACGGTAGTCGACGGCATGGCGGCGTCAGAATCGGCGGGATGACCGGCGACGATGGTGGTGACCGGAAAAAATTACCGGCGATGGTCATGGCGGTGCATGACGGCAGGGGCCGACGGGTGGTCGGCAGCAGAACCGGGACGATCCGATGATGGCGCGCCAGAATCTGGGATGACCGGATGATGGTGGTGACCGATGGTCGGCATGACCGGCTGAGCAGAATAAGGCTGACCGGCTAATGGTCATCACCGATGCTGAGGCGAAACCGGAGATAATGACGGCGACATGCAGCACGGAGACGATGCAGACGACGATGGTGGTGACCTAAAAAATTGCCAGCCGATGGTCGACGGTGACCAACATGGTTGGCAAGACGGGTGGTCGGCAGGCGAATCGGCGATGGTAGTCAGCGTGGCATCGGCGCCGAGCACGGGGATGACCGGCTGGCGATGATGGTGACTGCAAAATTGCCGGCGGTCGTGGCGCGGCCGCGGCGACGGGCGGCGTGGCGACGGCAAGGATTTTGACCTATCTAAGGTTGTTTGTCGAGTGTGACTTCGATGGCAACGCGACGCAATGGCGACGTTAACTGTGGAAGAGGTTGAATTGAATCCGCTGAGGATTTTGACCCATCCGAGGTTGTTTATCAGAGTGTTACCCGATTACGTTAACTTGTGTGGAGGAGGCCATGGGAAGTCCACCAAAGACCTTTTGACCTATCCTAGGTTGTTTGTCGAGTGTGACTTGATGGCGTTAACTGTATGGAAGATGTTGAATTTAATCCGCTGAGATTTTGACCCATCCGAGGTTATTTATCAGAGCCCGATGACGTTAACCTGTGTGGAGGAGGCCGTGGGAAGTCCACCAAGGATCTTTGGACCTATCCTAGGTTGTTTATCAGAGTGTGAATCGATGGTGTTAACTGTATGAAAGAGGTTGAAATGAATCTGCTGAGGATTTTGACCCATCCGAGGTTGTTTGTCAGAGTGTTACCCGATGACGTTAACCTGTGTGGAAGAGGCCGTGAGAAGTCCACCAAGGACCTTTTGACCTATCTTAGGTTGTTTGTCAGAGTGTTACCCGATGATGTTAACTTGTATGGAAGAGGTTGAATTGAATCCGCTGAGAATTTTTGACATATCCGAGGTTGTTTGTCAGAGTGTGACTAAATGACGCTAACCTGTATGAAAGAGGTTGAATTGAATTCGCTGAGGATTTTGACCCATCCGAGGTTGTTTATCAGAGTGTTAGCCGATGACATTAACCTGTGTGGAAGAGGTTGAATTGAATCCGCTGATTTTTGACCTATCCGAGGTTGTTTGTCAGTGTGTGACTCAATGATGCTAACCTGTATGGAAGAGGTCGTGGGAAGTCCACCAAGGACCTTTTGACCTATCCTAGGTTGTTTGTCAAAGTCTTTTCTTGATGACGTTAACCTGTATAGAAGAGGTCAAATCAAAATATCTGTTTGTGGTTGTAGCCAAAGTTGCTTCTTAACCTTGGTCTTATTTTTCCATGAGTATGATTAGAAAATCATAATTTGCAAAGTTATATCTCTTCTCAATGTTGAAATATCCTCTAACTTTGACTTATTTCTTGGGATGGTAATCAATTAGATGCTTAACATGGATGATCTTCTGAGATTAAGAGTTGCCCCCCAATTTTTGACAAAATCTGAAGGAACGAAGTGTGATGAATCTTCATTCTTTGCTTGCGCTCCTTAAAAGCTTGAAATGCTCCACCTCGATGGTGGTTTTGATCTTGTTGGAAAACTTGGTCGTCATACAAGATGAAATAATGGGAATCAGTTTCCCACAGAAGACGCCAAACTGTTGCGTGCTAGAAAACAAGTTGCGGTAGATTGAAAGTTTATGCCTTATCTTTGTTGAAATCCAGTACACACACATGTATTTAAAAGTGAACAAGAAAACTCTAGAATTTTTATGTGAAAAACCTCGAAAAGAGGGAACAAAATCACGGAGCCTAGCCCAGTAAAAATCTTCTCGATAACGGGATTACAGGATTGCATATGAGAAGGGAACAACAACTATGTAGTCACATTTAGGTGATAACAGTTGCTAGTGGTAGCAGATGATGGTGAACACCGAGGGACATCGACTGACAATGAAGGTCGGTCATGAGACCGGCAGATTAACGAGATGAGGATCGGCGGCTGGTGGCGGTGGTTGATGACCGTAGAGTGGTGGCATGATTGTGCTTGGAGAATCTTCAAGCTTTAGAGCTCTCTCCTCTCTTTTGCTTGGCCTCCCCTCATATGAGTAATGAGGGGTTATTTATAGATTGGAGGAGTGGCGTCTCTGTAAATACATGCAAAATCGAACCACTCCACTTCATCGGACGACTCAGAATGATTCCTTTGATCATTTGATGTATTTTAAGTATTTGAATGCACAAATGAAGTCAGAATTGTAATATCTTGAGCTTGTTGGATTCGGCTCGTCGAGACGCTCGATTTGACTATAAACACTTTATATTTGAGAGCTATTTAGGAATTTAATTGATATCCCAAAGTTTCCAAGAATATTTTAAGAGCTTGATGTCGACCAGTTTCAACTTTGGATCAGCTTGCTTTTAGCATCAAGATTCATGCTTCGACTAGTAGTATTTTAAGTGTCATATGAAATCTCATACAAATTTTACTCACAATACAAAATCTAGATTATAAAAAGAAACGAAATCATGAAAAATTCTATAAGGGGTAAGCTTGACTAAAACATACATAAAAATAAATAGGTAAATGTTTTGATAATATGATGCATATAAACTTGATATGACCCTAAAAATTCCACTAGTCTAAGCACGAATCTTGATATCAAAAGCAATATGATTCTTAATCAAGACTAACCGAGATCAAGCTTATTATCAATCGACTCTTAAACATGGAGTGTTTATAGTCAAATCAACCATCTTGGCGAGTCGGATCTAACAAGCCCAAGATCTCATAATTCTGACTTCATTTGAGCATTCAAATACACAAAATACATCATATGATCAAAGGAATCATTTTGAGTAGTCCGATGGAGAGGAGTGGTTCGGATTTTGCATGTATTTACAGAGACGCCACTCCTCCAATCTATAAATAGTCTCTTATTCTTCATATGAGGGGGGCAAAGCAAGAGAGAGGAGAGAGCTCTAAAACTTGAAAATCCTCCAAACACAATTGTGCCACCACTCGACGGTTGTCAACTACCGCCGCCGTCAGCCGCCGTCGCTGATCCTCGTCGTCGTCAATCTCCAACGGTCTCCATCATGATAACCTTCATCGCCAACTACCGTCTCCTCTCGTTCACCATCATCATTACCATTAGCAAGTAAACCCGAACGCGTGACTATGGGTTGTTGTTGTTCCGATTTTGGGATTCCCATTGTCAGCCCTTCTCATATACAATTATGTAATCCCGTTATCAGGAAAACTTGTACTCCAAAACAAATATATAGTGAAAGATTTTTACTGGGCTAGGTCCCATGGTTTTTTCCCTCTTTTCGAGGTTTTTCACGTTAAATTTCTGGAGTTTTCTTGTTCACTCTTTAAATACTTGTGTGTGTGCTGGATTTCACAACAAGGCTAAGGCGTAAACTTTTACTCTACCAAAATGGTTTTCTAGCACGCAAAAGTTTGACGCCGTCTGTGAAAAATTGATTCACATTATTTCATCTTGTATGGCGACCAAGTTTTCCAACAAGATCAAAACCACCATTGAGGTAGAACATTTCAAGCTTTTAAGGAGTGCAAGCGAAGAATGAAGATTCATCAAAATTCGTTCCTTCAGATTTTGTCGAAATCTAAGGGGCAACTCTTAATCTCAGAAGATCGCTCATATTAATATGTTAAGCATCTAATCGATTATCATCCCAAGAAACAAGTCAAAGTTGGAGGATATTTCAACATTAAGAAGAGATATAGCTTTGTAAATTATGATTTTCCAATCATATTCATGGAAAAATAAGACCAAGGTTAAGGAGAAACTTTGGCTACAATCACAAACGAATATTTTGATTCGACCACTTCCATACAAGTTAACTTCATGAAGTAATACTTTGACAAACAACCTCAGATGGGTTAAAAATCCTCAGCGGATTCAATTCGATCTCTTCCATACAGGTTAACATCATCGAGCAAAGACTCTGACAAACAACCTCGGATAGGTCAAAAATCCTCAATGGATTCAATTCAACCTCTTCCATGCATCGTAACACTCTGACAAACAACCTCGGATAGGTCAAAAATCTTTAGCAGATTCAATTCGACCTCTTCCATACAGGTTAACGTCATCGGGTAATACTCTAAGAAACAACCTCAGATGGGTCAAAAATTCTCAGCGGATTCAATTCAACATCTTCCATACAGGTTAACGTCATCACTCTGACAAACAACCTAGGATAGGTCAAAAGGTCCTTGGTGGACTTCTCACGGCCTCTTCCACACAGGTTAACGTCATCGGGTAAAACTCTGACAAACAACCTCAGATGGGTCAAATATCCTCAGCGGATTCAATTTAACCTCTTCCATATAGGTTAAGGTCATCGAGCAAACAATCTTACAAACAACCTCGGATAGGTAAAAAATCCTCAGCAGATTCAATTCAACCTCTTCCACACAGGTTAACGTCATCGGGTAACACTCTGACGAACAACCTCGGATGGGTCAAAAATTCTCAGCGGATTCAATTCGACCTCTTCCATACAGGTTAAGGTCATCGGGTAACACTCTGACAAACAACCTCAGATGGGTCAAAATCCTCAGCGGATTCAATTCAACCTCTTCCATAGTTAACGCCATCACTCGACAAACAACCTAGGATAGTGGTCAGGACTTCCGCCTCTCTTCCACACAGATTAACGTCATCGGGTAACACTCTGAAAAACAACCTCGGATGGGTCAAAAATTCTCAGCGGATTCAATTCAACCTCTTCCATACAGGATAGCGTCATTGAGTCACACTTTGACAAACAACCTCGGATAGGTCAAAAATCATCACCGTCGCCGGTCATCGCCGCCGCTACCTTCAGGCTACCGCTAACTACTGCCGCAGGTCACCACCATACCATCCCATCTCCGCTTACCACCATCGTCGCCGGTTATCTCGCTGACCATCGTTCGTTGACTATGCCGCCGCTTGCGCTGATTACCGCCGGCCGTTAACCACCGCCACTGCTAACCGCTACTTTATCGCACTGCCGCCACGCCACCACCTCCGTCGCCGCCAACCATCGACCAACACTGCCGGTCATTACCGCCGGCTACCACTGCTGGCCACACCACTTATCGCCGGCCATTTTCATCCACCAATTATCGTTGCGACGTCCGCCAACCATCACACCGCCACCGTGGGGGCATCGTCGTTAACCAGTCTCCGGTATTGTGCCTCAAAACCCGGTCGGTAACAGGTCATTGACACCTTTCGAGGGAAACGGAGCTCTTGGTATGAACGTGGTCTTGATCACCTCTCGAACCCGTCGGTCCGACGGTCGTTGACACCTCTTCGAGAAAAGCGGAGGCTTATCGATGAACTACGAGTCTTGATCACCTCAACCCGACGGTTCGACGAGGTCATTGACACCTCTTCGAGGGAAAGCAGGTATGAACTACGGATCTTGATCGAATGACCTTCACTCAAGAAAAGAGGAACACTCAAGCATATGAGGTCCTCCGCTCGGGTATTTATAGACCCCTTATGGGGAAAAATATCCGCTAAAACCACCCAAACTGTTTCAAATCAAAACGTAAAACGGGTGAAAACGGGCAAAAGCGCTACCATGGCAGGCGAACTAACCAGCGGCGCCAGAACGAGCGAACGCCAGCGTGTCGGATGACGCTGCCACTGGCCGCCACTCCGCCGCCGCCACGCCACCCTCAGCTCCCACGCCTCTAACCACCAGGCTTTCGACCCGGCCGGGCGCCTCGACCGCGAACGGCACTCTGAGATCCCGTCGCCCGTGTGACTGTTCAACCCGCATTCCGAGCGTCACAAAACCGACCAGTGATTTCTTTATGAACCGCCAACCCGACTGCTTCGTTGCACCTCCTTCCTTGCCCATCCGACCTTCAAACCGAATTCAACCGAAGTAAAGGTTCGGATGAGTCCATAACCGAAACCTTGCATGCTGCAGGTACACATCCCGTGATCCGCTTCCGTAATAATCAGTGCTCCATGAAGATTTGTTCTCTCAAAATGTATGGTTAATGGACCAAATTTCATTGAAGAATCGCTATTTTCAAGTATTTGGTATATATATTTTGGATGATTGAGATAATATCATCCAAAAAATAGACAACCGATATGACCCGAAAATTCCGCTGAAGCACAAATCTTGATATCGCAACTGATTCTTAATCAAGACTAACGAGATCAGCGCTTATTATCAATCGACTCTTAAACATGGAGTGTTTATAGTCGAAATCCTTGACGAGCCGATTTAACAAGATCTCATATTAATTTCACTTTTTGTGCATTCAAATACACAAAATACATCATATGATCAAAGGAATCATTTTGAGCCGATGGAGAGGAGAGTGGTTCGGATTTTTGTATTCTGAGACGCCACCTCCAATCGATATAAATTCCTTCTTCATATATGAGGCAAGAGAGAGAAGAGAGCTCTAAAGCTTGAAAATCCTTCAAACACAATGTTGTCACCCGACGTTAACCATGGCCACCGCCGTAAGCCGCCGCCACTAATCCTCGCCGCCAATCTCCGGTCTGTCGCCATGACGACCTTCATCGCCGTTCACGTTCACCATCATCGATACCACTAGAATTGTTACAACTGAACGTGACTATATACGTTGTTGTCCGATTTTGGGATTCTCATTATCGACCTTCTCATATACAATTATGTAATCTTATCAAAAACTTGTACTCCAAAAATAAATATATAAAGTTTTTACTGGCTAGAGTGATTTTCTCTCTTCGAGATTTTTCACGTTAAAATTCTTTTTCACTTTCTTTAAATATTGGTGTGCTTTGGATTTCACAACAAGGCTAAGACATAAACTTTTACTCTACCGCAACTGCTTTCTAGCACGCAACAAAACTCATATAAAAATATGGCACACAATCGACAATTTTCAAAATATGAAGGCATACAGTCGGCCTTAAAAAAATATTAAAATACATAATCAAACTTGCTAACATGCCTTATTAAGTTATTGTATGCTCCCAAATTACAATAATTTTTCTATAAAACAAGGCATCTGAAATAATAAAATAATAATAAATAACTCAATTTGAAGAAAAAAAATACTAAAAAATAGAAGAGTACAGACCCTAATAAGAAACATTATATATGGAATAAGCTCTTATCAACTCCTCAAAATATAAAAAATGCTTCAAATTCATAAGAGAGTGATAATATATTGCTATTTTTTCAAAAAAAAAATTGGTTAACATTGAAAACACATATTCATAATGATTAAAAAATATTCATAACACATTCAAAACTTGATAATAGTTCTTCCCAAAAAATATAATCATTCATATATTTAGTAGATTAATAAATGATGCTATTCTTCATTGAATGGTGCAAAAAAAAAAATTATAATATCACATTCTAAGACTCCTTAAAAAAGATTAATGACTTTGATGACTTCTTTATCCTATTAGGTAAAACTGAATTAATATAACTTTTTTGTCTTCTAAGATTCCTTAAGATAAATTTTATAATATTTACTCATATTTTGAAGATAATATATGAATTATTATCAAACTTATTATTAATTATTTAACAAATTACTTATAATAATAATAAAATGTTTTAACATAAATAAAGCAAAAGAATATTCATTTCGTTTTAACATAGTTTTCAAAATGTCAAATTTGTTTGTTTATTAATTTGAACAAAATGAAATATATAAGTTAATTAATATATATTCATTCCTAATAAGAATAAAGAGAATCGTAAAAAATAATTAAATAAATAATAAAGAAAGGCAGAGGAGCAACTCCGCTTCGTGGGTTTAATATAGTTTTTTTAGTGTATTTTGATTTTAAAATCGTGAAAATCAATATTTATTTGTTGTTTGAATAGGATGCTTTATATTTATAAAAATTTTAATGATTTCAAATAAAAGAACTATGCTATTGTTGTTTAAAATAAATTTCTACTCTACTGTATATTTTGTACTTTCTCTGAAAATGAGATGGGGCTTTAATTTATATTTAAATTAAATAATTTAAATTGTAAAAAAAAATAATTTTTATTCAAACATAACCTAAATTTTTAAAGATATTGAATGATAGCTTTTCTGTAAACACTTTTAAACTATATTTTTAAGCATCCAAAAAACTTAGCCAAATGAAACCTAAAAGATGTGCCGTAAGCAATTACTGTGTCAATTAAAGACATTTATTTTTTAATTAAAGTTAGTTATTTTATGCGCGCTGAAGAAGCATGCATATACTTAGCTTCATGTTACCAAGCTCACACGCAAATATGAAAAACAATTTTTTTTTGGGATTATTTTTAAAATAGGCACAGTATTAACTTTAATTAGCTATTTAGGCATCAAAAAATTTTATTTATGATTTAAATAAACTACGATATTACGATTATATAAAGTCGTTTTGACGGATTTATTTTTTTTTTTTTTTTTTTTTTTTGTGCTTTGTAACGGAGAGAGAGAGAGAGAGAGAGAGAGAGACAGAGAGAGAGATAAGTTTTTTTTAAAATTTTTTTTAAATAATATAATTATTTAAAGTATATAATTTAAAATATTTTTTATAAAATATTTAATAACTAAATATTTATATATTTAATTATTAATTAATTTATTTATATATATAATTAAATATATAATTTAAAAATATTTTAATTATATATATAAATTTATAAATTTATTTAATATTTTTTATTAATTAATATAATTATGTATAATATATATTTTTATTAATTTTGTTAATATATAATATAAATTTTTTAAAATATATAAATAAATAAAAAAAAAAGAATAAATTTTATAAATATTTTATAAACTATAAAATAAAGTAATTATATATATATATATATATATATATATATATATATATATATAATATATATATTTTATAAATTTATTTAGTTATTTATATGTTTTAAATTATATAAATATTTTAAGTTATATAAATAATTTAAAAATAATTTTTTATAGAATATTTTTAATTATATATAAATATATAATATATATATATATATATATATATATATATATATATATATATATATATATATATATACATATATTTATTAATATAAGTCTTTAATAATAATAATAACAAAAAATATAAAAAATATAAAAATATAAAAAAATAAATAAATAAATAATTTTTAATAAATAAATGAATAAATATATAATAAATATATATATATATAAATAAATAAATAACTAAATATTTTATAAATATTTAAATAACTAAATATTTATATAATTTATAATTATTTTATTTATTTAACTAATTATATATTTTAAAGAAATAAATTTTTTTTTAAATAAATAAATAACTACTTATATATATTAACAAAATTAATAAAATATATATTATACATAATTATATTAATTAATAAAAAAATATTAAATAAATTTATAAATTGATATATATAATTAAAAATATTTTAAATTATATATTTAATTATATATATAAATAAATAAATTAATAACTAAATATATAAATATTTAGTTATTAAATATTTTATAAAAATATTTTTAAATTATATACTTTAAATAATTATATTATTTAAAAAAGTTAAAAAAAAAATCTCCTATCTCTGTCTCTCTCTCTCTCTCTCTGTCTCTCTCTCTCTCTCTCTCTCTCTCTCTGTGTTCTCTCTCCCCGCCGTTTCTCTCTCTCTCCCCGCCGTTACAAACCACAAAAAAAAAAAAAAAAAAAAAAAAGAGGTGACCAGTAGTCCGTCAAACGGACGATTGGCCGAAATATTAATTTAATTATATAATTTTATTTATGAAACATCGTCAATGACGATTGGCCACGCTTTATCGTATAATCGTCGTGACACTGATATTTCATAAATAAAATTTTTATGCAAAATAATTAAAATTATATCATCTATTTTAAAATAATCCCTTTTTTTTAAATTTATGCTGTTTTTTTTTTAGGGGTGGTGGGATATATAACTGAATTTTGAAAAAAAAATTAGCATGTTCTAAATAAAATTTTAGTAAGTCCTTGAATATATTTTAAAGATTGATATTATTATATGCCTTAGCATTTGTAGTGAAGGCACATTATAGTTGAAAGTAAAATAAGAAATATCAAACTTTTTATGCAAAAAACTTCCAAAATCTGAAAAAAAAAAATCGCAGGGTCTAATCCAGCTCAAATATTTTACTATACAACAATAACAACAAGCCTTAATGCCAGGGTGGTATTTACATGAATCCTTCGTCATCATGTGTGTCAAATTTAAATTTAAATTAAGATCATTTTTTATACATCTTAACCAAGTCTTTTAGGTCTAACTCTACCTTTCTTAACATAAGAAATCTAATGCATCTACTCTCCTAATCGCCATTGGACGGCGCTTTATGTGGCCAAACCATCTGACTCTCCTAATCTTATCTACCACTGGAGCTACTCCAACTTTTTCCTGAATATACTCATTTTGCATTCTATCTCTAAGAGTAAAGCCACTCATCCACCTAAGCATCCTCATCTCTGTAACACTTAAATTTGTCTTATGCTTCTCTTTTATTGGCCAACATTCTGCACCATAAGTCATTGCAGGTCTTACCAACATCTTATAAAATTTTTCCTTAAGTTTAAGTGGAACTTTTCTATCACATAATAGGCCAGATGCATTCCTCCACTTCAACCATCCAACTAGAATTCTACTAATAACATCTCCATCTATTTCACCATCATTTTTAACAATAAAGCCTAAATATCTGAAACGCTCACTCTTATTAATGACTTATTCACCTAATGTCACAATACTATTACTATAACTTCTACAACTAAAATTACACTCCATATATTTAGTTTTAGATCTACTTAAATGAAAACCTTTAGACTCTAGAGTTGACCTCCATAATTCAAGTTTCTGTTGGACTCCCTCTCAATCATCAAGAAGAATGTCAGAAAAGCATACACCAAGGTACATCTTCTTGTAAATGCCTAGTAAGAACATCCATAACTAAAGTAAAAAAGATAAGGGCTTAAAGCTGATCCTTGATGTAATCCAACCGAAATAGGAAAATATTTTGTCAATCCTCCTTGTGTTTGGACACAAGTAACAGCTCTAGTATACATATCCTTAATGACTTGAATATAACCAATATTAACTCCTTTCTGTTTTAGAACTCTCCAAAGAACATCTCTTAAATTATACAGATTCAATATTCACAATAGTAGAGTTACAAGTTTGTGTATGAGAAGTAAGGTAAATGAAAATCTCGAAATACAACAACTGTGTGATTGTGATGAGGCTGTAATAGTTATTGGTGGCGGTCGATGATGTTCTTAGAGGTGATGGACTTCAAGCTCTTAGCTTTTCTCATAGTAATCTCTAAGTTTTCTCCCAAATTATTTGAGCTTCCCCTCCCTTTTATGGCAAAATTACGGTCCTATTTATAGAATTCTAAAAGAGATATTCTGGTAATTGTAACCAAAATTATAAAACTCTTCATCGAATGGTTCATATTAACCCATTGATTGTAAATAATTTGTTGATGATTTGAGCGACTTAATGACCTCCAATTTAAGTGATATTAGGCTCGTTATATATATATATATATATATATATGTCTCATCGAACCGTTTTATTCAACTATAAACACGTCAAATTTAGAGATCATTTGACGGTCAAATTAATGTTTTGAAATTTTCATGTAAATTCTATGAGCTTGATTTTAGCTCATTTGAATTAGATTAATCATTTTTGATGTCGATAGACTAGTCTCCCAAAGTTGTTCAATTTGATTGTATATTCATATTGAATTGAAATTCGTGCTTGATTTGACAAATTTTAGCTTGATATATTAGATATAATATTAATTATTTATATATAATATTTATTTCAAAATTGATCTAAAGATTTCGATTTATTATGATTAATTTTGTATCAAGTTACTAAACCATCCCTTCAATTCTTATTTATATATTTAATATCTCAATTAAGTAATTTATTTATACAATATCTTTATGAGGCTTAGAATGATAGGCATTTCCTTACCTTATTCATGGTAAAAGATACTCGATTTATATACATCACAATATTATGTATGTTGTAAGGGTGTTACATAAATAATATTTTAATGGCAAAATTTTTAAACTAAGCATCATTAAAACGTTAATTAGCGAAGTTTTTTCAAAATTTAAATACACGTCGCTTAAACGCGACCGAATCGATTTTTTAAAACCCGATCCGAGATCGGGATCCCGATCTCGCATTGTAGCTCTCCTCCTCCCCGAACCCGATCGCCGTCGCTCGCCGCTTCCGCCACCGCTCCCGCTGCCGGCCGCTGATCCCCGCCAGATCTCGCCTAGGTGGATCCGTGAAGTTTGGCAAAAGGTTTTTTTTTGTTTTTTGTTTTTTCAAAAAACGAGTGATATAATATACATTTGTGATATGTATTTTAGTATATTTAGGTATATATATTGTAGATCTAACTAATTTTGTATCTCGTTTAGGATAATGGGTGTTTGTTGTTGGTATTTTTTTTTTATTTTGGGTGGAATGTGGAATATTTCTTCACATACTTTTCTTTGGAGATCTTGGTTTACCCTTAGGCGCGCTGATTCCTAATTTATAATTGTTTGTTGGATATATTGTGTATTTCTGCCTTTTTCAGATAACTTTTTTTTTTTATTCTTTTTTCTGGAGACGTGATATGAGCTTGGTACGCGATTGGCACCCTGATCAAAATTCTGCCCTCTTTTGGATTTTGTGTTTTATGGTTTTAAGTTTGTGTTTTTGTTCGTATTTTAGGATGTTCCTTGTATGTGTGTGTGTGTTTTTATTTTATTTTTTTTGGTTCCATAAGATTTGATATGATACTTTATTTGAAGGAACTGTTCTTCTTTAATTGTTGTCCATCCATAGGCCTTGTGATAATGCTGACCTTCAAGTTGTCTATCTTTTGTTTTGTGTCTAGGCTATCAAAACTTTGAGATGCTTGATAGAACCTGCTACATTAAGTTATCAGGCAAAAAAAAAACAACTCTTCCATTTTCATGAGAAGTGTACATTAGAAAAATAAAGAATTGCGGTTCTGTGTATTTTGTTTAAGATAGTTATAGTGGCTTATGATAATTGAAAAACTAAGATTGAAATACTAGGAATAAATGAATTTTATGGAAGGCTGAATGTTGTTTTTTTGTATTTCACTTCAAATCCCTTTCACTTTTACATTGAGTTGTTACAAAATTCTAGATTAAAACTATGACAAGTTTCTTTTGTATTCTCATAAAATCTTGCTATAATGGTGCTATTATTGTTTGCCTATTTTTGGTACTCTAATGAGATAACAGGTTTGGTAAGCTTCACAAGATCCTTTTAATCTATCTTTCTACTTTTGTCCCCCTTTTTTATTACAGTTTGTGAGTTTATTTCATATATATCTTTCTTCATTCTGATGCTAGCAAATTGTTCCTTTCCATTGTTCTTGCTCCACGTTTTCAGTCATTTGTCTTTTGTTATTTATTTTAGATATATGAATAAAGTGTTTCATTCTATGTCTATTTAGAAAGATGAAGGTTTGAAACTATTGCATAAATGTATTATTCTATGTATTATTTAGAAAGATGAAGGTTTTAAACTATTTCATTTTTTGAAGTAGTTTTATGATAGCACCATTTACATAGAAAAAGTAAAATAACACAGACACAATTCTTATATAAGCGTTCATACATAGCACAATTCTTATATATAACATATGTAGCACCTAAACTTTCATATTTATATTAATAATACATAAATTTTTATTCATAGACAAAGCGATTTATTTTTAAATATCAAATTGTAAGTGTTAGATATTTAGATGCATAAGAATTGTGTTATGTATGTAAATTTTATTTTTTGTGCAATTTTTGATCCATTCAACTAAAATGTGGATCAAAATAGTCGCTGATGAAGAGATATATCCATTCTAGAGTTTCATTTATAGTTTCTTCATGTAATTCACCATAAGAGAACATGGAGTTACAAATATTTGATGTCATTTGTATTTTACAAGATAACTATTAATTTAGCTAACTAGAACAAGTCGCTATTCGATTTCCACTTGGTACAAATATTTGATTGAAAATGAGTTCAAGCGCGTTCGGTGATGTATTATGGTAACTGCGTCTGATGATTTTTCCACGTAATCTGGGAAAATCGTCCATATTAATTTCTCGCCGGGCTAATTTTAACAATGTTCAAGATCGAATCATGCGGTCATTGAACATTGATTCGACCCGGGATCAATCTCATATGTTTCTGTAGTAGCTTACATACAACATTATGATGACGAAGTCAAGTCATCAATGCGCAATCGCACTGTCATATATGTTGAAAGTGAAATCAAACAAATTATCGATACCGAAGCGCATAATTATGCTGTAGATGAATTCCATGCAATTGAAACTTCTGAACACCACTTACATAGGGACCACATCATAGGTAATTTGTTAACGCTTGTTTATCTTCAAACATTCACATTAACCAGAACACTATATTTATACGTACCGTGAAGATGTAGACATACCGACCTCCTATCCGAATCGATATTGCTTCAACTTCTAAACATGGATGAGTACCATTCGATGAGGTGGCTCCTCCGTAAACCGGGATGAGGGATCAAACAATGCCCGAACGAGTTCTAATGATGATAGTGAGGGTGAGATTGGTGAAGAAAATTATCCAAATCCGCAACCAGATATTAAGAGAATATTCTAACAAAACAAATACGTGAGGAACACATGTTTACTAACAACGAATATGTCCAAGCTTGTCAACTCAATAATGGGATGAAGAACTAAACTTTGATGGTCTCCAATCAAATTCTATTTTTCGAAGATAACTTTATTCGGCAGACCTACTGAGGAATGTGTTTCCATGACAAGGGACACCTCAAATTTACAGTGCAGGGATGGTCAATCATAAATAGCGTGGAATATGTGACATGTGATTCTAATAAGTCGAGGTTCACGGCACGTTGCATTCATAGCAATAATCTAACATGTTTGTGGCGTCAGATGGCAAGCAAGAGGCTTGGTGGTGCTTGGGTAATTTCAACTTTGTCAGGCTGCAGGCTCTTCCATGTATCCTCACCCATCCGTATATATGCCATGAGATCCAGTTTATATTTTGTGCCCATCGCAGGAGATATCAGATGTTACACCTCTAGATGACACCGAAGCATAAGGATGATGGCGACGAGATCACTCATACATCCCCTACCGCCTTTATTACACACCGGAAGTGACGACTTCCACCACGCAGACATGCCATTAGATGTACTCTAGCATACTCAGTAGATTATATGTTACCTTGATATTACATTGTTCAGTACATTTCTTTATTTAATAAATTTATGGGATCAATAGTATCTTATATGTGATTTTAATTTTTTACATTTTTTATTTTTTAAAAATAGTCCAAATATTTACATATCATTAAGATAACGAACAAGCACATCAAAGTTCAAAAAAATGCAAAAAAAAAATATAAAATTAAAATAAGCATTCAACATATTTATTTTTCTAATTTTAATATGATCAAAGTCTACTAATCAAATAAATAATTTATATGACATCAAAAGAAAAAAATACTCATATATTAAGATAAATATATATATTATGTAAAATTCGAGAGAATCATAAATTATCCTTTAAGTTGAGTTTTCTTTTATTTTACAAATATATTTATATATAAGGCTCCACGTATATGTATATAAATTTAAATCATAAATGCAACTTAAATTAAGATACATCAAAATTTCTTATGTAAGACGTCACAATCTCAATTCGGGTTAACATGAAAGACAATTTCATGGATTCAAACGATACTAAGTTTTGAATTAGATAAACGACGGCGATATGATCAAAAGCATGTAAAAAAATTTTTTTATTTAATTAGTGCAGTTAAACGGCATGACGCTTAACTGGATTACAAGCGCCGTTTAAAGGCGGGCGCCTGGCCGTTTAAGCGACGTGCCTATTTTTAAATTTTTGAAAAAATCTGCTTATTTCGCTAATTAACATTTTAATGATGCTTAGTTTAAAAATTTTGCCTATTTTAATCCAGCCCACCCTTATTTCCGGTAGAAAGAAAGAACCTTGAATTTTATTCGACTCACGTTAATTTTATATATATATATATATATATATATATATATATATATATATATATATATATATATATATATATATATATATATAACAAATTTTAGTGAGAAGGAATGATTCATTTTGAGAACCAGCAGCTAGAGCTATCAAAAAAAAAAAGTACATTATCTCTGATCAAATCATTAGTTAAGCAACTAAATCTAGCATGAATCAAAATTTTAAACTCTATGTATAACTGAGTTGTACTCAAATAATACTTTGTCGATCATATTCGGCTCGATTTAATTTGAAATAAAAAAATAAGTATAACTAATTATATAAATTTTATATAAAATATAATTTCTATCATTAAATATTTTAAAATTTTATATTTATTTAAATAATTAAATTAGTTAATAAAATTTTAAATCAAATAAGTAAAGATATATTATAATAAATTATAAGTAATTTTTTTGATTATGATAATATCATAGTTATTAGATTTTTAATCTATGATTAAGATTTAAACTATTCTAAATCTTACTCATATAATTCTTTTCTCACACGAACCCTAACAATTTTTTACTCATCAATTTTTTTTTTAAATATTTAATTTAAAATTATTAAAATATGTTATTTTAAAATATATAAACGAGACATTTCAAGCCTTGGACATATATATTTTCTTATTATCTCCAAGCTCTTGATATTCCACCTTATAATAATAAAAAATTTTCAAATAATTTATCTTCTCTTCTTTTTTGTCTCATTACTCAAATACAGTCAACCAGAAAGTTTGAATTTAAAATTTTAATATGTTTTCTCTAAATATCCGCTGCCGCCACTGTGCTCGCCGCCTTCGCTCACGCACATCGCCGTCGTTGACGCGACGCCATCCTCGCACCAGACGCGACACACGCCGCTCAAGACGAGAGCTCGCCCACGCGTTCGCTTCACGCACCAAGATACTCAGCATTATCCGCTCGCACCGCCGATCATACTCTTCACATGAAGTTCTGTTTGCTCTTTTGATAAAATTTTTTTTTCATAGAATGAATCCCAGGATTTAAATATAATGTAAAAAGGCTCATCTCTCCCACATTATTCTCTTAACTTTTATCTCATCTGTAAACTAATATCACTTTGAAATCAAGTTTAAGTTAGTGTACATTTTTTAATTAGTTAAGTAATCTCTTCAAAAATAAGTTTCTTCAATAAAATATGAATGCTTTCAAGTTGGCATTACTGAATTATGATGAACAATTCACACATAGTAATAAATTAGGAGAAATTTTTAAAATAGACACATTTTTATTTTTAATTATCAATTTAGGCATCAAAATTTTTTTTTTTATGAAAATAGGTCTAATCGTCCGTACGACGCGGAGGTCACGTCGGCGCTAGTCGTCGTCAAACGGACGACTGGCGCGGATTTTATTTATTTTTTTTTTTTTTTGCTTTCGGTAGGGGAGAGAGAGAGAGAGAGGATTTTTTTTTTGTTTTTTTGCTTTCGGTAGGAGAGAAAGAGAGAGAGAGGGTTTTATTAATTTTTTAATTAATATAATTATTTAAAATATTTAAAATATATAATTTAAAAATATTTTTTATAAAATATTTAATAACTAAATATTTATATATTTAGTTATTAATTAATTATTTATATATATAATTAAATATATAATTTAAAATATTTTTAATTATATATATAAATTTAGAAATTTATTTAATAATTTTATTAATTAATATAATTATTTAAAATATATAATTTCTATTAATTTTTGTTAATATATAATTTAAAAAATATTTAAAATATATAAATAAATAATTTTTAATAAATAAAAGAAAGAAAGAAATTATATAAATATTTTATAAATTATATAAATAAAGTAATTATATATAAAATATTTAGTTATTTATATAATTTATTGGCTTTATATAATAAATAAATAAATATATAAATAACTAAATATTTTATAAATATATAAATAACTAAATATTTATATAATTTAAAATTTATTTATTTATTTAACTAATTATATATTTTAAATAAATAAATATTTTTAAATAAATAAATAACTAATTAAATAAATATATAATTAACTAATTATTTATTTATATATTTGAAATATTTTTAAATTATTTATAACTTAAAAATATTTATATAATTTAAATATATAAATAACTAAATAAATTTATAAATAAATAAATAAATAAATATATATATATATATATAATTACTTTATTTATATAATTTATTTATTTCTTTATTTATTTATTAAAAAATTATTTATTTCTATATTTTAAATATTTTTAAATTATATATTAACAAAATTAATAAAATTATATATTTTAAATAATTATATTAATTAATAAAAAATTATTAAATAAATTTCTAAATTTATATATATAATTAAAAATATTTTTAAATTATATATTTAATTATATATATATAAATAAATTAATAACTAAATATATAAATATTTAGTTATTAAATATTTTATAAAAAATATTTTTAAATTATATATTTTAAATATTTTAAATAATTATATTAATTAAAAAATTAATAAAACCCTCTCTCTCTCTCTCTCTCTCTCTCTCTACCAAAAGCAAAAAATAAAAAAAAATCCGACGTTTCTGAGTACATATCCGTCAGTGTCATTGATATTTTCATAAAAATATTGATGCCTAAATTACTAATTAAGGTTAAAAATGTGCCTATTTTAAAAATTTCCCCTAATAAATTACAAGTAACTTTAATGAGAAAAAAATAATCTCGGCCTTTTGTACACATCATCTATCACTCTTATAAATTAAATGGCTCAATGAAATATTCAAATTGTTGTGATGAAATATTCAAATTGATGCTGAGAATTTTTCTTTATTATGATGAATTTTTTCAAAGATTATTCAAGCCATTCTTGCAAAATTATATACTTTTTGAATACATTAGTGTAACACATATGAGGCCAAAAAATCTAAAGGTAGACTAGTTATTACATTAATTTTCTGTGACCCAAATGGTTATAATCCATCGAACCTTTATAATTTGGAGAAAGGAGAAATTAGTTTACTAAAATTTGGACTATGTTTTGTTTAATGTGAGAGACGAGGTTTCCAAGTTCTTTGACAAGTTCTTTGTCATGGATAACTTCATTGGACTTAGGATCGAGTCCGCCTAATATCATTCAGTAATAGAAATAATGAGAAACTCGACATGCTTGAAATATGATTTTTTTATACTTAATTTTGGTTAATATGTAAAAAAAATTTACATTCATTGCGAACAAATTTTTGATAATCAATATTTTTCCCAGACTTAAAAGATTGAAATTCTTCTGCCAGTGGGGGAGTCCTTACATTGCGTAACCATGCAACAATAATTTTAGGTGGGCAACGAGGACGGAATAATCGGGTTAGTCAACGACGGACTTTTCATCTCTAGCATTCATTCCTACGGCCGATATCTCGCCAATGGACGATATCCGTCGCCATTTTTTGGCAAAATTTTTAAATTAGATTTTATATTAATTTTAATTAACAATTTAGACACGAAAAATTTTCTTTTTAACAAAATAGTAACGTGACATCCACGTTATTTATTTATTTTTTAAAAAAATTGGTGGTAGTTTTTATATTTTCTGCATATCGGAATTATATGGTGTCGGAATTGAGCGAACTTAATATCATTGGAATCATAATAAAATTTTCTACAACTTTTATGTTCGTCAAAATTTACGACACATATACGCAGAATTTTGCGAACGCACAAAAAGCTATGACAAACCGAAATTTCGTATCGATTTTGCGTGTCGTAGTCATACAATGTCAGAATCAAATGAACTTAATTTCGTTGGAATCCTAACGAAATTTTCTACAACTTTTATGTTGATTGAAATTCAGATTGTACGACAGCAGCTTTTACAACGTGAAAAACTACTCTAAAGAAACTTTCAGTACTGGAGCTTTCATACACCATCTCATAAAATTCTCATATAACAAGAAATAAAAAATATTTTAGTCTCTCTTACTTCAATAATCTTTTATACATAACATCTTTATCTTGTTAATTCTTAAAGATTAATTATTTATGCTATTATAATATCATTCTTAAAGAGATTAAAATTAATTTTTTAACTAATCATGTCATGCTTAGCATTTACAGTGAAGAAAGAAAGCTCAGATAATTATATTAACAGTTAATATAAAAAAATTAGAATAATTGTGTTATAATTAATAGAAAAAAAAGGAAACATTAAAAAAAATACTTGTAATAAGAGAACTGCTGAGTATCGAGTCATAATCGTAAATTTCAACCAAATTAAAAAAAATTTCGTTATGATTCCAACGATACCAAGTTCGTTCGATTCCGAAACCGTAGAAAATTTAATTTGATTCCGGACCAAGTTCGTTCGATTCACACCATATGACTACACAAAATAATACAAATTTCTTCGCCACCGCTTTTAAGTCGATTCAAAAACACGGTGCCACCAGAATTTCAACCAACATAAAAGTTATAGAAAATTTTATTACGATACCAAGTTCGCTCAATTCCAACACCGTATGACTCTGATACGCTCAAAATACGAAAGTTGCCCCACATTTTTTTTAAAAAAAAATAAATAAGAGCCAGTCGTCCGTTGAATAGATGACTGATACTGATGTGTATGTCACATTGACGTCAGTCATCCATTCAATGGAAGACTTGACCTATTTTGTTAAAAAAAATTTGGTCTTTAAATTGCTAATTAAAACTACTATTAAGCTTAATTTAAAATTTTTCCCCCATTTTTTTCATTTGGTTGACCTCTTAGTCGGGTCGGCCCTCGGTTGAGGCGTCGTTCTTCTTCGCTTTCGTACAAACAAATCAAAAAACCCTTAACTTAAATCCTCTCTCTCTCTCTCTCTCTCTCTGTATATAAAGACTACCGCATGAACTCTTTCCTATCCTGCAGTGAGGCCCCACCAGACCGCGAAGGGATTCCATCTCCCTCGTCGACTTTCATAACGTCTCCTCTGCCTGCGCAGGCGACCGCTTGCACCTGTTTCCAGAACCTTTCCATTGATATAAAGCCAATTTACTCCTCAGGTAATCGCGGAAACTTTACTAATTCAGTCAATATTTCCTATTCGCTCAAGCTTTCCATTCACAACGACGTTTCTCATAGGCGGTGCCAGTTTGGAATTTGTTGCGGTGAGAAAGCCACCAATTTTCAGCTTATTAGCGCCCAAGAAGCACGATTTTCGATACGAACTCTCTCCTTTTTCCTCCCTAAAAGGTCTTTTTTAATCGGAAACGTTAAAAATTGTGTTTTGTTGCCGACGTTCATCGGGCTGAGATGCTGCCTAGGGTTTTTCAAGCTGAAGATGGCAATGATTCGTCACAGAGGATTCAACCCAGGGGCCATTTGTTTAGTATCGTCAATTACTTCTGCCCGTTATTGCTTTTGGCTGCTGGTTTTTTCATCTTTGGTGCTCGCTACTTCGACACTCAAATTTTAAATGTGCAGTCGCCAAGGTCTGACTTTTTGCCCTGTATCACTGTGGAGCCGAGTGGTATTAATCGTGTCATCAAGCCGCCCTCTTCTTTGTTGCATAATTTGAGTGACGTTGAGCTTTTCAGGGTCGCGAGCTTCGCTCCACAAATCAAGAAATATCCGTTCAGGAGAGTACCGAAGGTGGCGTTCATGTTCTTGACGAAGGGACCTTTGCCTCTCTCCACTGTGGGAGAAGTTCTTCAAGGGAAATGAAGGCCTTTATTCTATCTATGTTCATTCTTTACCCGGTTATGAACCCAACTATTCGAAGGACTCCGTGTTCTATAAGAGGCAGATTCCTAGCCAGGTAGTCTATCTTTCATAATTTTTCAGAATATTTTGGCCCTTCTGCAGTCTATTTCATTTATATATACTTTTATTGTATTCTTTCCTCCATCGAAACCAATTTGATACTTTTTTTTTCAGTTTATTTGTTCTAACGTATAGTTCCTGAGTTTGCTCTGTTGGCGGTTCTGTTTTCTTTTTTTACTTTATCAATGCTTGTATTTTATCATCTTGCTCTTCTTGTTAGGATTACTTAATGGTTATTATATCCTTTCAGAAGGCATAGATATACTTTTTTTTTCCCCTTAAAATCTTGGTTCTTTATCTTTTGCTGTACTTTGTTGATTCACATTTGGTACCTTTAACCTTCGCGTGAATTAATTCTCCATTGGTGGATCTTCTTTTCACATTTTCTTGACCGTCTTTCCTTTTTGTTGCTAACTACAATAGATACAAATTATATTTGTTATGTTTACGGAGTCATGCTAGTTAGCTGGAGTTCAGAGATGCTATGATGTTCTTAATCCATTGCTCATACTACATCAAATGCTCTGAAAATGGAAAAAAAAATCTTTGAAAATTGGAGGATTACTGGATGTTTTATGTAGGCAATCCCTATTTGCCCTTATATTCATTGTAAATTTTGGGTATATCCTTTGAATGCTTGTCCTGCATAACATCCATCAAAATTCAAATTCTGTATTATCTGTTCTTTCAATTAAACTGTGACAGTGTTGGACTTCTATTTGGCTATCGCTAAAGCCCTTTCTATTTCAAAGAATCAATGGTTTCTTCCTTTTCAAAGCTCTGTGTCTTCTTCCTCATCCCCATTCCTTTACTTAAAGCTAAGTTCTAGGTACTACTTTCGGGCATGCCTATGAGTTGCAGTGACTCCACTAGAGTCCAAGAGGAATCTAAACTTGTGAAACCTTGAAGATGATGGCACGTGCCAATTAAATGTATCTTCTGTAAATGTGGAATGAAAAATCATTTTCGCTGGATGGTTTTCTATCTTAATTAAGTTAGAAGCAACACTTGATAATATGTGTAAATGACTTTCTTTTTTTTCTTTTTTTCCTGTAGTAGCGGAGGGTTGGGAGTTTTGTTGCCTGCCTCTCTTTAATTCCATTAATATTAATGACAGTAGCATTTACATACATACCGTATAATTCTTTTATATTTACACATCTAACACTTAAAGTTTGATATTTACATGCAAAACGCTCAAATCCTTAACATCACATCAAAAATATCAATATTATTACTCTTTTAAAAGTTAATACACTTTTTGGGAAGGTGTTATAAAAATAAATATCAAACTTTAGATCTTAGATATATAAATACATATCAATTGTGTGGTATGTATGTAAATCTTCTTAAGGAGCGAATCCTACAAGAGCTATTTATCCGTTTGATTTTGCCATTATGTGTGTATTTCACTAAGCTAAAAGTGTTGGATAAAAAAAATATAAATATTGATTCAGATGGACTTTTAAATTCAAGCATAATTGTGGGTTTCGAAAATTTCACCCACCTCTTGATGAAAAAGAGTGGAAATTTTTCGTACAGAATGAAATAGTAGATAAAACACTACTCGAGATTTCCTCATTTGGTGAGAACTTTAGATCTGCTGTGTTTCCCATAAGAAGCCCTATAGTTACCTCCCAAGAGTGTGAGAGAGAACTTTCGATGCTAATCATTAGACGCTTAACGTGTATAATACAAGAACACGTAGTTTAGAATTTGAGATATAAAATTCATCATTATAGCTTAAACCGGATGGTTGGGGAATGATGACGATCTAGATCCCATAATTTGTCATCCGCAGTCATGGTCCCTAGCCTACTTAGTCGAGAGAGAATGACCCAACCTAATAGGGTTTAATATGAGTTTAATATTCGCCTCCCCAAATTTACTTAGGTTTTAAATAAATATTTTATTCTTCCCAAAATTTGCTTTAAAGCTCCCATTTTTTTCTTGTTTGACGCTTTTTAGTTTAAAAATAGTTGCAAACTTCCTTATTTAGAGCTCCTAAGTCAGCTCATTTTACCCTCCCATTTTTCTAAGTCAAAAGATTTGACGAATTTGGCAGACCTCCTAAGATCATCAGTGTGCTCCAGTGTTTTGGCTTCTGACACCCCATCGAAGCGAGTGGTGTCTTGCGACACCATTTCCTATTTCTATTTTTTTTTTATCCCATCGCGCCCTACTGAACACAACGAGATCTTCAAACCTGCAAGAATATATACAATGGAATATATAATTATCTCCTTTTTTTTTCTAAGTCTGAAAATTAGATAAAATTTTGACAACATTTCGTCTAGGGGGAGCGAGTGGTGTCTTGCAACACCACTTCCTATTTCTATTTTTTTTATCCCGTCGCACCCTACTGAACACAACGAGATCTTCAAACTTGCAAGAATATATACAATGGAATATATAATTATCCATTTTTTTCTAAGTCTGAAAATTAGACAAAATTTTGACAACATTTCGTCAGGGAGGCGACATGGTTTAATTCGTGCGCCATGGCGTATGAGCGATGTCTTCGACATCGCTGATTTTTTCATCCGTCGTCATAGTGAGCTGACGAGGCTGACCTCTGAAAACAGCGTATGTATATATTCACATTCAAATGCGTATTCGACATATTTTTGCTGCTGTCTTAGGCAAGAGGTTGTGATTGAGAATCTGAGTAAGGGGTGCGGCAGAAAATGAAGAAGAATTCAGCTCGGATTTTCTTAGATTTCGGCCGGAAGTGGGGTTAAAGCAAAGTGCGGCCGAAAATCGAAGGAGAATTCACTCTAACGATATTCTTTCTTGATTTGCGATCTGGTGAAGCAGGCTAATGAAGGGAAGCGTCGAATCGAAAGGAAATTCATTCACGATTTTCTTGCATTCTGTGTGAAAAGTGGAAGGGTTATGGTGATAGAAAATGAATTCATGTGATTTTCTTCCGATTCTGACCGAAAGCGGATGGAAAAAAAGTTGTGGGCTGCGGACAGTGGACTGGGCATTAGAAATGGGCGGTTTGGGTCAGTTTGAAGAGCTGGGACAAGGAAGGAGGGTTTGAAGGGCTGCAGAAAACGGGCTGGCCGGCGGGCTAGCCACGCGGGTCGCGGGTCTGCGGGCTATGGGAGCAGCGGTCAGCAGGGTCAGGCAGGTCGCGTGCGGCAGCAGGTCAGCAGCAGTATGCAGCCGCAGGTGCGGAACAGACGCGCGGTGCGGGCCGGAGTCGGTGAGGCGGGTCGACGGGCTGGACGCGGGATCGGCGGGATGGACGCGGGCGGCGGGAGCGGACCGCAGCAGTGGGCAGTGGGAAACCGAAAGCCGGGTTGGCCGGTCGCGGGTGACGCGAGCGTGGAGGCGGATTACGGGATGCGGCGCGGGAGCGGGTCGTGCGTCGGGCTCGTGTCGCGGCAGCAAGGCGCTGAGGTATTTTGGACCGGCGGCGGGTCGCGGCATTCCGGCGGTCGGACGCGCGGATCGGCCAGAACAGGAAAGAAATTGAGAGAGGGAGAAGGAGAGATTTTTTTTTCTTTACCTTTTCGGGCCGTGAGTGGAGAAATCAGGAGAGAGAAAACAGGAGTGGGAGAGAAGGAGAATGAGAGAGAGTTGAGAGAAAAATGGGGGGAGTGGTTTTCAGTTTTTATTTACTTATTTTGAATTAAGGTAGTTTTTTCATAAAATTGAAAATATGGGAATAATTTGAGAATTTTTTTAATAAATTTTGAATTTATTAAATATTTTTAATGTAATTTTCGATAAATAATTAATATATATATATATATATATATATATATATATATATATATATATATATATATATATATATATATATATATTTATTAATTATAATTATTATTCGACGATAGATTCGTTTAGCGTCGAAGGTCGTTTGGTTCGGTCGGTGTAAATTGAGTGATTTATTTCGAAATGTGCACTTTTCTTTCGCTTCGATCTTTTCGTACTTCGTCCAAATTGTGTGAATGGTCATTCAAATGACGCATTTTGGAGCGATGACATGATCAATTTAGCGAAGGTTGTTTGATCCTCGCGTTCCGACCCGATATCGTGAGGCATTGGACTCGGCTTGATTGATTCATCGGTTGTGCGATATTTGTATTGACTAATTTCGACATTGAAAATGAAAGTCGTTTGTCGATCGGAGGTCATTGAGTTGATTTGGTGGCATGCATTTTCGATTTGCGTCTTTATCAAACTGACATTTTTGCACAAACTCGTCCAAATTGAGCGAGCATCTCATTTGATAGTTTCAATGTTTTGAAACGGCGTGATCAATTTCAAGAACAGGTCATTCGACATCTTCGCGACTTGGCTCATATGTCGACGTTATTGCTCGCGCTTGTCGATTGATCGTTAGATTTTTTATATTCTCAATTTGATGTTACGAGCGCGACGAGTCGTTCATCGATTGGAGTCGTTTGACCATTTTGGTGACGTCGGCATTTTGAACCGATTTGCATTGTTGTTTAGAAGTCCGAATTTAACTTGTAGGCTTGTCTTGATTTATGACACATATGTGGAGTCAACAAATGCCCCAAATGTGATTGGTGCGGAGCGAGTCACGCTTTGTTAGTTGACCATTTGGGCTGACCATAGAACTTGGATCATTTTAGCTTCGATCGCAATAGCTTACGGAACTTTGATAGGATTTGTCATTAGTATTCTACCTTATTCAGGACATGCTAAATGATGGGCTTGACCCATTTGTCAGGATTGATTTGTCAGATTGATAAGAGTTTTTACATCATCTATTATTTGCTTCAATGGCTTTGCTAAATATCTCTTTCTTTTATGTCATTGTAGATTTGAGTCTCCTCTGACCCTAGCTTCATGCTTGGTTGGGTTTGATGGAGGAATTAATCTACTTATTTTGATGAAGGACTTTGCTAGGGAATCGGTTTATCCGTGCTTGACCGGATTTGAAATTCTTCACGTCACAGCTTTGAGCTTTGACTTGATGAAGATTGACCGATTTGTCAACATTGATGTCGAAGTGTATGCGCCATGAACCCGTGCTTTGCTTTGGCAATTTGTTGAAGGATACATACTGAGCGACCTTAGCTTATAGAGTTAATGTTGAGTTATTAATCTGGCACCGTGTGCTTTAACAGACTAAATAACCACAAAATTCATTTAGTTCAGCCATCGGCTTTGTTTGAACTATGAAATTACTTCCTCGATCCTGTGCTTTCTGTTTTGACGGACTTGATGAGGAGATAAGTTTTGATTTGTACTTTGAGCTTGATTAGATCGTTTGAGAATAAATTGAAATATCACCTTGTAGGTAATATGAAGATTGATTTGAAGTGACTCTGAATTGAGCATTTTTTTAGGTTGCATTGACCTATCGATCAAGTATAGAGATCTCTTGGATCATGATTGCTTGTCACTAAAATTGGATCGGTTTGAGATTGAACATCGTCATTGAACTAACGAAGCTCTTTCTGGCCTTTCTCGCGCTTGTTGAGTGAAGAAGGCGTCAACTCGACCATATTTGGGCTTGTTGAGTTCGACCTTTAGAACCTACTCAGTCTTACTTAAAATGTAGTGGGTTGATGGTTTTGTCATCGACCACGAATGGGGCTCTTTCACTCACCTTTTCTTGCGCTTGTTGAGGAGGAGAATATCGAACTCATTTATGGGCTTGTTGAGTCCAACCTTTAGGACTCATCTGTGTCCTAGACTTCAGGATGTAGAGATTGATGTTTTTCCAACTCAGTTGATTGAAGCTTCCAAAATTGGGAGTTCTTCTAACTTGATCTCCAAAATTTGGCAAATCTGAGAGAGAAATTTCTTGACATTTAAGGTTGTCCTTTCATACATAGAAATAGATTTTTTTTGTTCGTGTAAGACTCTACAATTTAATAGTAACAATTATGGATATATCCAGGGATTTCAACGTAAAGCTTGATGTCAACCTGAATAAGAATATATTTGAGGATCTCGTCTTTTAGCACGATGTCAACTCAAATAAATTTAATATAAACTAAAAAAATGTCATTTGTCTTGAGGGGAAATTCTAAAGTACATTTAAGAGAATTGTTCAAGATGAAAATATATAAATATATCCATATTTAAAATGCCCCATGTCTTGTTGGGAGATTTTTATTGTCCTTTGGGAATGTATTTGTCATGTATAATATTTTTTAGGTAATGACCGTTGATTGACGGTATTGGTCTTTCACCTTTTAAGTTGATGAGTTGATATGCCCCTTCTTGATACATTTTTTTCAATGACAAAAGGGTCTTCCCTGTTAGGCTCAAATTTGCCACCAAATTTTCAATTGAGAATAATTGGTCTTTTCAGCACCATGATCAATTCCCTTTTTGGAATGTTCGAGGCCACACAGTATGGCCAAAAGTCCTGGACATCTTTGCTCGATAGACTTCCAGATTTTGATGAGCTTGTAATCTAACTTCATCAAGTGCGTCGAGTTTCTTCATTCTCAGATGATCATTTTGATCTTCAGTTAGATTGTACTGGATGGCTACTCGAAGTGAAGGCAACTCAACTTCAAGTGGAAGAACTGCTTCAGTTCCAAATACCAGTGAATAGGGAATGACTTTAGTCGGCGTCTTGTAGGTACTTGACACTCATGACACTTCTTAGCGTGATTCTGATCTCTACGGCCAATAATAACCCATCATTTTGATTTTTATTGCCATCTTGGGATCTGACTGATGTGCACCACAAAGTCCTTCATGAACTTCATCCTGCACTTTTCTAGCTTCATCTATATTTAGGCATCGTAGCCACATTTTTTCAAAGGATCTGATATAAAGTGTTGTTGTCGAAAGCATAGCATAACATTCTCTTTTTGATTTGAGATGCGAGTGATTTATTACTTGGTAATTTTCTTTCATTAAAGTAGTCGATGAAGGCTTGCCTCCAATCATATGACTCTTTTACAATAAAAGACTTCACACTGCTTTTCTGAGGCAATGTCATTCTTAGCTTTTCTTGAAACAACTTCTTGTTGATTTTGGGTAGTATGAGGAGGAACCTGAGTCGCATCCTGCTGGGTCAGATTTGGTAACCCCTCTACCTGCGGAGATTGATACTTTATTGGCTCTAAGACTCGTCGAGTAAATATGTCGATCATGACACTATCAATGATGTACTCTTGAGTTATTTGGAGCGATAAGTACTTCCAAGCTCACTACTGGTAAATATTCTCTGATATGCTTAAAGGGGAAGAATAGACATTAATTACACTAATAAGACAATATGCTCTGTTTTTAGCATAATGGATAGTTAATTTTTCTTAAAGCATGTTTCTCTATATTTTGAAAAACGCATTCTACTTGGCTCTAATTTTTCTATTTAATGTCTTCTTTTACTAATAATTTAGCAGCCGAGCTTCCCTTGTTCCTTTACACTTTTTTCTCCTCTTAGATGAATTTGTTCTATTCTATTTTTTCTTTTATTTTCATACTTTATAGTTGCGTTGCTTTCTTCTGTTTTTTTTTTTTTTCTCCTCATCTTCAGCATGCTTCTTTTGTCTTTTTTCATATTTTAGCTTTTGAAGCACATGAAGCTACCTTGAGGCAACTCAACCAAGTGCGCATTGCTGAATATCAATATTGCACTTTACAATTTATAAATTACTAAGAATTTATTTATATATTGTCATAATGATTATGGTTTTAAAAAAAGAGTGATTATAACGTTAAAATGATGATGTGATAAGCATCTATTGTATATTGGATGGTGAAAAACAAAATCAGATGCTTTAGGCATGTACTAAAGGATGCACTAGCAACAGAAGTGATGTGATACTAAGTATCAGGCAGAAAACAATAAGTAAATTGTCCATATCATCCTTTTAATTTTAGTAGTTTAATGTTTATTAGTTGTCTTCGTGTTAATTTTTTTCCAGGGTGTATTTTGAATGGTCAATATTATTCGTGGCATGGTTGAATCATGTTGAAATGGCAAGTCGGTTCAATCTCACTCAGTATTTAGAACGTTTTAGGTTGAAAATGAATAACGTATTAAACTTGTTGCGTGTTAAAAAATCAGTTGTGATAGAATAAAAATTTTACGCTTTAAACTTTGTTCAATCCAGACACAGAGATGTTTGATTAATAAGAAAACTCAGAATTTTTTATGTAAATACCTCAAAATAGGGAAAAATCACGGCTTCAGTAGAAATCTTACATGTCTATTTCTATTTGAGTACAAAATTTCCGATAATGGGATTATAGAATTGTATATGAAGCCAATGGGAATCCATATAATAACAATATAGTCCGTTCATTATATAGTTATTAGTGGTAGTAGATGATGATGACGGCGTTGGCAGCGATGATAAAGTTCGTGTGATAGCCGGTAGATGTCGGCGATGGTGGCGGTGACCGATAGTAGTTGGTGGCGGTGGCCGGTGTCGGTGGTGGCATGATGGCCGACGATGATGGTTGGCGATAGTAGCCGGCGGCAAGTGGTCAGACGGCGGCAACGAATGATGAGAGATTGGCGGTGGAGGCAGCGATGGCGGCGCCGGCGCAGCTGGTGTAGCAGCGGTGGTGCGGCGTCAGTGGACTAATTATGCTTGGAGGATTTTAAGCTTTAGAGCTCTCTCTCTTTTGAGCTCCCCTCATGTAAAAAAATCGAGCTATTATGATTAGAGGAGGCGTTTACAGAATACATCAAAATCAGAACCCTCCATCGGCTCAAAATGATTCATTTGATCATTTGATGTATTTTAAGTATTTGAATGCTCAAATGAGAATTATGAGATCTTAAGCTTGGGTCGCTTGTCAAGATCGATTTGTATAAACACTCCATGTTTAAGATATTTAAGGATTTAGCGATATCCCAAAGTTTCCAATGATATTTTAAGTGCTTGATCTCTAGTTTCAACTTAGGATCAACTTTTGACGTCAAGATTCGCTATTGGTAGAATTTTTTGTGTCATATCGGTTATATTTTTGGATGACATTATCTCAATCATCCAAAAAAGATATATGTCAAATACTTGAAAATAACAAATTCTTTAATGAAATTTGTGTCCATTAACTATATTTTGAGAGAAACGATCTTTCAGATTATGATCTGCGGGTGTGGTGCGGATGTGTCTTAATGTATCGGGTATGAGTTTGGTTATGGATCTATCCAGGACATTTCTGAGGCCTGGCGGCGAGAAGCGTGTCATGGCGAGCGAAGCAAGAGCCGGCATACCGGGGCATGTGAGCGGGCGGATCGAACCTGAGGGTGGTGGGCGCCGGGTGTACAGCGCACCGGCAAACTAGATGAGGGATTTTTTTTATCCGTTTTTGTCCGTTTTAACCCGTTTTTAGCGGTTTTCACCAATTTTTTCCGTTTTTCTTTGATTTTTTTTACCTTTTTGCCCTGTAAGGGGTCTATAAAAACGATCCTAGGGCCAAGGGAGAAGACAAAAATCTCATATGCTCTAATGTTCCTCTTTTTCTTAAGAGAAAATCGTTCAGAGGCGATCAGTAGTTCAAGCACGACTGGTTTTCCCTCGAAGAAGCGTCAGCCTCGTTGGATCGGCCGGGTTTGGAGGCGATCAAGGCTGAGTTATCTGGCGAATCGTTTTCCCTTGAAAGAAATCAACTCGTCGGACCGGGTTTGGAGGATCAAAACAGTTCAAACGGCGAGGCTTGGTTTTCGAAGAGGCGTTTGTCTCGTCGACCGGCCAGTTGAGGATCAAGGCGTGGTTCATACTGTGAGGCTCCTTTTCTCGAAAGAGGTGTCAATCGTTTGACCGTTCAGGCGGTCAAGGCCCGTAGATCATGGCGAGCTCCGGTTTCCCAGCGTCAAGCTCCCGTCGGATTTGAAGGATCAAGGCGTAGATTATCTGCGAGCGGTTTTGCTGGCGTCAGCTGTCCATCGGATACCGGGTTCGGAGGTGATCAAGGCGTAGTTCATCGATTTCCTCGAAGAGCGTCCGTCATCATCGGGCCGTCAGTTGAAGCGATCAAGCGTAGTTTATCTCGAGGCTCGGCCTCGAAAGAGGCGTCAACTGTCATTGTCGGACAGACCAGGTCTGGAGGCGATCAAGGCCCGTTGTTCATACTTCTTGTAGGAAATTGGATTTCTTGAAATTTCAATAGATGGTTCAACAGTTGATAACTGCAAAGATGACGGGGAAGCATTAATTAGAAACCATCTTTTGAACAACTCAGAAAGTCTGGTATATAATTTCAAAGTATCATTCTCCATAATGTTACTTGATGCCGTTAACTTGCATGTAAGGGGTAGAATCAAATCGAGGATTTTGACCATCCATGTTATTTGACAAAGAGTTGATGACATTAAAATGACCCATTCTGAGGTTTGTCGAGAGTTATCCATGACGCTACCATATGGAAGATGTCAATCAACTACCGAGAATTTTGACCTATCCGGCGGTTGTTCGTCGAGCGCTACCGACGACGCTAACTATGGAAGACGTCGAATCAATCAACAGGATTTTGACCTATCTCGAGGTTGTCATCGAGTGTTACCCGACGACGCAACCTCGCATGGAAGATGTCGAATCAACTGGCCGGATTTTGACCTATCCGGCGTCGCCGAGTGTTACCCGGCGACGCTAACCTGTATGGAAGAGTCAATGAATTGGCCGGTGATTTTTGACCTATCCGAGGTTGTTTTCGGTGTTACGACGCAACCTGCATGGAAGAGGTTGAATTGAACGCCGGATTTTGACCTATCCGGTGATTATTGAGTGTTACTCACGACGCAACCTGCATGAAAGAGATCGAATCAATCCGGATTTTTGACATATCCGGGTTGTTGTCGAGTGTTACCTCACGATGTTAACTGTATGGAAGAGGTCAATCAATCCGGGGATTTTGACCTATTCGAGGTTTGTCGAGCGTATTACGACGCTAACTCAGAAAGAGGTCCGATCAAATCCTCGGGATTGATCATATCCCGACGAGACACAATGTGAGTTGTGCATTTCTAAGTAGGAAGATTGAAATGAAGAAGATCATTTATGTGCAACAAGCTTGTAAAAAAAAGTCATAAACTCATTACTTTGATAATGTTGGTGATACAATATTATCATAAGATAACTTAACAAGAGGAATGAGATAAAATTTTAGAGAGGGTTAACAAAAGACAAGGGGTGGAGAGGAAAAGACAAACGGGGTAAATTAAAGGCTGCAATATTTATGCACCAAGAATTAATTACATATAACACTTTCAAAGACCCTCAATGTTTCAAGTTTTAGGGAAGATTTTTTCCTCTGGATCTTTGAACATAACTTGACGGTTGGTCATCTGATAATGAAACGGGAAGTAAAACTTTTACAGGCAAAGCCCTCTGAGGTACTTCTTTATCTTGAAGATTAAAATTCTCGATGCTGAAGGTCACCGAAGGGCGTGGTTGACCTTATTTGAGGTAACATGATTGTGCTATTTTTTGATTTTCACAGACCACTCCAACCCTAATGGGGGTTTGAAATTTCATCTTAAGATGTACCGAAGTGACAGCACCAAAGATTGATTGGAGGGGTCTTCCAAAGATAGCGTTGTATGCTGAGTTTGACTTGACCACTATAAATTGAACTGAGTGAGTGACTTGTTGAGAAAATTCTCCTACCACAACAGGAAGGTTGATTGTCCCCTCCACTCGTACAGGGCGATTATCAAACTCATATAACGGTTCTGCAACATGTTGAAGTTTTTCCTTAACCAGGCCTATGCTAGGAAAGATGGAGTAAAATAAAACATCAACGGAACTCCCATTATCAATTAAAATTCTCTTAACATTATAACAGGGGTCACTAATCCCGCGACCGATGACAAGAGGATCTTGATGCGAACGCCCAAGTCACAAAGTACAAGATTTTTTTAACCCTCTTCAAAGCATGAAGATTGATAGTAGTGGCCCAATCGCTTCAATTTCTCATTTGGCTCCACTATTGTGTTGTTTTGTGATGATTGTCCCGCCCCGGTTATGTTTGCTTGAGTTGATTGGTATAAATTGACGCAGATATCCCCGCTGTTTCCTCATCTCTGTTGCTTACACCAGACATGGAAGTGACATGCCTAATTTTTTTGAAGTGGATGTGGCCACTTAATGGTCTCTTCATCTCGAATGACCATCAAGATGTTAACACGAGATGTGTTCAGTGGCGTGTATTCATTTTCCAATCGTGGTTCACGTCGTTGATGTGGGGGTCGTGGAGGGAGATCATGACTGCTTTGTTGCTTCTTTTGATGGGATTGTTGATCTGTATTTTCTAGGGCACTCTTACGTTTTCCCGTAGATTGTTCAAATTATTTTCGATGGGCATTAATAGCCTCATCAACAAAAATTTGTGCTTCCACACGGTGAACCAAGTCGGCATATGAGCGGACCATATCTGGCATTAGTGACGAGTAGAAAGGTCCAAGACGGATCCCTCCAAGGAAAACTTCTCTTAATAATTTAGGGTCTACCCCAGGTATTTGGCGAGCTTCTAAGGAGAATCTTCGGAAGTATTCCTTAAGTGATTCACCCTTATTTTGACGAATGTCTAAGAGATGAGAGGAATCTTTAATGATCCTCCAGTTTGCAATGAACTGTTCTACAAAAATCTTGGCGAGTTCGTCAAATGTATGGATGGATCACATTGGAAGGGAGTAGAACCTAGTACGAGTTTGTCTCTTGAGGGTAACGGGAAAGACCTGATAAAACAGTGTGTCAGGAGCTCATTGGATATACATGATGGTCCTGTAATGGTCGATGTGTTCATATGGGTCAGTTGCCCCATCATAAGAATCAATGCTTGGAAGTTTGAAACCTACGAGAATAGGATGTTGAAGAATAGCTTCAGCTAAAGGTGAGGACTCGTCATATTCGCGATAAGGGGAGGATGATTTATGTCTTTAAGGTGAAATTTGTCTTGCATTAAGCGTCGTAATTCTACACGTATAACATGACGAGTGGGGTCAACAGGACGAGAACGCGCCAAGATACCAACAATAATTGGTGGATTAAGAGTCGGTTGAGCTGCACATGATGGATGAGTAGAACAAGAAGTCGCGAGATCGCATCACCCTGAAGCGGAGGAACTTCAGTGTCAAAGAGATTAGCATTTTGACCTCCCACGACTAACGATCGATCTTGGGGGAGATGTATTTGCCGCGGTAGTGGCTGTCGTGTTCCTCGTAAAAGTCGGATAATCTCATTTTGATACTCTTCCATTCCTGTCACGCCTTCACCGACAGGTCACGCTATCGGGGGAAGGCGAAGCTTGCGTTGGTTGATTGGTTTCGAGTGTGAGTAAGCGAGGAGACTCCGTTATTTACAAGTATTTATTGGTCATGATGTGTAGGTGTTCCACGGAAATTGTGATTGAGGGGTTCTATTCCCATGAGCCATTTGTTGTGTCTTGAAAATTCGGTAGAATAAAAATTTTTCGCAGAACTTTGTTGTGGAATCCGTACACATATGTTTGAGAATTAATAAAAAACTCAATTTTTAGAAAAATCTCGAAAATAGGGAAAATACGATACTGGGTAGAAATCTTCCACTATGTATATATTTCATAAAAATTTCCCGATAATTACGAATTATATATGAGAAGAGAGCATGATGGAATCCAGAATCGGATACAACTTTCTTATATAGTCAGCGTTTAGGTTATGATTCTTGAGTGGTAGTAGATGATAGTGAACAAGCGGAATTGATGGCCAGCGATGAAGTCGTCGTGGTGATGGCGAAAGATGACAGCGATGGTGGCGGCGGTGGCCAAACGATAGTAGTGATGGCGGTAGCGTCGGTGGTTTGGCGATGATGGCAGCGATGATGGTTGGCGGCAGTGGGCCAGTGATCGGCGTGATTCTTGGATGGGATTGGATGAGGATCGGCGGTGGCAGTGGCGAGTGACGACGGCGGCTGGCGGTGGTGGGCCTTGTCAGTGGTGGCTTTGATTATAGAGCAGAGCTCTCCTCTCTCTTTTGCTTGGGCTCCTCGTGAAGAATGATATATTTATAGATTAGAAAGTGGCGTTTACGTAAATACATGCAAAATACGAACCACTCATCGATTGACTCAAATGATTCCTTTGATCGTTTGATGTATTTTAAGTATTTGAATGCTCCGATGAAGTGATTATGAGATCTTAGGCTTGGGTCAACGTCAAGGCTTCGATTTTGTATCTCCATGTTTAATATTTAGGGATTTAATTGATATCCCAGTTTCGATGATATTTTAAGTCTTGATCTCTAGTTTTAACTTGGGATAAATTCTTTATTTGTGAATTAGGTATTTACTAGTAAAATTTTTGGTCATATCAAAACCCAAGTCTGATTTCAACTTTTTTTCAATTCGTTTCTTGTTACTTGCTTTGATTCTTAATCATTTCTATCCCTCATTTTTTTCGCATCTCAAAGGTAGCAGAATGGGGAAGAATGAGTATGTGTGATGCCGAGAGACGTCTCCTTGCAAACGCGCTACTCGATCTCTCCAACGAGTGGTTTGTTCTTATCTCCGAGTCATGCATACCTCTCTACAACTTCAGCATAATCTACAGATACCTGCAGAGATCTCACTTCAGCTATATGGGAGTTTTCGACGACAGGGGACCTCACGGCAGAGGAAGGTATAATCCCAATATGGCTCCATTGATTACCATCGATCAATGGCGTAAAGGATCTCAGTGGTTTGAAGTCGACAGAAATCTCGCGATTTACATAATTCAAGACAGTAAATACTACGCGAAGTTCAAGGAATTCTGCAAGCCGCCTTGCTACGTTGACGAGCATTACTTCCCAACCATGCTCCATATTGAAAAATCAGATCTGATAGCAAATAGTAGTCTTACCTTTGTGGATTGGTCGAGAGGCGGAGCTCACCCTGCGACTTTTGGGAAGGACGATGTCAAGGAGGAATTCTTGAAGAAGAGACTTCTTAGCGGATGGGATTGTATGTACAATGGCCAGCATTCTTCCGTCTGTATTCTCTTTGCGAGGAAATTTGCCCCCAGTTCATTGGAGCCATTGTCGCGGCTTGCTCCTGCTCTGCTTGGCTTTGGGTGATGGTGGCTGAGAGATTATTGATGTGGTTAGGCATACAGCGCAGATAAATTAGTATTTCACACCTCTCTTTTACCATTTTTTTCAAACTGCGCTTGATAGGGGATGGATGAGGGTTAGGGTTTCTTAATGTAATTAGTGTGATCTTGTAAAGGAAAAATAAGGAATCATAGATTTTAATTTACTGATTGATCTGATAATTTATTTATTTTCAATGAAAATATTTTAGGATTTAAGACCAATCGATAATGGCGTGACTGAAAATATTTGAAAATTTTAGATAAAAAAGTGTTAAAATATTGAAAACAAATGTATTTTTATGTGCTGCCTTTTGATAAAAAGTCAAGAACATTGTACATGCAATGCAATAACAAATCAAGCCTCCTGTAGAGATTATAGGGATGGCTTAAGGAAATAAATAGGGTCTTGCACCTTTGAATAAGGCATTATTTAATGACGACTGCTAACCATGCCCAAAATATTGACCATATATTGGCCGTGAATTAATTATTATTATTTTTACTGAAAAATGATAACATTGTTTTTATTAATGCAATTATTTTATGCATGCGAATATTACCCTTTAAATTTCTATTTTAAGAATCGTTGATGGTTATGAATTTTATTTTCTTTAACAAAGTAATCTTAAAGTTCACAAATATATGATTTTGAATGTGCGTCTCTTAAAAATAGAGCAAATTCCTCTATCACAAAGCACTAACAACACCATCACTATTATTGCCTAATTAAAAATAGCATATTTTAAGATATTAAATATAATTATTTTATATCAATAAATTTAAATAAAATAAAAACAAAAGATATACCATTAAGATAATCAGAAGCTATGATATCATAGAATAGATTTTTTTTTTTTTTAATCTAAGAAGATAGATATTTTAAAATAATTTTCTTAAAAACATGAGACTAAAATAAGTATTTTACCTGTGCTATAATTATTCAACTATAAATACGTTAAATTTAGAGATCATTTGACGGTCAAATTAATATTTTGAAATTTTCATGTAAATTCTATGAGCTTGTGATATGAACTCATATTCCCAAGCCAACAACAGAAATAAAAGAAAAGAAAGCAGAAAAGGATTTCAAAAGTATGGAGAAATTTCAAGAGAATAAATTACAACCTGAGCGAGAGAGGAATAAAGAAATAAAAAATAGAAAATTATTACAAAATAAGTTAATTTAGAGACAATAGAGCAATAGGATAAATAACTCCATTTAACAAAATAAGCTCCCAAAGAAAGATAAGATATCTGACCATCTGATTAGTTACAAGAATCATAGAAGATAACCATCAGAAAAGAACATCAGAAAACTATAAATAGGGAAGAGAACAGCAAAGAGAGGAAGGAAAAACTTTATCTCAAGAAACTCCTCCTCCTCTGACTCAAGTCTTCTCCTTCCTCCTCTGAGCATTTCTCACGGTGGGATGGCGGAATCCTCCCACCAGTGAAGCCTCCCTCTTCCTCCCGAACCCTCTTTCTCCAGAGCTCTCCCTCCGGATCTCAAACGCTCGAATGAAGAATGGACGCTAGACTGTCGTTTATTCAACGAATAACTTCTTCTTCATCAAAGAGATCGGATCATCAAGCGCGTTCGATCGGCGTCTGATCCTCCATTACATCAAGCTCTCACCCTTCAACTAAAAAGCGATCACAGATCAAAGAACGCATCAGGATCGAAACTAACCATCCGGTCAAAGTCATCGACAAAAACTCAATCAGAATTAATGATCTGACCACCGCGCATAATCCGACGGCACGCGATCTATTTCTCCATTGAATTGTAACTGTAGGGTTCCAATACTGAGTCTCATCGAGCTCACTCAAATCCGGACCAATTAACAGATCCATTCTACCCATTTACTCAAATTAGGTATCATGATTTTAGCTCATTTGAATTAGATTAATCCGTTTTTGATGTCGATAGACTAGTCTCCCAGAGTTGTTCAATTTGATTGTATATTTATATTGTCTTGAAATTCATGCTTGATTTGACAAATTTTAGCTTGATATATTAGATATAATATTAATTATTTATATATAATATTTATTTCAAAATTGATCTAAAGATTGAGATTTATTATGATTAATTTTGTATCAAGTTACTAAACCATCCCTTCAATTCTTATTTATATATTTAATATCTCAATTAAGTAATTTATTTATATAATATCTATATGAGGTTTAGAATGATAGGCATTTCCTTACCTTATTCATGGTAAAAGAAACTCGATTTATATACATTACAATATTATGTATGTTGTAAGGGTGTTACATAAATAATATTTTAATCCAGCCCACGCTTATTTCCGGTAGAAAGAAAGAACCTTGAATTTTATTCGACTCACGTTAATTATATATATATATATATATATATATATATATATATATATATATATATATATATATATATATAACAAATTTTAGTGAGAAGGGAATGATTCATTTTGAGAACCAGCAGCTAGAGCTATAAAAAAAAAATTACATTATCTCTGCTCAAATCATTAGTTAAGCAACTAAATTTAGCATGAATCAAAATTTTAAACTCTATTTATAAATAAGTTATACTCAAATAATATTTTGTCGATCATATTCGACTCGATTTAATTCAAAATAAAAAAATAATTATAATTAATTATATAAATTTTATATAAAATATAATTTCTATCATTAAATATTTTAAAATTTTATATTTATTTAAATAATTAAATTAGTTAATAAAATTTTAAATCAAATAAGTAAAGATATATTATAATAAATTATAAGTGATTTTTTTGATTATGATAATATCATAATTATCAAATTTTTGATCTATGACTAAGATTTAAACCCTTCTAAATATTACTCATATAATTCTTTCCTCGTACGAGCCCTAACAACTTTTTACTAGTCAATTTTTTTAAAATAATTAATTCAAAATTATTAAAATATATTATTTTAAAATATATAAAAGAGCTATTTCAAACCTCGGACATATATCTTTTCTTATTGTCTCCAAGCTCTTGATATTCCACCTTATAATAATAAAAAAATTTCAAATAATTTATCTTCTATTCTTTTTTTCTCATTACTCAAACACAGTCAACGAAAAAGTTTAAATTTAAAAATTTAATATATTTACTCTAAATATAATTATTATTCTTGAAAACTAATTATGTAAAATAAAAATTTCTTTAAACTCTTTGGAGAATCCAAAGACAAGTATTTAAAAGAGAATAATAAAACTCATTTTTACTGAAAACCTCAAAAGAGAGAAACACCAAGGGCTAGCAATAAAAACTATGTATCATTTTAGTACAAGATCTTCCCGTCAGGGATTACGAATGTATGAAGTAAACAGATTCTTAATGTAACAGCGTTGGACGTTGACGATGGCGAAGTTGTGACGAAGTTAATGCCGAGTTTACGAAGTGGGCGACGAAGTCGACGAAGTCGGCGACGTTAACGGCGAGGATCGATGGTGGCGGTGATGGCCGACGGTGGTGGTTGGACCGTCGGTGCAACATTGTGCGGAGGATCTTTAGAGCTCTCTTCTCTCTCTCTTGCCCTCTTCTCCTTCATGGCCTCCCTCTGAGGATTGAGTATTTATAGATTGGAGGTGACATCTCAAATATACAAAATCCAACTCCATCTGACGGCCATGATGATGATTCCCTGATCATATGATGTATTTTGAGATGAATGCTCAAATGAAGTCGAATTGTAGCATCTTTTGTGGAACCGCCACTCGAGACGCCGATTTGACTATAATAAACACTTTATATTTCAGAGCTATTTAGGATTTAACGATATCCCAAAGTTTCCAATGATATTTTAAGTGCTGATCCTACCAACTTTCAACTTTTAACATCAAGACTGCGTTTCAACTAGAGATTTTAAGTGTTTCATGTCCCCTATTTTGATGATATTATCTCAATCATCCAAAAATATATTGCCAAATACTAAAATAAAGAAATTCTTCAACGAAATTTCAAGGCCATTAACGTATTATTTCAGAGAACAGACGCTCATACGAACACAATATTATGACTAAACCACGCAGTGAAATGCGCAGATGCGCGCGTAGATTGGTGTTGACTGACCATCCCGGCATCGACAATTGCCATGCGCTACCGTGGCTGGCCTGAAGATCGGGTCGCTACGGCGGAACGCTGGGCTACGTGAAGCTACGCTACGGATGGCGGCTGCGGTCGATACAATACTCATGCGCCACGCTGCGGCGAGCGACCGAGCTGCGAAGATCACGTCGGTCAGGGCTGAAGGCGGCGCGGCGTCCGGCGCGCTATGGTCCCATGGCGAAGGCGTCGGGTTTGCTGCGGAGAAGCTGCTGCGCGGTCGATTGAGTTCATGGGCCATGGCGAAGGGTTTGGCGCTCACTGTATGGACTACGCGCCCGACGCATGGCTGGCGTTCATGAGGCCGGCGCTGCTGGCGGTTAATGCCACAGTTACATACGCAGGCGATCACGGGCTGAGAAGCCCGGCCCTCACACGTGGCGCATGCAGAGGGTCGGCTATTGGACCAGAGGCTTATGCGTGGATCCATTTCGCTGCATGGTTACGGGCGGGTTCTGGCATAACCACCGATCTATTTTGTTTCGAAAGGCTGAGCTGTTTTACCCTTTGCCCCTGAAGGTCTATAAAACCCCTGGAGAGATACACTTACAACACTCTGCTTTCTTCGAGTGGTTAGTTGAGGCTGATCAGCGCCTATACATACTCAGCTTTTTTCCTCGAAGAGGCGTTGATCTGCCCTTACCTCAACCGTTTGAGGCGATCAAGACCCGTAGCTCATACGGCTGAGGCTCTGCTTTCCTCGAAGAGGCGCGACTGACTGCCTGTCTGACCGACCGGGTTTCAGGCGATCAAGACCCGTAGTCATAATCAGGCTTCGTTTTCCCTCGAAAGAGGCGTTGACTGCCCTTGCCGACTGGAGGCATCAAGACCCGTAGTTCATAAAGCTCCATTTTCCGCCAAAAGAGGCGCTGCCTTCCGACCGGCTCCCGTTTGGCACACCGTAGTTCCTACTTCTTCTTAGAAATTGATTTCTTGAAACTTCAATGGATGGTTCAAGAAGGATAACCGCCAAGGTGTGAGAAGTTAGCTAGAACCATCGCTGAACGACTCAAAAGTTTGTGTACTGAGCATCATTGAGGGGAGTATCTTCTCTCCTCTTCTCTCTTTTTTATGTATGTATCTTTTTTCGTGAGATCAGCTAAAAATTTTATCCCAAGCTATCCGTGAGAGAGTCAAAAAAGGATACGTATTAAGATAAGCAAGTCGCTTACAAAATTTCGATTTTTGTAATTTTCTTTATTTATCATGTATTTTACAGATGGCCGTAAGAAAACTCATAATGTGATTACACAGATATATCATCCACTATCACATCGATAGTTTAATGGTGTTCCGCAGAAAATTTCCTCTAATGAGTTGGTGGCCATTGTTGCTAAAAGTCCGATCGAGCCCTCACCTCCACCGTAATTTTTTATCGCTTCAGATTATTTTACGTATGGATCACATTCCCTTTGGCTCCCGAAGTTGATCAAAAGATATTCAAAATATGTCTTTTGTCACAATTTTCTTTTCGAGCTTTAGTCATCGCTTTGACCCTTCTTTAGAGAGCGTTACTTTGAACATCAAATACTTGTGTCGAATGTGTAGATTCACATGTGATACTGGACGGTTTTTATTTATAAGAATTATATATAATTTTCACGGGATTCCTAAAAAATTGGTCTAATGATTCTTTTGAAAAATGAGTGGGCCTTCCCGAGATGGGGAAGATTGAAAGACCTTCCGCATCCATTGCGTAGGAGAAATGAGATCCCCGACAACTCTAATATCCTCGATGTAGGAAGCTTGCAACATGAGTTACGCCACATTGGCAAATATATATTTGAAAGATAGAATGTTCAAGATTGGCCTTTCTATCCGTGTGGGAGATCTCATTCTTTCCACTAAAGAGATCAAATAAAGGTGATGAAAGGTCTCCTCATATTCACGTGGTTCTTTCAAGAAGCGCCATGAAATCGTGGGTGGCAACGCTTTCTTCCTTAAAGAAAAATAAGAAGACATAAGTGACTACATCGATATCCAAGAAGATGTTCCCCACCGGCATCCGAGAGTTTAGCTATTTCAACTCATGATGGGGAGTACATTTTCGCACATTCATGAAGAGGTGTTAAATCACATATGCATTAAGGCCAATGAGCGTATGAATCTTCCCTTCTTTCTTCTTCTTCTATGTAATATTTGTGATATTTTTTTTATAGGTAACTCAAATATTAGGCATGGCTCATTTGAGTGTCAATTTGAGTGGAATAATTTGAAGATAAAATATCTAAAAGTAGTATGAAAAGATGAGTATCAAAGCCAAAGAAGTGGCGACTTTGGAGGATCACCGACCGAAAATGAACTGAAGAACATGTCGACTTCTCTTTCTCTCTCCAGCGAGGGAGCGACTCGATGATGAGGTGAGGACCGAGACACGGGAAGAGACTCAAGGCACTGAGAGGAGGGAGCTCTCGAACCGAGAAGAAAGCATGGATCGTTTTTGAGAAACATATGATGTCGCGTAAGCAAATGAAATCTCCTCAAGGCAAGTGGAAGACTTTAAGAGCTCCTTATCGCAGATAATTGAGGACTATGTTCGAAATCAATCATTCTTGATGTTGAAGTGAAAGACTGAGCCAATGTTAGGAGGGCTTCATCCGAGGGTTCCTAAAAGGAATCCGCTTAGTGCATCGCAAGACCGAGCTAGTTGAGGATCTATCACCCACCAAGTGTCCAAGACTTCATTCGTGAGATGATGGAGTTGGAGAGTGAGTCCAAGGAGCATCTAAGGAGGACGCTGATATCACCAACCGATATGATGTAGCATCACTTGATGACGCTTGCTATTGTATGTAATCATGATTCTTTCTTATATCATCATGTTAATGTATCATCAATATATATATATGTATATTTTATATGCTTTATTTTACATATTTAATCTAAATATTATTCGAATGATGCTAACTGTATGGATGGGTTGAATCAATCCACCGGTGATTATTGACCTATCCGAGGTTGTTTGTCAAAGCGCATTACTGACTTTAACCGTATGGAAGAGGTCAAATTGAATCCACCGAGGATTATTGACTATCCGAGGTTGTTTATCAAAGCTGCTTGATGTTAACCTGAGGTATGTCCACCAAGGTCCTTTTGACCTATCCTGTGTATCAAAGTATTACTACTTCTTACCAGATAGAAGAGGTCCGATCAAGTCCCCTGGGATTGATTATTCCCTCGATCGAGATACAACGTGAGTTGCATATTTCTCAAGTGGGAGGATTAAATGAAGAAGAAACAAGCTTGTAAGAAAAAAGCTATGAATTCATTACTCTGATAAGTTCGGTGATACAATCATAAGAAGATTTTAACACAGATATGAGTTTCAAGAGGAAATGACGACAATAACAAGTCTTTATCCTATTAAGTGGAAGAGGAAATGACACAAAATAAAAAAGTTGCAAAGCAAGAGGAATTACCGATAATATTTTGAGATTCTCTGTTCCAAGGGGGTAAAGTTTTCCCTCTGAATCCTTGAGCTTGAAAGTTCGGCTTCACCATTTATAACCACATATGGGCCATCCCAAAGAGGTGAGAGTTTATTACGTTGAGGGCCTTTGCACTGCGACTTGAGACTTTAGGACCAAGTCACAAACGAGATATGGGACGGTTTTACTCTTACATTGAAGTGGAGCTACCCTTTGGTGATAGGAAGTCAGAAGTAGGGCCATGTCAGTTTGGGGAGTAGGTCAGTCTTTGTCGGAGTTTTTCTTCATTCGTCATGATTGAATAATTGAACTCTTGGACTTGGAACCCTATCTCTAATAGCTTGTACGTGTCACAAGTTATATATGTCTCACCCGGTCGAGGGGTCTTGATGTAGTCGCGGTAAGCCCAAAATTAAGCTCATTGCACCTTCTCTGCGAGCTTTTAGTCCTTTGAGTATAGTCTGTTAGCTTGATCGCGTTAGTTTGAGGATGTGCTTCTGCGTATGCGGCGAATGTGAAGATCTTTGCAAGAAAACTTGAATAGGCATCTTATATTTTTCAAACAAATTATTTAGCATTTGCCTCAAATGAGTTTTAGCTTCCACCCATTTAGTGAAGTGTGGCTAAAATGATGAACTTTCGTTACGATCTTGTCGGAAAAGGTCCCATGATATCAATCCCCATTGAGCAAAAGGCCGCTTTGAATGGATAGAGCTCTGTATCACGGCATGTGAGGAGGTTAGAGTCTGACAACTTGCACACTTTTTGTGAACTCAAGGCATCTTGTTTCATCGTAGGCCAATAGAACCCTTGTCTTATAATTTTAAGGGCTAGCCCTTCCTCTAGGTGTTCTCCACATATCCACGAACCTCTCTGTCGTCGAGGTGAGAGACATTTGAGGAGTGCAGTCGGAGAAAGCTTCGTTTGTATAGTTCACCTCAGATAATAGTAAAGTTTGAAGCTTGTCTTGAAGTTGGGTCTTGAGGGAAGTTCCTTCTTGTAGAAAAAAGGATGGGGTCCATCCACGAATGTTCCTTTATCTCATCAATTGCTTGAATCACCCATGACCTTGGATACTAAATGTATTTCTTCAACATACCTTCTCTTAAGATCTAGTAGCGAGATGAAGCAAGCTTGAGTGTCAGCTCGTATTCTTCTCATGTGAATGATTTGATGTGTCTTGAAATGGGCAGAAGAGACTTCACCAAGTTGAGGTATTGTGCAGTTGGGGATTATGAGCATTAAGTTTCCCTCGACTTGGGAGGCGACAAGTTGAGAGTGTGTATCACTAAGTCTTGAGCTTCCATGGTCTCGATGGAGCCTCATATTGACCATATTATTAGTTGAGGAAATTTTAGGCGAGTCCATCTAAGGTATTCTGGGGGAAATAAGTAAGATTCCCGGCACCGGTACTTCTGAAGCTCCATCAACATAGAGGGTCCATTGAGGCGAAAGGCATGTATGTAGCTCCTCACGGGTTGGTGCATTCCAGTCTGCGTACTTGAGACTTTATAGCGTAGAAAATTTATATCAAATTCTCCCAATTCTACCACTTGATTAACCTCCCGGATGCTTACGGTTTTACGTAGGATGGCCCTTAATGGTAAATGAGTGTAAAATGATATGTGGGCTTGGAAGTATGGCGCAATTTTGAGAAAACTAAAGCGAGCCACCTTATCGGTGTGGATAATACTTTATATCGATAGAATTTGACATAATAAATTGGTCGTTGTATCCCACTTTCTTCCACTAAAGCGCTTATCGTGGGAAGAAACTGAGAGATATAAGTATAACATCTCTCCTTGAATAGGCTTGGATAGTAGGGTGGAGATGCTAAATACTATGCTCAGCGGTACATTCATCGATCCATTGAAAATTATTATTTTTAGCTCCTTTAATATTTTAAGAATGACAAGTATCTATCCCGAGGCGGGCTAGAAGCGGGATATGACAATTAGTCCATTCAAATGTTGGACTTCCTTAATATTCTTGAGTCATATTTTTGAGAGCTTTGATTTTCTCGGGGTTGGCCTCTATCCATGGGTTACCATAAATCGAAATTTTCCGTAACGTAACCCCAAAAGCACATTTTTTTGGGTTGAGTCACATGTTATAACGTCGAAGAAGGTTAAAGCATATTTCTAAGTGAAATATGTTGTGATTCTTCAGCTTTTTAACATGTCATGTCATCATATACCTCCATTGTGCGGCCTAGTAGGTCTTTAAAGACCTTATTCATAAGGCGTTGATAGGTAGCACCAGCATTTTTTAATCCAAACGGCATAACTTGGTAACAATATAAACCTTTATATGTTTGAAATGTTGTAGCTTCTTCATCCGTTGGGTTCATTTTTATTTGGTTTTAACGAGTAAGCATCAAAAGCGAGCATTTGATGTCAGGCGTAGCATCAACCGATCGATTCGAGGAAGAGGAAAACTATCTTTTGAGCGGCCTTGTTGAGGTCGGTGTAATCAATACACATTCTCCATGTTGTTTATTTTCTTAACCATGACAACATTCGCTAGCCATGTAGGGTGTACCTCTATGAATCCACTTAGAAGCTTGTTAACTTCTTGTTCAATAGTGGAAGCGTGTGCAAAACTTCTTCTTGGATGATCGGTTTGAATATGGATCGATCTTGAGGAGTGCATGATTACATTAGGGTTGACCCGGCATATCCGTCGGACTCGAAGATGTCTTGATTTCTGCAAGATGTTTATGTATTTTCCCTTTGTTCTTAGAGCATGGATCCACTTATTAATGGTGGTTGGTCATCGATAATACAACGAGCAAGTCTTCAAGGAAGCTTTAGTACTTCTTCATCTCGAAAATTAAAATCTTGATCTTTGAAGGTCATAGAAGAGGCGTGGTTGGGCTTATCCGATATGATTGTATTATTTATCATGATTTTCCGAGAACTCAGATGGGGTTGGAAACTTCATCTTAAGATGAGATCTTGAAGTGGCAGAAAATTGATTGGAGGGCCTTCCAAAGATGGCGTTATATCGAATGACCACCATGAATTGGATTAAATGAGTCACTTGTCGAGAAATTCACCAAGGACAACGGAAGAGTGATTGTCCCCTCGCGCAGGCGATTATCAAACGTATAATGGTCTGCGTGGGTTGGAGCTTTTCCCCAACGGCCCATGCTAAGAAATGTGAAGTAAAATAAGACATCAACGACTACCATTGTCAATCAAAATTCTCTTAACATTATAGCATGGGTCATCCCGTTGATGACAAGTGGATCTTGATGAGGAACATGTACTCCTTCTTCGAGTCATTAAAAGTGATGGAATGATCGATGCGAGACTTCTTTAACTCGCTCTTGAGATGGTAATGAGAACTTGATTAGATAGTATTGGTCCTCTGCAATTGTTTCAATTTCTCCATGATTGTTTTTTTTTTGTTTATGATTGTCTGGTTGCCCCGGTTGGAGGTATGTTTGTTTGAGTCGATTGATTCTTCACAAATCGGCGTAGATATCCTTTGAATGAGCCTCTCAATTTCTTCTTTGATTGTTTGCATGCCCGAGTATGTCCACGACTTGATGGAAGTGACAATATTGCTCTTGATTTCACGAATTTGGTTTGGATGCACTTGATATTTTCTTCATCTCGAATAGCCATTAGAGGTTAACATGAGATGTGTTTCGTGTATTCCTTTTGGTCGTGGTTCCGTCGTTGATATGGGGGCGTGGAGGAGGTCACTTTGTTGCTTCTTTTGATAGGGGTGTCGGTCCGCATTCCTGGTGCTTTTACATTTTTGTAGATTGCTCAAATTATTTGATGGGCGTAATAGCCTCATCAGAGATTTGTGCTTCACGAACTAAGTCGGCATATGAAGCGGACTCGCATTAGTGATGAGTAAAAGGCCACGGGAGTCCTCCAAGGAAAACTCCTCTTAAGTTAGTTACTCAGTATTTGGCGAGCTTCTAAAGAGAACCTCTAGAAGTATTCCTTTAGTGATTCACCCTCATTTTGACGGATCCGGAAAGATGGGAGGAGTCTTTAATGATCCTCCGGTTTTGCAATGTTCTCAAAATCTTGGTGAGTTAGTCAAAGGTATGGATGGATTAGAAGTCAAGCTTGTCCCATGAACCGACGCAAAGCGGTGTGTCTGAGATATGCATGATAGTCTGTTTGGGTTCATGGGTGAATGTCAATTTCATTAAGCAAATGTTCTGATACTCGTGAGTGAGGGTCAACAAGGAAGATAATAATTCTGAAAGATAATTAGTGGATTAGCGGTCGGGGTTGGTACGTGATAGATGAGTAGAACTAGTAGTGTCAAAGTTGACATTATGGTCTCTGAGGAATTTCAGCGTCAGGAGATTAACATTTGACCTCCCGGCTAATGATCAATCTTGGGGAAATGTGTTTTTTTGTATGTGTTCTCGCAAAATTCGGATCATCTCATTTTGAGATTCTTCCATTCATCTGATCTTCTAAGAGATTCTGCCGCGCTTCACAGTCACGCTATCGGGGAAGTGAAAGGTTGGCGTCCTTGGTTCAAGGATTGGTTTTAGAGTGGCGAGTTGAGCGGGAGGCTCCGTTGTTCTGATATTGCGCTTTAGTCATAATGAGGGTGTTCAAAGGAATTGTGATTGAAGGAGTTTCTTCCCACAGACGGCGTCAAACTGTTGCGTGCTAGAAAACCAATTGCGGTAGAATAAAAGTTTACGCCTTAGCTTCAAAGACACATATTTAAAGAGTGAATAATAAAATTCGAATTTTACGTGGAAAACCTCAAAAAAAAAAAACGACTGCAATAAAAGCTTCCACTATGTATCTATTTGAGAGTACAAGATCTTCCGTCTGATTACAGTTGTATGTAAGAAGTGGACAATAGTTCTTAGTAATAAACGCGTTGGCAAAGTTAAACGAGTTGACAACGAAGTTTAACGGAAGTTGACGACGATGTTGACGACGTTGGCACGAAGTTGATGGCCGGAGTTGACGACGGGGCCGGTGGTGGCGGTGATGGCGGCGGCCCGGCGGTGGTGGTTGACGGCCGTCAGTGGCGGCATGATTGTCTTTGGAGGATCTTTAGAGCTCTCCTCTCTCTCTCCTTCTCCTTCTTGGCCTCCCCATGAGAATGAAATTTATTTATAGTGGAGGTGACATCTATGCATGGAAAATCAAACACTCCTCTGTCGGATGGCTCATGATGATTCCTCGATCATATGATGTATTTTGTGTATTTGAATGCTCAAATGAAGTCGAAATTGTAAGATCTTTAGCTTGTTGAAAAGGCACGCCTCGTTGACTAAACACTTCATATTTGAAAGCTATTTAGGATTTAACGATATCCCAAAGTTTCCAAGGATATTTTAAGAGCTCACCTTCAACTTCGGATCGCTTGCTTTTAACATCAAGATTCGTGCTTCGACTAATAGTATTTTAAGTATCATATCAATAATCAATATATATATATATATATATATAAGTCATCGAGCATATTCATTAATAAAATGATATAATTAGCTGGAGGAGAAAGTGATAAAGGAGAAAATCGAATCATCATAATACTTTCAAGAATATTTTTATTTTATTTTTTACTTTTATTCAGATAATATGTGACTTTGAACTGTGGAGGTCATTATGATTTTGCGTTTAAAATTTTATATTTATTTAAATAATTAAATTAGTTAATAAAATTTTAAATCAAATAAATTAAGATATATATTAATGAATTATAAGTAATTTTTTTATTACGATAATATCATAGCCATAAGATTTTTGATCTATGATTAAAATTTAAATCCTTCTAAATTCACTCATATAATTCTTTTTTGGCACGAACCCTAACAATTTTTTACTCATCAATTTTTTTTAAATATTTAATTTAAAATTATTAAAATATGTTATTTTAAAATATATAAACGAGACATTTCAAGCCTTGGACATATATATTTTCTTATTATCTCCAAGCTCTTGATATTCCACCTTATAAAAATAAAAAAATTTCAAATAATTTATCTTCTCTTCTTTTTTGTCTCATTACTCAAATACAATCAGCGAGAAAGTTTGAATTTAAAATTTTAATATGTTTACTCTAAATATCGCCCGCACCTGCACCCGTAGCCGCTATCTTCCTTCATGCGATCTTGGCCTTCAGCTCAAAGGCGCTTGTGCTTCATCCCATAGGCCTTCACCCGGCGCTCATATCAGCCCCTGCGTCACAGCCAGGCCCCAGCGTTGCCACATTCATTTTTGGAACTGATCATACTCTTGTGCTCACATGAAGTTCTGTTCGCTCTTTTGATAAAATTTTTTTTTCTTGGAATGAATCCCAGGATTTAAATATAGTGTAAAAAGGCTCGTCTCTCCCACATTATTCTTTTAACTTTTATCTCATCTGTAAACTAATATCACTTTGAAATCAAGTTTAAGTTAGTGTACATTTTTTAATTAGTTAAGTAATCTCTTCAAAAATAAGTTTCTTCAATAAAATATGAATGCTTTCAAGTTGGCATTACTGAATTATGATGAACAATTCACACATAGTAATAAATTACAAATAACTTTAATGAGAAAAAAATAATCTCGGCCTTTTGTATACATCATCTATCACTCTTATAAATTAAATGGCTCAATGAAATATTCAAATTGTTGTGATGAAATATTCAAATTGATGCTAAGAATTTTTCTTTATTATGATAAACTATTTCAAAGATTATTGAAGCCTATCTTGCAAAATTATATACTTTTTGAATACATTAGTGTAACACATATGAGGCCAAAAAATCTAAAGGTAGACTAGTTATTACATTAATTTTCTGTGACCCAAATGGTTATAATCCATCGAACCTTTATAATTTGGAGAAAGGAGAAAATTAGTTTACTAAAATTTGGACTATGTTTTGTTTAATGTGAGAGACGAGGTTTCCAAGTTCTTTGACAAGTTCTTTGTCATGGATAACTTCATTGGACTTAGGATCGAGTCCGCCTAATATCATTCAGTAATAGAAATAATGAGAAACTCGACATGCTTGAAATATGATTTTTTTATACTTAATTTTGGTTAATATGTAAAAAAAATTTACATTCATTGCGAACAAATTTTTGATAATCAATATTTTTAGACTTAAAAGATTGAAATTCTTCTGCCAGTGGGGGAGTCCTTACATTGCGTAACCATGCAACAATAATTTTAGGTGGGCAACGAGGACGGAATAATCGGATTAGTCAACGACGGACTTTTCATCTCTAGCATTCATTCCTACGGCCGATATCCCGCCAATGGACGATATGCGTCACCATTTTTTGGCAAAATTTTTAAATTAGATTTAATATTAATTTTAATTAATAATTTAGACACGAAACTTTTTTTTTTTTAACAAAATAGTAACGTGACATCCACGTTATTTATTTATTTTTTTTTAAAAAATTGGTGGTAGTTTTTGTATTTTCTGAGTATCGGAGTTATACGATGCCGAATGGCTTGATATTGTTAATCATGCGAAATTTTTACTACTTTCGTGGTAAATTACGATTGTGATATCAGCATTTTTTCTAAGCATAAAAGCTACGACGAAAATGAAATTTCGGTAGATTTTGCGTGTCATACTGATAATAGTCGAATGAACTTAGTTTCGTTGGAATCGTAATGATATTTTCTACAACTTTCTTGTTGGTTGAAATTTATTGAGACTGTGAAGTTTTTGTGAATGCGCCCAGAACTTTGAAGCGACTCATACATCATCTCATAAAATTCTCATCCTATATATATATATATATATATATATATATATATATATATATATATATATATATATATATATGCTATAACAAGAAATAAAAATATTTTAGTCTCTCTTCAATGATCTTATACATGCGTCTTGAAAACCAGGTAGTAGAGTAAAAGTATTCGCATTGTGAAATCCAACACAGGTATAAAAGTATGAACAATAAAACTCTTTTACGAGGAAAACCTCGAAAAGAGGAAAAAAAACTCCTAAAAACTTCACTATATCGTTTGGTACAAGATCTTCGATCGGATTGTATATGAAAGGGACAACATTCTAATAGGCGATGTTGGCGATGATGTTGTGATAATGACCATAGTGGTGTGATGATGGCCATAATAATTGATGTGAGATCGGTGGCGAGGGCGGCCGGCGGCCAGTGGTTGACGTCGAGTGGCAAGACGATTATGCTTGGAGAATCTTTAGAGCTCTCTTCTCTCTGCTTGGCCCTATGAGGAATGAGGGTATTTATAGATTGAGTGGCGTCTGTAAATACATAAAATCCAAACCCATCTCTCCATCTGGACTCATGATGATTCGATCATATGATGTGTTTTGTGTATTTGGATGCTCAAATGAAGTCGAATTGTAAGATCTTTGGCTTGGGAACTCGTGTCGATTTGACTATAAACACTCCATATTTGAGAGATTTTAGAATTTGGATGTCTCAAAGTTTCCAATGATATTTTAAGTCTTGATCTCAGGTTTCAATTTCGATCGACTGCTTTCGGCATCAAGATTCGTCTTTAGAGGAATTTTTCATATCGGTTGCCCCCTTTTTTGGATGATATTATTTCAATCATCAAAAAATATATGTCTTAAATCTTCAAAATAGTAAATTCTTCAATGAAATCAGGTCCATTAACCACACATTTTAGAAAACAGTCTTCATGTATAAGTCTGAATTCTACGAGCGGTCCAATACAAATATGATTATGTCGAGAACGAAATTTTGAGTTGGACCCATCCGAGGCCAGCGAACGCGTGAAGCGCAATGGCGGCATGAACTTCCAGTAGCGCCCGCTGCCTTGTAGTGCGGCATGGCGGGATAATGATTGTAGGCGGCGTCTTGAGGCAATTTGTGGTTCTGAGAATGGGCGTCGTCTGGCCCTGGTAGTGCGTCACGATACCATATGAGCCTAAGAAGGTGTTGGCGTCTAACCGCGGGGCTTGCACACAACGACAATTTTAGCTTTGAGTTTTGGCAATTTTGGGCAATTTTTGACGATTTTTTACCTTTTGCCCCTAGAAGGGGTCTATAAAAACCCCCTAGGGCCAAGGGAGAAGGCACACTTCTTCAATACTCTAGTGCTCTCTTCTTCTTGAGTGAGGTTCGTTTGGAGTCGATCAAGGCTCACCTTACGTTGTTCGCTTTTCCTCGAAGAGGCGTCGGCCCGCTCATCGGACCGTCCGGGTTTGGAGGCGATCAAGGCCCACGGTACTTACGTGGTTGTTTCGGTTTTCCATTGAAAGAGGCATCAACTGGCCTCGTCGGACCGTCCGGGTTTGGAGGCGATCAAGGCCCGCGGTACTTACGTCATTGTTCTGGTTTTCCCTCGAAGAGCGTCAACCTCATCGGTCGGGTTTGGGGGCAATCAAGTCCGGTTCCAACTCTTTTATTAGGAAATTTGATTTCATGACTTTAATGGATGATCTGATGATTGCGCCAAGATGGCGAGGAGCGTTAGCCGAGAACTATCATTCAAGCTCGAGAAAGTTTGACAGTAATTTATGAGCATCATCGAGAGAATATCTTCTCTCTCTATCTTTTTTCTCATATGTATGTGTATCCTTTTTTCGATCGTAGGCAAAAAATTTTATCGCAGCTATCCAGTGGCGAGAGAGTCAAAAGGAGGCCAAGCATTGGGGTGAGTGAGTTGCTTTTACAAAATTCTTAGATTTTTGTCATTTCTCCCTCTTTATTTATTATGTATTTTCACAGGGTGATGGCCAGAAGAAAACCCATAATGTGACGACTCTGACGATATACCATCCCTTCACATCATATAGTTTAATGATGTTCCAGAAAGTTTTTCTTCCCTAATATTGTTGCCAAAAAAGTCTCGATCGAGCCCGCTTCACCGCCGTGGTACTTTACTGTTTCTGAGATGATTCTTCGTGTGAAAATGCGATTCCCTTTGGCTCCTGAGTTGATTGAGATATTCAAAATATGTGGTGTAGCTTTATCACAATTTTCTGAGCTTTAATGGTCATCGGGTCATCTCTTCTGAGAGCGTGGTGTTACTTTGAACATCAAATACTTGTGAATGTGTAGATTTACATGTGATACCGGGGACGTTTCTTATCTGACTATAAAGAATTGGATATAATTTTTTGCACGGGATCAATCTAGAAATTGGTTTAATGGATTCTTGTTTGTGAAAAATGAGTAGGGCCTTCCTGAGAGATGAGAAAGATTGAATGACCTTCCAGATCTATTGTTGATGTCGGAGAATGAGATCCTGACAACTCTTAATATCCCTGATGTAGGAAGCTTGCAGCATGAGTTATGTTACATTAGCAAATATATAGTTGAAGATGGAATGTTCAAGGTTGGCCTTTCTATCCAGGTAGGGAGATCTCATTCTTTCCACTAAAGAGGTCACGTAAAGGTGATGGAAGGTCTCCTCATATTCATAGGGTTCTTTCAAGAAGCCCATCATGAAATCGTGGTGGCAATATTTCTTCCCTAAAGAAAAGAAGACATCCGTAAGTGACTACGCCGATATCTGTGAAGAAGATGTTCCCCTCTTGACCTCGAGAGTTTAGTTGTTTCAACTCATGATGGGGAGTTCGTTTTCAAGCACATTCTTGAAGAGGTGTTAAATCACATATGTCGCATCAACGAGTGATGAATTGGTACGTTGTCTTCCTTCTTCTTCTTTTCTTTTGTGTAATATTTGTGATTTTTTTTATAGGTAACTCAAACATTAGTGATGGCTCATTTGGGTGTCGCTTTAGATGAGTGGAATACTGAATTTGTGAAGATAAAATATCTGCAAGACGAGTATGAGCGAAAGATGAGTATTAAAGTTAAAGAAGTGGCGACTTTGGAGGATCGACCGTGAATCGAAGCTAGAACATGTCGACTTCTCTTTCTCTCCGGTCGAGAGGTGGAGCACACTCGTGATGACCTGATTGATGAGATGAGAATCGTATAAAAGAGAAAAGACTTAAGGCACTTGCGGAGAAGAGAGCTCTCGAACTGAGAAGAAAGCATTACAGATCGCTCGAGGAGCATATAATGTCGGGCGAAGCAAATGAAATTTCCTTGAAGGCGGGAAGACTTTAAGAACTCCCTTATCTCGGTACATCAAGACCATGTTTAGAAGCTCGTAATCATCTACTTGATGTTGAAGTGAAGGAGGAGCACCAATGTTTAGAGGAGCTTCATCAGGGTTCCTAAAAGGAATCCGCTTAATCGCAAGACCGGAGCTAGTTAAGGATCTCTCCCGCCCAAGTATCCAAAGACTCTTCGCTCGATTCGTGAGATGAAGAGTTGAGAGTGAGTCCAAGGAGTATCTCCTAGTGAGGTGAGGACGGATATCACCAACGATATGATGTAGCATCACTTGAGGATGCATTTTTTGTATTGTTTATTAGTGTGTATTCTTGATTCTTTCTTATATCATCATGTTAATGCTATCAATTTTTTTGTTAGATGATACTTATTTTATTTTTTACCTATGTTAATTGGTGAATATTATTCAACGATGCTAACTGTATGGATGGGGAATTGAATCCACTCAGGATTTTTGACCTATCCGAGGTTGTTTGTCAGAGTCTCCGCTCGATGACGTTAACCTGTATGGAAGAGGTCGTGAGGAGTCCACCAAGGACCTTTTGACCTATCCTAGGTTATTTGTCGAGTTCGCCGGCGACGTTAACTGTGGAAGAGGTGAGAAGTCCACCAAGGAGACATATCTAGGTTGTCGAGCCGCCGATGACATTAACTGTATGGAAGAGGTCGTAGAAAGTCCCATGGATTGATCATGCATTGAGATATAACGTGAGTATATTTCTCAAGTGGGAGAATTAAATGAAGAAGAAACAAGTTTGTAAGAAGAAAGCTATAAATTCATTACTTTGATAAGTTCAGTAATATAATCATAAGACGATTTTAACACGGATATGAGTTTTAAGAGAAAATGATAACAACAACAACAATAACAAGTCTTTATTCCACTAAGTGGGGTTGGCTACATGAAGAGGAAATGATAAACGAGACAAAATAAAAGCTGCGATAATTATGCGAGAATTACCGATAATATTTTGGAGATTCTCGGTTCCAAGTTCGAGGTAAAGTTTTTCCTCAATCTTGAGCTTGAAAGTTCCTGGCTTTACCATAGCTATAACCACATATGAGTCATCCCAAAGCGGTGAGAGTTTATTGCGTTGAGGGCCTTTGCCTGCAGCTTCGAGACTTCATAGGACCAAGTCACCGACAGATATGGGATGAGATTTTACTCTTCTGTTGAAGTGATGAGCTACCCTTTGGTGATAGGAAGCAGTCCGAAGTAGGGCCATGTCACGAGTTTGGGAGTAGTCCGTGTTGTTGAGTTTTTCTTCATTATCGTCATGATTGAATAATTGAACTCTTGGACTTGGAACCCCGATATCTACTAGTATAATAGCTTCTGTGCCGAAACACAAGTTATACGATGTATCACCCGTCAGGGTGCGCAATGTAGTGCGGTAAGCCCAAAGAACATTAGAAAGCTCATCAACCCATTGCCCCCCCGACCTTCTCGAGATGTGTTTTTAGTCCTTTGAGTATAGTCGTAGCTTCATTTTAGTTTGAGGATGCTGTATGCATGATGAATGTGAAGATCTTTGCAAAAGGACGTAAAGACTTTTCCAAGAATTGGGTTGTGTGATGATCTTTGCGGGAAGACCGAATCGACATACTATATTTTTCCAAACAAATTGTTTAGCATTTGCCTCGTAATTTTAGCGTGGTTCTTCCACCCATTTAGAAGTAGTCGATGGCTAAAATGATGAACTTTGTTGCCTCGATGCTATCGAAAAGGTCCCATGATATCAATCCCCCCGAGAAAAAAAAGGCCACGGGCTTTGAATGGATGAGAGCTCTGTATGCAGCATGTGAGGGAGGTTAGAGTGCAACTGACAACTTGCACATTTTTTGTGAACTCCAAGGCCTTGTTTCATTGTAGGCCAATAAAACCCTTGCCTTATAATTTTAAGGGCTAGCGCCCTTCCTCCTGTGTGTTCTCCACATATCCCCGAGTGGACCTCTTAATGCACCTCCTCAAGGTGAGAGACATTTGAGGTACGGTCCAGAGAAAGCTCATTTGTATAGTTCACCTCCGATAATAGTAAAGTTTGAAGCTTGTCTTCGGAGACGAATTACAGAAGTTGGGTCTTCAGGAAGAGTTCCTTCTTGTAGAAAAGACAGGATGGGGTCCATCCACGAATGTTCCTTTATCTCATCAATTGTCTGAATCACCAATGACCCTTGGATACTCGAAAAATATATTTCTTCAACATACCTTCTCTTAAACAGATCTCCAGTAGCAGATGAAGCAAGCTTAGCGAGAGTGTCAGCTCAAGTATTTCTCTCTCGCAGTATGTGAATGATTTGATGTGTCTTGAAATGGGCAAGAAGAAACTTCACCAAGTGATTGCCACTGAGATTATGAGATCAAAAGTTTCCCTCAACTTGGGAGGCATTGAGAGTCAGTATCACTAAGTCTTGAGCTTCACAAATCAATGGCAGTCTCAACCTGCATGAGAGCCTCATATTGACCATATTATTAGTTGCATGAAATTTTAGGCTAAGTCCATACTCTAAGGTATTCTCACTGGGGAAATAAGTAAGATTCTCACACCGACATTTCAAGTTCCATCAACATAGGGTCCATTGAGGAGACGAAAGGCATGTAGTGATAGCTCGAGTTGGGAGTGCATTCCACTATAAAGTCTGAATACTTGAGACTTTATAGCGGGCGAGGTAAAAATTTATATCAAATTCTCCCAATTGACAGATTAACCTCCCGGATGCTTAGTTTCGTAGGATGGCCCTTAATGGTAAATGAGTGTAAATGCCGAGAGTGGCTTGGAAGTATGGCAATTTTACCGAAAAACTAAAGCCGAGCCACCTTATCACAAGTGGATAATGACTTTTATATCGATAGAATTTTCGACATAATAAATTGTTGTATCCCACTTTCTTCTCTCTCACTAAACCGAGCTTATCATGGAAGAAATCACGAGATATAAGTATAACATCTCCTTGAATAGGCTTGATAGTGGGGTGGAGATGCTAAATACTCCTTAGTTGCTCAAAAGCGACCGACATTTATTAGTCCATCAAAAATTATTATTTTTTTCTCTTTAATATTTTAAAGAATGGCAAGTATCTATCCCCAAACGGGCTAGGGGATAACGCAGAATTCCCATTCAAACGTTGAACTTTCTTAATATTCTTCGGAGGAGTCATATTTTTGAGAGCTTTGATTTTATCGGGGTTGGCCTCTATCCCACAGTGGGTTACCATAAATTCAAGAAATTTTCCTAACGTAACCCCAAAAGAATATTTGGTCGGGTTGAGTCTCATGTTATAACGTTCGAAGAAGGTTAAAGCATATTTCTAGGTCAAAAATATACTGTGATACTTCCAAGCTTTTCACTAACATGTCATTCACATATACCTCCATTATGCGTCCTAGTAGGTCTTTAAAGACCTTATTCATAAGGCGTTGATATGTAGCACCAGCATTTTTTAATCCAAACGGCATAACTTGCAAGTATAAACCTTTATATGTTTGAAATGCGTAGCTTCTTCATCCATTGGGTTCATTTTTATTTGGTTGTAACAGTAAGCATGCAAAAGTCGAGCATTTGATGTCCAGATGTAGCATCAACCAACTGATCAATTCGAGGAAGAGGAAAATTATCTTTCGGGCAAACCTTGTTAAGGTCAGTGTAATCAATACACATTCTCCATATTCCATTTATTTTCTTAATCATGACAACATTCGCTAGCCATGTAGGGTAATGTACCTCTCGTATGAATCCCGCTTCTATAAGCTTATTAACTTCTTGCTCAATAGCTTGGAGGCGATCAGGTGCGAAACTTTGCTTCTTCTGGATGATCGGTTTGAATGTCGGATCGATCTTGAGAGAGTGCATGATCACATTGGGGTCGACTCCATGTCCGAACTCCGAAGATGTCTTGATTTCAAGAAGAAGTCTATGTATTTTTCCCTTTGTTCGTCTGAGAGCGAGATCCAACTTGCACTGTTCATAATGGTTGGTCATTTGATAATGCAACAAAGAGCAAATCTTCTACAAGCTTTAGGGTACTTCTTCATCTCAAAAATTAAAATCTTTGATGCTGAAGGTCACAAAGGCGTTGAGCTTATCCGAGATAACATGATTGTTATCTGTTGATTTTCAGACACTCCAACTCCAACGGGTTGGAAATTTCATCTTAAGATGAGATATCAAGTGTGATCGAAAATTGATTGGAGGGCCTTCCAAAGATAGCGTTATATCGAATCGACTTGACCACCATGAATTGGATTAAATGAGCCACTTGTCGAGGAAATTCACCAAGGATAACAGAAGGGTGATTGTCCTCTCTACTGCATGTGGCGATTATCAAACCCGCATAATGGTCCCGCTGGTTGGAGCTTTTCTAACCGGCCCATGTTAAGAAATATGGAGTAAAATAAGACATCAAGAACTCCCATTGTCAATCAAAATTCTCTTAACATTATAGCATGGGTCACCGATCCCATGATGACAAGTGGATCTTGAGGAACATGTACTCCTTCTAAATCTGAGTCATTAAAAGTGATGGAATGATCAGTACGGGACTTCTTTAACTCCGGCTCTTCAGAGATGGTAATTAGAACTTGATTAGATAGTATTGGTCCTCCTGCGATTGTTTCAATTTCTCCAACTGTTTGATGATTATTTTGTTGTTTCTGTGATGATTGTCCTGGTTCCCCCCAGTTGGAGGTATGTTTGTTTGAGTCGATTGATTCTTCACAAATCGATGTAGATATCCTTGCTGAATGAGCCTCTCGATTTCTTCTTTGAGTTGTTTGCATGCCTGAGTATGTCCCACTGATGGAAGTGACAATATTGCTCTAATTTCTTGAATTTGGTTTGTGGATGCGCCACTTGATATTTTCTTCATCTCGAATAGCCATTGGAGGTTAACAAGAGATGTGTTTACACGTGTATTCCTTTTCGGCGTGGTTCACGCCGTTGATATGGGGGGTCGGAGGAGATCAGCGCCTTGTTGCTTTTGATGACCGTCCCACATTCCCTGGGTGCTTTATGTTTTCAGATATGCTCAAATTATTTGCGATGGGCGCAATAGCCTCATCAACAGATTTGTGCTTCCACGATGAATCAAGTCGGCATATGAAATGGACCGTGTCGTGATAAGACGTAAAAGGGGACGGAGTCCTCCAAGGAAAACTCCTCTTAATAGTGTGGTCTACCTGGTATTTGGCTTAAAGAGAACCTCTGGAAGTATTCCTTAAGTGATTCGCCCTCGTTTTGACGAATGTCGGAGAGATGGGAGGAATCTTTAATGATCCTCCGGTTTGTAATGGATTGTTCTACAAAAATCTTAGCGAGTTCGTCAAAGGTATGGATGGATTCTCTTGGAAGGGAGTAGAACCAAGTGCGAGCTTGTCCCTTGAGGGTAACTGGAAAGACGACAGCAAAGCAGTCGAGCTCGTTGGATATGCATGATAGTCTGTAATATGTTCATGTGGGTCACGCCATCAGGAATCAATATTCGGAAGCTTGAAACCTACGGGAATAGGATGTTGAAGAATAACTTCAACTAAAGGTGAGGATTCCTCATAGTTGCGGTGAGGGGGAAGATGATTTCTATCTTGGAGGTGAAATTCATCTTGCATTAAGCATCATAATTCTGCACGTATAACATGACGTGGGTCAATAGACGAGAATGTGTCAAGCTACCAAGAATTGGTGGATTAGCTGGTTGAGTCACGTGATGGATGAGTAGAATTAGCGGTGTCAAGGAGATCAGCATCACGATCTCTACGTGAAGGAACTTCGACGTCAAAGAAATTAGCAGTTTGACCTCCCCCGGCTAACGATCGATCTTGGGGGAGATGTATTTTCTGCGGTAGTGGCTGTTGTGTTCCTCGCAAAAGTCGGATCATCTCATTTTGAGACTCTTCCATTCGGTCCACATGATCTTCTAAAGAGATTTCTGCCGCCCCTTCACCGACAGGGTCGCGCCTATCAGGGGGAAGTGAGGTAGAAGGTTGGCATCCTTGGTTCAAGGATTGGTTTCGAGAGTGACGGGAGTTGGAGTGGGAGGCTCATGCAAGTATTGTGCCTATCAGGGTGTTCACAGGAATTATGATTGAAGGGTTGTTTCCAGATGAAGCCAAACCGCTATGCGTTAGAAAACCATGGTAGAGTAAAAGTTTTAGCTGAAAATCCAAAGACACACACATGTATAAAAGTGTGAACAATAAAACTCAATTTTACGTGGAAAATCTCAAAAGAGGGAAAACCACGGACTAGCCAAAAAAAGCTTCCACTATGTATTTGTTTGAGTACAAGATCTTCCGACACGGATTACAGATATGAGAAAGTGACAACAGCTGCTAGTAATCATGTGATGACGATGCGATGATATTGATGATTTGACTGATGACGATGATGACGATGTTGACGATGATGACCAACAATAGTGGTTGGTGATGATGACCGCGACAGCGGCGAGGATCAGCGCGGCGGTGTGGTTGACATCGTCGAGTGGCGGCACGATTATGCTTGGAGGATCTTTAGAGCTCTCTCCTCTCTCTTGCCTGGGCCCTCCTCATATGAGGAATGATGGGCTATTTATAGATTGAAGGAGTGACGTCTCTATAAATACATGCAAAATCCAAACCACTCTCCATCTGACCGCTCATGATTCCTTGATCATATAATGTATTTTGTGTATTTGAATGCTCAAATGAAGTCAAAATTGTAAGATCTTTGGCTTGTTAGAACCAGCCGAGATGCTCCGATTTGACTATAAACACTCCATATTTGAGAGCTTTTAGGAATTTAGCGATGTCTCAAAGTTTCCAATGATATTTTAAGTGCTTGACCACCGATTCGACTTGCACATCAAGATTCGCTTAATAGATGAATTTTCAGGGTCATATCAATACATAACATCTTTATCTTGTTAATTCTTAAAGATTAATTATTTATGTTATTATAATATCATTCTTAAAGAGATTAAAATGTATTTTTTAACTAATCATGTCATAATTAGCATTTACAGCGAAGAAAGAAAACTCAGATAATTATATTAACAGTTAATATAAAAAAATAGAATAATTGTGCTATAATTAATAGAAAAAAATGAAACATTAAAAAAAAATACTTGTAATAAGAGAACTGCTGAGTATCGAGCCACAATCGTAAATTTCAATCAACATAAAAATTATAAAAAATTTCATTGCGATTCCAACGATACCAAGTTCGTTCGATTCTGAAATCATAGAAAATTTGACGATTGTAAGTTCGTTTGATACAATCAGATGACTCATATATAAGCAAAATAGCGATACAAAATAAATGCGGGTCACATCAAATTTCAACCAACATAAAAGTTGTAGAAAATTTCATTACAATTCCAACGATACCAAGTTCGCTCGATTCCAACACCGTATGACTCCGATATGCGCAAAATATAAAAGTTGCCCCATATTTTTAAAAAAATAAATAAATGAGAGCCAGTCGTCCGTTGAATGGACGACTGATACTGACGTGGATGTCACGTTATGACTAGTCATCCATTCAGGAAGACTTGACCTATTTTGTTAAAAAAAAATTTGATCTTTGAATTGCTAATTAAAACTAATATTAAGCTTAATTTAAAATTTTTGCCCCAGTTTTTTCATTTGATTGACCTCTTAGACTCTTAGTCGGGTTGCCCCTCGGTTGAGACGTCGTTCTTCTTCGCTTTTGTACAAACAAATCAAAAAACCCTTAACTTAAATCCTCTCTCTCTCTCTCTCTCTCTCTCTCTCTCTCTCTCTGTGTGTGTGTGTGTGTGTGTATATAAAGACTACCACATGAACTCTTTCTATCCCGGTGGGAAAATATTACGTGAGTCCGCGTAGCTTTACGCATTCCAATCCACGGATGACATGTGTCCCAGTTTTTTCCCGTTTATCGAATGAGCAACGAGATAGACGTCTTTCCTCGGACCCGTAAACGCCGATGGCGTAATGACGGCCAGAATACATTTCCTCGGCCGCTCCGATGGCGTCGAATGCTGAGGAATTTAAAAGAAATATATACGTGATTTAAGGTTCAGGTTAGTTTTTCCAAGCAAAATGAGTCGAGAAGAGATAGAAAATCTCATTTCCTTTTACAAAAGAACCATGAAGATGGAGAACGCCGAGGAAATAACAACCATTTTAGAGGATGTATTAAATACAAATTCATCGAATGCTTCTCGTGCATTTTTACGGTTTATTAGTGATATTCTTGTTATCTCAAGAGAATATGTTCATTACTTTCAATTAGAAGCAATTTGGATGTTTTTTTTTTGTCGAATATTTAATTTTGAGTGTTATTTTGCATCTGTACCCTGTGTATCTCTTTGGAGGGTACAGATCAATTTTGACTTTTTTTCACATGTTTTTTTGTCAACTTCTTATGATTATGTTTAGAACATTGCAAAGGAAGCATTTGATGTCAGTTTGGGTGATTTTGGGTGGGTATTTTCTGCACCATATTCTTTGAGGGTATAGACCATTGTTGATCTTTTTCCCAATTTTTTTGCCAACTCCTTATGATTATGTATAGGAATTGCAAAGGAAGCATTTGATGGCGCTTTGGTGGTTTAGTGCATATACATCTTGAGGGTACACCAGTTTGACCTTTTTTTTCCAATTTTTTTGCCAACTCCTTATGATTATGTATGGCATTAAAAGTATGGCGTGGTGTGTGATTTAGTGCATCAGACTGTACCTTTGGAGGGTACAAACCATTTTGACCTTTTTTTTTCCCAATTTTTTTTGCCAACTCCTTATGATTATGGGGCATTTCAAAGGAAGCATTTGAGCTTGGGTGGTTTGGGTAAAGTGCATCTACTTCTTTGAGGGTACGACATTTTGACCTTTTTCCCAATTTTTTTTGCCAACTCCTTATGATTATGTATGCATTGCAAAGAAAGCATTTGATGGCGCGGTTTGCGGTTTAGTGTGACCATACCTCTTTGAGACCATTTTTTTGACATTTTTCCCAATTTTTTTTTTGCCAACTCTATGATTATGTATGGGCATTGCAAAGGAAGCATGGCGGGTGGTTTGGGTGGTTTAGTGCATCTGTCCTGGTACCTCTTTGAGGGTACATACCATTTTGACCTTTTTTTTTCCCAATTTTTTTTGCCAACTCCTTATGATTATGTATGGCATTGCAAAGGGAAGCATGGCGCATGGTTTGGGTTTAGTACATCTATACCCTGGTATTCTTTGGAGGGTACAGACCATTTTGACCTTTTTTTCCCAATTTTTTGCCAACTCCTTATGATTATGTATGCATCAAAAAGCATTTGATGAGCGATTTCGGGTATTTAGTGCATATGTACCATGTGTACCTTTTGGAGTGACATTTTGACTTTTTTTTCCCAATTTTTTTTTGCCAACTCCTTATGATTATGTATGTATTGCAAAGGAAGCATTTGATGGCGATGGTTTCGGGTGGTTTAGTGCATTCAGATGTACCTCTTTGAGGGTACATACCATTTTGACCTTTTTCCATTTTTTATCCAACTCTTATGATTATGTTTAGGGCATTATAATGGAAGCATTTGATGGCAGTTTGGGTGATTTTGGGTGGGTATTTTACATCTGTACTCTGTGTACCTCTTTGGAGGGTACAGACCATTTTTGACCTTTTTTTCCAATTTTTTTGCCAACTCCTTATGATTATGTATAGGCATGCAAAGGAAGAATTTGATGGCGCTTTGGGTAGTTTTGTTTAGATTCTCACTGTGTACCTCTTTGAGAGCGTACCATTTTGACCTTTTTTCCGTTTTTTTTATCAACTCCTTATGATTATGTTTAGCATTAAAATGGAAGCATTTGATGTCGGGGTGATTCGGGTGGGTATTTTGCATCTCAGACTGTACCTCTTTGGAGGGTACAGACCATTTTTTAACCCTTTTTCCAGGTTTTTTTTGCCAACTCTTTAGGATTATGTTTAGAACATTATAATGGATTTGATGGAAGTGGTTGGATGGTTTAGTGCATTCTCTGCACTTTGAGGGTACTGACCATTTTGACCTTTTTTGCGCTTTTTTTTTTGCCAACTCATGATTATGTATGGGCATTGCAAAGGAAGCATTTGATGGCGCTTGTGGTTTCGAGTGGTTTAGTGCATCCAGACTGCGGTACCTCTTTGAGGGTACAAACCTTTTTTTGATCTTTTGCTTTTTTCCCAACTCCTTATGATTATGTATAGGCATTGCAAGGATATATTATAATCTATTATAAAAAATTGATCAGAATCGAATAAATTAAGCCTCTAAAGCCAAAAATTAAAAAAATTTATTATATATAACTTCTTCAAATCATTGAACTAATATCTAAAATTTAAAATATATATGCACATGAATAATAGAAATTCTCAATATTTTGAGTTACCATAAAATGAAGTTTTCTTAAACTCGAATAGATTCATAATGAGGCTTAATTTATATAATTGTTCAAATCAATGATTTGATTTTGATTTACTCAAGAAAATGTCCCACTCAAAATGTATTAATCATTAACATCACAAATAATATCAATCCTATTGTGACAAAGCATAAATTGAGCTCATAAATATATTCAAAGTGAGAAAAGTACGGCATGTTAATAAACTAAGCAACATCTACTAAATAGAATTACTAATCAACATTTACCTCACAATGAAATATAAAAAATATATATAGTAAACAAACCACACTACTTCATTAAATCATCACGTATATAACTACACTATATATCAACTAAATATATTTAACATTAATCATAAAACAAACAATGAGCCATTTGAGCTAAAACCTAAGCATTTATTCAAAGGGTACTTCGGACTCAATATTTGAACTTCTAAATCATTGTTCGCTTTTATTTTGAAAAGTTATTTTTATGATCCATCTCATAGAACAACTGAATTATCAATCATCACTATCAAATACAAATAGATCCATATCATATGTGAAAATATACAATGAATCACTATTCATGACAAGGAAATGCTCAATATTCAAGGAAAATATATAATGAATCACTCTTTATGGCAAGGAAATCACTCTTTTGCATTCACCTCCATGCCAAGTCATCTTCTTCTTCTCGTGTGACTTGCAGGAGAAGCAGGTGAACAGAGAGAGGATGAGTTCTCTCCATTGATCTCTTCATGACTTGAAGAAGAGCTCTTGGAATTAGCTTTGGGAGCTTCAATCGATGATGCATGCACTTCAACAAAGTCTTCGTGCGAATAAAATATCATCCCGTGTCCATGCACTTCAACTATATGAGATGAGAGAGAGAAGTTAAACAAAGAGTAAAATATCATCCCGTGTCTATGCACTTCAAAAAAAAAAAAACAAAGTCTTCAAAGCCACCTAACAAATGCATTAAACAAAATCCTATATCGACAAAATAATACTTCCGGGATTTTTTAAGTCCCAAACAAAATGTAGCGTAGTTTAACTCTAAATATATTCATTATCTTTGGCCAATCTGTTGGTCACCCAGAGAGGTTTTGATTCTTCCATGTATTTGCAGACAAACATTCAATGACACTATTTTCTTGACTGGTATCCCACTCACTATGTCGATTGGCCATTTCTGATCGCCGAAAAGCAAAGATCTTCAACAAGTAATTTGATCTAAATAGTAAAATGTCAATAAGTTGGACCAAAAAAAAAAGTAAAGATGAACCAAATTTGAAAAGCTTACAATCTCGGAAGAATGCTCTTATGGGTTGGTTTGGGCAATGAGTCATAAAATACAGCCTCGATTTAATATGTTCAACCAAGAGTGTCCAGGTATTATCTATAACTGGTAAGATTAACTCATACATTAACTCATGATATGTCGGATGAACATCTTGCTTTCCATCTTCAGTACTGCATAACTCATAAGAAAGAAGAGAACGATTTATTACTTCATCTAAACAAACAAGAATCAATCGAATCAATTCTGGATAACATACCCAATGCAAGCATGAAATGTACAAATATGGGACATACAGGTGAGCGAGCATTTCCAAGAAGAAGTGGCATCAATGTGTAGAGATATTGATGTCGAACTCATCGACCGCTCGTGCAATAATGATATTGAATCTGTATCACCCGCAATTAATAAATATTTTAAAGTGATCAACTAAATGAATAGTTATTTTAATATGAAGGACTGAGAGGCTCGACTTACTGCCTTGAACCGAGCACGACGCGGTCAATAAGATCGAGCATCGGCTTGGCAAAATCGGATGAGAACTCAACAACATGTGCCTCGATGCGCAACGAAATTAGATGACAAAAGCTAGCGATGAAGAGCTACATTCATGAATAAATCCTCCATCTAGAGATGCATACCTCCTGATGCTCCTCCACCACGCGATGGCGTCGGGTTATCGATTATTGGCTCATCTTTCTAACCTATAAAAACAATTTAGTGATGACGAGCACTAACTATGACTTTGGATCGAGAGGTGAGATTATTACCTGCCTAATGCTCCTCCACAACAAGAAGCATGTGGGTCATCGACCTTTATTGCCTCATCTGCAACCTATAAAACAATTTAGTGATGACGAGCTGACTAACATGACTTTGGATCGAGAGTGAGATTAATACTCTCGATGTTCTCCACCACGCTAGAATGGGTCATCGACCTTTAGTGCCTCATCGGCAACCTATAAAAAAATTTAGTGATGATGAGCTGACTAACTATGACTTGATCGAGAGGTCAGATTATTAATACCTCGATGCTCCTCCACCATCATATGATGAGCTAGACTAACTATGACTGATCGAGAGGCTCGAGATTATTAATACCTTGCCTCGATGTTCCTCCACCATAATAGTTGTGTGGGTCATCGACCTTATTGCCTCATCCGTGCTAACCTATAAAAAATTTAGTGAAAGATTATTTCTATTATCTCAAATTTAAAAGAAAGAACTTAATACCTCTCACGGGCCGCAGCTGAGCGGAGGCCACCACATCATTTGTTCTTCGAGACTTCCCTGTAAGTGTGTGTGAAAGGGGAAGTAACAATTTTCCTCTTTCTTATCACGAGCTTTAACACCACGCCAATCGCCAATTGTTTCTGAGCATCACATGTGTAGTGGTGGCCTCCACAAGAACTTCTCGCCCCACGCAATCTTCCCCTTTGAAGTATCCAACTCCAAGAATGGAAGCTCCTGGTAGCCTCCACAAGAGCTTCCTCACCCCTCCTCAGGTACACGCGGTAGTCTCCCTGGGTACCATCCACGGGAAGCTCCTGGTAGCCTCCCAAGAGTTTCCCTGGTGACCCCAGAACCTCCCTCAGATTTGGGGTGGTAGACCCCATATAACATCCTCGATAGCAAAGAACCAAATCAAGCCCATCCAACCTCTGTTATTGTTGATGGAAAGACGACATCGTCTCTCGTGTCCTTCAAACCTCAAACATCCTCTCCACCGCAAAGTCCGTGGGGGGTATGGCAGAGGAAACACCTGACTGGGAGAATATCGAGGAGAGATATAGGAGAGCTGGGGCTTCAATTGGACTTAAAATGGACTACTATCTGCCCCACATGTAGATTGTCAAGGGACTCGATGAAATTCTCGCCTTCCAATAAGTCCTCGAAAGCACTGCGGTGAGGATAAAAAATTTTGAAGACATACAACATAAATGGATACATTCTTATTTGAACTGAATTTATTATATGTCACTGGCCCTCCCAAACCAAGAAAGCATTTTTGGGAACTCTATTTTAGCCCATCGCAAAGATAATGCGTGGTGCATGTTCGATGATGCATGATGCTTATGTGCTCACCGCCATATCTACAATGAATATATTAAACAAGAAACTTCAAGACATTATATTTCACATTAATGGAGATATAAAACATACCATGAGAGTGACAAATCCACTCATGTAACCAAATGCCTCTGTTCAATCTTTGATGCAATAACATCAAATTGGGAGACTAGAAGTCCCAAATGGCATCGCCAGTACTCAAGAAATCTATCTATATCATTAAAAGCAATCGATGCCACCGTAATTGTGATATACAAAAATAGATTTGACAAGAAAATGTATACCGCACAAATCGCCGCAGTAACAAGCCATCTCAATTCTCAAGTCGACTTTCAGTCATGAGTCAAATGACAAATGGGGATTTCGCCATACAACCTTCTCCTCGTTTGGCATCCCTATCATCAATGCAACTTCATCGTGGTGAAAGGAATGTACGCCACCCCAGAAAGCTTGCTTTTTTATGTCCCAAAGACAGATCGGGATCGATGTAATGGCAACCGAAGTCTTGCTTGATGTCGGAGTCTAATGAATTGATGGAGATGAAGCTTCTTTAAAATGGCTTCATCAAGAGCGTAATATTATCGAACACATTTCTCACAGTAGGCACCTCGGTTATCCTTTTCCCGCACATGGTAAACTTGAAAGACAAGTAAATAGGTTAAATGATCTACCTCCAAAAGATGGGTACAAATGCAAAATACCCACCCAAAATCACCCAAACTTCCATCAAATGCTTCCATTATAATGCTAAACATAATCATAAGGAGTTAGATAAAAAAAAAAAAAAGGTCAAAATGTCAGAATTCTCCAAAGAGGTACATGGTGATGCACTAAACCACCTAAAATCACCCAAACCCATCAAATGCTTCCTTTGTAATGACATACATAATCATGGGAGTTGGCAAAAAAAAACGCAAAAAAGGTCAAAATGGTCAGATTCTCCAAAGCACAGGTACAGATGCACTAAACCACCCAAAAACCACCCAAACTGCCATCAAATGCTTCCATTATAATGCCCTAAACATAATCATAATGAGATGGCACAAAAAAACTGGAAAAAAAGGTTAAAAAAGGTCTGTACCCTCCAAAGAGATACACAGAGTACAGATGCACTAAAACACCCAGAAACAACCCAAACTGCCATCAAATGCTTCCTTTGCAATGCCCTATACATAATCATAAGGAGTAAAAAAACTGTAAAAAAAGATCAAAAGAGGTCCTCCAAAGAGGTACACAGTGCATGAAAAACCACCCAAAACCACCCAAACCGCCATCAAATGCTTCCTTTGCAATGCCCCTATACATAATCATAAGGGAGTTGGCAAAACGCAAAAAAAGGTCAAAATGGTTCACCTCCAAAGAGGTTATGAGATACAAAACTACCCAGAAACCACAAACCGCCAACAACAAATGCTTCCATTATATATGTCCTAAACATTCAAAAAATATAAAAAAGGTCAAAATTGATGTACTCCAAAGAGGTACACCGAAAATGCACTAAACCACCTAAACCACCCAAACGCCATCAAATGCTTCCTTTGCAATGTTCTAAACATAATCATAAGAAGTTGGCAAAAAAATATGTGAAAATCAAAAATGATCAGATTCTCCAAAGAGGTACACAGGCAAAATGCAAAATACCCACCCAAAATCACCAAACTTCCATCAAATGCTTCCATTATAATATACATAATCAAGGAGTTAAAAATCAGAAAAGATCAAAAGATGTACTCCAAAGAGGTACATGTACATGCACTAAACCACCCAAACCACCCAAATCATCAAATGCTTCTGTAATGCCCTATACATAATCATAAGGAGTTGGCAAAAAAAAATTGCAAAAAGGTCAAAATGTATCTCAAAGAAAAGTACTGCACTAAACCACCCAAACCAAATTATCAAATGCTTCCATTATAATTCTAAACATAATCATAAGAAGTTGGTGAAAAACATGTGAAAAAGGTCAAAATTGATCTGTACTCCAAAGAGGTATAAGTGCGATGCACTAAGCCACCCAAAATCAAATCCAAAATCAACGCTCTTTGCGCTCTAAACATAATCATAGAAGCAAAAAAAAATATGTGAAAAAATTGCAAAATGATCTCCTTTAAAGAGGTACACAGTAAAATACCCACCCAAAATCACCCAAACTTCCATCAAATGCTTCCATTATAATGCTCTATACATAATCTTAGGAGTTGGCTAGAAAAAATTGTAAAAAAAGATCAAAAGAGGGATGTACTCTCCAAAGAGATACACAGGGTACAGATGCACTAAACCACCCAGAAACCACCCAAACTGCCATCAAACGCTTCTTTGTAATGCCTCTACATAATCATAAGGAAAAAAACGCAAAAAAAGGTTAAAATTCTCCAAAGAGGTACACAGTAGATAACTAAACCACCCAAATCACCCAACCGATCAAATGCTTCCATTATAATTTCTAAACATAATCATAAGAAGTTGGCAAAAAATATGTGAAAAAATGTCAAAAGTGACTGCATTCCTCCAAAGAGGTACACAAAATAATATCCAAAATCACCCAAACTTCCATCAAATGCTTCCATTATAATGCACATACATAATCTTAAGGAGTTTTAAAAAAAGCGTAAAAAAAATCAAAAGAGATCCCATTCTCCAAAGAGGTACACGAGACGATGCACTAAACCACCCAAAACCACCCAAACCACAAACCGCCATGCGCTTCCATTATAATGCCCATAATCATAAGGAGTTGGTAAAAAAAAACCGCAAAAAAGGTCAAAATGGTCTCCAAAGAGGCAGAACAGATGTGCACTAAACCACCTAAACCATCCAAACCCATCAAGCTTTTGAATATAATGAACATAATCATAAGGAGTTGAAAAAAAAAAAAAAAAAGGTCATTACCTTCTCCAAAGAGACAGAGTGATACAAAATAACATAAAAAAAAAAAATCTTTCATTGGATAGTGAGAAGAACGATTAAACCCTAAATTCAAGTTCGAGTTCATGTATAAATACCTCACGTACCCTACAATACCTCAATATATGATTTCTATATCTTTACGTCCTACCACGCGTCGATCGATAATGGAGCTGCGAGAAAAATCCTTCAGACGGGAACGCCTCGGTAATGTTTTCGTTCTTCTCCCGCTTTTGAACGCTTACGGGGCGGAGAAATGATTTATATCATTACGCCATCGACGTTACGGTCGCCAGAAGTTCGTCCATCTCACGCTTAATCGAAAACGAAAAAAATTGGACACATGTCATCCGTGAATTGGAGTCCGCACGTAAAGCTAACTGCGGGACGTAATATTTTCTCCCTGCAGTGAGGCCCCACCAGACCGCGAAGGGATTCCATCTCCCTCGTCAACTTTCATAACGTCTCCTCTGCCTGCGCAGGCGACCGCCTGCACCTGTTTCCAGAACCTTTCCATTGATATAAAGCCAATTTACTCCTCAGGTAATCGCGGAAACTTTACTAATTCAGTCAATATTTCCTATTCCCTCAAGCTTTCCATTCACAACGACGTTTCTCATAGGCGGTGCCAGTTTGGAATTTGTTGCGGTGAGAAAGCCATCAATTTTCAGCTTATTAGCGCCCAAGAAGCACGATTTTCGATACGAATTCTCTCCTTTTTCCTCCCTAAAAGGTCTTTTTTAATCGGAAACGTTAAAAATTATGTTTTGTTGCCGGCGTTCATCGGGCTGAGATGCTGCCTAGGGTTTTTCAAGCTGAAGATGGCAATGATTCGTCACAGAGGATTCAACCCAGAGGCCATTTGTTTAGTATCGTCAATTACTTCTGCCCGTTATTGCTTTTGGCTGCTGGTTTTTTCATCTTTGGTTCTCGCTACTTCGACACTCAAATTTTAAATGTGCAGTCGCCAAGGTCTGGCTTTTTGCCCTGTATCACTGTGGAGCCGAGTGGTATTAATCGTGTCATCAAGCCGCCCTCTTCTTTGTTGCATAATTTGAGTGACGTTGAGCTTTTCAGGGTCGCGAGCTTCGCTCCACAAATCAAGAAATATCCGTTCAGGAGAGTACCGAAGGTGGCGTTCATGTTCTTGACGAAGGGACCTTTGCCTCTCTCTCCACTGTGGGAGAAGTTCTTCAAGGGAAATGAAGGCCTTTATTCTATCTATGTTCATTCTTTACCAGGTTATGAACCCAACTATTCGAAGGACTCCGTATTCTATAAGAGGCAGATTCCTAGCCAGGTAGTCTATCTTTCATAATTTTTCAGAATATTTTGGCCCTTCTGCAGTCTATTTCATTTATATACTTTTACTTGTATTCTTTCCTCCATCGAAACCAATTTGATACTTTTTTTTTTTCAGTTTATTTGTTCTAACGTATAGTTCCTGAGTTTGCTCTGTTGGCGGTTCTGTTTTCTTTTTTTACTTTATCAATGCTTGTATTTTATCATCTTGCTCTTCTTGTTAGGATTACTTAATGGTTATTATATCCGTTCAGAAGGCATAGATATACTTTTTTTTCCCCCTTAAAATCTTGGTTCTTTATCTTTTGCTGTACTTTGTTGATTCACATTTAGTACCTTGAACCTTCGCGTGAATTAAATCTCCATTGGTGGATCTTCTTTTCACATTTTCTTGACCGTCTTTCCTTTTTGTTGCTAACTACAATAGATACAAATTATATTTGTTATGTTTACGGAGTCATGCTAGTTAGCTGGAGTTCAGAGATGCTATGATGTTCTTAATCCATTGCTCATACTACATCAAATGCTCTGAAAATGGAAAAAAAAAATTTCTTTGAAAATGGAGGATTACTGGATGTTTTATGTAGGCAAACCCTATTTTCCCTTATATTCATTGTAAATTTTGGGTATATCCTTTGAATGCTTGTCCTGTATAACATCCATCAAAATTCAAATTCTGTATTATCTGTTCTTTCAATTAAACTGTGACAGTGTTGGACTTTTATTTGGCTATCGCTAAAGCCCTTTCTATTGAAAGAATCAATGGTTTCTTCCTTTTCAAAGCTCTGTGTCTTCTTCCTCATCCCCATTCCTTTACTTAAAGCTAAGTGCTAGGCACTAATTTCGGGCATGCCTATGAGTCGCAGTGACTCCACTAGAGTCCAAGAGGATCTAAACTTGTGAAACCTTGAAAATGATGGCACGTGCCAATTAAATGTATCTTCTGTAAATGTGGAATGAAAAATCATTTTCGCTGGATGGTTTTCTGTCTTAATTAAGTTAGAAGCAACACTTGATAAAATGTGTAAATGACTTTCTTTTTTTCTTTTTTTCCTGTAGTAGCGGAGGGTTGGGAGTTTTGTTGCCTGCCTCTCTTTAATTCCATTGATATTAAGGACAGGAGCATTTACATACATACCGTATAATTCTTTTATATTTACACATCTAACACTTAAAGTTCGATATTTATATGCAGAACGCTCAAATCCTTAACATCACATCAAAAATATCAATATTATTACTCTTTTAAAAGTGAATATACTTTTTCATACATAGGGAAGGTGTTATAAAAATAAATATCAAACTTTAGATCTTAGATATATAAATACATATCAATTGTGTGGTATGTATGTAAATCTTCTTAAGGAGAGAATCCTACAAGAGCTATTTATCTGTTTGATTTTGCCATTATGTGTGTATTTCACTAGCTAAAAGTGTTAGATAAAAAAAAATATAAATATTGATTCATATGGACTTTTAAATTCAAGCATATACTTCGTTCAGTTACGTATTGCTTTGTTTCTTAGTAAAAGGTGGTTTAAATTATAAGGGAATTTGAAGAGAATATGAAAATAATGACATTAGGAGATTCATTGATTTGGTGAGAACTTTAGATCACGGTTCGAGGTTTCTATAGGCGCAAGCCTATAGTTAATTACCCTGATAAGTGAGAGAGAACTTTGATTAAGAAATTTAGTCATTAGATCCAATGCATAGTGTATAATAGCGCATATAGAGTTTTAGAATTTGAGATATGAAATTCATCATTATAGCTTAGGATGGTTGGGGAATGATGGCGTGCCGTCTAGATCCCATGGTTTACGTCATCCGGCGTCTGTCCACTACTTAGTGGAGGTGTCTTACGATAGAAGGATCCTCATCGACACACATGGGTTGTAAGAAATCCTTGTAGACTTGGGGTGGTGTTTGTCCAAGGAGACAATCTTAAGTCTACCATGGAGAGGGTTGTTTGCCTATCAAGTATACCTATGATTCACTCAAAGAGCGAGCCATTGGGAGCATCACTCTGACGTGATCGTAATATAAAAAAGCGGGCCAAACCACCGTCGGAGGACCGGTCATAAGCTTCATCGTGGCCTCTTGGCTCCGCGATTGAGGACACGTCCTTCTTGGCGAGATTGATTGAGTGAACATGAATCTTTATTTTGATTTTCCTGTGATTTAGAGTTTTCTTAATTTTTCACCCCGATAAATAATTGCGGAAGCGATGTATTGAGTTTGATTTAAGTTTTTAGTGATTGAGTTTCATTTAAGCAATTTCTGATTGATATTTGAAAATTTATTGATTAGAATATATTTAAGAGCTTTAGATCATGTCAATTCTTCTAACAGAGGATTAGATCTACAATTTCGAGATATTTTCGAAAGCTCTTATTAGTTTTAGGTTTTGTTAACTAGATCTATTAGAAGCACCCGCATCCTCGGACACTTGAATTTAAGCATTGACATAGTGTGCATCTTGGTGTATTTGAGAATTTAGGTAATTTTGTGTTTGAATTATGAGATTGATTTTCTATTTTCATTTCTTGTTATTCCAGTTTAACCTGCGCAGCATTTTCAGACATTAAAATCTGCACTTGTAATTCCTATGCCCAAGCACATGCAAAAATTTATAGTTTAGCTAATTTCACCTAATTAGTGATTCCGTTGATTTTTAAAAATCATAGTTAGAATAAAATTTCTTAATTCTTGATTGAAGGAAGCTTCGATGATTTTTATAAATTTTGATTTAGTATCGCATTCTGTCTGCTTGTACAAAGGGTTGCAGATCCGGTGGCGAAGAAGACGTTTTAATTTGGATTGTAGTTTAACACATTACTTGCACTGTATTTACTTATTGAGTTTTTGTAATTTTCTCAGCATGATTATGCTCAATTTACATAAATTTTGATAATTTATGCGATTTTAGTGTTTGTTGCTTTAGCCCTACTCATGCTTATTGGCTAGCACAATAATCACCTCCATATTTACATAAGAGTTATTAAACCCAATTTGAATTTATCCTTAGATTTTTGGAGTTTATTTCAAGTTTGTTGTAAGTTCGACATTAGACTCCCCCAAAATTCCAATTAAAGCTTTGCTTAATTTTGAGGAACTTGGAAGAAAAAGAACTCACTTTACTACTTCAATTTAAGCCATATATGATTGCTATTAGAGTTTATGAGTTTAATATTAGCCTCTCCCACCATTTGTGAGTTTGATATTAGTCTCCCCCAAATTTATGAGTTTAATATTCTCCTCTCCCAAATTTATGAGTTTAATATTCGCCTCCCAAAATTTACTTAGGTTTTAAATAAATATTATATTCTTCTCAAAATTTGTTTTAAAAGCTCCCCCCTTTTTCCTTGTTTGACGCTTTTTAGTTTAAAAATAGTTGCAAGCTTCCTTATTTAGCGCTCTTAAGTCAGCTCATTTTACCCTCCCATTTTTCTAAGTTAAAGATTTGTGAAATTTGGCCTCTCTCGGCGTCATCCGTGTAAGAGTGCGTGTATTTTGGCTTCGACGCCTTCTTGAGCGTGAAGTGATGTCTTGCGACACCACAACCTATTTCTATTTTTTTATCACGCCCATTGAGCCTTCGAGTCTTCAAACCTGAGAATACATACAATGGAATATATAATTATCCTTTTTTTTTTTTAGTGCATTAGACAAAATTTTGGCAACATTTGTAGGGAGCGATATCTAACAAGCTGGTTTTCTTTTCGATGCCTCTTGGCGTGGCGAAGGATGTCTTGCACCACATTTGTTCATCCCGTCATGCCCTACTGAGCACAACGAGGTCTTCAAACCTGCAAAGAAACACAAGCATATGTATATATTTACATTCACAAATCTCCACATGTTTTGACATATTTTAATGCGGTCTGAAGTAAAGAGCGGGGTTGGGTATGCGATTGAATGCAAGGTAAGTGCGGCGAAAATCGAAGGAATTCTACTCACGATTTTCTTCATTCGACGTGAAGTGGGGCTAAAGCAGTCGACGCAAAATCGAAGGAGGAATTCTAAGATATTCTTCCGATTTGCGATGAAATGAAGCTAAGGAAGCGGCCGAAAATCAAAGGAAGAATTCGCTTCTTGGATTTTCTTCCCGAGGTATGAAAGTGGAAGGTTATGGGGTCGGAGAAAATCAAGGAAGAATTTATGACGATTTTCTTCCCGATTGTGGCGTAGAAAGACGAAAAAAGGTTCTGAGGCAGAGACGATTGGTGGATTGAAAATGGGTTAGTTGGTCGGTTGAAGGTGGATGGGCCAAGGAAGGAGGGTTTGAAGAACAAGGTGGCCGTGGCTAATTGTAGTCATGAGTCCGTCTACTATGGGAGCATGTCAGTGATGATGTCCTTGAGTCAGCGTGTCAGGCGGTCATGGCCGGTGTCTGTGAGTCGCGATGGGCAGGCGGCGTCAGAGTAGGGAGTCTGCAATGGTCGACAGGCCGGATCGGGATCGCTGGGTCAGCGGCGCGGGGATCCTTAGTCAGCGAGCTGGGCGGCAGCGAAGCAATTTATGCAGCCAGTGAGTAGGGAAAGCAGCGGGGTTGGCGGTTCGTCCGTGGTGTGAATCGATCACAGGCGCAGCGGGAAGAGTCCGCAGTCGGCGAAATCGCAGTCCTGGTCGCAATGAGAGTGCGAGGATTTTGGGCCGGCGGGTAGGACCACAAGAAGGTCATTGGACATCTTGCTTCGGCTCGATATGCGTGTCGAAATTGTTCGGCTTAATCGATTGATCGTTAGATTTTGTAATATCATATTCGATCAATTTTGATGTTACGATCATGGCGGTTCGTTCATCGATTGGAGATCGTTTACCATTTTGGTGATAGTGCATTTTGAACCCGATTTGCGCCTTGTTTCTTAAGTCCATCGAATTTAACTTGTGGGTTTGATGATTTATGACACATGTGGAGATCAACAAATGCCCCCAACAAATGTGATTCACTGGAGCGAGTCACGTTTGTTGAAAATTGACCATTTGGGTTCTGAGAACTTGGATCATTTAGCTTGATCCTTAATAGGTTGAAACTTTGAGATTGTCATTAGTATGCTAGCTTATTTAGGACATGCTAAATGACGGGCTTGACCGCTTTGTCAGAATCGACTTGTCCGACTGATAAGAGTTCTTACACTATCTACTATCTACTTCAATGACTTTGCTGAAGATCTCTTTTTTACGTCATTGCAAATTTGAGTATTCTCCGACCCTAGCTTCATGCTTGGTTGGGTTTGATGGAGGAATTAGTCTACTTGTTTTGATGAAGGATTTCATTAGGGAATCGGTTTATCCGTGCTTAATCGGATTTGAAATTCCTTTTGTCCTAGCTTTGAGCTTGACGGACTTGATGAAGGATTGACTTGATTTGTCAACATTGACTTGTCAGGAAGTGTATGTATGTCAAGAACCCTGTGCTTGTTGCTTTGACAGATTCCTTGAAGGATACATATAAGCGACCCAGCCTTCTGGCTTATATAGAGTCAATGTTGAGTTATTAATCTGGCACCGTGTGCTTTAACAGACTAAATAACCACAAAATTCCTTTAGTTCAGCCATCGATTTTGTTTGAACTATGGAATTACTTCCTCGGTCCTGTGCTTTCTGTTTTGACGGACTTGATGAGGAGATAGGCTTTGATTTGTACTTTGAGCTTGATCAGATCGTTTGAGAATAGATTGAAATATCACATTGCAGGTAATATGAAGATTGATTTGAGGTGGCTCTGAATTGAGCGTTTTCTTAGGTTGCCTTGATCTATCGATCAAGTATAGAGATCTCTTGGATAATGATTGCTTGTAATCACTAAGCTGGATCTGGTTTGAGATTGAACAACTATCGTCATTGAACTAACGAGCAAGGGCTCTTTCACTATGGTCTTTTTCTCGCGGCTTGTCGAGTGAAGGGAGGATCAGCAACTCGGACATATTTGGGCTTGTTGAGTTCAACCTTTAGAACCTACTCGAGTCTTCGACTTAAGCTGTAGTGGGTTGATGGTTTTGTCATCAGACTGACGAATGGAGACTCTTTCACTGCGGCATTTTCTTGCAGCTTGTTGAGTGAAGCGTCAGTGACTCGGCCATTTATGGGCTTGTTGAGTCTGACCTTTAGAACCCATTGTGTAGACTTTTAGGATGTAGGTTGATGTTTTCCAACTCAGTTGATTGAAGTTTTCAAAATTGGGAGTTCTTCTAACTTGATCTCCAGAATTTGGCAAATCTGGGAGATAAATTTCTTGACATTTAAGGTTGTCCTTTCATACATAGAAATAAATTCTTTTTATTCCTGCAAGACTCTGCAACTTAATAGTAATAATTATGGATATATCCAGGGATTTCAGCGTAAAGCTTGATTTCAACCTGAATAAGAATATATTTTTGGATCTCGTCTTTTGGCACGATGTCAACTCAAATAAATTTAATATAAACTAAAAAATGCCCCTTGTCTTGTAGGGAGAATTCTAAAGTACATTTAAGAGAATTTTTCAACTTGAAAATATATAAATACATCTATATTTCAATCGATGTACTTTAAAAGAGATTTTAGCATACACCATTGATTTCATATGTATATAAAAATTTAAAAATGCCCCCTGTGTAACAGGGGAATTTTCATGAAAAAGTTTTTCATCTAGAATATGTTTATTTAGGGATCTCAGCATGATGCACAATGTCAACCTAAATAGTTATACTAAAAAAAATGCCCCCTGTCTTGCAGGGGGATTTCTATTGTACTTTGGGAATATATTTGTCATGTATAATACTTTTTTAGGTAATGACCGTTGATTGGCGACATTGGTCTTTCACCCTTTAGGTTGATGAGTTGGTATGCCCCTCATTGATACACTTTTTCAATGACAAAAGGGTCTTCCCAGTTAGGCTCAAATTTGCCACCAAATTTTCGATTGAGAATAATTGGTCTTCTCAGCACCAGGACCAATTCTTCTTTTTGGAATGTTCGAGGCACCATATGGTCAAAAGCCACGGACATCTTTGCTTGATAGACTTCAGATATTGATGAAGCAATCTAACTTCATCAAGTCATTAATTCCTCCATTCTTGACGAGCATTTTGATCTTGATTAGATTGGATATTACTTCGAAGTGAAGGCAACTCACTTCAAGTGGAAGAAGCGCTTGATTCAAATACCGGAATAGGATTGGCTTTAGTGGCTTCTTGTAGGTAGTTGATATGCCCATAGCCTCTAGTTTGGTATACCATTCTCTCTTATTTTTGGTGAGAATCTTCTTGAGCAGCTTGACTAATGTCTTGTTGAAGGCCTCCGCCAGGCCATTTACTCTTGGATTATATATTGAAGAGTATCACCAATCAATTTTTGTCGATCGTGAATATAAATCTTTGCACTTTTGAAAGGTGCCATTATCGAAATTATTCATGACTCCAAATCTATATACCATATTATGCGTGAAGAAGTTGATCACTCGGTCAGCAGTAACTTCTTTAAATGGGGTAGCTTCAACCCATTTAGAGAAGTAGTCAGTCGCTGCTAGGATGAAGCGATGTCTAGCTGACGATGGTGGATCAATTGGTCCAATTACATCTATACCTCAACATTCGAATGTCCAGGATGCTATTGTTGGGTGTAATGGATTTGGAGATTGATGGATGAGATCCCCATGTACTTGACACTCATGACACTTCTTAGCATGATTAATACAATCTCTCATCATAGACGACCAATAATGACCCATCCTTTTGATTTTTACTACCATCTTAGGACCTAACTGATGTGCACCACAAAATCCTTCATGAACTTTAACAATCACTTTGCTAGCTTCATCTACATTTAGGCATCGCAGCCACATTTGTTCAAAGGATATGCGATGTAAAGTGTTGTTGATGAAAGCATAGCGTAGATTCTCTTTTCGATTCGAGCTGCCAGTGATTTATTACTTGGTAATTTGCCTTCTTTAAAGTAGTTGATGAAGGCTTGCCTCAAATCACATGACTCTTCTACAATAAATGTTTCACACTGCTTTTCTGAGGCAATGTCATTCTTAGCTCTTCTTGAAACAACTTCTTGTTGATTTTGGAGGGAGGTATGAAAGTCAATTTGTGGTAAAACTCATCTAAATATGGATCATGACATAATCACCATTCATACTTATTTCCTTAGCTAATTTTGCTAAGCGGTCGACTTTCTATTCTTGGATCGAGACTGAGTTAGTGTGATATTTGGTATGCTTCATAAGCTCAAGAACTCGCTTGTGATAGAAAGCTAACTCAAACTTGTTGATTTTATAGATGCCAAGTACTTGATTTATAATAAGTTGAGAAACGCCAAAAATATGCAAGTTCTGAATGCCTATGCAAATAGCTTCTTCCAAACCTGTCATTAACGCTTCATATTCAGCTTCATTATTAGTTCTTGGCTTGGTCAATCCATATGATTGTCTCATTATATCTCATTCTGGTGTTATGAAGATGATGTCAATTCCTGCTCTTGCTCTTGGAAAGTTTAGAGATTGGACTTGTTTGATCGATGAGGCTCCATCGAAGTACATTTTTCAAATTTGTGATTTTTCTCTTTCATGAATGAGCATAATTTGCTCATCAGGTAAATCATCATTAAGAGAAGAGTCGCGGGATGGGATGTGCATAGAAAATTTGTTAAGACTTGTCCCTTCACTTTACTTTTCATTATGTGATATCAAAAGGAAAAGCTATCGCCCATCTTGCCGGCGACCATCAGCGTTGGTCTTATCATCAAGTACTTCAGTGGATCGATCCTTGAGATGAGTGTAATCTTATGAGATAACATATAATGACGAAGCTTTTGAACTGTAAAGATCAATGCTAAACAACGCTTCTCTATCGGAGAGTATCTCATTTATGCTCCAATCAGCCTCCGACTGATATAATAAAGAGCATTCTCTTTGCCTTCTTCATTGTGTTATGCAAATAATGCTCTAAGGGACTCTTCTAATGCAGCCGTGTATATAATGAGAGGCTTCTCAGGAGTAGACGCTGCAAGGATTGATGGATTTAACAAATAGCTTTTAATGCTATTGAAGGCTTCCTGGCACTCATTGTCCCATTTGAATGGAGCATCCTTCTTCATCAACCTTGCAAATGGTTGACAGCGTCCTGATAGATTTGATATAAATCGACAAATGAATGGGAGTTATCCTTGTAAAGAACGGAGCTGATGCAAACTCTTCGGCGGAGGCATCTCCATAATTTCCTTGATTTTAGCAGGATCAATTTCAATACCTCTGTAACGTACAATGTACCCCAGAAATTTTCTGTAGGATATCCCGAATGCACATTTTAGAGGGTTCATCCTGAGATCATATTTTTTATTCTCTCAAGTACAATCCTCAAGTCTTCGAAATGATTTTCACGGATTAGGCTCTTCACCACCAAATCGCGACATAACATTCCACCTTTTGATGAATCAACTCATCGAAAATACGTGTCATAGCTCTTTGGTATGTAGCTCCAGCATTTTTCAAGCCAAAAGGCATGACCGTGTAACAATAGATACCAATAGGTGTTCTGAACGATGTATATTTTTCATCTTCAGTTGTCATTTTAATTTGGTTGTATCCTGACGATCCATCCATGAATGAGAACACATCATAGTTGGAAGTGTTGTCCACCAATAGTTCTAATATGGGAAGCGAAAAGTCATCTTTTGGGCACGCCTTATTTAGGTTCCGAAAGTCAATGCAGAGACAGATTTGACCGTTTTTCTTTCTAATTGGGACAATATTGGCTATCCAATCTACATACTTCTCCTCCGGGATGAAGCCTGTTTTGATTAGCTTCTTAGTTTCTGCAATCACCTGTTCTTCAATCTTCAATCTCATTGCTGCTTACAAGAGGCGTTGCATCTGTTTGATAATAGTTTGTGAAGCTGTACATGAGATAAGCACGGCATTTCGAATATGTCTAGGAAAAGCAATCCACGAAAGTAACATCTTACTCTTCAACTTTTCATCGAGAAGAGCAGACAAAGTTGGAGGGATCATCTTATCTAGGTTGACTTCTTTAAGTTCATCCATAGTAGCTATTTGTCCACCTTCTTCAAGCTCTTCAGGTACGGGCTTCACTTCCACTTCTTCATCATTTTTAGGAAGAATTTCATGGGAATCATCTTCTTCATCACTAAGAGTTTCTATCGACTTCTATTATATTATACAGCTATCCATGAGATTTGTGGATGAATCAGACCTTTAGTGATAAACTTATCACTTCTCCCATGATGCTTGAGGACTTCTTTGGCTCCACATCTTGTTAAAGATTTGAGTCCTATGTTTAGTAGTTCTCATATGAACTCCAAGCTTATGCATCATTCTTCGCAACTTCTGAGGATAGTATATTGGTATTCTTGTTGGTACCATCTCATCAGAACTTTTATGTTGAGTAGACTGCTCAAAATTTTGAGGTTGAGACTCTTCAGATTGGTAAAATAGAGTTCATGTTCTGCCACTCTCATTCAACGGTGGCACATAGAATGTTATCAATTCTTCAATATTATGAACCTTCAATGGAGTGATTTTTTTGAAGCACTACTGAGAGATGGGTATAATTTTGAGTGAGTCATCTGACTCTGCCAAGTGAGCTATCCTTCTTGATGCAACCATCTGAACTCTATTTTCATAAGTAGATTCAAAATCATAGTCTGAATTAGAATCACTTATTTCATACTCTGCTTCTCTTGAGAGCTTATACGTTTCCTTAGGTTTGACATGAATATCTTTTTCTTCTTCTTCCGTGTCACTCCCCAAATGAGGAACTGATTTTCTTGATTTAGGTGCAGAATTAAGTGTCTTAGGGAGAGTCGGCATTGCCTTCTTTCTTCCTCCTTGCTTCTGCTCTTTCATTTTGTGAAATTGTTCTTTAGTTCCTGAAGTGGATGCTACCGCTTCAAGAGGCTTTGTTGGCTTAGGCTCTTTGAGGATGAAGTACTTTGCATCTTCATAGATTTTTGTTTCATTGACGGAGAATGGTTGTAGGTTACCGAGAATTCTGAATTCTTCTCCATCATTCAGATACTTCATACATTTATGCATAGTTGATGGGACCATGCCATACTCATGTAGTCACGGCTGGCCCAAGAGAGCTTTAAATGATGTATCAGCATCGATTACATGAAACTTGGCTTCTGTATATAAATCTTTGAATTTGAGTGGGAGAATAAACGAACCCAAAGTTTTCTACCCTTTTTCATTGAAGCCATGAACCATCAATTTATCTTTCCCAAGATGTTGGATATCGAGTGATAATCCTCTTAATACCTTTAGACTCATGAGATTGATAGAAGAACCTGTATCAATCAATATGCGGCTAATCGAGATGCCATCACTCTCTGTGGTAACATATAGAGGGCGGTTGTGATCCGCTATTCCCAACATAAGATTCTCTTCAGAAAATGTGATTACTGGGAGATCTTGAGTTTGCAATGCTTCGATCATGCATTTCTCAGCAAAGTAAGCTGCATAATTCTCTGGGCCTTTGAGAGCCTATATCAAAGTTTCTCGAAAGTATTTTGACATCAAGAGAGCTTCGTACACACTCAGTTGTGTAGGGATCTTTCTTAGATGTGATAGAATATTATAATTTATCTTCTCGCTTGATTTAGGCTTCGCTCTAGGATTTCTAGGAATGATATCTTCATTGACTTCAATTTGCTTTCCCTTCTTTGATGAAGGTGATAAGACTTTACCACTTCTCGAACTTGAATAACTTTGTCTGTTATTCTTGAAGAGATAGTTTCTTCAAGTTTCTTCTTATTCGGAAGATTGGCCAAAGGGTTAGACTCACTTTTCAACGTCATACGTTTCATGCGTGATATCGATGAGCGACTCTTCTTCATCGAAAACATAGATCTTCATCACTTTATTGTTGAGTCATTAAACCGAATTCAGACATTAGCTCCTTAGGCTCTTCTTGCTTTCTTGATAAAAAATTTGATGGGTTGGTCGAGTTTGTTTGACTATCCTTATCATTTCGAAGTAACTAATGTTGAAAAATATCTGACATCACGTAGATGATTTGGGATGTCTCTACCGGACAAGGCTCACCATTATCTTCTTTATCTGATTCAACAATGCGAAGTTTAGGCATGAAGTCTGGAAGCTAAATGGTTGTCTTGTCGGCTGGTGGTACTCCTCCAGATTGTTAATGATCTTTTGAGTTGTAGTTCTCTTCTTGATCTTCTTTTTCTTAACCATCTTCTTTGATTTATGAGGCTTGCGTTTAGTAGACTTCTCATGCTGTGATGAAGTAGCCTTATCAGAATGCCGTTGAGAAACTCAAATACTTGGTTTAGGCATCTTTCTTAAGTCCAATATAGGTTCAAGTGGTGATTTTCACTTAACATTAGAGAAGTCTTTTAGTTGCTTCAGCATCTTCACGGTCTTTTTGGAGACTACTATTTGTCATTCTTCAGTCTGAACTGCTTTCTCCTTCTGTTTGTCTTTGTTGGATGATACGGAAGAGGACATAATCATCCTTGTAGATCTCTTTTAGGATTGACTAGAACATTGTCAGATAGTGTAAATTCACCTTGCCGATGTTTCCTTTCTAGCCGATCTTTGAAGATACATGATGCTTGATAGGGATGATCGTCGATGATAGAGGAACGATAATTTGGATTCTGACTTGATCGACTTCTTGACCTTTTGATTTACGGTAGCTTGTAACTTTGACTGCGAAATAGTTTAGCCACATTGTCCCTTCTGAAGGAATATTTATTAATCTTTTCCTTAAGAGATGGTCGCATTCGCTCATCATCTCTTGTTGCTTGTTTTGGACGCTCCCCACCACTTGGAAAAGTTCGAGGTTTGTCATTACCTCCTAATACCAATTTTGGCTGTGGATTAGAATAACCAGGCTTTTTTACTCTTATCATTATTGTACACCGGCTGCTTTCCTTTATCCACATTGTATATCACCGCTTTTCGCCATTTGAACTATAAGAAGCAGCATAACTTTCATTTATTCTTGAGTCTGAAGGTTTGTTTCTCTTTGCTTTATCTGCATAGACTTCAGACTTAGGGCGATTCAACTTTTAAAATTTAGCTACTCTATCGAGCAAGTCTTGAAATGTTGCAATCGACGCCATGCATAGGAATGATGCCATTTTATCATCCATATTGCCCATTAGCAATTGGATCACATGTTCTTCTTCTAATTGTTGCTCGCACTTCATACTTAGATTGAGCCAACGACTTATAAATTTTTTCAATGACTCATCTTTCCTCCTTTTCAGCAAGGCAAGGTCAGCGATTGTGATTTTTTCGATTGCACTAGCGAACCTCTTCACAAATACAGTTTCTAGTTCAACAAAGGTTTTAACTGAATCATTTGGTAATTCTGCGTACCATTCAAAAGCGGCTAAGGTCAAGCTACTGGCGAATTGACAAAAAAGCAGTGCATCGTTACCTCCTGTGTTACCACAAGTAGCCTTAAATTGGGCCAGATGTTGCTTTGGATTACCAAGTCCACTGAAAGTATTGAATTTTGGCACCCAGTAACCTTTCGGGTACATCACTTGGTCATATTCAGCTGGGTAGGTGTGATCTTTACTCACCAGCTTTTCAGCCTGCTCTGAGGCTATGACCGCCTTTATCTTTTCATTGATTATTGTTTTAGTTGAAGCATTCTTGGTGTTTTTAATTGATTTTGAATTGTTGGCTAGAGAGGTGTTTGGTTAACTTCTTCCCTTGCTTCATGTATAGCATGTACTGTAGGAGCTTGAGGTATCATAGTAGCTGGTGGTGTAGAAGTTGCATTGTTAGCTACTTATTAGTTAGCAGACAAAACAGGTGCTGCACTTGATATGATATTCTTCTGTAACGTCTCCATCATGATGTTCATTTGTATTATCATATCATTCATTTTGGTACCAAACTGTGCAATCTCCTTGTCTTTGGCCTCCAGTTGACGCTGCATTTCTCTTTGCTCTCTAGCTAGCCTCATGGCGTCAATCTGTACAGGTTTTTCCTCTTCTTCTATTTCTTGTTATTGTTCTGCTCTTTGCTCATTTTCAGAGGGAGAACTTGACTGCCCTTCTTCTTGTGCATTTGTAGAGACTATTTTTTGGGGGCGCGCGATTATTAAAGCATGTATCATTTCCTGGTTCAACTATAGGCTTTGACACCCATAATTTCTTTCTCATTTTGATCTTCTTATTCTTCTTCTTCATCAAAGATCGAAGATCCATCCTTTATTTGCTTTTGTGAAGAATCTTCTTCATAAGCGTTAAATTCAAGTTCAGATTCCCTGGATTTATGGTGATGCTGATGGTGCTGAGCGGAGAGTTCATTTATATCTATGATCATATAGATGACTTCTATTTCCATAGAATCTTCTTCATTATTTTCTTCCTACACACGAATTTCTGATCGACGTTTCCAGTGGATCTTTGGTTTAGTGTGTGGAACAAGTACCTCTTCTACTAAAGGACCACAATTAACATCAACCTTCTCCTGTATGAGTGAAACTGATGGGCGATGGAATCCCCCAGAGGATTCTCTAGGGTGTCGACCATCATATTTTTCATCATTGATATCCCTTCTTTTGGATATCCACTTATGATGAGTTGATTTTAAGGCAAATTTCTGAGTATATGTATCAGATGTCACACCCCTTCTATTACTCAAAGTTTCATTATGGGGCATTGGCCTCCATATTTGCTTACCCTTCCATCGGGACCTTTCAGCAGTGGATTCTTGGACATGCGATCCAAGTGTCACGCCTCGATGCTCACCATGCTAAGTGTACTGGGCTCGTTGGCTCGTTACCAGAAGAGATGACAATTTTCTTGGTGGAGCTTCAGTGTTTTCCCTCACCACATGCCTCTGAAATCTTCTTTTCATTAGACCTCTACCTTGGCTACTTTGAGAACTTTATGTATCAACGGTGTGTTTGTGTCTCCTCGTGGTGGTGGAGCTTGGCGTGGTTGGTTCCAGAAGGACTACTTTATTTCGCCAGTAGAGTATTCCTCTTTACCCACTTTAGATTATCAAAGTTGTTGTGGGTAGGAATACTCGCTTTCGGTGGCAGTATCACTTGCTCACTAGGTCATTCAAAGGGGATCTGCTGAGCCCTCAGCTCAGCGTTTCTCCTTCTTCTCTGTCTTAGTTAATTTGCTTCCTGATGAGGAAGCTTCATGATCATGCTTTACAGAGGTTCTAGAGGCCATACATGAGGAATTAAAGACCCTTGATGATTCTTGTCGTCACAGGAGCTTTAGATTGACCTAGCCTCTTGAAAATTGAAGTTCTCTGTTGGGAGAACTCCTTTACAACAATTGGTTGTTGAACTGGTTAGCGCACTTAGCTAGTAGGAGTTTCAGTAATTTGAGGTCTTCTAGTATGACCTCGGACGAATGTACCGCAAGTGGTTACTTCAGGAGTAGCAGCTACGATAGCCGTAAAATTTAAGCTACCAAATTGAATGGTAGCATCTCCATGTTGATGGCGTTTAGGCAAATGTTACCAGCGACTAGAAAGGAAAGGAGTGCTTTGTAGATCCATTTCTGCAAAAGTGAAAGATGTGGATTAGTAATTAACAATTATTATTTCATCCCATACTTTTAAGATACAGAGACGCTACATAACAAATAATGGTGTAATAAAGGTACACTCTACGGAATGATTCATTCTACATAGAGGCTCATACTGAATTTGTTACACACTTAAATCACCATTTCATTATTTTAAATTTTCAAAAATTTTATTGCTACTATAGCACATATATGATTAGCCAAAGATGGAAAGAGAATCCTATCCTTAGTGGAGTTACCAAAAATCTGTGGGCTTCGAAAATTTCACCACCGACCTCTTCGATGAAAAAAGTGGTTTAAATTATGTCGGTGTAATTTTCAGAAGGTAGATGGAATAGTAGATAAGAAACTACCGAGAGATTTCATCCTCATTTGGTGAGAACTTTAGATCTGGTTCTAGGTTTCATAAAGCTTATAGTTAATTACCTCCCAGTGTGAGAGAGAACTTTCGATTAAGGTATTAGATCAATGTGTGGCATATAGTATGTAGAGTTTTAGAATTTGAGATATGAAATTCATCATTATAGCTTAAATCGGATGGTTGGGGAATGATGGCGTGCGATCTAGATCCCATAGTTGTCATCCCTCGCATCCTGTCTACTTGATGGAGGTGATCGACTGACACGAAGGATCCTCATCGAACACATGGGTTACGACTTCCAGAAATCCTTGTAAACTTGGAGTGGTGTTTGTAAGAGACAATCTTAAGTCGACCTTGTGATGGGATGTTTGCTTATCAAGTATATGATTCACAACTCAAAGGGCGAGCCATTGGGAGCATCTGACGTTGATTGTAATATAATGGGTGACCAAACCACCGTCGAGGACCCCGTCATAATTGCTTCATGTGAGCTCTTGGCCAAGCCATGCATTGAGGACATGGGGTCACTTCTTGAGATTGATTGAGAGTGAACATAGAAGAATAATTGATTTGACATTAGCTCCTTTGTGAGCTAGAGTTTTCTTAATTTGTCACCTACAACAAACAATTGGAAGGCGGATGGATTGAGTTTGATTTAAGTTTATAGTGATGGAGTTTCATTTGATTGATATTTGAAAATTTATTAATTAGAATATATTTAAGAGCTTTAGATCCTGTCAACTATGTTTAGCTCCTAACAGAGGATTAGATCTACTGTCACCTGATAGAATTAGTTTCTCAGATATTTCATTGATCTGAAGCTTTTAGTAAAGGTTTTTAGGTTTTATTAACCCGACCCAAAACCGAAGCATCTCTGGACACTTGAATTTTAGCATTCAACATAGTGTCGGGACATGCGAGTATATTTGAGAATTTAGGTAATTTTTGTTTGAATTATGAGATTGATTTTCTATTTTCATTTCTTGTTATTCCAGTTTAACCTGTGCAACCTTTTCAGACATCAAAATTTGCACTTGTAATCCTTATGTCCGAGCACATGTAAGAATTTATAGTTTAGCTAATTTCACATAATTATTGATTTCGTTGAATTTTAAAGATCATAATTAGAATGAAATTTCTTAATTCTTGATTGAAGGAAGCTTCCAGATTTTTATAAATTTTGATTTAGTATCGTCTTCTGTCTGCTTGTACAAAGCGTTGCAGATCCGGTGGCGAAGAATGCGTTTTGATTTGGATTGTAGTTTAACACATTACTTGCATTGTGTTTCCTTATTGAGTTTTTGTAATTTTCTCAGCTTGATTATGCTCAATTTATATAAATTTTGATAATTTATGCCGATTTTAATGTTTGTTAATTATGCCGATTTTAATGTTTGTTGTTTTAACCCTACTCATGCTTATTGGCTAGCACAATAATCACCTCTATATTTACGTAAGAGTTATTAAACCCAATTTGAATTTATCCTTAGATTTTGAGTTTATTTCAAGTTTGTTGTAAGTTCGGCATTAGACTCCTCCGAAATTCCAATTAAAGTTTGCTTAATTTTGAGGAACTTGCAAGAAAAGAGAACTTACTTTACTATTTCAGTTTAAGCCATAAAGGATTGCTATTAGAGTTTGTAAGTTTAATATTAGTTTTTCCCATCATTTGTGAGTTTGATATTAGTCTCTCCCAAATTTATGAGTTTAATATTCTCCTACCCCAAATTTATGAGTTTAATATTCGCCTCCCCAATTTACTTAAGTTTTAAATAAATATTCTATTCTTCCTAAAATTTGCTTTAAAGCTCCTCCTTTTTTCTTGTTTGACGCTTTTTAGTTTAAAAATAGTTGCAAACTTCCTTATTTAGCGCTCCTAAGTCAGCTCATTTTACACTCCCATTTTTCTAAGTCAAAAGATTTGGGAAATTTGGTGACTCGTCATCCCGTGTAGCTCCATTGGGGTGTTTTGGCTTACTTTTCTCGGCGTGTGAGTGGTCATTAAACACCACTTCCTATTATCCGTCAGCCTCTGAACACAATGAGATCTTCAAATCTGCAAGAATATATATAATGGAATATATAATTATCCCCTTTTTTTTCTAAGTCTGAAAATTAGATAAAATTTTGACAACATTTCTTCTAGGGGGAGCGACATCTAACAACTGGTTTGGCTTATTTGTATCCATCGGCGTGCGGCGGTGACATCACCTGTTTTCATCCGTCCTCAAGTGGAAACTGCGAGGTCTTCAAACCTACAAAGAAAACACATATGTATATTCACATCCCATGTTTTGACTATTTGAGTCTTAAAGGAAATGGGTTGTGTATGATTGAGCAGGTAAGAAGTGCGGCGAAAATCAGTAAGAATTCCTCGACGATTTTCTTCCTCGATTTGTGACGTAGCGGAAGTGGGACGGCTAAAGCAAAGGGTGCGATGCCGAAAATCGAAGGAGGAATTCACCTACTAATGATATTCTTTCCTGATTTGCGATGCAGCGGAAACGAGACGGCTAATGAAGGGGAAGCGACGTCGAAAATCAAAGGAAGAATTCGGCTACTGACGATTTTCTTCCCCGATTTGCAGCGCAACGAAAAGTGGAAGGGTTATGGGGTGCGACGCCGAAAATCGAAGGAAGAATTCGTCTACTGACGATTTTCTTCCCGATTTGATCTAGCGAAGACGGAAAAAAAAGTTGTACTGGGCAGGATCTGGATTGCAGAATGGGTGGTTTGTCGGTCAAGGCTGGGCCAAGGAAGGAGGGTTTGAAGGGTGCAGCAGGCGCTAGGCTGGAACGGCTACGCTCTAAGTCTCATTTTACCCTCCCATTTTTCTAAGTCAAAAGATTTGTGAAATTTGAGCTCCGGCGTCATCAGATATAGGGGGCTCCATCGGGTGTTTTGCTTGCTTTCGGTACACCCATGAAAAGCTGCTCACCACTTCTTATTTCTATTTTTTTTATCCCGTCGTGCCCTACTGAACACAATGAGATCTTCAAACCTGCAAGAATATATACAATGGAATATATAATTATCTCCTTTTTTTTCTAAGTCTGAAAATTAGACAAAATTTTGACAACATTTCTTCTAGGGGGAGCGACATCTAACAAGCTGGTTTATTTAGATGCCCGCCGGCGGTGTCTTCTGAACTTTTTCATCATCCGTCAGCGTCATAGTGAGCAGGTCTTGAAACCTTCAAAATACAAACATATATATATTCACATTCACAAATCCCATGTTTTTGAAGGACTTGGCAGCAGTTGTGTATGTGATTGAAAAGGATTAAATTGGGGTGCGGAGAAAATCAAGTAAGAATTAATCGATGATTTTCTTCCTCGATTCGGGAGCGGAAGTGGGGCAGAGATGCGATCTGGAATGAAGGAGGAATTCTTAATGATATTCTTTCCGATTTCGTGGCGAGACTAATGAAGGGAAGCGGCGGAAAAGGAAGAATTATTCGACGATTTTCTTGATTTAAGCAACAAAAAGTGGAAGGTTATAGGGTGTCGGCCGAAAATCGAAGGAAGAATTCGATTTTACGATTTTGATGTGAGCAGGACGGCGGAAAAAAGTTGTGGGCTGGACAGTGGACTGGATTGCGCAGAATGGGCCGGTTTGGGTCAGTCTGAAGGCTGGACGGGCCAAGGAAGGAGGGTTTGAAGGGCTGCAGAAAACGGGCTGGCCGGCGGGCTAGGGGCTGGAACGGCGGGCTAGCCAGGCGGGTCGTGGGTCTGCGGGCTATGGGAGCAGCGGGTCGGCGAGCTGGGTCGGAGCGGGTCGCGTGCGCGGGCGGCGGGTCAGCGGGCCGGTATGCGGCGGGTGCGCGGAACAGACGCGCGGTGCGGGCCGGAGTCGGTGAGGCGGGTCGACGGGCTGGACGCGGGATCGCGCGGGTCGGCGGGATGGACGCGGGCGGCGGGAGCGGACCGCGGCTTAATTTCGCGGCAGTGGGCAGTGGGGGAAACCGAAAGCCGGGTTGGCCGGTCGCGGGTGACGCGAGCGTGGAGGCGGATCACGGGCTGCGGCGCGGGAGCGGGTCGCGCGTCGGGCTCGTGTCGCGGCAGCAGGGCGCTGAGGGATTTTGGACCGGCGGCGGGTCGCGGCATTCCGGCGGTCGGACGCGCGGATCGGCCAGAACAGGAAAGAAATTGAGAGGGGGAGAAGGAGAGAATTTTTTTTTTCTTTACCTTTTCGGGCCGTGAGAGGAGAAATCAGGAGAGAGAAAACAGGAGAGAGAAGTTTTTTTTCAGAATCCGGGAGAATGAGAGGGAGTTGAGAGAAAAATGGGGTTAGTGATTTTCAGATTTTATTTACTTATTTTGAATTAGGGTGATTTTTTCAGAAAACTGAAAATATGAGAGTAATTTGAGAATTTTTTAATAAATTTAGAATTTATTAAATATTTTTAATGTAAATTTTACCGATAAATTTATATATATATATATATATATATATATATATATATATATATATATATATATATATATATATATATCATCATTAAATTCACGCTAACTGCTTTCAGCGATCAAGGTCGTTGGTTAGCTTCTATGCCAAATCGAGTCAATTCGAAATGCCGCCACTTTTGCCGCCGATCATGCAACGTCCCAAATGAGTGTGAATGATCTCATTCGATAAATTTTGACGCTTTGGAGCCAATAACTGATCAATTAATTAACCGGTTGTTTGATCCTCGTTTCCCCACCTCAATATGCGTGTAGTGGGGTGACGACTGCGCTTTTATCGATTGCTCATCGAAGTTGCAATATTTCAGATTCTCCGACTAATTTCGATTCCAATATGATGGCAAAGTCGTTTGATCGAGGTCATTTGAGTTGATTTCGACATCTAGTGCATTTCGTACCGATTTGGTGTTTCAAATCACTCGACATTTGCACAAACTCGTCCGAATTGTGTGCGAACAGTCTCATTTGATAGTTTCCAATATTTTGAAGCTAACGGTGTGATCAATTTCAAGACGAGTCATTCGTGACAGCCTTCAGCATATGTGAACCATATTATCATATTGAAGCGGCTTAATCATCGATTGATCGTTAGATTTTTGCAATATCTATATTCTCATCAATTTTGATGTTCTGAACGCGACGACGAAGTCTGTTCATCGATTGGAGGTCGTTTCGATCATTTTCATCCACCGCATTTTGAACCTCGATTCTGTTCTTGTTTTCAAGTCCATTGAATTTAACTGGCTTGTCTGATGATTTATTACTATGGAGGCAATGCCCCAATAAATGTGACTGCGCATGTGAAGCTAGCGCTAAAACCGTTGACCATCGGTCAGCGAACTTGGATCATTTTAGCTTCGATCACAATAGCTTACGGAACTTTCATAGGATTTGTCATTAGTATTATACCTTATTCAGGACATGCTAAATGACGGGCTTGACCGATTTATCAGAATCTACTTGTCGGATTGATAAGAGTTCTTACACCATCTATTATCTGCTTCAATGGCTTTGCTAAAGATCTCTTTCTTTTATGTCATCAGGATTTGAGTCTCCTCGACCCCAGCTTCATGCTTGGTTAATTAGTCTACTTATTATTTTGATGAAGGACTTTGCTAGGGAATCTTATCCGCTTGACGGATTTGAAATTTCTTCGCCCTAGCAGTTTGACGGACTTGATGAAGGATTGACTGATTTGTCAACATTGACTTGTCGAAGTGTATATGCGCCATGAACTTGCTTGTTGTTGACGGATTCGTTGAAGGATACATACGTGCACCAAATTCTCTAGCTTATATAGAGTTAATGTTGAGTTATTAATCTGGCATCGTGTGCTTTAACAGACTAAATAACCACAAAATTCCTTTAGTTCAGCCATCGGCTTTGTTTGAACTATGGAATTACTTCCTCGGTCCTGTGCTTTCTATTTTCACAGACTTGATGAGGAGATAGACTTTGATTTGTACTTTGAGCATGATCAGATCGTTTGATTATAGATTGAAATGTCACCTTGCAGATAATATGAAGATTGATTTGAGGTGGCTCTGAATTGAGCATTTTTTTAGGTTGCCTTAACCTATCGATCAAGTATAGAGATCTCTTGGATCATGATTGCTTGTAATCACTAAGTTGGATCTGGTTTGAGATTGAACAGCTATCGTCGTTGAACTAACGAGCATGGGCTCTTTCACTACGGCCTTTTCTCGCGGCTTGTTGAGTGAAGAGAGCGTCAGCAACTCGACCATATTTGAGCTTGTTGAGTTCGACCTTTAGAACCTACTCGAGTCTTTGACTTAAGCTGTAGTGGGTTGATGGTTTTATCATCAGACTGAAGAATGGGGTTTCTTTCACTACTTTTGGCTCGTTGAGTGAGGAGAGCGTCGAACTCCTCATTTATATTTGTTGAGTCCGACCTTTAGAACTCATCTCTAGACTTGTGATGTAGAGGTTGATGTTTTTCCAACTCAGTTGATTGAAGCTTCCAAAATTGGGAGTTCTTCTAACTTGATCTCCAAAATTTGGCAAATCTTGGAGATAAATTTCTTGAAATTTAAGGTTGTCCTTTCATACATAGAAATAGATTTTTTTTTTTTTTTTTGTGCAAGACTCTACAATTTAACCGTAACAATTATGGATATATCCAGGGATTTCAGCGTAAAGCTTGATGTCACCCTGAATAAGAATATATTTGAGGATCTTGTCTTTTGGCACGATGTCAACTCAAATAAATTTAATATAAACTAAAAAAATATCATTTGTCTTGAGGGGGAATTCTAAAGTACATTTAAGAGAATTGTTCAAGATGAAAATATGCAAATACATCCATATTTAAAATGCCCCCTGTCTTGTTGGGAGATTTCTATTTGGGAATGTATTTGTCATGTATAATATTTTTTTAAGTAACGACCGTTGATTGGCGGCATTGGTCTTTCACCTTTTAAGTTGATGAGTTGGTATGCCCCTCATTGATACATTTTTTCAATGACAAAAGGGTTTTCCCAGTTAGGCTCAAATTTTCCACCAAATTTTCGATTGAGAATAATTGGTCTTCTCAGCACCATGACCAATTCTTCTTTTTGGAATGTTCGAGGCCGCACAGTATGGCCAAAAGCCCTGGACATCTTTGCTTGATAGACTTCCAGATTTTGATGAGCTTATAATCTAACTTCATCAAGTGCATTGAGTTTCTTCATTCTCAGACGATCATTTTGATATTCAGTTAGATTGTACTGGATGCTCGAAGTGAAGGCAACTCAACTTCAAGTGGAAGAACTGTTTTAGTTCCAAATACCAGTGAATAGGGAGTGGCTTTAGTCTGCGTCTTGTAGGTACTTCACACTCATGACACTTCTTAGCGTGATTAATACAATCTCTCACCATAGACGGCCAATAATAACCCATCATTTTGATTTTTACTGTCATCTTGGGACCTGACTGATGTGCACCACAAAGTCCTTCATGAACTTCATCCTGCACTTTTCTAACTTCATCTATATTTAGGCATCGTAGCCACATTTTTTCAAAGGATCTACGATATAAAGTGTTGTTGACGAAAGCATAGCGTAATATTCTCTTTTTGATTTGAGCTGCGAGTGATTTATTATTTGGTAATTTGCCTTCATTAAAGTAGTCGATGAAGGCTTGCCTCCAATCACATGACTCTTCTACAATAAAAGACTTCACACTGCTTTTCTGAGGCAATGTCATTCTTAGCTTTTCTTGAAACAACTTCTTGTTGATTTTGGGTAGTATGAGGAGGAACAGTGATCCTCCGAGTCAAATTTGGTAACCTCTACGGAGATTGATACTTTATTGGCTCTAAGGCCGAGTAAATATGTCGATCATGACACTATCAATGATGTACTCTTGAGTTATTTGGAGCGATAAGTACTTCCAAGCTCACTACTTGGTAAATATTCTCTGATATGCTTAAAGGGGAAGAATAGACGTTAATTATACTAATAAGACAACATGCTCTGTTTTTAGCATAATGGATAGTTGATTTTTCTTAAAGCATATTTCTCTATATATTGAAAAATGCATTCTACTTTGGCTCTAATTTTTCTTTTTAATGTCTTCTTTTACTAATAATTTAGCAGCCGAGCTTCCCTTGTTCCTTTACACTTTTTTCTCCTCTTAGATGAATTTGTTCTATTCTATTTTTTCTTTTTTTTTCATTTTTTTTTTCTCCTCATCTCCAGCATGCTTCTTTTGTCTTTTTTTCATATTTTAGCTTTTCAAGCACATGAAGTTACCTTGAGGCAACTCAACCAAGTGCGTATTGCTGAATATCAATATTGCACTTTACAATTTATAAATTACTAAGAATTTATTTATTTATTGTCATAATGATTATGGTTTTAAAAAAAGAGTGATTATAACGTTAAAATGATGATGTGATAAGCATCTATTGTATATTGGATGGTGAAAAACAAAATCAGATGCTTTAGGCATGTATAATAGAACCTAAAGGATGCACTAGCAACAGAAGTGATGTGATACTAAGTATGAGGCAGAAAACAATAAGTACATTGTCCATATCATCCTTTGAATTTTAGTAGTTTAATGTTTATTAGTTGTCTTCGTGTTAATTTTTTTCTTGGGTGTATTTTGAATGGTCAATATTATTCATGGCATCGTTGAATTATGTTGAAATGGCAATTCTGTTCAATCTCACTCAGTATTTAGAACGTTTTAGGTTGAAAATGAATAACGTATTAAACCTATTGCATGCTAGAAAATCAGTTGCGGTAGAATAAAGATTTTACACTTTAGCTTTGTTACGGAATCCAACACACACACAGATGTTTGGGGAATTAATAAGAAAACTCCAAAATTTTTATGTAAAAAAACCTCGAAAATAGGGAAAAATCACGAGGCCTAACCCAGTAGAAATCTTTCACTATATATCTATTTCAGAGTACAAAATTTTCCTGATAATGGGATTACAGAATTATATATGAGAAAGGCTGACAATGAGAATCTCATAATCAGACAACAACTATATAGCGCTGGTAATGTGCTTATTAGTAGTAGATGACGAAATGGCCGATGACGATTAAGGTCATCGTGGTGATGACCGGCGAAGATGATCGGCGATGGTCGGCGGCGGTGACCGACGATAGTAGTTGGTGGCGGTGACCGGCGTCGGTGGTCGGCGATGATGACCGGCGACGATGGTTGACGGCGATGGTGGCCGCGGCGGATTGAGCGAAAATGAGGACGCATGGCGGCCGACACGGCGTGGTTGGCAATTAACGTCGACCGCCGAGTGGTGACCTTGGAGGATTTTAAGCTTTAGAGCTCTCTTCTTTTTTTTGCTTGCCCACTCATGTGAAGAATCATAAATATTTATAGATTAGATGGCGTTTCAGAATACATAAAATCAGCCACTCCATCGACGCTCAAAATGATTCATTTGATCATTTGATGTATAAGTATTTGGCTCAAATAATTATGAGATCTTAAGCTTGTTAGATTCGGTTCGTCAAGACGCTCGATTTGACTATAAACACTCCATGTTTAAAAATTATTTAAAGATTTAAACGATATCCCAAAGTTTCTAATGGTATTTTAAGTGCTTGATCTCGACTAGTTTCAACTTAGGATCAACTTACTTTTGACATCAAGATTCGCTTATTGTAGAATTTTCTTGTCATATCGTTCTTTTGGATAACATTATCTCAATAATCCAAAAATATATATGTCAAATACTTGAAAATAACAAATTCTTTAATGAAATTTGCGAGTCCATTAACTATACATTTTGAGAGAACAGATTTTCATGAGAGCACAAAATTATGATCACTAAGCGTGGTCTTGTGGGTATCACGGGCGCAGGTTTTGGGGTTATGGACCTATCCGGACATTCGCATGCGAATGAAGGAAGCCGCTGTATCTGCGGCGAAGAAGGCATGCGTGTAGGCGCGAAGCTGACGGTGGGCGATGGGCTGGAGGGGCTACTGAAGCTGGTATGCACGCTCTGCACAAACTATGAGGGTTTTTTATCCGTTTTTGTCCGTTTTGGTCCATTTTCAACGGCTTTTACCCATTTTTTTCCGTTTTTCTTTGATTTTTTTTACCTTTATGCCCCTGTAGGGGGTCTATAAATGCCATCCTAGGGCCAAGGGAGAAGACAAAAATCTCATATGCTCTAGTGTTCCTCTTCTTCTTAAGAGAAGGTCGTTCGGAGGCGATCAAGGTCCGTAGTTCAAATGACGAGCCTCTGGTTTTCCCTCGAAAGAGGCGTCAACTGTTCTCGTTGGATCGACCGGGTTTGGAGGCGATCAAGGCCTGTAGTTCATACTCTGGTTTTTCCTTGAAAGAGCGTCAATCCCTCGCCGGACCGACGGTTTGAGGCGATCAAAACTAGTTCATACGAGACTGATTTTCCTCGAAAATCCGCCCTCGCCGGACCGAGGGTTGAGGCAATCAAGGCCCGTAGTAGTTCACCGGCGAGCTATTTTCTTTTGAAAGAGGTGTCAACTGCCCTCATCGGACCAGGTTCGGAGGCCAGATCATACGACGAGGTTCTGCTTTCGAAAGAGGCTAATCGCCCTCGGACGCACCGGTTCGAGGAGTTCAAAGCAGAGATCATACGAGGCTCGTTTTCCCTCGAAAGTAGCGTCAACTGTCCTCGTCGGATCGACCGGATTTGGAGGCGATCAGGGCCCGTAGTTCATACTTCTTCTTGTAGGAAATTGGATTTATTGAAATTTCAATGGATGGTTCAACAATTGATAATTGCAAAGATGACGGGGAAGCATTAATTAGGAACCATCCTTCGAATAACTCAGAAAGTCTGATATATAATTTCAAAGTATCATTCTCCATCATGTTACTTGATGCCGTTAACTTGCATGTAAGGGGTATAATCAAATCCGAGGATTTTTGACCCATCCGAGGTTATTTGGCAAAGAGTTACTTGATGACATTAAGCTGCATAGAAGAGGTCGAATCAATGCCGAGAATTTTGACCTATCTCGAGATTGTCGATGTTACCCACGACGCTATATGAAAGATGTCGAATTGAATCCGGAATTTTGACTTATCCGAGGTTGTTTGTCGAGTACCCAGACGTTAACTATGGAAGATGTCGAATTGAATCTGCTGAGGATTTTTGACCTATCTGAGGTTGCTTGTCAGAGTGTTACCCGATGACGTTAACCTGTATGGAAGAGGTCGAATTGAATCCGTTGAGAATTTTGACCTTCGGGCACGAGTGTTACGATGACGTTAACGTATGGAAGATGTCGAATTGAATCCGCTGAGGATTTTTGACCTATTCGAGATTTTTTGTCAGAATGTTACTCGATGACATTAATCTATATGGGAGATGTCCGATCAAATCCCCTTGGAATTGATCATATCCCGACTGAGACACAATGTGAGTTGTGCATTTCTTAAGTAGGAAGATTGAAATGAAGAAGATCATTTATGTGCAACAAGCTTGTAAGAAAAAGTCATAAACTCATTATTTTGATAATGTTGGTGATACAATATTATCATAAGATAACTTAACAAGAGGAATGAGATAAACTTTTAGAGAGGGTTAACAAAAGACAAGGGGTGGAGAGGAAAAGACAAGCGGGTAAATTAAATGCTGCAATATTTATGCACCAAGAATTACATATAACACTTTCAAAGACCCTCAATGTTTCAAGTTTTAGGGAAGATTTTTTCCTCTGGATCTTTGATCATAACTTGACGGTTGGTCATCTGATAATGAAATAGGGAGTAAGTCTTTTACAGGCAAAGCCCTCTGAGGTACTTCTTCATCTCGAAGATTAAAATTCTCGATGCTGAAGGACATCGAAGGGCGTGGTTGACCTTATCTTAGGTAACATGATTATGCTATTTGTTGATTTTCACAGACCACTCCAACCCCAATGGGCGTTTGAAATTTCATCTTAAGATGGTGCGACAAAGACCAAAGATTGATTGGAGGGTCTTCCAAAGATAGCGTTGTATGTTGAGTTTGACTTGACCACTATAAATTGAACTGAGTGAGTGACTTGTTGAGAAAATTCTCCGACAATAACAGGAAGGATGATTGTCCCCTCCACTCGTACAGGGCGATTATCAAACTCATATAACGGTCCTCTACCATGTTGAAGTTTTTCCTTAACCAGGCCCATGCTAAGAAAGGTGGAGTAAAATAAAACATCAACGGAACTCCCATTATCAATTAAAATTCTCTTAACATTATAACAAGGGTCACTAATCCCCGCACTGATGACAAGAGGATCTTGATGCGGAACTTGGACTCCTTCGAAGTCTAAGTCATTAAAAGTGATGTGATGATTAGTACAAGATTTTTTTAACTCCAGCTCTTTAAAGGTGGCGATGAAGACTTGATTAGATAGTAGTGGTCCTCCTGCAATCGTTTCAATTTCTCCAACTATTTGGCGACTATTGTGTTGTTTCTGTGATGATTGTCCCGGTTGCCCCCGGTTGGAGTTATGTTTGCTTGAGTTGATTGGTTCGCACAAATTGACGCATATATCCCTATTAAATGAGCCTCTCGATCTCTTCTTTAAGTTGCTTACACGCCTCTATAGTATGTCCATGACTTTGATGGAAGTGACAATATTGCTCCTGATTTTTTGAATTTGGTTTCAGTGGATGTGGTCACTTAATGGTCTCTTCATCTCGAATGGCCATCAAGACATTAACACGAGATGTGTTCAGTGGCGTGTATTTCTTTTCCAATCGTGGTTCACGTCGTTGATGTGGGGGTCGTGGAGGAGATCATGATTGCCTTGTTGCTTCTTTTGATGAGATTGTTGATCTGTGTTTTCTAGGGCACTCTTACGTTTTCCCGTGGATTGTTCAAATTATTTTCGATGGCCATTAATAGCCTTTTCAACAGAAATTTGCACTTCCACACAGTGAACCAAGTCGGCATATGAGCAGACCGTATCTCACATTAGTGACGAGTAGAAAGGCGTAGGACGGAGCCCTCCAAAGAAAACTCCTCTTAATAATTTAGGGTCTACCCCAGATATTTGGCAAGCTTCTCAGGAGAATCTTTGGAAGTATTTCTTAAGTAATTCACCCTTATTTTGACGAATGTCTGAGAGATGAGAGGAATCTTTAATGATCCTCCGATTTGCAATGAACTGTTCTACAAAAATCTTGGCGAGTTCGTCAAATGTATGGATGGATCACATTGGAAGGGAGTAGAACCAAGTGCGAGTTTGCCTCTTGAGGGTAACGGGAAAGACGACAAGCGTGAGCTCGTTGGATATGCATGATGGTCTGAATGGTCGATGTGTTCATATGGGTCAGTTGCCCCATCATAGGAATCAATGCTTGGAAGCTTGAAACCTACGAGAATAGGATGTTAAAGAATAGCTTCAGCTAAAGGTGAGGACTCCTCATATCCGCGGTGAGGGGGAGGATGATTTTTGTCTTTAAGGTGAAATTTGTCTTGCATTAAGAGTCGTAATTATACACGTATAACATGACGAGTGGGATCAACAAGACGAGAACGTGCTAAGCTACCAGCAATAATTGGTGGATTAAGTGTCGGTTGAGCTGCACATGATGGATGAGTAGAAATAGCAGTGTCAAGGAGATCAGCATCATGGTCTGGAAGCGGAGGAACTTCAGTGTCAAAGAGATTAGCATTTTGACCTCCCACGACTAACGATCGATCTTGGGGGAGATGTGTTTGTCGCGGTAGTGGCTGTCGTGTTAGTCGTAAAAGTCAGATCATCTCATTTTGATACTCTTCCATTCATCACACACAATATTCTAAAGAGATTTATGTCGCGCCTTCACCGATAGGGTCACGCCTATCAGGGGGAAGTGAGGCAGAAGCTTAGCGTCCTTGGTTCAAGGATTGGTTTCGAGAGTTATGGGAGGCTCCGTTGTTGCGAGTATTGCGCCTATTGGCCATGATGCGGGTGTTCACAAAAATTGTGATTGAGGGATTCCTATTCCCACAGACGGCGCCAAACTGTTGTGCTGAAAACCACATAGAATAAAAATTTTGCTTAGCTTTGTATGAATCCAAAGACACACAGATGTTTGAGAAATTAATAAGAAAACTCCAGAATTTTAACGTGAAAAAACCTCAAAAATAGGGGAAAACTACGAGGCCTAGCCCAGTAGAAATCTTCCACTATGTATTTGTTTCATAGTACAAAATTTTCCGGATTAACAGTATATGAGAAGGTGACAATGGAATCCTAAAATCGACAACAACAACTATATAGTCACGCTCAGTTGTAACAAGGTGGTAGTAGACGATAGAATGGGTCAGACCGATAATGAAGCGTCGAGTGATGACCGTAAGATGCGGGCGATGGTGGCGGCGGTAGACGATGGTAATGGCGATGCGGCGTAGCGATGATGAATGACGGCGCGATTGGCGACGGCTCGGCGATAGTAGCGCGAACCGCGAGAGATGACGACGTGAGGCTGGAGGTTGACGGCGGCCAGTGGCGTGAGTTACGGTGGCGGGTTGGCAACCAACGGGTTGGCAGTAATGGTGGCCTGATTATGCTGAGGATTTTCGTTTTGAGCTCTCTCTCTCTTTTGCTTGCCCCTTCATGTGAACAATGATATATTTATGAAAGGCGCTTTAGAATACACGTAAAATCCGAACCACTCCATCAGACGGCTCAAAATGATTCATTTGATCATTTGATGTATTTTAAGTATTTGAATGCTCAAATGAAGTCGAATTATGAGATCTTATTGTTAGATTCGCCTCAAGACGCTTTGACTATAAACACTAATGTTTAAGAACTTTTAGGGATTTAACCGATATTCCAAAGTTTCGATGATATTTTAAGCTTGATCTCATGCTTTTAACTTAGGATAAACTTGCTTTTGATATCAAGATTCATATTTCGACTAGTAGAATTTTTTGTGTCATATCAAAACCCAAGTCTGATTTCTAACTTTTTTTTCAATTCGTTTCTTGTTACGTGCTTTGATTCTTAATCATTTCTATCCCTCATTTTTTTCGCATCTCAAAGGTAGCAGAATGGGGAAGAATGAGTATGTGTGATGCCGAGAGACGTCTCCTTGCAAACGCGCTACTCGATCTCTCCAACGAGTGGTTTGTTCTTATCTCCGAGTCATGCATACCTCTCTACAACTTCAGCATAATCTACAGATACCTGCAGAGATCTCACTTCAGCTATATGGGAGTTTTCGACGACAGGGGACCTCACGGAAGAGGAAGGTATAATCCCAATATGGCTCCATTGATTACCATCGATCAATGGCGTAAAGGATCTCAGTGGTTTGAAGTCGACAGAAAGCTCGCGATTTACATAATTCAAGACAGTAAATACTACGCGAAGTTCAAGCAATTCTGCAAGCCGCCTTGCTACGTTGACGAGCATTACTTCCCAACCATGCTCCATATTGAAAAATCAGATCTGATAGCAAATAGTAGTCTTACCTTTGTGGATTGGTCGAGAGGCGGAGCTCACCCTGCGACTTTTGGGAAGGACGATGTCAAAGAGGAATTCTTGAAGAAGAGACTTCTTAGCGGATGGGATTGTATGTACAATGGCCAGCATTCTTCCGTCTGTATTCTCTTTGCGAGGAAATTTGCCCCCAGTTCATTGGAGCCATTGTCGCGGCTTGCTCCTGCTCTGCTTGGATTTGGGTGATGGTGACTGAGATATTATTGATGTGGTTAGGCATACAGCGCAGATAAATTAGTATTTCACACATCTCTTTTACCATTATTTTTAACTGCGCTTGATAGGGGATAGATGAGGGTTAGGGTTTCTTAATGTAATTAGTGTGATCTTGTAAAGGAAAAATAAGGAATCATAGATTTTAATTTACTGATTGATCTAATAATTTATTTATTTTCAATGAAAATAATGGCGTGACTGAAAATATTTGAAAATTTTAGATAAAAAAGTTTTAAAATATTGAAAACAAATGTATTTTTATGTGCTGCCTTTTGATAAAAAGTCAAGAACATTATACATGCAATGTAATAACAAATCAAGCCTCCTGTAGAGATTATAGGGATGGCTTAAGGAAATAAATAAGGTCTTGCACCGTCAACAAATTTGTGGGCTTTTTTGTTTTTTTAATGTTTATTATTGACTTTGAATTCATAAGCTTTTATGAATTTCAGTCATCTATATGAATTTCGAATTTAGTGAATTTATGGTTCAATTTGATGTCTTGATAAGAGAAATTCACGGACATTAAAAGTGATTGATTCAATTTTAAATAAGTCCAAATCAAGTAGTTGAAGTGTGCTTGAAAATTTAAAGATAATCATTGAATTTTGCATGTTTATCATCAAATTAAATGTGTTGGTTGATAAGAGGGAATTTATCAAGTTTAAGATCACTTAATTTAAAAGGCATTAATCTAAACATAGGGCATGCTCTCCCTTCGAAATCCCTCAATGAGCTCACTATCGAGATTCATAAGAGGAATTTATCATTTTTTTTAGAAATAATTAACTTTTAAAAATGCAAAAAAAAAAATTGTAATATTTTAAAAGTCGTCCAAGCAAGCACAAACAACACCATCACTATTATTGCCTAATTAATAATAGCATATTTTAAGATATTAAATATAATTATTTTATATCAAAAAATTTAAATAAAACAAAAATAAAAGATATGCCATTAAGATAATCAGAAGGTTATGATATCGTAGAATAGATATTTTTTTTAATTTAAGAAGATAGATATTTTAAAATAATTTTCTTAGAAACATGACATTTGATATGACATTGAAAATTCTACTAGTTGAAGCACGAATCTTGATGTCAGCAGTTGATCCTTGAACTAGTATCAAGCTTAAAATATCATTTGAAACTTTGAGATATCAGTTAAATCCATAAATAGCTCTTAAACATGGAGTGTTTATAGTCAAATCGAGCGTCTTGACGAGTTGGATCTAATAAGCCCAAGATCTCATAATTCCGACTTCATTTGAGCATTCAAATACTTAAAATATATCAAATGATCAAAGGAATCATTCTGAGCCATCCATGAAGTGGAGTGGTTGATTTTGCATGTATTCTGACGCCATTCATCTCTATAAAAGCCTCTCATTCCTCATGAGGGGACCAAGCAAGAAAGAAGAGAGCTCTAAAGCAGATTCTCCAAGCACAATCCACGCCACCACTCGATGGACCTCAACCATCATCGCCGATCGCCGTGATCTCGCCCGTCGTCCATCTCTCGGTCTCATCATGATGACCTTCGCCGTCGGTAGATGTCCTCGTTGTTCACCATCATCGCTACCTCAAGCTTACCACCAGGCGTGATATAGTTGTTGTTCCCTTCTGCAATCCCTAATCCCGGATTGGAAGATTTTGTACTCTGAAACAGATACATAGTGGAAGATTTTTACTGGGCTAAGCCTCGTGATTTTTTCCCTCTTTTTGAGGTTTTCCACGTAAAAATTCTGGAGTTTTCTTATTCACTCTTTAAATATGTGTATGTGTGTTGGATTTCACAACAAAGCTAAGGTGTAAACTTTCACTCTACCGTAACTGATTTTCTAGCACGCAACAGTTTGGCGTTGTCTGTGGGAAAAGAACTCTTCAATCACAATTTCTGTGAACACCCTCATTATGGCCAAGAGGCGCAACACTCGTAACAACGGAGCCTCCCTCTCCAACTCCCGTCACTCTTGAAACCAATCCTTGAACCAAGGACACCAAGCTTCTGCCTCACTCTTCCCTGATAGGCGTGAGCCTGTCGTTGAAGGCATGATGAGAATCTCTTTAGAAGATCGTGTCCGCCGAATGGAAGAGTCTCAAAATGAGATGATCCGCCTTTTGCGAGGAACACAATAGCCACTATTGCGGCAAACATATCTCCCCCCAAGATCGATCGTTAGCTGTGGGAGATCAAAATGCTAATCTCCGACCGTTCCCCGCGTAGAGAGTGATCGATATCCCTTGACCTAGTTCACTTATCATCACGCGTAACTCTACCGATTGCTAATCCCAATTATTGTTGGTAGCTCGACACATTCTCATCCTGTTGACCCCACTCGTCATGTTATCGTAGAAATTACGCTTAATGCAAGGCAATTTCACCTTCAAGGCGAAAATCATCTTCCCTCATCCGGTATGAGGAATCCTCACCTTTAAAGCTATTCTTCAACATCCTATTCCCGTGGGTTTCAAGTTTTCGAGCATTGATTCCTATGATGGGGCGACTGACCCACATGAACATATCGACCATTACAGGACCATCATGCTTATCCAACGAGCTCACGACACCTTTGCTTTGTCTTCCTCGAGGGACAAGCCGCTTGGTTCTCCTTCGAGGAATCCATCCATACCTTTGACAAACTTATCAAGATTTTTGTAGAACAGTTCATTGCAAACCGGAGGATCATTAAAGATTCCTCCCATCTCTCTGGCATTCGTTAAAATGAGGGTGAATCACTTAAGGAATACTTCCAGAGGTTCTCCTTAGAAGCTCGCCAAATACACAGGTAACTGTGAGAGGAGTTTTCCTTGGAGGGCTCCGTCAGGCCTTTTACTGTCCTTAATCTGAGACACGGTCCTTCATACTTAGTTCATCGTGTGGAAGCACAAAAATCTGTCGATGAGGCCATTAATGCCCATCACAAATAATTTGAACAATCTACAGGAAAATGTAAGAGCTCCCCAAGGAATGCGGATCGATTATCCCATCAAAAGAAGCAACAAGGCAGCCGTGATCTCCCTCCACGGCCCCCATATCAACGACGTGAACCACGACCGAAAAAGGAATACACGCCGCTGAACACGTCTCTTGTCAACCTCTTGATGGCTATTCGAGATGAAGAAAATATCAAATGACCACATCCACTGAAACCAAATTCAGGGAATCACAAGCAATATTGTCACTTCCAGTGTGGACATACTTCTTGAGGCATGCAAACAACTCAAGAAGAAATCGAGGCTCATTCAACAAGGATATCTCGATTTGTGAAAAATCAAGTGAATCAAACAAACATACCTCTCTGCAACAACAATCATCTGAAACAACAAAATAATCATCAAGTTGGGAAATTGAAACAATCGCAGGAGGACCAATACTATCTAATCAAGTTCTCATTCTCAAGAACCGAGTTAAAGAAGTCTCGTATTGATCATTCCATCACTTTTAATGACTCAAACTTAGAAGGAGTCCACGTTCCTCATCAAGATTCACTTGTTATCAGCGCAGGGATCGGTGACCCATACTATAATGTTAAGAGAGTTTTGATTGACAATGGAAGTTCTGTTGATGTCTTGTTTTACTCCATATTTCTTAGCATGGGCCTGGTTAGGGAAAAGCTCCAACTCACTGCAGGACCATTATACGGGTTTGATAATCGCCCTGTGCGAGTAGAGGGGACAATCACCCTTCCTATTGTCCTTGGTGAATTTCCTCAACAAGTAACTCATCTAATTCAATTTATGGTGGTCAAGTCAGATTCAACATATAACACTATCTTTGGAAGACCCCTCCAATCAATTTTCGGTGCAGTCACTTCAGTACCTCATCTCAAGATGAAATTTCCAACCCCCGTTGGAGTTGGGGTGGTCTGTGAAAATTAACAGATAGCGCAATCATGCTACCTTAGACAAGCTCAACCATGTCCTTATGTGACCTTCAGCATCGAAGATTTTAATTTTTGAGATGGAGTATCCCGGAAAGCTTCCCCTGTCGAAGACTTACTCTCTGTTGCATTATCAGATAATCAACCATTATGAACAGTGCAAGTTGGATGTCTGCTCTCAGACGAACAAAGGGAAAAATACATAGACTTATTGACAGAAATCAAGACATCTTAAGCTTGGAGGGGATGCATGCGACCAATGTGATCATGCACTCCTCAAGATCAATCCAACATTCAAACCGATCATCAAAGCGAAGTTTTGCACGATGCCTCAAGGCTATTGAGCAAGAAGTTAAAAGCTTCTAGAAGCGGGATTCATACGAGAGGTACATTACCCTACATGGCTAGCAAATATTGTCATATTTAAGAAAACAGACGAAACATGGAGAATGTGTATTGATTACACTGACCTTAACAAGGCTTGCTCGAAAGATAGTTTTCCTCTTCCTCGAATTTATCGATTGATTGATGCTACATCTGGACATCAAATGCTCAATTTTTTGGAAGCTTACTCTGGTTACAACCAAATAAAAATGGGCCCAACGAATGAAGAAGCTACAACATTTCAAACATATAAAAGTTTATACTGTTACCAAGTTATGCCGTTTGGGTTAAAAAATGCTGGTGCTACTTATCAATGACTTATGAATAAGGTTTTTAAAGACTTATTAGGCCGCACAATAGAGGTATATGTGGATGACATGTTAGTGAAAAGCTTGGAAGAATCACAACATATTTCTGACTTAGAAATATGCTTTAACCTTCTTCGACGTTATAACATGCGAGTCAACCTGACCAAATGTGCTTTTGGGGTTACGTCAAAAAAATTTCTTAGATTTATGGTAACCCACTGTGGGATAGAGGCCAACCCCGAGAAAATCAAAACTCTCAAAGATATGACTCTTCCGAAGAATATTAAGAAAGTTCAACGTTTGAATGGATGAATTGCTGCGTTATCTCGCTTCCTAGCCCATTCTGGGGATAGATACTTTCTATTCTTTAAAATATTAAAGGGAGCTAAAAATAATAATTTTCAGTGGACTAATGAATGTCAGTCTGCTTTTGAGCAACTAAAGGAGTATTTAGCATCTCCACCCCTACTATCCAAGCCTATCCAAGGAGAGATGCTATACTTATATCTTGTAGTCTCTTCTCACGTGATAAGTTCAATTTTAGCATGAGAAAAAAATGGGATACAACAACCAATTTACTATGTCAATAAAATTCTCTCTGATATAGAAAGTCGTTATCCACTTGCATATAAGGTGGCTTTGTCTTTAATTTTCTCAGCGCAAAAATTACGTCCATACTTCCAAGCTCATACTATCGGCGTTTACACTCATTTACCATTAAGGGCCATCTTACAGAAATCAGAAGCATCTGGGAGGTTAATTAAATGGTCTGTAGAATTTGGAGAATTTGATATAAATTTTCTATCTTCTTATAAAGTCTCAAGTACTGACTTTATAATGGAATGCTCCCAACTCAAAGGAGCTATCTATTACGCCTTTGTCTCCTCAATGGACCCTCTATGTTGATGGAGTTTCAGAAATACCGGTCTTTGATGGGGAATCTTACTTATTTTTCCCCAACAGAATACCTTAGAGTATGGACTTCGCCTAAAATTTTTTGTAACTAATAATATGGCTGAATATGAGGCTCTCATTGCAGGGTTGAGACTCATCATTGAGGGCGTGCGAGTTGGCGTTTACACTCATTTACCATTAAGGGCGCGCGAGTCGGCGTGGATCGTCTGAGCCAAGCGGTTGGCGCCCGCGCCACATGCGGCGCGCGGCCGGGCGGTTCGACCTGGGCGGTTGCGGCCACCAGGCGGTGATTGCGACACGGGGACCGGTGGTTGCGACCTGGTGCGCAGCGCACCATGGGCGAATGATGGTTTTGATGATTTCGGCGGTTTCAATGTTTTGGATGATTTTTTTACCCTTTGCCCCGGCTCTATAAAACCCCAGGGAGAAGGCACATTCTCTTCTTCTTGAGAGAAGGTCATTTGGAGGCGATCAAGGCCCGCGGTACTTACGTCGTTGTTCTAGTTTTCCCTCGAAAGAGGCGTCAACCGACCTCGTCGGACTGTCCGGGTTTGGAGGCGATCAAGACCCGCAGTACTTACGTCGTTGTTCCGATTTTCTCTAGAAAAAGGTGTCAACCGGCCTCGTCGGACCATCCGAGTTTGGAGACGATCAAGGCCCGCGGTACTTACGTCGTTGTTCCGGTTTTCCCTCGAAAGAGGAGTCAACCGGCCTCGTCGGACCGTCCGGGTTTGGAGGCGATCAAGGCTGCGGTACTTCGTGTTGATTTTCCCTCGAAGCGTTAGCGTGCTTTCGTCGGGCGTCGAGTCGGAAGCGATCAAGGCATGCACATCGTCGTTCTGATTTTCCCGAAGAAGCGTTAATTGTACTTGTCGGATCGTCCGGGTACGGAGGTGATCAAGGCTCGTGGTACATACATCGTGTCTACAATTTTTTCTCGAAAGAGGCATCAACTGTACTCGTCGGATAGTCCGGGTTCGGAGGTGATCATCGGCGATGATAACTGGAGACGGGGGTTGACGGCAATGCCCGACGATGGTGGTCGGCGATAGTGGTCAGCGATGATGATCGGCGACGATGGTGGACCGGCGATTAAGCGATGGTTGGCGGTAGCCGTCAACGATAGTGGTAACCGGTGAGATGCTTCTGATAATCCGAGCCGGCGCTATGATTAGCGGCAGCGAGGTGGTAACGGCGCCAGCGTAAATATCAACGAGATAATGACGATGATAGCCAGCGAAGATTATCGGCAATAATCAGCAGCGGTAGCCGGCAACAATAGTGGTGAGCCAAGATGCGGCATAATCAGCGATAACCAGCAGCTATGATTAGCCAGCAGTGGTAACAGTAGCGATCAGCAATTGCGGCGTCAGTAATCCGGGAATGACCGTAATGATGGTGATGACCGTTGAAGGATGCGATAACAGCAACCAGTAATCAACGTGATCAGCAATAGTGGTTAGCGGCCGGAGGTGGTCGGTAAGTGACTAGCGGCGGTAGTCAACGATGGCAGCCAACGTCAGTAGTCAGCGAGATGAGGCAACGTTAGTGGTGACAAGATTACCAGCGATAATTGGCGCGTTAGCCGGCAGGGCCGGCAACGTGGTTGGCGGCAGCCCAGGAGTGGTCGGCTCGGCAGCACGATGTAGTCGGCTGCGGCCAGCGTCAGTGGTCGGCGAGGATGACCGGCAACGATAAGGATTTTGACCTATCAGGATGTTTGTTAGAGTGTTACCCGTTAACTAATGGAAGAGGTTGAATTGAATCCGTTGAGATTTTGACCATCAGGTTGTTTGTCAAAGTATTACGATGGCGTTAACTGTATGAAAGAGGTTAATTGAATCGCGAGGATTTTGATCTATCCGAGGTTGTTTGTCGAGTCTTTGCTCGATGACATTAACGTGTGGAAGAGGTTGAATTGAATCCGAGGATTTTGACTATCCGGTTGTTTGTCGAGTCTTTGCTCGATGGCGTTAACACGTATGGAAGAGGTTGAATTGAATCCGGAGGATTTTGACCTATCCAGGTTGTTTGTCGAGTCTTTGCTCGATGGCGTTAACGTGTGGAAGAGGTTGAATTGAATCTGGCGAGATTTTGACCCGAGGTTGTTTGTTAGAGTGTTACTCGATGACGTTAACCTGTATGGAAGAGGTAGTAGGAAGTCCACCAAGGATCTTTTGACCTATCCTAGGTTGTCTGTCATAGTCTTTGCTCGATGACGTTAACTTATGTGGAAGAGGTCGTAGGAAGTCCACCAAGGACCTTTTGACTTATCCTAGGTTGTTTGTCAGAGTCTTTACTCGATGACGTTAACATGTATGGAAGAGGTAGTAGGAAGTCCACCAAGAACCTTTTGACCTATCCTAGGTTATTTGTCAGAGTGTTACCCGATGACGTTAACTTGTATGGAAGAGGTTGAATTGAATCCGCTGAGGATTTTGACCCATCTGAGGTTGTTTGTCAGAGTGTTACCCGATGACGTTAACCTGTGTGGAAGGGGTCGTGGGAAGTCCACTAAGGACCTTTTGACCTATCCTAGGTTGTTTGTCAGAGTTTTTGCTCGATGACGTTAACCTGTATGGAAGAGGTTGAATCAAAACATCCAATTGTGGTTGTAGCCAAAGTTGCTCCTTAACCTTGGTTTTGTTTTTCCATGAGTGTGATTGGAAAATCATAATTTGCAAAGCTATATCTCTTCTCAATGTTGAAATATCCTTCAACTTTGACTTGTTTTTTGGGATGGTAATCGATTAGATGCTTAACATGGGCGATCTTAGATTAAGAGTTGCCCCAGTTTTTGATAAAATCAAGGAGCGAAGTTTGATGAATCTTCATTCTTAACGCTCCTTAAGAGCTTGAAATCCACCTCGATGGTGGTTTTGATCTTGTTGGAAAACTTGGTCACCATACAAGATGAAATAATGAGAATCAACATCCACACGGCGCTTGCGCTAGAAAACCGTTTGGTAGAGTAAAACTTTTAACTTGATTGTGAAATCAAGACACACACAGTATTTAAAGAGTGAACAATAAAACTCGATTTTACTGGAAAATCTCGAAGAGAGGAAATATCACGGCTGCTTAAAACTTCTATGTATCTGTTTGAGTACAAGATCTTCCGATATGGGATTCTGAAATTATATATGAGTAAGGGACAATAGTTCTAGTAGACAATGTTGGACGATGTTGATGATGTTGATGATATGGACAATGTTGACGATGTTGACGATGATGTCAACGATAGTGGTCGGTGATGATGGAACAAGTGGTCGGCAGTGAGGATCGGCGGTGGCGGCGATGGCGGCCGGCGGCGGCCCGGCGGCAATGGTTGACCGTCGTAGTGGTGGCAGGATTGTGCTTGGAGGATCTTCAGAGCTCTCTCCTCTCTCTTGCTTGGCCTCCCTCATATGAGGAATGAGGGGCTATTTATAGATTTGAGGAGTGACATCTCTGTAAATACATGCAAAACCCGTACCACTCCATTTCATCGGACGGCTCAAAATAATCTCCTTGATCATATGATGTATTTTGTGTATTTGAATACTCAAATGATGTCGGAATTATGATATCTTGGGCTTGTTAGATTCGGCTCGTCAAGACGCTCAATTTGACTATAAACACTCCATATTGGAGAGCTTTTTAGGAATTTAACTGATGTCTCAAAGTTTCCAATGATATTTTAAGTGCTTGATCTCGACCAGTTTTAATTTCTGCTCAGCTTGCTTTCGGCATCAAGATTCGTGCTTCGACTAGAGAAATTTTGGTCATATCGGTTGTATTTTGGATGATATAAGTTGCCCCGGCCCGGCGGCAGCGTCTTGACCCAGCGCGCCTTCAGCTGGCGGCAGCACGCGACCAGCGCGTGGCATCCGCATCGCCCGCATCGTTTTCGCCCCGGCCCGTTACCTGCGTGCGCCCCGCGCTGCAAAGCTATGACCCGCTTTGTCTGTATGCGGCGCCCGTGCCGATGGCAAGCCCGGCGTCGCGTCGTCACTGCCTTCGCTAAGCTGTATGAGTCTCATCGGACAGATGGGTCCGTAACATCGAAATTTCGTGCTCGCACATACTTATACATATTTGTGGCTGTGCATCTGTTTCCGTTGACGTAATCTTGTACTTACATGAAGATCTGTTCTCTCAAAATATGTGGTTAATGGACCTGCAGATTTCGTTGAAGAATTTGCTATTTTGAAGTACTTGGCACATATATTTTTTGATGATTATATCATCCAAAAATATGGGGGCAACTGATATGACCCTGAAAATTCCTCTAGTAAACGCGAATCTTGATGCCAGCAAGCGATATTAAAGCGGTCGAGATCAAACACTTAAAATATCATTGAAAACTTTGAGACATCAGTTAAATTCCTAAAAAGCTCTCCAATATGGAGTGTTTATAGTCAAATTGAGCGTCTTGACGAGCCGAATCTAACAAGCCCAAGATATCATAATTCTGACATCATTTGAGCATTCAAATACACAAAATACATCATATGATCAAGGGGATTATTTTGAGCCGTCCGATGAAGTGGAGTGTGCGGGTTGCATGTATTTATAGAGGCGTCCTCACCTATAAATAGCCTCTCATTCTATGAGGGAGGCGCAAGAGAGAGGAGAGCTCGAAGATCCTCCAAGCACCGTCGTACACCAAGGTTGTCAATCACCGCAGCCATCGGCCACTGGCGATCCACCGTGGTCGTGACCCTGTTGCGGTCATCATCGCGACCACTTGTCGTCGGACATCATCGTCAACATCGTCATCAACATTATCGTCAATATCATCATCAACATTGTCATCAATATCGTCATCAACATTGTGCATTCTTAGCCCTTGTCCCTTTCTCATATACAATTCGTAATCCGTGTCGGGAAGATCTTGTACTCAAACAGACATAGTGGAAGTTTTTTTTCTTGGGCTAGGCCGTGATTTTTCCCTATTCGAGATTTTCCACGTAAAATTGAGTTTTATTGTTCACTCTTTAAATACATTATTGTGGATTTCTGTGACAAACTTTACTCTAGAAACTAGTTTTCGACAACTATTATCGAGGTGAACTATACAAACAAGCTTTCTCGGACCATACCTCAAATGCCTCTCACCTTGAGGAGGCGATTGCGATAGAGAGGTTCACTGGGGATATGTGAAGAACACTAGGAAGGGCTAGCCTTAAAATTATAAGCGGGTTCTATTGGCTTATGATGAAACAAGCATTGGGTTCACAAAAAATGTGCAAGTTGTCGGGTTGCACTCTAACCTCTCACATGTGGTATCTGAGCTCTCATCCCTTCAAAACCCTGGCCTTTTGCTCTGGGGAATTGATATCATGGGACCTTTTAGATAGCGAAAGTTTATCATTTTAGCCGTCGACTACTTCACTAAATGGGTGGAAGCCGAACCACTCGCTAAAATCACAGAGGCAAATGCAAGGCAATTTGTTTGGAAAAATATAGTATGTCGATTCGGTCTTCCTACAAAGATCATCACTGACAATGGAACCCAATTTACTAAAAAAATCTTTACGTCCTTTTGCAAAGACCTTCACATTCAAATTTGTTTATGCGTAGCACATCCTCAAACTAGAAGGTGACCAACGGACTATACTCAAATGACTAAAAACACGTCTTGAGAAGGCTGGGGGGCAATGGGTTGATGAGCTTTCTAATGGTCTTTGGGCTTACCGCACTACATCACCTCAGGTGAGACATTATAACTTGTGTTTACGAAGCTATTATACCAGTAGATATCGGGGTTCCAAGTCCAAGAGTTTAATTATTTGATCATGATGGTAATGAAGAAAAACTCTGATAGCACCTGGACATACTCCCCGAAACTCGTGACATGACCTTACTTCGGACTGCTTCTTATCACCAAAGGGTAGCTCGTCACTTCAACAGAAGAGTAAAACCTCGTTCCATATCTGTCGGTGACTTGGTCCTACGAAGTCTCGAAGCTACAGGAAAAGGCCCTCAACGCAATAAATTATCACCTCTTTGGGATGGACCATATGTAGTTATAGCTATGGTCGGGGGAAAAGCTCAAGGATCCAGAAGGAAAAACTCTACCTCGAACTTGGAACACTGAGAATCTCCGAAAATGTTATCAGTAATCTCTACTGAATAATTATTGTAACTTTTATTTTGTCTCGTTTATCGCTTCCTCTTCATGTGGCGACCCCACTTAGTGGGATAAAGACATGTTGTTGTCATTTCCTCTTGAAACTCGTATTCATGTTAAAATCATCTTATGATTGTATCACCGAATTTATCAAAGTAATGAATTTATAGCTTTTCCTTACAAGCTTATTTCTCCTTCATTTAATCCTCCCACTTTAGAAATATATAACTCACGTTGTATCTCAATCGAGGCATAATCAATCCCAAGGGGACTTGATCGGACCTCTTCCATACGTAGTGTAAGTAACACTTTGGGTGATACCAGGATAGTCAAAAGGTCCTTGGTGGACATCCATGACCTCTTCCATACAGTTAACGTCATCAAGTAACACTTTGACAAACAACTCGGATAGGTCAAAATTCTCGGATTCAATTCGACCTCTTCCATAGGTTAACGTCATGGGTAACACTCGACAAACAATCTGGATAGGTCAAAATCTCGGATTCAATTCAACCTCTTCCATACATGTTAACGTCATTGAGTCACACTCTGGCAAACAACCTAGGATAGGTCAAAAAGTCCTTGGTGGAGTTCCCGCGGCCTCTTCCATACAGATTAACATCATTGAGTAACACTCTGACAAATAATCTCGGATGGGTCAAAATCCTCACCAGATTCAATTCAACCTCTTCCATACAAGTTAACGTCATTGAGTCACACTCTGACAAACAACCTCGAATAGGTCAAAATCATCACGCCGTCACGCGTAGCCGTCGGTAATCTTCCGGTCACCATCATCACCGGTCATCCCGCCACTACGCCCGGTCGTCACCGTCGGACCATCGGATTTGCCAGCCGTCCACGTCGTCACCACCATCGCCGATCGCGGACCATCGGCAATCTCGCCGGTCACCACCATCGCCCGTCCATCTCCACAGTCACCACCATCGCCGCGGTCCCCGCCCGCATGGCGTGCCGCCATCATCGCGTGCCGGTTATCGTGTCGATAATCCTCGAACCCGGTCCGACAAGAGGTTGGCGCTCTTTCGAGCGGAGCCTCACCAGATGAACTGGGCGATCGCCCTCCGAACGGTCGGTCGACAAAGGCGTTGGCCCTCTTCGAGGGAAAGCCGAACTCGCCAGATAAATTATGGGCATTAATCGCATCCGAACCCGGTTGGTCCAACAAGGGAAGTTGATGTCTCTTTCGAGAGAAAATCAGAGCCTCGCCGTATGAACTACGGGCCTTGATCCTCGAACGAGGCGGTTCGACAATGGCTTGATTCTCTTTCGGCGGATCCCTCGTCGTATGAAGCTCTTGATCGCCTCCGAACTCGGTCCGGTCAAAAAGGTTGATGCCTCTTTTGAGGGAAAACCGGAGCCTCATCGAAGGAACTACGGGCCTTGATCGCCTCAAACGGTCCGACAAGAGGCGGTTGGCTCTTCGAGGGAAAGCCCTCGTCGTATGAACTACGGGCCTTGATCGCCTCAAACCGGTCGGTCAAGGCGGTTAGCGCCTCTTTGAGGAAAAACAGAACTCGCCATTATGAGTATGGGCCTTGATCGCCTCCGAACCCGGTCGGTCCGACAAGGGAAGTTGATGCCTCTTTCGAGGGAAAAATGGAGCCTCGTCGTTTGAACTACGGGCCGATGCCTCGAACCATCGGTCCGACAAGGCGGTTGATGCCTCTTTCGAGGGAAAATCGAGCCCTTATGAATTACGGGGATGCTTGCGACCTTCTCTCAAGAAGAAGAAGGTGCCTTCTCCGCCTGGGCAATTTTATAGACCCATGGGCAAAATATCAAAAATCTAAGAAAAACGGCTTAAAAATGCTCAAAATCGTAAAAAATGGACAAAAATAGACAAAAATACCCTCATCGGCGCGGTTTGTGCTGTGAGCTACCGGCGTGAATACCAGCCTTCTTCGCCAGCGTAGTAGCCGTGCATATGGTAGCGCGAGCTCATGGCACATTCAGCCGTCCGCGGCATGCGTGGCGTCAGGTGGATCTCCTAAACTAAATGCCGGATGGGTCTATAACCCCAAAATCTTACGTTGCATTCACACATCCATGACCTACACTTCGCGATCATAATCTTGTACTCATGAAAATCTGCTCTCTCAAAATGAATGATTAATGGACATAAATTTCATTGAAGAATCGCTATTTTCAAGTATTATATATATTTTAGATGATTGAGATAATGTCATCCAAAATAGGGCAAGCGATATGACATTTGAAAATTCTACTAATTGAATCTTGATGTCAAAGCGGTTGATCCTCGGTTGAAGCCAAGATCAAGCACTTAAAATATTATTTGAAACTTTGAGATATCAGTTAAATCCATAAATAGCTCTTAAACATGAGTGTTTATAGTCAAATCGAGCGTCTTGACGAGCCGAATCTAACAAGCCCATGATCTCATAATTCCGACTTCATTTAATCATTCAAATACTTAAAATACATCAAATGATCAAAAGAATCATTCTAAGCCGTCCGATGAAGCGGAGTGGTTGGTTGCATGTATTCTGAGACGTCCTCTCCTCATAAATAGCCACTCATTCCTCATACAGGGGGGCCAAGCAAGAGAGAGAGAGAGAGCTCTAAAGCGAAGATTCTCCAAGCATAATCACGCCACCACTCGGCGGACGTCAACCGCCACCGACGTCGCCCCACGATCCTTGTCGTCAATCTTTGTCGGTCACCATGATGACGCCGTCGGTAGATGTCGCCATTATTCATCATCTCATACAGCAAGTACCACGAACATGAATACATAGTTATTGTTCCCTCATATGCAATTGTAATCCGTTATCGGGAAGATTTTGTACTGAAGCGAATACATAGAAGATTTTTTCAGAAGGCAGTGATTTTCCCTCTTTTCGAGGTTTTCTGCGTAAAATTGCAGGTTTTCTTGTTCATTTCTTTAAATATCGTATGTGATTTACAACTAAGATATAAACTTTCACTTTCTGAATTGGTTTTAGCATGCAACAAGATTAAAATAAGTATTTTACCTGTGCTATAATTATACAAGAAACTCATCTTATTTATAAAAAAAACCCTTATTATATATCTAAATATAATGACTTTGTTTTATATAAAACGGCAAGTTTGTCGCATTACCATCTCTACATTATTCAAGTTTAAAAGTTATTATTTGTACCTTTAGGTGTTGACATTCATTAAAAATAACATAAACATTTGCTGCTTAATTAATATATTTCATATATTAATAGAGAGAAATAAAAAAAGAAATATTAATAATCTTCATTTTTCTCATGTCATCAACAACAACAATTCTTTATCCTACTAATTGTGCTCGGCTATATGAATCATTTGTCTCTATTGTGTCATATTATGTGTCAAATTTTCATTTAATTAAATTATATTAAAGTTATTTTTTATATATTTTAACCATGACTTCTTAGATCTATCTCTATTATTTTTAATATAAGATAAATATAATACATCTATTTTTTTAATCTAAGTTATTGGACCATCGACGAAATTTTTCTCACGTCATTTTCGTCAATAATTTTGTCCTCAGTATCTTTGGTTACTTTCATAAAACTTGAATAAATCCTAATAAACTAATTTTAAAAAATCTTTAAATTCATGCTTTACTATAAGGAAGAAAATGATGTAGAATTTTTTAAAAAAATTTCAATCATTTGTCCGTTTTAAAGTATTATCATATTATTTTATTTTACATTTTATGTGTAAATCTATATATTTACTTATAAAGATACATAAAATTTAATAATTTCATCATAAACTTTTTCAATGCCACTTGTCAGGACTGGTAAGGTCAATAAGTTAGTTGCCGGCGGTGGCACAGGAGGGCCGTTGGTGGGAAAAGTGACGGGTGATAGAAAATCTTCGAATTAATAAGTGATTTTAAAACAAACTGAAAATAGATTAAATATTTAATATTAAATTGAAAATATATCAATAAATAATTTTATATTTTTTCATCCAATCAAATAACTTAATTTTAAAAATCCCTTTATCTGTTGTACATTGCATTCAAACTGCCCTATAATAAGGCATAAATTACTGAAATTGTGGACATTAAATAATTAAACACGCCATTAAATCACCTCAATAAATATATATATATATATATATTTGTGTCGTTGAGAAAGAAAAAAATAAATAATAATGACAAAATTAGACATTAGGGTTGTTTAATAATATAATATATTGATGTTATATTTTTTTTATGTGACTAAAATAGAATTATGTAGAAATATGAGCTTCCTTTGTAAGAGAAGTAAATTTAATTAATCAAAATAAAATTATTTAATGAGATCAAAGAAATAAACTCTGTCCCATATCTGTAGGTGACTTGGTCCTACGAAGTCTCGAAGCTGTAGGAAAAGGCCCTCAATGCAATAAACTATCACCTCTTTGGGATGACCCATATGTGGTTATAGCTATGGTAAAGCCAGAACATTCAAGCTCGAGGATCTAGAGGGAAAAACTTTACCTCGAACTTGGAACACTGAGAATCTCCGAAAATATTATCAGTAATTCTTACTGCATAATTATTGCAACTTTTATTTTGTCTCGTTTGTCATTTCCTCTTCATGTAGTCGACCCCACTTAGTGAGATAAAGACTTATTGTTGTTGTTATCATTTCTTCTTGAAACTCATATCCGTGTTAAAATCGTCTTATGATTGTATCACTGAACTTATCAGAGTAATGAATTTATAGCTTTTTCCTTATAAGCTTGTTTCTTCTTCATTTAATCCTCCCACTTGAAATATACAACTCACGCGTTGTATCTCAATCGAGGCATAATTAATCCCAGGAAACTTGATGGACCTCTTCCATACATGTAAGAATTAACACTTTGGCTGATACCTAAGATAGGTCAAAAGGTCCTTGGTAGACATCCTGCGACCTCTTCCATACAGGTTAACGTCATCGGATAACAATTTGGCGCCGTCTGTGGGAACTGATTCCCATTATTTCATCTTGTATGGCGACCAAGTTTCCCAATAAGATCAAAACCACCATCGAGGAGGAGCATTTCAAGCTTTTAAGGAGGCGAAGAATTAAGATTCATCGCGTTCCTTGATTTTGTCGGCGGGAAACTCTTAATCTCAGAAGATCGTCCATGTTAATATGTTAAGCATCTAATCGATTACTATCCCAAGAAACAAGTCAAAGTTGGAGGATATTTCAACATTGAGAAGAGATATAGCTTTGCAAATTATAATTTTCCAATCATACTCATGGAAAAATAAACCCAGGGTTAAGGAGCAACTTTGGCTACAACCACAAACGGATATTTTGATTCGACCTCTTCCATACTGGTTAACATCATCAGGTAACACTCTGACAAACAACCTCGGATGGGTCAAAAATTCTCAGTGGATTCAATTCGACCTCTTCCAAGCGAGTTAGCGTCGAAAGCGAAGACAGCAACTTAAGATAGGTCAAAAGGTCATTGGTGGACTTCCCACGACCTCTTCTATACAGGTTAACGTCATCGGGTAACACCCTTACAAACAACCTCGGATAGATCAAAAATCCTTAGCAGCTTTAATTCGACCTCATCCATACAGGTTAATGTCATCGGCTAACACTCTGACAACCAACTTCGGATAGGTCAAAATTCCTCAGCGGATTCAATTCGACTTCTTCCATACAGGTTCACGTCATCGGGTAACAATCTGACAAACAACCTCAGATGGGTCAAAATCTCCAATTCAACCTCTTCCACGGTGCGTCATCGGGTAACACTCTGACAAACAACCTCAGATGGGTCAAAATCCTCAGCGAATTCAATTCAACATCTTCCATACAGGTTAACGTCATCTAGTAACACTCTGAAAAATAACCTCGGATGAGTCAAAAATCCTCAACGGATTCAATTCGACCTCTTCCATATAGGTTAACGTCATCAAGTCACACTATGACAAACAACCCCAGATAGGACAAAAGTCATCACCGTTGCCGGTCACTGTCGCCGACTACCGTCACCGATCACCGCCGCCGACCATCGCCGGCAACCTTTGCCGGTAACAACCATCGTCGCTAGTCATCCCCGCCGACTACCGACGTCAGTATCCTCCGTCGACTACCGTCGCTAGTTCTGCCGCAGTCGACCGCCAAATGCTCGGCGTCATCCCGTCGGCTAGCGGTACCACCATATTACCGTCGCCGGTTCTGCTGGACCCCGTCGCAAGCGTCGCCGGTCACCGCCGTCGACCATCGTCGGCCATATCCGCGGGTTGCCACCATCGTCGCTGGTTATCCTCTCGACCACCATCACCGGTCACCGTCGCCGACCACGATCGCCAGCCACCATCGTCGAGCATCGCCGTCAACCCCCGTCTCCGGTTATTGCGGGCCTTGATCGCCTCCAAATCCGGTCGGTCCGACAAGTAAAGTTGATGCCTCTTTCGAGAGAAAATTGTAGCCACGACGTATGTACCATAGGTCTTGATCGCTTCCGAACCTGGCCGGTCTGACGAGGTCAGTTGAGACCTCTTTCAAGGGAAAGCTGGAGCCTTGCCGTATGAGCTACGGGTCTTGATCTCCTTGAACCGGTCGGTCCAGCGGTCGGTTGACACCTCTTCGAGGAAAGCGGAGCTTTGTCATTATGAACTATGGGCTTGATAGCCTCGGCCGGTCGGTCAGGCGAGATTAGTTGACACCTCTTTCGAGAGAAAACTAGAGCCCTGCCGTATGAACTACGAGTCTCGATCACCTCCGAACCCGGTCGGTCTTACGAGGTCAGTTGACACCTCTTTCGAGGGAAAATTGGAGCCTTGCCGTATGAACTACCGGTCTTGATCGCCTCCAAACCTGGTCGGTCCGACGAGGTCAGTTGACACCTCTTTCGAGGGAAAATTGGAGCCTTGCCATATGAACTACGGGTCTTGATTGCCTCCGAACGACCTTCACTCAAGAAGAAAAGAAGCACTAGAGCACATGAGAAGTGTGCCTTCTCCCTTGGCCCTAGGGGGGTTTTTATAGACCCATATATGGACAAAAGGTCAAAAATCCAAGAAAAACTGCTTAAAATTGCTCAAAATCATGAAAAATCGTGGAAAATTGTGAAAAACATACAAAAATGGACGAAAATACCTCATCGGCGGTTCGATGAATATGAAAACCCAGCATAGGAAAGCCTGTAGCGCAGCGCATTACAGCGATGCCCGTGGCCGTGCCAGCCTTCGACGATGGATGCACACAAGTGCCGGATGGGTCCATAACCCCGAAATCTTGTATTCGCGCATACCCGCACACATCCGCGGCCTTGCACCCGCTTTCGCGATCATATTCTTGTGCTCACATGAAGATCTGCTCTCTCAAAATGTATGGTTAATAGACCCCTAAATTTTATTGAAGAATTTACTATTTTCAAGTATATGGCATAAATATTTTTGGATGGTTGAGATAATGTCATCCAAAAATAGGGGGGCAACTGATATGACACTGAAAATTCTACTAGTCGAAGCATGAATCTTGATGTCAAAAGTAAGTTGATCCTCAGTTGAAACTAGTCGAGATCAAGCACTTAAAATATCCTTGGAAACTTTGGGATATCAGTTAAATCCATAGATAGCTCTTAAGCATGGAGTGTTTATAGTCAAATCGGCGTCTTGTGAGTCAATCTAACCCAAGATCTCATAATTCTGACTTCTTTTGACCATTCAAATACTTAAAATACATCAAATGATCAAAGGAATCATTCTTAGCCATCTGATGAAGTGGAGTGGTTCGAATTTTGCATATATTTATAGAGACGCCACTCCTCCAATTTATAAATAGCCCCTCATTCCTCATATAAGAGGAGCCCAAGCAAGAGAGAGGAGAGAGCTCTAAAGCTTGAAGATCCTCCAAGCACAATCGTGCCACCACTCGACGGTCGTCAACCACCACCGCCGCCGTCGCCGCCGCTGATCCTTGCCGTCGTCAATCTCTGTCGGTCTCCATCATGACGACCTTCATCGTCAATCGATGTCTCTCGTTGTTCACCAACTGTTCGTGACTACATAGTTGTTATTCCCTTCTCATATACAATTCTGTAATCCCGTTATCGGGAAAAATTTTGTACTCTGAAACATATACATAGTGGAAGATTTTTGCTGGACTAGGCCCCGTGGTTTTTTCCCTCTTTTTGAGATTTTTCCATGTAAAAATTTATGGAGTTTTCTTGTTCACTCTTTAAATACCTCTGTGGATTTTATAACAAATTTAAAGCGTAAACTTTCACTCTCTGTTGGTTTTCTGCAATAGTTTGGCGCCATCTGTGGGAATCGAACCCATAACCACATGGTTAAAAGCCTGATTTGCATTATACTTTACGTGGAACGATTGTGTTTGACTTCGTTCATCTCTCCTTTGGTTTTATCCTGACTTCATCGTAAATGGCCGTAATTCCCAGGGATTGGGTCGTAACTCGTAAGTCCTATTTTTGTTGACTGTTTTAGATATCTCATTGGGGGCTTGGACATAGTTTATTATAATTATAATCAATTGATCCATTTAAGTCTTCATCTGACATCATCTTCCTCCCTCCCCCATTTTGATGGCTTCTTCATCTTCAGAACCAACTTCTAATCTCACGATTAGAAGAGATAATGATTTAATCAAAAACTATGAATTTGTAGAGTTTCCTTTAAATGAAGAAGATATAAATAAATGGTCTCTACCTAAAATTAATTAATCCCTCATTTATCAATTAGGTACCTTTGATTTTAAAGAAAAAACGTCGATCAAAACTGTCGAACAAACTATCACAATAGATCAGATGGAAAAAACCATATATCTATTAACTCATCAAGATCTGCATAGATATATGCAAGAAATCAAATATATTCATATTGGAATGATCCAAATAGCATTCAAATCTTTAACTATAAAGGGATTAAATGCTTCCATCTTAGCCAGTTTAAGAGATGACAGATGCCTCCACTGGGCTCAATCTCTTATGAGTGCTATTAAAACTAACCTCTGCCACAGTCCAATTTATTTTATTAATTTTTCCAATTTGAGTTTATCTCTATCTGATATAAACCTCTTTGAAGCTATAAAATTACATCTACAGCTTCATGGTTATGATTTTCTTCCTAGATCCGAAACCATTGCCCTGATTTTTAGAATCCACTTTCGAGTTTTAAATACTCTTAATCCTCCTCGAGTTAAAAAGGTTGTTCAACCAACCAAACGAACAACTCTGATCGAAACAAATCTGTTAGCTTCCCATATTGCTACTAACAGAGTCATAAGATGGAATGAGGTAGTATTTCTAGACTCCTAGACAATGCCATCCGCGGTCATACCCAGACCTTCCATTAATAAAGATATTGATCAGATAATTCAAACATTTAACGAAGATGTTGAAGTTTGATTTAATCCTGGAAGATCGATTACTCTTCCTAGGGTTTCTTTTCCTCCAGAAACCTCAGAAAGAGCTAGATCTGCTGGTTCCCCTACTTCGGTAGATGAACCATCTGTTGAGACACTTCGATAGAATCGAAATCATATTTATCATCCAGTGAGAGAAAATAGATCTCCCACTCCTTCAAAAATAAACTTTAGTCTTAATGAATTACAAAATAGGATCTAAGGTTAGAGAAGCTGTGTTTAGAGAATATTTTCAACCTAAATATGATAACTTTCGAACCTAGTACAGAAGTATCACTTCAGAAGAACAACGTCTCGAAATATCTGATTTATGTTTCGAGAAAATGTTAGAAAGAAATCGGCGAAGCAAAGCAACCGTTCCTTTTGTTGCTTGGTTTTGCATAAATTATTCCCACTCCGCTCAAATTGTCGTCTTATCCAATAAAAAATGGCTTACTGAGCAAGGGAAAGTTATTAAAACCTCTTATCCTCCACCAATTGCCAAAATAATTGATGATAAACCTTTAGAATTAGCAGCCTTCAAAAAAAATTAATTCTGATCCTCAAATTCTAAAAGAATTTATTACTATAATTAAGCAAATTAATTATAGTAATAGTATTCTCTAGATCATTTTTGATCACCGGTTTAGTCTTGAATCTAAACTTGATCAAGTAATTAAATAGAAAACTCCTATACAAAATATTGATGGAGTCTCTGAGAAGGCTTCAACAAGTGTTAACTCATTTGTAAGACCTTTATTTCAACCTCCTCCTAAGCTTACTTTTAATTTAGGACCTTCTTCTGACGACATTCAGAATTTGATCCTTAAATTAAAAGATCAATCCTTAAGCACACTAGTGGATGTTATCTCCAGCAATTCAAAAATAGAAGATAACAGTTCTGAAATCGAATCAGACGATATAGACCAGATCCAACAAGTTTTTCCAGAACTTCAAGATCCACATCCCTTAACTATACAAAAGGTAAATTATCCAAAGAAAAATTTGGACAAGCATTACTACAAGCCTCGCCTCAAGATTTACTGTTTGAAGAAACCAACTTCACAAGTACTTCTTATGACGATGATTTTCTTTACGAATGGAATATTGATGGTCTTTCTGAACATCAAATTCTTCACATAATCCATAGAATGCTCATGTTCGCCACTGCTGCTCAGTCCCGTCATCGAACAACAAAATCCTTTGATTCTACAAGCGCAATCATCAGAGGATTTTCGGGAATTCTCAAAGGTTGGTGTGACAATTTCCTCACCATTCCTCAAAAGGAAGATCTTCTTAGTGAAATTGACCTCATAACTAAGAATTTACCTCCAGAACAGCAAAAACCTAATGACAACTGTGTCTATAATTTACTTCAAGCTATTTTAGATCATTTTGCTGGAACATTGAGAGATCATGGAGAAAGAACTCATTCCTTACTCTAGAAATTAAGATGACCATCTTTAATCGATTTTAAATGGTATAAAGATGTATTTCTCGTTAGGGTCATGACCCTCTATGATGCTAACAACCTTCATTGGAAACAAAAATTCATTGAAGGACTTACCAATCTGTTTGTCGAAAAGGTCAAAGCCAATATTCGGTTATACGATGCCACTATTCTGTATGAAACTCTTACTTACGAAAATCTCATCACTGCCTGCATCAAGACCGAAATAACTATTTGTTCTGATCTAAAATTAAAAGAACAAATGAAAAAAAACGTTTACTTGAAAGACGACAACTCGGTTAGTTCTGTGATCAATTTTCCTGTGATCCTCAGCTACGTCCTTATCCTTCCAAATCCAAGGGAAAAACTAAATCAAGAGTTTTTCCTAAACATGATAAATCAAAACAAAAGTCAAAAAATCCTAAACCCTCTAGGTCAAAATCTAAAGGGAAAGGCGAAATTAAATGTTATAAGTGTGGACGAACAAGTCATTACGCTAACCGTTGTACGATAAAGAAAAAATTAAATGAATTACAAATGGATGAAGGGTTAAAACAAACCCTTATGAAAATTCTCCTTACTTCCTCAGATTCTGAAAAAGAATCTGAAGAAGAAGTTTCGGACACTTCATCCACTGATAATCAATCTGACTATTGCAACTCTTGCAAACAGACAGATTATTATAAAAATATAATTAATATGACTGGTCTATTCACACTCACAATTGAGCAAAAAGATCAGTTAATTCAACTCTTAGCTCAAGTTGAAGATGCTTCAACTTCGATAAAATTATTAGTCTTCTTAATGTTAAGAGAAGGCGATTCTCTTTAAAACCTCCTATATTCGATGGCCGAATTATATAAGAGGTGAAATGATTCCAGTTCATCATCAACAGTTTCTTTAACAGATTTAAAATCTGAATTAAAGCAACTGCAGCAAGAAGTTCAAAAGTTAAAAGTTGAACAAGATCATTTCAATGGACGTCTTATGGATCTCGAATTAAACCAAAAGACGCCCTATTTGGAAGATGATGCAGAAGCATCTTCTAATTAAGAACCAAGATTTTTGCAAAGTATTCAGAAGGCAATATACCAAAAATGGTATATTTAAATTAAATTAATTATAAATAAAGAATTTATTTTACCCAATTTAATTACTCTTGTTGATAGTGGGCAGATTTAAATTATATTCAGGAATGACTTATTCCTTCAAAATATTTTGAAAAAATCAGCCAACGACTAAAAGCTGCCAATGATGAATCTTTACAAATTAAATATAAATTATCATCAATGACTTTGTGTTAAGATGATATTTCTTTACAAATCTTACCCATCATATTATTTTGGGTACTCCTTTTTTACTCAAAATAATACCAATAATAATGATTGATGATATCAAATTTCAGTGTATTTTCTAGAATAAAGAGATTACATTTTGATTTATCACTAATCTAAAAGAAATTATAATTAATGAAATGAATAGACTTAATAATAAGTATATGCATTTGAATTATCTGAAAGAAGAAATTGTTGATCTAACCATCAAGCAAAAACTTTCTTCTCCACAGATAAAAAGAAAATTCATCTATGTGTTCAAAAATCCAGAAGGACACCTGTGGAGATAATCCAATTGTCTTTTGGGATAAAAAGATTCATTCTGTGGAACTTCTGTACATTGATAATTTCAATGAACGTAATATTCCCACTAAAGCTCGTCCCTATCAAATAAACGAGCACTATCTTTCTTTATGTAAAGATGAGATTGTTGAATTATTAGCTAAAAGAATAATTTGACCATCCTACTCTCCCTGGAGCTGCATCGCATTCTATGTTATGAATGCAGCAGAAAAGAAAAGAGGAAGACCGAGGCTTGTAATTAATTACAAGCCACTTAACCAAGTCCATAAGTGGATTCGGTATCCTATCCCCAATAAAAGGGATCTGCTTAATAAGCTTCATAAGGCCAAAATATTTTCAAAATTTGATTTAAAATCTAGCTATTGGCAGATCCAAATTAAGGATTCAGATCGCTACAAAATAGCTTTATTGTTTCTCTTGGACATTACGAATGGAACGTAATTCCCGTTGGACTTAAAAATGTTTCATCTGAATTTCAACATATTATGAATGATATATTTAAATATTACTTTAATTATATTATTATTTATATTGATGATGTCCTCATTTTTTTCTAATTTCATTGATGATCTTCCATGTCTTAACCTAGCTGATCCTGACTGTTTCAAAATTGTTGAAACTGATACCTCAAATTTTGCTTATGGAGGCATATTAAAGCAGTGAAAAAATTCTAAAGAAGAATTAGTTCGCTCTTCTTCGGGAAGATGGACTCCCACACAACAAAAGTATTTCATCATTAAATGGAAAATATTTTCTATTGTCAAATGAATTTCCAAATTTGAAGATGATTTACTGAATCAACAGTTTCTTCTTCGAATTGACTGTTCTTCAGTAAAATACATCATAGAATAAGATGTAAAAAATTTGATTTCTAAGCAAATTTTTGTATCTTTGCAAGCTCAACTTTCAGCTTTTGATTTTACTATTGAATTTATTAATGGTTTTGAAAATTCTCTTCTTTATTTTCTAACCCTTGAATTCTTGCAGGGATAATCAGGGGTGGATCACCTCTCATGGAAGGATGACCCCTCTTAACAGTGGTGGTCCCTCCTTTCGCGGAGGTCGCGGTCGAGGATGCGCTAATGGAAAAGTTTCGGACAACTCAACAGTTGGCATGATCGACTTAAAAACTTATTTATATGGCTCTTTTTCAACCGCGGTTGAAAAAGGTGAACCATCAAATGCTGCAGCACCTCCTTCCCTCAAAAATGTCGTTGCTCAAGAACCACTTTACTTCTCTAAGAAAGTTAAACATAATATAATTGAAATCAACCCGTCTGATTATTCTATCAATAATCTGTAGGCACTATTTGAAAGATATTTGGGAAACAATCTTTTCCCATATGAATCTAATCTCTCTCATGAAAATTATGAAAAAAATTTAACACAAATAAAGTGTGTTGAAATTTCTCACACTCGTGATCAAACGAACCATCTGATTATGTATAGCAAATGTGTTATATCTAAAATTTTTCATCAAAGCGAATGGAGATTAACTCCATTCCAAGAAAAAATAATTTTTTTATTCACTAATTTACAGCATAAAATTGGTGTAAATTATTGGTGCTAGTGTAAGCCATGATGAAAGTCTTCTTTCTTATCAATGATAAGCGAAGACACTCCTGGATGTTCATAATGAACAAGGACATAATCAATAAAGATCATCCGACATGGTTCTTCAGATGGTGGAATTACTTGAGAGCTGAACTTAATATTCTTCCGGATCCAATCAAGGAAATCTTTAATGAATGGATGAAAGCCACTCCCAAAATGAGGGTCATCAAGCCCAGAAAAATGATTCAGGGGCAAAACCTTACCCCCTTCTTTACAGATTGTCAAATCCCCTGGATTTGGAGCTGGAATGTTATACTTGGAAAGGACACATTCAATCAATTAGTCATTCAAAGACAACTTTTGCTAAAATGGTGGAATCAGATTAGCGTTGATGACAAGCTCAAGCAGATCCGATCAATTATAAAATCTTATTTAGAAACATCGATTCCTTAAAAAAATACCGATTTTGAGTTATCAGTTGATGAGGTGCTTAATAGCATTAAGAGACGTTATCCTCATGAAACTGAGATCTAGCATAAGGATCGTCTCCGCAAAATCTATGAAGATCAACTCGCTAAGGTGTTCAATCACCCTATCTACATTTGTGACAGTGGCGAATCGTCAGACAGTATCGACGTGGAATCCATTGGCGAAAATTAGTGGATTCCGTGACAAGAAATTATTAGTGACATCACTTTACAGATCAAAAGTGACAATTATTAATATCAGCCCGCTTTACAGCTCTAAAACGACTAACATTATTACCATCATTATCTTTATCCAACTTATTGACGTCACTTTGCTTTACAAATGTTAAAAATGAAATGACATTATCAGCACCGTACACTACTTTTACAACTCAAAAGTGACAGCATTATTATCTACACCATTAAAAAGATTATTCTATCTTTTATTATTGTACCTTTGCTTAGGCTAAAAGTACCGCTTCCACCCTATATAAGGAGGCTCTGTCTATTGTATTGGTGTGCTTAGTTTTTTTTTCTTCTTCTCTTCTCTCTAGCTCTCTAGTGTATTTTCTTTTGTTCTGCTTCTGTCTGCAATCGTGTAAGTGTTTCTTTTTAATAATAAACTAGTGTTTATATATATATATATATATATCCTGGTGTAAGTTTGGTAAATCTCTGGGGGGAGGATATATTTAGAGAATGTTGCAGCATTCTCATCTGAATGACAGCATGAAGCTTGACGCTACATATGCAGCACCTAAGCACTGTGAAATGGGTGGGATTCAGCTTTAAAGATAGAAGATAATGTTTTAGTGTAAGGAGGTCAATGCCTTGACACTAAAACCCATGGGATTTCACTAGAAAGATATAGGAGTCAACACTGCAACACTAGAACCCTTGCAGAATAGTTGGATTGATAGAGCGGTCAGTGTCAAGGGGCTAGTTTTAGGATGTTGTGGCTATAAAGCAACAAAGTCCAGTTTCAACAATTTCTGTAGTTTTAAATGGGGCTGTTTTCACTATTGCAGTAAGTGTCTTTGTGTTGAGTGAGTGCCATAGAGTGAATGCGATGTGTAAATAGCTAGAGAGATTTGAGTGAAAAATAGTTTGTACAATTATCCAAATTTTTTCTTCATAGAGAATATTTTGGCATGATGTGACTCCATTATTTTTTCCTTTTTTTATTTTATTTTTCACATTAATTATGGTGTTCTCCTTCTTTTAATTTGATTTGTTTCATTCTGAACTTGCTCTGATTTTCTTGATATTTCTCCCAACATGATGAATATTTTTTTCCTGATTTTGCTATCATTGCAATGTTGTTCATTCTTTAGAAGAGGATATCTGCATATCAAACACTATATTCATACTTGTTTATTAAGCTCTCTGATGTGTTAGATTTGTTTCTATAGTTTGTGAAGTTTTGAAATATGTTAATACTGATTTTTTTTAGTAAAAGGAAGCTTAAATGAATTTGAATTTTTTTAATTATATCATTGATATGGCTCTCAAAATACTACTAGCCAAAGCACAAATCTTGATGTCGAAAGCTATATGATTTTGAGTCAAAACCGATCGAGATCAAGCACTTAAAATATCATTGGAATCTTTGGGATATCAATTAAATCCCAAAACAGCTCTCAAATATGGAGTGTTTATAGTCGAATCGAGCGTCTCGACAAGCCGGATCTAACGAGCCTAAGATTTCATAATTCTGACTTCATTTGGGCATCCAAATGCTCAAAATACATCAAATAATTGAAGGAATCATCCTGAGCCGTCCGATCGAGGGGAGTGGTACGGGCTTTACATGAATTTACAAGAATGCCCCTCCTCCCATCTATAAATAGACATTCATTCCTCACATGAAAGGGGAGGGCCAAGCCAAGCCAAGTGAAGTGAAGTGATGTGAAGAAGAAGAGGAGCTGAAACAAGTAAAGAAGAGAAGGAGCCCGAGAAAGGAAGAGTCCAAGCAAGGAAGAAGAGGAAGAGTCCGAGCAAGGAAGAAGGGGAAGAGTCCAAGCAAGGAAGAAAAGGAAGAGACCAAGCAAGGAAGAAAAGGAAGAGTCCGAGCGAGGAAGAAGAGGAAAAGCCTGAGGAGGAGGAAGAGAGAGCTCTAAAGCTAGAAGATCCTCCAACCAAGATCACACCCCAAGCAAGATCGCACTCCCGCTCGGCGGCCATCAACCACCGCCAGGCCACCGTCGCCACCACTAATTGCCCCAGATTCTCAAGTTACCCGCACCATCAGTGACCATTATAACTTGATCGTTGTTACATAGCTATTTTTCCTCCCTCATATACAATTCTGTAATCTTGTATCGGAAGACTTTGTACTCAAACATACATAGGAAGCACCTGGCTAGCTGGTTTTTCCCCTCTTTCGAGGTTTTCCAAAAAATTCGAGTATCTCTTGTTCTTTAATTACCTGTGTGCTAGACTTCACAACAAGGCGTAAACTTTCACTCTACCACACGGTTTTCAAAGACGCAATGCTTTGGCCGTCAGAGAAGTAAAACCCTTCAACCACAATTTTCGAACATCCATGGCCAATAGGCAACACTGTCACAACGGAGCTCTCGCCAACTCCGCCATTCTCAAAACCCATCCCTGAACCAAGGATGCCATGTTGAGGGCGGAACGGGAATCTCTTTGGAAGAGCGTGTCCATCGAATGGAGGAGTCTCAAAATAAGATGATCCAGCTTTTGCAAGGACTACAACAGCCGTTACTACGGCAAACATATCTCCCCCAAGATCGGTTGTTGCCCGGAAGAGGTCAAAACGCTAATCCTCCGGACACTGGAGTTCCTCTGCATGGAGACCGTAACGATCTCCTCGACACGCTAGTTCCACTCATCCATCGCGTACCAACCGTTACTAATCCACCGATTATTGTTGATAGCTTCACACATGCTCATCTTGTTAATCCCGCATCATGACATTCGTAAGGCACGACGCTTAATACAAGATGAATTTCACCTTCAAGATGTAAATCATCTTCACCCACACCATGACATGAGGAGTCTCACCTTTACCAAGCCATTCTTGACATCCACCTCCGTAGTTTCAAGCTTCCGAGCATTGATTCCTATGATGGGGCAACTGACCCACACGAACACATCGACCATTACAGGACTATCATGCATATCCAACAAGCTCCTGACACACTACTTTGTCAGGTCTTTCCCGTTACCCTCAAAGGGCAAGCTCGCACTTGGTTCTACTCTCTTCCAAGGGGATCCATCCATACCTTTAACGAACTCGCCAGGTTCTTTGTGGAAGCTTCATTGCAAATCGGAGAATCATTAAGATTCCTCCCATCTTTCCAGATTACGTAATCCAGGGTGAATCACTCAAAGAATACTTCAGAGGTTCTCCTTAGAAGCTCGCCAAATACCGGGTAAACCGAACTATTAAGAGGAGTTTTCCTTGAGGACTCGCCCGTGGCCTTTCTATTCGCCATTAAAGGGACACGGTCCGCTTCATATGCGACTTAGTTCATCGATAAGAACAAATCTCACCGATGAAGCTATTAATGCCCATCGTAAACAATTTGAATAATATGCAGGGAAACGTAAAAGCACCCCCGGAAATGCGGACCGACAGGCCCATCAAAAGAAGCGACAAGATAGTTGTGATCTCCCTCCATGACCCCCATATCAACAACGTGAACCTCGACCGAAAAAGACATACACACCGCTGAACACATCTCGTGTTAACCTCCTGATGGCTATTCGCAATGAAGAAAATATCAGGTGGCCGCATCCATTGAAACCAAATTCAAAAAATCAGGAGCAATATTGTCACTTTCATCAAAGCCGTGGACATACTACTGAAGCATGCATACAACTCAAGGAAGAAATCGAGAGACTCATTCAACAAGGATATCTACATCGATTTATAAAGAATCGACCACCTCAAATAAATACACTTCCGTTTGGGGGGCAACCAGGACAATCATCACAGGAACAACCAAATAATCATCAAATAATTGGAGAAATTGAAACAATCGCAGAGGACCATACTACCAATCAAGTTCTCGCATCGCTTCCAAAGAACCGAGTTGAAGATGTCTCGTATTGATCATTCCATCACTTTCAATGACTGGACTTAGAAGGAGTCCATATCCTCATCAAGATCCACTTGTTATCGCAAGGGATCGGTGATCCTTGTTATAACGTTAAAGAATTTTGATCGACAATGGGAGCTCCGATGTCTTATTTTACTCAACTTTTCTTAACATGGGCAAGAAAAGCTCCAACCAAGTCGACCACTATATGGGTTTGATAATCACCCAAGACGCGTAAGGGACAATCACTCTTCCTATTACCCCTGAGAATTCACAAGTGACTCATTTAATACAATTCATGGTGGTCAAGTCGACTGCATATAATGCAATCTGAGGCCCCTCCAATCAATTTTCTGCTATCACTTCTGCCTCATCTCAAGATAAAATTTCCTACCCCTGGAGTTGGGGTGGTTTGTGGAAATCAACAGTACCAATCATGTTATCTCGCATAAGCTCAACCGTTCTTCCATCACTTTCAAAGATCGAAGATTTTAACTTTCGAGATGAAAGAGTACCTCAAAAGCTTCCTAGAAGATTTACTCAATAGCATTATCGATGACCAACCATTACTTGCAAGTAAGTGGATCTTTACTCTAAGAACAAAGGGAAAAGTATACGATTTCGCAGAAATCAAGACATATTTTGGAGTCCAGATATGCCGGGTCGCCCCAATGTAATCACGCGACTCCTCAAATTTAATCCAACGCTCAAACCAATCATCCAAAAGAAGAGTTTTGCCGATCGCCTCTTGCCATTGAACAAGAAGTTAACAAGCTCATAGAAGCGGATTCATACGAGAAGTGCATTACCCAACATGGCTAGCAAATGTTGTCATGGTTAAAAAAACAAATGGAACATGGAGGATGTGTGTTGATTACACTGACCTTAATAAGGCCTGCCCAAAGGATAGTTTTTTCTTCCTCAAATCGATCAATTGGTGGACGCCACGACATCAAATGCTCGCTTTTTTGATGCTTATTCGCTACAATCAAATAAAGATGAACCCAACGGATAAAGAGGTTGCTTCAAACATATAAAAGTTTATATTGTTACCAAGTCATGCCATTTGATTAAAAATGCCGGTGCTACCTATCAACGCCTTTATGAATAAAGTTTTAAAGACCTACTAGCCACACAATGGAGGTGTATGTGGATGACATGTTAGTGAAAAGCTTAGAAAAGTCACAACATATTTCGTGACTTAGAAGCATGACCTTCTTCGACGCTATAACATATGACTTAACCCGACCAAGCGTGCTTTTGGGTTACCGAAAATTTCTTGATTTATGGTAACTCACCGGGATAGAGGCTAACCTCAAAAAATCAAAGCTCTCCAAGATATGATTCCTCAAGAATATCAAAGACGCCCAACGCTTGAATAATCCGCCGATTATCCCGCTTTCTAGCCCTGGGACAAATACTTGTGCTCTTTAAAATATTGAAGGGTGCTAAAAATAATAATTTTCAATCCGATGAATGTCAAGATGCTTTTGAGCAACTAAAAGAATATCTAGCATCTCCACCTCGCTATCCAAACTTATTCAAGGAGAAACGCTTATATATATCTTGTAGTTTCTTCCCATGCAATAAGCTCGCTTTAGCGAGAAGAAGATGGGGCACAACAACCAATTTATTGCCAAGAAATTCTCTCGTGTAAAGTCGTTATCCATTTGCGATAAAGTGGCTCGTGTTAGTTTTCTCACAAAATTGCGCCCATACTTTCAAGCTCACACCATCGGCGCTTACACTAATTTACCGTTAAGGGCCATCTTACGTAAAACCGCATCCGGGAGGTTAATCAAATGGTCTCAGAGAACTGAGAGAATTTGATATAAATTTTCTACTCGCCATATAAAGTCTCAAATACTTGCAGACTTTATAGTGGAATGCACCAACCCAACTCTAGAAGAGTTATCTGCTACGTGCCTTTGATATCCTCAATGGACTCTCTATGTTGATGGAGCTTCATGAAGCACTGGTGCTGGTGCGGGAATCTTACTTGTTTCTCCCCAGCAAAATGCCCTAGAGTATGGACTTCGCTTAAAATTCCTTGCAACTAATAACATGGCCGAATATGAGGCTCTCATCGCAGGGTTGAGACTCGCCATCGACTGCGAAGCCCAAAACTTAGTAATTAATCGACTCCCGCCTTGTCGCCTCCCAAGTTGGATGAGATTTTAATACTCATAATCCTCAACTGGTGCAATATCTCCACTTGGTAAAATCCCTTCTTACTCATTTCAAGACACATCAAATCATTCACATACTACGAGAGAAGAATACTCGGCCGACGCTTCTAAGCTTGCTACCTCTACCGAGATCTATTTAAGAGAAAGCATGTTGAAGAAATACATTTTCCTAGTATCCAAGGGTCATGGGTAATTCAAACTATTGATGAGGAAAAGGAACGCTCGTGGATGACCCGATCCTCTTTTTCTACAAGAAGGAACCCTTCCTCGAAGATCCAACTTCAACTGCCTCCAAGACAAGCTTCAAACTTTGCTATTATTGGAGGTGAACTATACAAGCGAGCTTTCTCTGGTCCGTATCTCAAATGTCTTCCACCTTTAGAAGCTAATTACGCGTAAAGAGAGGTTCACTCAGGAATATGTGGAGAACACCTTGGAGGAAGAGCATTGGCCCTTAAAATCATGAGGCAAGGGTTTTATTGGCCTACAATGAAACAAGACGCCTTGGAGTTCACAAAAAGATGTGCAAGTTGTCAATTGCATTCTAACCTTCCTCACATGCCGCATGCAGAACTCTCATCCTTTCAAAGCCCGTGGCCCTTTGCTCAGTGGGGGCTTGATATCATGGGACCTTTTCCAATAGCATCAGGGCAACGAAAGTTCATCATTCTAGCCGTCAACTACTTCACCAAATGGGTAGAGGCCGAACCACTCGCTAAAATCACAGAGGCAAATGCTAAACAATTTGTCCGAAAAATATAATATGTCGATTCGGTCTTCCAAGCAAAGATCATCACCGACAACGGAACTCAATTTATCGGAAAAGTCTTTACATCCTTTTGCAAAGATCTTCACATTCACCGCTACATAATGACCGTAGCACATCCTCAAACTAATGGGCAAACCGGTTACCAATAGGACCATACTCAAAGGACTAAAAACACGACTTGAGAAGGCTGGGGGGCAATGGGTTGATGAGCTTCCCAATGTTCTTTGGGCCTACCGCACCACGCGCCATGCACCCGTAAAACACCGATAACTTGTGTTTTGCAAGGCTATCATACCGTGGATATTGGGGTTCCAAGTCCAAGAGTCCAGCTTTTTCGATCATGGAAGTAATGAAGAAAACTCACACTGACCTACTCCCAAACTCGTGATATGGCGCATTTGACCGCTTCCTATCACCAACTTCAATGTAAGAGTGAAACCTCGCCCCATATCTCTCGACTTGGTCCGCGAAGTCTCGCAGCAAAGGCCCTCGCAATAAACTCTCACCTGTGGGATGGTCCGTATGTGGTCATAGCTATGGTCAAGTTGTGAACGCTCAAGCTCAAGGACCCGTAAGGAAAAACTCTACCTCAACTTGGAATACTAAGAATCTTCAAAATATTATCGCGAACTCTTACGCATAATTATTAGACTTTTATCTCGTCATTTCATCCTCAGATAACTCATCCCACCTAGTGGGATTAAAGCTTGTTATTGTTGTTGTCATTTTCTTTTAAAGCCCATACCCTGTCTTATGATTATATCATTAAACTAGTGAATTCAGCTTTGTCGACAAGATTTGCTTTTCTATACTTTTCCTCCCACTTGAGAAATATACAACTCATGTTACATCTCATTTGGGACATGATCAATCCCAAGGGGACTTGATCAACCTCTTCCATAGTTAACGCCATCGAATAAGACTGCAAACAACCTGATAGGTTAAAAATCCTCGGATTCTAATTCAACCTCTTCCATTGTGTTAACGCCATCGAGCAAATACCGACAAACAACCTCGGATATGTCAAAATCATCGTCTGCCACTGCTACTACTGCCGCCATCGCCATCACTATTTGCCGCTCATTCATACTGACTACCGACGTTATTGCCACCGCGACTACTGCGCCGCTGCTGCTGCTGACCACGCGCCGCTAACACTATTGCCACCGACTACTCGATCATTGCTCGCCACTATCGCGATAATCTTATCGATCATCTCCGGTGAACCTCCACGGGTTACCGCATCGTTGTGCGTTATCCTCGCTTCACGCTGGCCGCTACTTGACAACCATATTGCCATTACGCTGAATTTCGCCGTTGCCAACCACTATATAGGTCACGCCATCCACTGCCGGTCCGCTGCTTAACTAAATCCCGGTTATCACATTGTCGCCATCATCGCTGACTACCGACGCCGTCATTAAAACGCCCCAGGGATCTCTCGCGATCTCTTCCATACGGCACGTCATCGAGCAAAAGCTCGACAAACAACTGAAAGGTTAAAACGCCTTGGACTTCCCTGATCTATACGCAGTTAATGTCATCGAGCAAAGCTCGACAAACAACCCAAGAAAGGTCAAAACGCCCCAGGGACTCCATCTTTCACATGTTAACGCCATCGAGCAAATACTCGACAAACAACCTCGGATATGTCAAAATCCTTATCGTCGCCGGCCACCACTGCCGACTACTGTGCCGGTCCGCTGCCACCATCGCCGCAATCGCCGGTATCACCATTATTGTCGCCGGCGCCATCGCGCTGATACGCCATTCACTACCATCGACTGCCGCTATTGCTGCCGCCACCACCTCCGCTAACCACTATAGCCATCGCTACTCATTATCGGTCATCGCCGCATCGACATCTTCCGGTGAATCTCCGCCATACCACCATCATCGTGGTCATCTCGCTTAACTATCGACGCCGCCAATCGACAACTATTGTTGCCGCCGCTGACCACTTCGTGGCCGCCAACCACTATAGCGGTCACCGCTTACTACTGCCGCCGGCCATCGCCGCTTAACTATCGCCGCAATTCGCTTCATCACCATTGTCGCTAGCCATTCACGCTTACCGACGCTGGCCGCCGCCATCGAAAACTTGGTGGACTTCGCATCTCTTCCATACGGGTTAATCAAGCAAAGCTCGACAAACAACCCGAGGTCAAACGCCTTGTGGACTTCCGCGATCTCTTCCATACGAGCACGTCATCAAAGCTCGACAAACAACCCAGATAGGTCAAACGCCCCTTGGTGGACTTCCGACCTCTTCCATACGGTTAACGCCATCGAGTAAACACTCGACAAACAACTCGATAGTCAAACGCCCCAGGGACTTCAGACTTCTTCCATAGTTAACGCCATCGAAATACTCAACAAACAACCAGATAGGTCAAACGCCTCGGTGGACTGACCTCTTCCATGCGGGTTAATGTCATCGAGCAAAAACTCTGACAAACAACCCAGGAAAGGTTAAAAGGTCCTTGGTGGACTTCCCACGGCCTCTTACACACAGGTTAATGTCATCAAGCAAAAACTCTGACTAACAACCCATGATAGGTCAAAATGCCCTTGGTGGACTTCCCGCGACCTCTTCCATACGGGTTAATGTCATCGAGCAAAAGCTCTGACAAACAACCTGTGGGGTCAAAACGTCCTTGGGACTTCCCACCTCTTCCATACATAATGTCATCGAGCAAAGCTCCAAACAACCAGTGAAAGGTCAAAAGGTCCGTGGACTTCCGCTTCTTCCATGGTGTTAGCGAATAATATTCACCAATAACCTAGAAAGGTCAAAACTTTGTACCCACTTACAGTGTTAATGTCATCTAACACTCGACAAACAACCTCGATGGATCAAAATTCCTGGATTCAATTATATTCTAACATGCAAGTTGACAACATCATTATCAAGTTGAACCATCTATAAGTTTCAAGAAATCCTATTTCCTACAAGAAGTAGGATTATGACCATACGGTCATTCGCCGGACCAACGTTGTCATCACCCGACTACCGCTACCAATTGTCTCGCCACCACCCTGCCGCTAACCACTACATGGCCACGCCGCCTAATCCACCGCCAATCGCCAGACCATCGCCGGTCACTACTATCGTTGCTTATCTCGCGGCCACCATCATCGAGCATCTTCGCCGCCCGCTCTCCGGTGATCGCCTTCCTAACCGGACGGTCCGACGGTGTAAACTGGAACCACGACGATACCGCGGGCTTGATCGCCTCTAACGGACGGTCGAGGTCGGAACCTAAACGGTGACCTTGATCACCTCTAACGACGGCAGAACTGAACCACGACGATACCGCGGCCTTGATCGCCTCAACCCGGACGGTCGACAGAACGAACCACGACGATACCGTTTGACGCCTTAACCCGGACGGTCAACGCGTCGAACTGGAACCACGATGAGCATACGGTGGCTCCTAACCCGGACGGCCGACGCAGAACCAACCACGACGATACCGTGGCCTTGATCGCCTTCTAACCCGGACGGTGACGGTCGGAACGGAACGACGACGATACCGTGGCCTTGATCGCCATCCAACCTGACGGTCCGACGAGGCCGGAACCGAATCACGACGATACGTCTTGATCGCTTCCTAACCCAACGGTCCGACGGTCGGAACCACGAATACCGTGGGCCTTGATCGCCTAACCCGGACGGCCCGACGAGGTCAGAACTGGAACCACGACGATACCGGCCTTGATCGCCCTAACCCGGACGATCCGACGGGGCCGGTAAACCGGAACCACGACGTATACCGTGGGCCTTGATCGCCTCCTAACCCGGACGGTCCGACGAGGCCGGTAAACCGGAACCACGACGTATACCGTGGGCCTTGATCGCCTTCTTGATTGCCTCCAAAGGATCCTCACTCAAGAAGAAAGGGAGAGGGGAAAGGTGTGCCTCTCCCTCTCACCCTAGGGGGGAATTTATAGCCCCCCACAAGGACAAAAGGGTAAAAATCCCTCAAAAAATGGCTCAAAACGCCGGGCTGGCTGGCAAGCTGAAGCGCTGCCAGATCAGCGCCGGGCCTCCGCCCCCCTGTCCTCCGACCGCATGACCACCGGCGACCAACTGCCGGACCGGGTCAGCTGCGACCCAAACCGGCCCGGACACGAATCGACCTGAACGGTCATGACGCAACGTCAAGGCATCACAAGGGCATGCGCCGTATGCCGACGGCACAAGCCCGCTACCAAGACGCCACAGCCCGCGGGTCCCTAAAAAAACTTCAAATTCACTATTTTCGAAAGATTTGACACATATATTTTGGATGATTAAGCTAATATCATCAAAAATAAACGATATGGCTCTCAAAATACTAGCCAGCACAAATCTTGATGTCGAAATTATATAATTTGAGTAAAACCGATCAGATCAAGACTTAAAATATCATTGAAATCTTTGGGATATCAATTAAATTGTAAAACAGCTCTCAAATATGGAGTGTTTATAGTCGAATCGAGCGTCTCGACAAGCCGGATCTAACGAGCCTAAGATCTCATAATTCCGACTTCATTTGGGCATCCAAATGCTCAAAATACATCAAATGATCAAGGAATCATCTGGCCGTCCGATCGAGGGGAGTGGTATGCTTTACATGAATTTACAAGAATGCCCTCCTCCCATCTATAAATAGACCTTCATTCCTCACATGAAAGGAGGCCAAGCTGCCAAGTGAAGTGAAGTGATGTGAAGAAGAAGAGGAACAAACAAGTAAAGAAGAGAAGGAGCCCGAAAGGGAAGAGTCCGGGAAGAAGAGAAGAGTCCGAAAGCAAGAGAAGGAAGAGTCCAAGAAAGAAAAGGAAAGAGAAGCAAAAGAAAGGAAGAGTCCCGAGAAAGAAGAGGAAAAGCCTGTGAGGAGGAAGAGAGAGCTCAAGCTTGAAGATCCTCAACCAAGATCACACCCTGGGCAAGATCAGACTCTCCGCATGGCCATCAACTCCACCACCAGCCGCCACTAATCAGACCAGATTCCGCCGAAGTTACCCCGCACCATCAGTGACCATTATAACCTGATCGTTGTTACATAGCTATTTTTCCTCCCTCATATGCAATTCTATAATCTTGTATCAGGAAGACTTTGTACTCAAATGTATATATAAGTTTTTATCAGGGTTTTTTCCCCTTTCGAGGTTTTCCACGCTAAAAATTCGAGTGTCTCGCTCGCTCTTTTAATTACATGCTACTTCACAAGCAAGGCGTAAACTTTCACTCTACCGTGACTGATTTTCTAGCACGCAACAATCATGATATTCTGTAGTATTGTCATCTATTGTGTTTGTGGGACTCTTATTTTGTATCAATTTTGATTACTAGGATTCTGCTGAACTATTTTTATTGTACTTCTGGAAACTCTTCCTGTGACAATCTTTGATCCTTTTCCAGCACTTTGGGATTTGTTTTAAAGGCATCTTTTGGTACTTCACTTGAACCAGTTGATGTTATGATTGTTGATAGTAACCTGCTCGGACTGATCTCTCTCAGGATCAACACATAAACGGAGAACCTAAGGGACCGTTTGGGATAATTTCTATTTTTTTATTTTCTGTTTTGTAATTTTATTTTATTTTGTTTGAAAATAAAATATATTTGATTGTAAAAATATGATTACGACAATTAGGGTAGCGTCCGCATGGTGTAACAGTAATTATGCGTGGAGCTTAAGTTCTGATCTCGGACAAAATGTGTCATTACAGTTATTATGCGTGGAGTTTAAGTTCTTCAATTATTTATTCACTAAATATATTCAAAATGCATTACAAGATCCCACGTTTTTTAAAAATTATTTGTTATTATTAATCTTAAAATTGGAATTAAGAATGATAGTTATAGTAATAATGCTGATCTGTTTTTCAATTCAATTTCTTGTTAAATTAGTTTTTCTGGAAGTTTGGGGCATTATGCTTGCATTTCTGGCTCATCTTTCCGTCTCTTTACCATTTTTTTTATTTTTTATTTTTGAAGATTTACATACATAACACATAATTCTTATATATTTATATATGAAACTTCTAAAATTTGATATACACACACACACACGCATAAATGATATATTTTATTTAAAAAAATTAATGATTATACTATTTTGATATAATATTAAAAATTCGAGTATTTTTTTATGTAAATACTAAAATTGAGATGAAGATATATAAATATATAAAAATTATGTATTATGTTATATAACACAGTTATGCTTATCGGCCATATAGATTCACACGTTCTCTATCGCCCAGAGGTTGAGGTTACATATTCTGAGCATCTCCTCCTCGGCAATATCACTACGGTTTCGACGTTGCGGTGAACACCTAACTCTTCATCTCAACCACCGGCTCTCAACTAACTCCACAAGCACCGTTAGATTAAGCACACTCTCTCACCTTACTGGATCTCAGCCAACTTATAAATACATACATTCTGTAACAAGGCTTGTCATGACAGAAACGAAAGGTTTCATCTCAGTCTCTCCCTCGTTCACCATTCTTCCTGGCCAGAAGTTCACGACCAACCTTCGCTGGTTATCATGGTATCAGAGCCATAACTCCTGCTGAAAAATGTCAGAATACTTCTCTCACTCCAATAGAACCATGGATACACAGCAATAAAACTTCACCACGTTAGCCATCCCACCTTCCCTAAAGTTTCTCATGGGAAACATGAAATCCGTAGCCAACACCACTCTCACCGCCAACAACTATGCCATATGGAGTTCACAAGTTCACAAGCTATTCAGAGCAAACGGATTCTACAGTTTTCTAGAAGGCACCACCCCATGCCCAACCAAATACTCGATCGACGCTAATGGACAACCTCAACCCAACCCCAACTACAACACGTGGCAACTGATAGATCAAAACCTCTCAGCGGCACTCTACTCAACCATCTCACAATCAATCCTCCCCTATGTCCTTAACCTAGACAGCTGCTCCAACATCTGGACAACCTTAGCAAAATGATTACAGTTGCCTAATCGCTCCAGAGTTATCCAACTCAAAAATGAACTATATCACATCTCCCTTCGTGATAAAACAATGACTCAATACTTCGCAGAAATTAAATCCCTGGTAGATCAAATTTCAGCTGCAGGCTCCACTTTAGACTCCGAAGACATCATTCTGCACACCTTAAACGGTCTACCACCAACCTATCATGCGTTCAAGACAGCCATACGCACGAGGTCCGATCCTATCAATATCGATGAACTTTACTCTCTTCTCTGCAGCGAGTAAATCAACATCTCCACCGATCATGAAAAAGAACTTACTTCATCCATCACCGCCCTTCAACTCACCCGAGGCAAATCCTGGAAATTTCACAACAAAGGCCAAGGCAAATCCTACCACAACCCCTCCATACAACAAGATATTGGACGAACTAAAGGACGACCAAGCCATCGTAATCAAGAACCAATTCGCTGTCAAATATGCAATAAACCTGGCCACTCAGCTCGCGTTTGCTGGTACCGCGCATACACCACCGCAAATTCCACTAAAAACTCCTCCGCACTCCAAGCCGATCTCACACAGCATCCCTCCGAATGGATCCTTGATTCTGGGGCCTCTTCCCATCTCACCAATGAACTGGCCACTCTCCATGACCCCACCGAACAACAAGGAAAACAAACGGTCATAGTCGGCAATGGCCAGACCATTCCCATCCTTCACCGGGGCCAAGGCATTCTTCCAACACCCACCCGTAGGCTCTTTCTCAAACAAATTTTTCACGCACCTCACTTATCTCACAATCTTTTATCTGTTTCTAACCTTGCCACTGACAATAACTGCTCAATCACTTTCAACAGATGGATTCCACATCAAGGATCGGACATCCCATCAACTACTCCTAACGGGTCGCTGCACTGACGGCTTGTACTCCATCCCAAACACCGCTACAGTTCAAGCATTACACTCCGTACCTACATCCTCGTACCTCTGGCACCAAAGGCTCGGCCACCCGCACAGTGACATCCTTCGAACTATCTCGCTCCAAAACAAGCATCTTCATATCAAGCCCCTCCACTCTCCCTGCAATACATGTATTCAGTCAAAAAGTCACAAACTAGTTTTTCCAAAATCTGTCACTAGGACCAAACATCCCTTTGATTTAATTCACTCTGATGTATGGGGACCATCCCCAACACCTTCAATACATGGATACAAATATTATGTTATCTTTATCGACGATCACTCACATTTTACATGATGTTTTCTTTAACCTACAAACATGAAGTCGCCTCCAAATTTGAACAATTACATAAAATGATAAAGACTCACTTCTTTAAATCCATCAAAACTCTTCGCTCCGATGGTGGAGGCGAATTCATATCTAACGCTCTCCAAACTTATCTCATTTCCCACGGCATCATCCATCAATGCAGCTGCCCCTACACCCCTGAACAAAATGGAGTTGTCGAATGGAAACACATACATATTATTGAGCTCACACGAACGCTTCTTCAAGCAGCAAATTTACCATAACAATTCTAGGCGGATGCCGCCCTAACAGCCACACACCTCATTAACCGACTACCCACCAAAAACCTCTCTCTCAAATCACCTCATCAAATTCTCTATAGAAAATTACCAGACTACACTCAACTCAAAGTCTTCGGTTCAATATGTTTTCCTTACCATCACTCACCGTCAACTAACAAACTATCTTTGAAAGCTCCCCTCTGTATCTTCCTTGGCTACTCACAGAATCATAAAGGTTATAAATGCTACAACCCCGTTAACGGCCGCATATTGATCTCCCGACACGTCACCTTTCAAGAAACAAACCTCCCACACCTAACAACCCACACCTCTACTTCACCTGTACCACCACTGCTTCTAACACACATTCCCCTCTCCCACCTCAAACACAACACGCTAACTCCAACACCCATACCTCCTGAGCTCTCCCCAACAAACACCAACTCCCAAACACTACAACCGGCTCCCACACCTCCAACTCCTCAACCCCCTCCATCTCAACACCCGATGAAAACCAGACTCCAAACCGACCACTGGAAACCAAAGATAGTCCTAGATCTTCTACACCATCACCCCCCAACCGAACCCACCTGCTACACTCAAGCCGTCAAATATGCCGAATGGCGCAAAGCCATGTCTGAGGAGTTTCTCGCCCTTCAACAACAAGCTACTTGGACACTTGTCCCTCCACCCACCAATCAAATTATAATAGGTTGCAAATGGACCTTCAAGACCAAATTTCACTCCGACGGATCCATAGCTCGCTACAAAGCTCGACTAGTCACCCAAGGATTTAAACAAGAATATGGGATTCACTATCTCGAAACGTTCAGCCCAGTTGCCAAAATGCCAACTATTCGCCTCTTACTCACAATTGCTCTTCACCATAATTGGCTAGTTCAGCAACTAGATGTTTCAAATGCATTTCTTCACGGCTCCCTCCAAGACACAATCTACATGTCTCAACCACCGGGTTTCTCCGATGCTCAATTTCCACACCATGTATGCCTCCTCCATAAAGCCCTCTACGGCCTCAAGCAGTCCCCTAGGCAGTGGTACTCCACATTCACCAAGCATCTCAAACAACAAGGGTTCACCACTAGTACAACAGACCCCGCCCTCTTCATATACACACTACAAGGAACACACATCTACCTTCTCCTATACATGGACGATATCCTCATCACCGGCAACGAACCTCAGGTAATCTCATCCATCCTTCAAAAACTCAAGGTAGTATTTAACCTGAAGGATCTCGAACATATTTCCAACTTCCTCGGCATCCAAATACACAAAGCCGAGAACAAACTTCTTCTAACACAAACTGCATACACCAAGCACCTACTAAACAGCTCTGGCATGTCCTCCTACAAGATAGCTCCAACTCCCATTTCCAACCGGGCCACAACCTCACCACACCAAACAGATGCCTTCCCTGATCCATCCAAATACATGGACCTAGTTGGCTCCCTCCAGTTCCTTACAATTACAAGACCATACATCGCTTTGGCCATCAACCACTTATGTCAACACATGCATAACCCCCTTAACTTACACTTCCAACTCCTCAAACGCGTACTGCGTTATCTTCAGGGCACACTCAACTATGGTCTCCCAATAGAACTGGGTGACCTCCAACTTCACTCCTACTCCGACTGGCCGGGTAATCCACACTGCCGCTTACTACCCGTATCTTCCTCGGATCTACCTCATCTCTGGAAAGTCGAAACAAAAATAGTGGCTTGTTCCTCAATCAAGTAATATAGGCTCTAAATACCGCAATGACATCATCGTCAATTAGCACATGAATTTGGAGTCCCCACAAATCAACCAACACTGTTGTATTGTGACAACACTTCAGCTATGGCAATTGCAACAAACCCCATCTTCCATGCCAGGACAAAACACATAGAGATCGATTATCACTTTGTGCGCGACCACATCGCCGCCAACGAACGTCAAATTCGTCACATCTCAACTGAAGATCAAATCGCTGACATATTAACCAAAGCCTTACCTACCCGTCGCTTCATCCAACTACGTGCCAACCTCACAGTCCAACAACCGGACGATTCGGTTGGGGCTTTATAACAAATGCATAATGCTCATCTACCGTGTAACAAACTCACGTTTCCCAATCGCGTCTGTGAGGTTGAGGTTACATATTCAAAGCATCTCCTAAGATCACTACATGCTTTCGAGTGCAGTGCTAAACACGAACTCTTCATCTCAACCACTAGCTCTCAACTAACTCCACAAGCACCGTTAGATTAAGCACACTCTCTCACCTTACTCGATCTCAACCAGCTTATAAATACACATACATTCTGTAACAAGGCTTATCATGACAGAAACAAAATGTTTCATCTCAGTCTCTCCCTCATTCACCATTCTTCCTAGCCAGAAGCTCACGGCCAACCTTCGTTGGTTATCATTATGCATGTAATGCCCCTTCTTTTAATGCAAGTTATGGTTTGATATTTTAACTGAAGGTCTATGTATTTGGTAATCAAAATCGACATGAGATGCATTAGCAGAAACATTATGGTTTTTGAATTAATTTCCCTACAAATGCTAAAACATTATTTTTAGGGGAATTTGCTCCATTTCTGAAGCTTTACTATCAAAAATGCATTTGTTTGTTTTAGGTTGGCTTTATTATGGATAGTTAAATAACACGCTATAGAACGCAATTTTTTGTCATAATTTATATAATTATTTAAGTTTTGTAAAGTTAATCTCAAATACTTGGGATAAGACTGAATCTTGTTGTGGATGATGATTACAATAATTTGACTTATTATTTCATATTAGTGTAAAAAAATTGATCAAATACGATTATCTGATATAAACCCGACTTGAAAAATCGGGGGTAGAGTTTATTTGATTAATTTTCAAGTTAGATTCGGGTCCATTAAATTGAACCGTTTAATATTTTGAGTCAGGCTTAGGTTGACCCACCAATTCAAAATTGACTTGATTTTAACCCGCCAACTCGATTTTGATTTGTAAACCTAAAACTGACTCGAAATTGACTTAAATTTTTTATATGCGAATCTGAATATGACTCAATTTTGACTTAGAATGCATGAATAAATAGATAGTTTGGATCGTGTTGGGATCAATTGGGTTAAAGGTGGATCGGGTTCGGGTTGAATTTTTTTACTCATTTAATAAACGGGCAAAGATGATTTCAAGTTAGATTAAAATCCAATCCATCAAGCTGAATTGACAACCCTAATATTCCATAATTACTGATTTTTTTAGAATGACATTTTATGTTGTTGGTATACCCTCTATTGAGATTGCAGTGGTTGAAGTTCTTATAAGTAGTTATATGCTCAATCTACTCATATAATTTAATTCTAAGTAATTTTTGCAGTTTGTCTTAGATGCAGGATTTTTATACAAATAAATAATGCAACATATGAAAACATAAATTGGATTAAAAATTTATTGTTCAAAAGACAATAATACCATGGTTCACTAAATTTTTATGAAAATATGAAGAATTTATGCAACTGATAATTTAATGATTTCCCAAATTAAAGTGATTTAGTGAGGGATTTAGAAATACAAATATTCATTTCACATTGAAATTTACACTCGGTTATAACGGATATGATTAAAAGCAACTATGGTTTAAAATTCAATCACAAATTTTATAGAAGAAATTTAAAAAAAGAAAAAAAAAACAACGAAAGAAGAAACAAAATAGAAAAAATTCAGGTTTCGGCCCATTACAAAAAGATGACTTCCCACACAAGAAAACAAAAATAAGCGTCCAACAAGCCCACCAAAATTGAACAAACTCTTACTTTTTTACCAAGCCTAATATTTTATAGTTTTATGCAATGTGTACTAGGATTTAAATGGCTATTGGATGATGTGATTCTGAAACACAATTTGGTATCATAGCATAAGACAATAATTGTCATGTCTTTTTAATTTTTCAGTGGATGATTTAGTAACGGGCTTTTATTCGATTATGATAAAAAAAAATTATAATTCTCTTAGGGGCCGTTTGGAATCATATTTATTTTTTTATTTTATATTTTATATTTATATTTTATTTTAAAAGAAAACACATTTGATGATGATATATTTATTTTTAAAAATATTCAAAACATCTAAAATTTATTTTAAGTATTTTTAAAATAATATTATTTATTTTAAAAATAAATATTTTAAAAAACATGATAAATAAATACATTTTTAAAAATAGCATAAAAATAGAAATAAAAAATATATATATAATTAAATTGATTCCAAAAATTAATTTAGCATGAGTTAAATTCAATCAATGTGAGATCCGTACCTGCCATTTTATAACGTTTTGAAAAACTGTAGGAAAAGAATAGAATCCCTCACACATAGCATACATGCATTTATTATTATTATTATTAATCTTCCTTCTGACATACTAAACACATTTTTATCGAGCATAGCGTTTCCTCTAGCATGGGGCTATCGATTTGCCATAAAGTTATATGTATTAAGAGCACAATTAAAGTTTTTGACATTTTAAGGAATTGATAGAAAAAATTTTCACGAAAAGATATAAATTCAAAGCAAACAATAATCACTAATCTCTTAGTGGCATGTAGTTATCACTATTGTTGAAAGTTTTTGCATTATGATTATTTCTTGATAATATGTCTGATATGACCCTGAAAATTCCTCTACGAAAACACTAATTTTGATCGAAAAGTTAATCGAAATCAAACTCCGAGATCAAACACTTAAAATATCATCAAAACTTGGACATCGCTTAAATTCCTAAAAGCTCTCAAATATGGAGTGACATCGAAATGCCTCGACGAGTTTGCCCAACAAGCCAAAGATCTTACAATTTCAACTTCATTTGAGCATTCAAATACACAAAATACATCATATGATCGGGAATCATCATGAGCCGCTCGATGGGAGTGGTTGGATTTTGTATGTATTAGAGACGCCACCTTTCAATCTATCAATAGCCCTCATTCCTCATATGAGGGGCGGCAAGAGAGAGGAGAGAGCTCTAAAGATCCTCCAAGCACACCGTGCCACTGACGGCCGCCAACCACGGCCGCCGCCCGCCGTTGATCCTCGCATCATCAATCTCTATCGGTCCATCATGATGACTTCTACCGGTGATTGTTCCCCGCATTGCCGCTGATTGTTCCTCGCATTTTCGCAATTGTTCCTCGATTTCTACCTGATTTCGCATAGTTCACCATCATCGCTACTAAGAACTATTACAACCTTATCGTCACATATTGTTGTTCCTTTCTCATATACAATTATGTACTCATTATCTGGAAGATTTTGTACTCAAAGCATACATAGTGGAAGCTTTTACCTGCAGCCCCGTGGTTTTTCCCTCTTTTCGAAGTTTTCTACGTGAAAGTTTCTGGAGTTTTCTTGTTCACTCTTTAAATACATGTGTGTGATGGATTTCACGACAAAGCTAAGGCGTAAACTTTCACTCTACTGCAACTAGTTTTCTAGCATGCAACAGTTTGGAGCCGTCTGTGAGAAATTGATTCCCATTATATCATCTTGTATGGCGACCAAGTTCTCCAACAAGATCAAAACCACTATCGAGATGTAGCATTTCAAGCTTTTAAGGAGCGAAGAAGAATGAAGATTCATCAAACTGCCTTTTAGATTTTGTCAGAAACTGGGGGGCAAATCTTAATCTCAAAAGATTATCCAAATCGATATTCTGGATATCTAATTGATTATCAAATCGAGAAGCAAGTCAGTAATACTAATGAAAAAAGCCATGGTTAAGGAGCAACTTTGGCTACAACCACAAATGGATGTTTTAATCGATCTCTTCCATACAAGTTAACGTCATCGAGCAAAGATTCTGACAAACAACCTAGGATAGGTCAAAAGGTCCTTGGTGGACTTCCAACGACCTCTTCCATACAGCTTAACGTCATCGAGCAAAGACTATGACAAACAACCTAGGATAGGTCAAAAGGTCCTTGGTGGACTTCCTACGACCCCTTCCATACAGGTTAACGTCATAGGGTAACACTCTAACAAATAACCTCGGATGGGTCAAAGATCCTCAACGGATTCAATTTAACCTCTTCCATACAGGTAAACGTCATCGAGCAAAGACTCTGACAAACAATCTCGGATAGGTCAAAAATCCTCAGCGGATTCAATTCAACCTCTTCCATGTGTTAACGCCATCGTAACACTCGAAATAACCTCTGGATGGGTCAAAATCCTCAGCGGATTCAATTCAACCTCTTCCACACAGGTTAACGTCATCGGGTAACACTCTGACAAACAACCTAGGGTATGTCAAAAGGTCTTTGGTGGACTTCCTACGACCTCTTCCACGCAAGTTAACGTCATCGAGCAAAGACTATGACAACAACCTAGGATATGTCAAAAGGTCTTTGGTGGACTTCCTACGACCCCTTCCATTCAGGTTAACGTCATCGGGTAACACTCTGACAAATAACCTCGGATGGGTCAAAGATCTTCAGCGGATTCAATTTAACCTCTTCCATACAGGTTAACGTCATCGAGCAAAGACTCTGACAAACAACCTCGGATAGGTCAAAAATCCTCAGCGGATTCAATTCAACCTCTTCCATACAGGTTAATGTCATCGAGCAAAGACTCTGGGAAACAACCTCGGATAGGTCAAAAATCCTCAGCAGATTCATTTCAACATCTTCCACACAGGTTAACGTCATCGAGCAAAGACTCTGACAAACAACCTCGGATAGGTTAAAAATTCTCAGCGGATTCAATTCAACCTCTTCCATACAGGTTAACGTCATCGGGTAACACTCTGACAAACAATATCGGATGGGTCAAAATCCTTAGCCGATTCAATTCAACATCTTCCAAGTTAACGCCATCGGTAACACTCTAACAAACATCCTGATAAAAAATCTCATCGTTGCCGTTATCTCGCTAACTACTGACGCTGCCGCCACTGCTGACTATCGCTTACACCGCTGAGTTACCACTTCGCTGCCGCCAACTACTGTTGTTGCCACCACACTACTATCGCCGGCTACCGCCTCACTATCGCTAATACTCCGCTATTATCTCACTGACTACGACGCATCGCACTGCTGACTACTGCCGCTATTGCGCAAGGTTCACTTTGGCTGCTAACTATCGTTGCCGGTTATCGCTGCTGATTACTGGCTGGTTACTACCGCTTAACCGCTGGTTACCACTATCATCGCATTATCTCGCTGACTTAACGCTATTACCGTTGATATTGCTGCTATTGCTGCTGACCACTGTTGGCTGGCTAACCATCGTTGCCGGCCGGTTATCGCTGCTGATACTGCTGGCTGGTGTTTACCGCTTAACCCGCTGGTTATCATATCGTTGCCGGTATCTCAGCCCATTATACTGGTTAAGCACTGCTGACATCATTGCTGTTGTTGCTGCTGATAACCCTTTGCTTAACGCTGAGCCGGTTACGCTGCTGACTACTATCGTTTATTATCGCGCTGACCATATCGCTGATAATCTTGCGGTTATCTCGGCTTACTGACGCTTGCCGCACTGTTGACTATCATTGCATTAGAATTGCTGACCACCGCTGCTAACAACTGTTGCTGGTTACATTGCTGACCATTGTTATTGCCGCTGATTACTGCCGCTAATCATCGTCGGCATCGCCGGTACTACTTTCTGGTCATCTCGCTGACCATCGATTGCGCTGCTGACTATCATTGGTTGTTATTGCTGACCACCTCGGTGAACCACTGCTGCCGGTTACCGTCTCCGACTACTGCTGGTTACCGCTGCTTAACTTCGCCGGTTACCATTATCGTGCCGGCTATTCCGCTGATACTAACTTTGCTAATTGCTGACCACTGCTGCGACCACTGCCGCTGGCCATCCTGCGGCCTAACTACTATCGCCGGCACCGCTTATCGAATACTGTGCATTATCGCCACCGATTATCGCCGCATCTGGCCGACACTATTATCGCCGCTGATTCTTGACCATCATGCCGAAGTCACCGCACTAAACACGCCGCCGGCCACTATCGCTGAGCATCGCCAACCCCGCCCGATTATCATCACAATGATCGCCTCCAAACCCGGACGGTCCGACGAGGCCAGTTGACGCCTCTTTCGAGAGAAAATCGGAACAACGACGTATGTACCGCGGGCCTTGATTGCCTCCAAACCCGGATGGTCCGACGAGGCCGGTTAATGCCTCTTTCGAGGGAAAACTGGAACAACGACGTATGTACCGTGGGCCTTGTTCGCCTCCAATCCCGGACGGTCCGACGAGGCCGGTTGATGCCTCTTTTGAGGGAAAATCAGAACAACGACGTAGTACCGTTTTTGATCCTCCAACCCGGACGGCCGGACGGTCGGCTGACGCTTCTTCGGGGAAAACCGAACAACGTAGTCTGCTGGCCGCCTCAAACGACCTTCTTAAGAAGAAGAGAAGGTGTCTTCTCCTTAGCCCTGGGGTTTTATAGACTCAGGGCAAAAGGGTAAAATCATCAAAATCACCCAAAATCAAAACCGCCGTTTGGACCGGCGGCGCTACGCCGGCACGCCACGCGCCCGCTGCGACGCCGTTCGGCGGCCAGATCGCTCGCGACTTAATCGGCTGACCGCCAATTTCGCCGACGCCCGCTTCGCTTAACGCTGGCCCGCCATTCCACGCTGGTCGCGACTCCACCTGGCCGCTCGTCGGCCACCAGCCGATAACCCGGTTCCACGAGCAACCTGCTCTAAATCAAGCGACCGCGTTTTTATGTCGACCACGAATTGCCGACCCGTCACGCACACGTGCGCCCAGGCGCTGCTGGTGGCGCCGCCTAATGGGCGCACGAAGCCCGTAAGCGGGGTAGAGACCCGGATCAGAATTTTCCTTCGACTCGCATACCTACACATATTTGTAGCTATGCATCTGCTCAGAAGTCATAATCTGCTTACATGAAGACTGCTCTCTCAAAATATGTGGTTAATCAATTAGATTTCATTAAAAATTTGCTATTTTGAAAGACATATATTTTTTGATGATTGAGATAATATCATCCAAAATAAGGGGCAAATGATATGACCAAATTTGCTCTAAGGAATCTTGATGTCGAAAGCAAGCTAATCCGAAATTGAAACTAGTCGAGATCAAGCACTTAAAATATCATTGGAAACTTTGGGACATCAGTTAAATTCCTAAAAAGCTCTCAAATATAAAGTGTTTATAGTCAAATCGAGCGTCTCGACGAGCCGGTTCCAACAAGCTAAAGATCTTACAATTTTGACTTTATTTGAGCATTCAAATACTCAAAATACATCATATGATCAAGGGAATCATCATGAGCCGTCCGATGGAGAGGAGTGGTTCGGATTTTGCATGTATTTACAGAGACACCACTTCTCCAATCTATAAATAGCCCCTCATTCCTCATATGAGGGGGGCCGAAGCAAGAGAGAGAGGAGAGAGCTCTAAAGATCCTCCAAGCAATCGTGCCACTGACGGCCAACCATCGTCGCCGGCCACCGCCGCCGTACCGCCGTCACCGGCCACCGCCGTTGATCCTGGCCATCAATCTCTATCGGTTTCATCATGATGACTTCTACCTGATTGTTCCTACGCTTCAGTGGATTGTTCCTCTTCTTTTTCTCATATATTATACATCATCTGCTATCTGGAAGATTTTGTACCAAATATATATATATTTTTTTTATCGCCCCGTAGCTTTTTCCCTTTTTTCGAGGTTTTTCAATGTAAAAATTTCTCTGAGTTTTCTTTTCACCTTTAAATACCCGCGCTGATGGACAATAAAGCTATGGCGAACTTTCACTTACCGCAATCGATTTTCAAGACGCAACAATGTCCAAATTCAGACAGTGTGATTGTCAGCCAAGCTCATGTTCTGGCCGTTAACTAAACGAAATACTTAATGATATTTCAAGCTCGATATATAAACGAAATGCATAACAATCATTTGTTCGATCAGATTCGCCGATTTAATAAATAAAAAATTATATTATATTAGTATTATTATTATTATTTTATTACTATTATTTTTATCTATTACTATTATTTAGTATTATTATTACTATTATTACTATTATTTAGTATTATTATTATTATTATTATTGTTATTATTATTATTATTATTATTATTATTATTATTATTATTATTATTATTATTATTATTATTATTATTATTATTATTATTGTTATACGAACTCATACACATATTATAAATGTGAGTATGATTTAGTGGTTAAAAGTTTTGTTATGCAAAAAGATTGGCCCAGGTTCAAATCCTCCCTCATACAGATTTTTTGGATTATTGCATTTCGAACTAATTTTATATTATATTAGTATTATTATTTTATTACTAATATTTTTATTTATTAGTATTATTTATATTTATTACTATTATTTAGTACTATATATATATATATATATTAAAAAATAGTATTGATATGGCTCTCAAAATATCACTAGTCAAAGCACAAATCTTGATGTCGAAAGCGATATGATTTTGATAAAACTAATCGAGATCAAGACTTAAAATATCATTGGAATCTTTGACATCAATTAAATCCCAAAACAGCCTCAAATATGGAGTGTTTATAGTCAAATCGAAGGCCTCGACGAGCCGGATCTAACGAGCCTAAGATCTCATAATTCGACTTCATTTGGGCATCCAAATGCTCAAAATACATCAAATGATCAAAGGAATCATCCCGTTGCTCGAGGGGGAGTAGCCTTACATTAATTTACAAGAACGCTCCTCCCGTTTATAAATAGCCATTCCTCACATGAAAAGAAGTAAGAACAAACAATGAAGAAGAAGAAACAAGTGAAGAAGAGGAACAAAGTGAGCAAGAAGAAGAGGAAAGCAAGAAGAAGAGGAAGAGTCCGAAGAAGAAGAGAAGAATCCGAAGGGAAGAAAAGAGAAGAAGAAGGAAGAAGAGAGTCCAAACAAAGAAGAAGAGGAGAACCCAAGCAGGAAGAAGAGGAAGAGCAGGAAGGAGGAAGCTCAGGAGAAGAAGCTCAAGCTTGAAGATCCTCCAAGCGTCGCACTCTGACTGGCCATCAACCACCATCACCCCACCTTCATCGCTAATTGTCCTCGATCTCCACCTACTACTAAGAACTATTACAACCCGATCGTTGTTACATACCGTTTTCCTCACTATATACACTCAATCCCGTTATCGTGAAGACTTTGATTCTCAAATGATACATAGTGGAAGTTTTATCCGTTTTTCCCCTCGAGATTTTCTACGTTAAAATTCCTGAGTGTCTCCTCGCTTTTAATTACCATACAGGCTGACTAATCGAAAGTTAGAACTTTCACTCTACCGCGACTAGTTTTCCATCATGCAACAAGTATATTTTCAATCAATATTTTGTTTTAAAAATTCTTTGTTTAAAAAATAATTCTCAGAAATAGTACCAAACTTCAACCAGCAGTTTTTTACTTGTTAAAGTTAAGCGTAAAATATTAATGAATAGCATTAAATGATTTAATCGATTAAAATTGATTAAACAATGTCCGGCTTTTAATAATAATAAAAATGCAGTTACCCGAATCGGTTTTGAGTTGCAAATTCAAAGCTGTATTTAAATGATTTGCGCTTCCATTGCTTCGTAAGAGCATTTGAGGCCACTTGTTTTCTCATTGATTAAAGTCTGCAACTAATTAGTTAAGGTCTCGTCTTTTAGGCAGGTGACTTTGGCCCTTTCATCAGCGGCAATCGGTCGGTGGTGGTCCGTATTCGGCAAAACTTGTTATCGTAAAGAGCGCATGTGATTTGAGACAAAATTGGGATATTTTGTTGGATATTAATTTATGTATTTTAAAATTTTAAATTAAATAAAATTTATGTACTTTAAAAATGACGCCGGTGGTGAAATTAGAGAGATATTCAAAGTTGCTCTTTCTTACTCACTAAATTTGAATATATATATATATATATATATATATATATATATATATATATATATATATCTCTCTCTCTCTCTCTCTCTCTCTCTCTCTCTCTCTCTCTCTCTCTCTTTAAGTGTAATAGGCTCCGAGATGATGCGGTGTGAGGTTTAAAAATTATTGAATTTGATTATTTTTAAATTCAGAGAAATTTTAAGTCTTGAGGCATTTTAAAGTCCTCAAGTTTTTATATTATATTTCCTTTGATTTCACTAAACATTAAAAAATTTGAAATACATATTATTTTGACCAAAGAGCCTCATTATAATACATAAATCATGCATTGTCCAAATTCTAATTAACAATTTTCAAAATCTTGACATTTTCATATTTTTCCTTGGTCAACTCTTGAACTGAAGATATCGCGAATTTAGCTTTGGGTTCCGTCGGCAATCCTTCATATGAATAAAGAGAATCGTAAAAAATAATTAAATAAATAATAAAGAAAGGCAAGAGGGAACAAACTCCCGCTTTCCGTGGGTCTATAAGATGTGCCGTAAGCGATTACGGTGTCAATTAAAGACATTTTTTTTAATTAAAGTTAGTTATTTTATGCTTGCTGAAGAAGCATGCATATACTTAGCTTCATGTTACCATGCTCACAAGCAAATATGAAAAACAAATTTTTTTAATTTATGCTGCTTTTTTTTAGCGGTGGGGGATATATAAATTTTGAAAAAAATTAGCATATTCTAAATAAAATTTTAGTAAGTCCTTGAATATATTTTTAAGATTGATATTATTATGCGCGGGAGAATTTATAGTGATGGAGTGAAGCTTTATGCATTAGTTTTGCATAAAAGTCCAGCATATATATGCACAGATAGTTGAAAATAAAATAAAAAATATCAAAATTTTTATGTGAAAAAATTTCAAAAAAAATCGCAAGGTCTAATCCAGCTCAAATATTTCACTATGTATACTTTAAATTATAAAAGTTCAATATTCCCAATAGTGGAGTTACAAATTTGTGTATGAGAAGTAGGGTAAATGAAAATCTCAAAATACAATAACTGTGTGATAGTGATAAAGCTATAATAGTTGTTGGTGATGGTCGGTGATGTTCATAGAGATGATGGACTTCAAACTCTTAGCCTTTCCCATAACAATCTGTGAGTTTTCTCCCAAGTTATTTTTGAGCTTCACCCTCCCTTTTATGGCAAGATTAAGGTTTTATTTATAGAATTCTAAGAGGAATATTTTGATAATTGTAATCAAAAATTTCAAAACTCTCCATTGAACGGTTCATATTAACCCATTAATTGTAAATAATTTGTTGATGATTTGAGCGACTTAACGACCTCCAATTTGAGTGATATTGGGCTCGTTATATATATGTCTCGTCGAAACGTTTGATTCGATTATAAGCACGTCAAATTTAGAGATCATTTGAATGTCAAATTAATATTTTGAAATTTTTTATGTATATTCTATGAGCTTAATTTTAGCTCATTTGAATTGGATTAATTCATTTTTTTTGATGATAGCCTTCCTGAGTTTCAATTGATCAGATATAAATTTGCCTTAATTTCATAAATTTTAGCTTGACATATATCAGATATAATATAAATTATTTATATATTATATTTATTTCAAAATTGATCTAAAGATTGAGATTTATTATGATTAATTTTGTATCAAGTTACTAAACCCTCCCTGCAATTCTTATTTATATATTTAATATCTTAATTAATTAATTTATTTATACAATATCTTAATTTTTAAATAAACTAATATGTTTATATATAAATATTGATAATATTTAGATATAAAGATATTATGATGTAAATATATTCGGTTATCTTTACTAAAAAAAGTTCATATACAGATTCGTGCTTTGAATGCGAGGGCAAGGACTGCAGTTTTGTAGCGATTTTTTGTTTGCTTCAAGGATTCGGAAACTGCTTCAGCGGGAGCCGTCGGCAAGTCCCAAAAATGAATTCTGAACCTCATTTAATTCATATAGCAGCAAAATCTTGATTTTTCTTTTTTTTTTTTTCAAACTACCCTTGTCGTGTACTTTTCCAAATCCTTCCTTTGCATGGTATTAATTATTTATCATGAAATTCTATTTATAAAGTAATTTTTTTAACCTGAAACTTATATATATAATTTAAATTGATTTAGGTTTAATAATTAACTTAGATTGATTTATTTCATTTTAGAGTTGAAGCTTTGCAATATCAAAATAGATTAAATTTAATTAAATTTGTATATAATTTTTTTCAGCTTAGTAGCCGTCAAAATTGCAACATTTATTTATGTGAAATCTTGTAGATGTCTCAATGATTTATCAGTCTAGAAAGAAAACTATAAAATCAACCTAAATTAAATAATTGAAAAATCAGTTAAAATCGAAGGGGCATAAATTAAACTCAAATTAATAAATAAATTCTTATAGATTTATATTCTTAAGCTGAAAATCAAATTGACAGTTTATTGGAAATGTTGTTTTCATTTTTTGTGTTTTATTATAATGCAGCTATATTTTATTTTAATTTAATTTAATGGTGTCCACAAGATGAACCCACTTCACCTTTTAACTAAAATGTCCTACTTTTAAATTATAGAGTAAGTATTTAAAACTATCGCAATCAACATTGAATTGAATCATACAACAATAAATTTGGGCTTATGTTCTAGCCATATTCTAATAAGATTTGAATATGATTAAATCATAAATTGAATAAATTTGGGCTCCTAAGTGGGTCATCCGAGGACAAATGTTTTATTTGGCCAAATCTTCTAAGATGACTCTATTTAATCTTATCTGTCACTAGAGCTATTCTTACTTTTTCATATTAAAATAAATAGATAAATATATCTATATTATTGTAAAATAAATTTATACATAAATGATTCCTAAAAATTTTTTATATTTTTTTTATAAAATAACTCTAATTGCTCAAGTGATTGAAGGAAGCATTCATAAAATAAATTCTTTGTTGCTTGCAAGTCTATATAGAGGTGCAAGAGGGGTTAAATTCTTAGAACATCATGGATATTATAAAAAGTTAGATCTCACATATAATTTATTGAATATTATTTTAATTCATTAGGTTACAAGTTTTGCATTAGCCTATAACTCGAGGATCCTCTCTTCCTTTCTAATAAAATGAATAAGGACTTATTCAACTACAAGTTTTTTTTTTCTTGTTTCATGAAAATGAAGACTACTATTTGCAATAGTAATTAAATAATTCATCATACACATTAATGTAAGGTAAATAAATCTTTTGGTATAGCTAGATTTGCTTCCTTATTATAATTTAAAAATTATTTAATCATCACTCAATCATGATTCAAACCTAGTCTTAGGATTACTTGAATCATGATTGCAGATAGCTAGAAATTGTTTAATCATGATACGATTATTATTTAATCATGACGATCATGATTCCAAGCTGAGTGTGATTTAGCCATAGTTAAAGCTGATTCGATTATAGTATGAACATTATTTTAAGATTATTCGATTATGATTATAATATTATTTAATATTGGCTTAATCACAATTCAAAGATGAATGTGGTTTAATAATGATTTTAACGAGTTTCTAATAAGTAATTTGATGATTATTAATGTTCTTGGTTTAGTATTTAAAATGCAAACATCATATTCAATTTTAAATGAACAATTAATAACATCACTAATGTTCTTAGATGATGAACATAGAGATCATCGTTGTGAAATACTACTATATTTAACATCTATGATTTGTGATCATATTGAAAATGGAGAATATGCCCTAGAAAAAGGAATGATGAGGAGCTCCTATGATTGAAAATTCAAGATTTTGACTCTATTTGTTCAAAAATTAGATAGTTTAATATGAATCAAAATTTTAGACTTATCTTAAAAAATAAATAATAGACATATTTCTTTAATTTTTGTAATTATGAGATATATAAAATCAATTTTTTATTTGATTACTATAAAAATTTATCTTTAAAAAAATATATAATGCCAACAATAACTTTGAAGTCTACTTTTCATAATAATTCACAACAAATTTTACACAAGAGTTATACAACCTTTTCAAACACATACTAATTCTATACAAAATGGGGCTTTCTCTTTTATTCCCCTCAATCATTCGCATTTACTCAAAGGAGATGAAGATTACATCCACAATATGACCATATATTCATTTATAAAAGCAAATGATCCAAAAAAAAAAAAAAAGCTTTTCTTTAACCAATCAACATTTCCATCCACATTCTTCATTGTTCCTTCTTCGCCGCCGCCGGCGACGCTTTGATCGACTCTATTACTCGCTGCCCGCTATGGAAATCCTCCTCCTCAATTCCCTTCTTCAACACATAGAAGTTCAAAAACACAAGCAACAAACCCGCGTTAAGAACCGAATTGAACAACCATGCCCCAATCCCACTACACCCTCCCCTCCCAAAATGCAACAGAAGCACCCCAAAGTGGCAAACTAGATTACAGCAGAGCACCGCCAACTGGCAGCCGAGAACCACAACAAATCCCGCTCCGTCCGCCGCCGGCAGCCCGACTCCTACCCAAAATCGGTAGCCAAAAACAACCACATGGGCGAGGGTGGAAGAAAGGATTGCCAGAACCTGAAAACTCTGAGAGAATTCAAGCCACAGGAAAGACATACAGATAAGGGCAGAATGCGCAAATAGACGCGAGAACGCGTTTGGTCTTCTTCGGAGGATGGAGAAGAAGCTTCGCATCAAATGTAAGAAACGCGACAGGTAAAAAACATAAGACCAGAAAAAAACGCGGCCTGAAGGGCGAGTGCCGATGGGGAAACAGAGGAACCAGTGAAGCGGCGTGGAGGTCTGAGTACGTCGCCAGAACCAGCGCGTATCACGGATCTCGGCGAGAGAAGAGAGGAGGATGCCGAGGAATATCGTGGCGGAAGTTAGGGCCATGGCGAGGGAATGAAGAGCGGGGATGGGGCCGAGGGGGATGGGACGGCGACGGCGGAAGAGGTGGAGGATTAGATGGAGGATGAGGGCGGCGGCGTAGTAGAGGGCGATGGAGTAGATGAGGAAGGACCAAGTGGATCCCCATGATATCTCCGGCGACCAACGGAATCCGACGATTGAGGGGTGTTCGGCGAGGTAAAAGGTTATGCCTTTGCTTGATCCCATGGTGGTCTCGATCGATCTCTGTGAGCAAGACGTGGGTTTTGATGTGTTTGGGTTGGTGGGTTTGGTTTGAGGAAAGAGAGAAAGGGCTGCGGGAGGAAGGTTTTATATTGGGGGAGGGAGTTGTTATGAATTTGGGGCGTTGTTATTAATTAGGCGATTGAACGATGAGAAGGAGATGAAGCGAGATTAAGGAGATGAAGCGAGATTTGTCGTCAGGCGACTTTTTTTCCTTCTTATTCTCGAGGATCGTTGGAGGGAGATTGGAAATGAAGGGAAGGACGATTGCTGTGTACGCGTGGACGATGTATTTGGTCACCGTCTACCGGAAGTGACGGTATTCTGTATCGTGGTGCGCGAGGGAGGCTCGTGCTTAATGTGCAAGATTATTTATTGTTTATTATTTATTATTTTTTTCCTGATGTTTTTTTTTTTTAATTCTGATGGGATTCCAACGCCCAATTTATGGGAGTAGATATGAATATTTGATTCATATTAAGTGCTACAATTTTTGTCTTTTTCTAATTGAAAGTCATTTTTTATTCAATAATGAAATGGTTACATATATGTGATAAAGGTACAATAAAAATATATATTTAGAGAATAACCCCCAATAAAAATAATTATGTAAATAAAGAAGGATAGTGAATACTCAACATTGAACTCGGAGTCCAAAATACACAATAATAATGTCTTGTATCACAAAAGTTGAATAGTCTGGTTGCTGATACAGCCATCCAAGAAGGCAATAAAGTTGCTAAATTTTTTATCATTATTTTCTTCAAATATGATAAAAGACATATATATATATATATATATATATATATATATATATATATATATATACATACATATATCACATAATTCTTATATTTATATATATAATATTTAAATTTTAATATTTATATAAATATCACCAATTTTTTTAATATTATATCAAAAATAACATCAGCATTAATTTTTTTAAGTAAAATACATATTTTCATATATAAAAAAAAATACTATATTTGTAATTATTAAATTTTTGAGTACTAGATATATAAATGTATAAAAATTGTGATATTAAACATCTTTTAAGAGAGAATATAAATGTATAGAATATCGAAGCTTATAAAGAAGAAATTATGCATCACCTGTATAAGATAATAGTAAACATCTTTTAAGAGAGAATTGTAGCATCAGAATTGGGGAGATGTGATTTTTACCATCACCAATGAGAGTAATTATACTTGAAGGAAAAAAGAGTTATAAATATTGAAAAAAAGAAGTTAGCAAATTTAAATATGAGAATTACACTGAATCTCCATGATAAATAATTATAAATATTAGGGGAATAAGATTATAAAGCTTAAAGATATGTGTTATAATTAATCTTCATTATAAAGCTTTATAAATATTATTAGCTGAATATGGTTATAAAATTTAAAGATAAAGATTATAATTTATTTTTATCATGAAAATTTATCATCATGTGATCCAATACACTATCAATAGTGATGATAAAAAGAATATATGAAATACAATTAATTCAATATAACTCACTAAAATATTTTAGAATTCAAAGAATATGATACCCAAAAATAGGAGATAAATAATATTCCATAAGAAAACTTACTTCACTAAGCATGAATTTCATTGTAATGTTTAAATTTAATTTTTTTTAATTAAATCAGAAACTATTCAAACTCTGATTTTGTGGGCTCCGAATTGAGTCAATTTCACGATTGGAAGCCGTTTGGTTCGAGTCGGCGCCGAATTGAGTCAATTTCAGCTTAAAATGCACGTCGCCACTTTCGACCCCTTGATTTTCATGCAGACTGGTCCGAATTGAGTGCGAACAGTCTTATTTGATAGATTTTGGTGTTTTGAAGCCAATGACGTGATCAATTTTGTGAACGGAGATCGTTTGATTCTCGTTGGAGCCTCCTGACCTCGATATACATGCAGACGCGTTGACGACTTGAGCGCTTGATCGGTTGCTCATCAAGTCGTACAATATTTATAACTTGACCAATTTCAATGTTCTGAACGCAATGGTGAAGTCCGTTCGTCGATCGGAGGTCATTTAAGTTGATTTTGGCGACGTCCACTACATTTCAGTCTCGATTTGCGTGCTATCACTTCAAATCACTTGACATTTGCACATACTCGTCCAAATTGAGCACAGATAGTGTCATTTGATAGATTTTGACGTTTCATAGCTAACGACGTGATCAATTTTACGAACGGAAGTCATTTGATCATCGTTGTAGCTTTCTAACTTCGATATACGCGTCGACAATTTGATAGCCCGAGCTCTTAATCGATTGATCGTTAGATTTTGCAATATTTACATTCTGATCAATTTCAACGTTCTGAACGCGACGGCGAAATCAGTTCGTCGATTGGAGGTCGTTTCGACCATTTTCGATAACGTCTAGTGAATTTTGAACTCCGATTTGTGCATTGTCGCTTCCTAAATCCGTCGATTTTGGCTTGTGGGCTTGTCTTGACCTATGACACACATATGGAGGTCAACAAATTTCAACTATCATCCTCCAAACATTATCGTTTGATTGAATTCATCCCATGTTATCTGATCGTTATCACTCAAACATTTTCACCGACCAGTCATCAATCAACTAACATCATTACTCTTCAGAACTTCTTTAGCATTCCTAATTACAACCTCAAGATATCAAGCCGGTATTCTAAACTTTGTATTCCTATCTTCTCCGATTAAAGGAAAAGTGCATTTTTATAATTTATATTAACACAACATATTATTTTATCTAAGTTAACTTTATAATTATTTTCCTTTTTAAAATTTTTATATAATAAAAACTCTGAGTGTGCGATCTTTGTGTCTTTATTTATGACATAAAAATATTACTCTATCGTCATGAATATTTTAGCAAGTAAAAAATAAATATAAAATAGAATTCACAATTATAACTTATATATTATGTGTTTAAAACTATTAATAATATGCTCAACCATTTTAACTGTAAAATATTGTGCGTCTATATATATATTCTATCAAAGGCAAAGTAACTATCAGTTACAATGAAAAAACGAAATGTTTATCTGCTAACAATACAATTATTTATTTGATATATAGGATAATATAATCATTTTTGGAGCGTATTATATATACAAGTAAAATGGTCTTTGTAACCCACCATCTCTACTGACGATGGAGAGGCACGGAACCCCCTGATCACATTCGATTCCTCTTCTGGAGCTCACGGATATCAAGAGGACCGTTCGGGTGATGAATATGCTCTTATGATAATATATAACATTCTCACCCGTAAGATGGGTGTGATATTGGGTGGATATGTTAAAAAAAAAAAAAAAAAAAAAAAGTCTTTGTAGACCAATAAAATAATTGTGACTATCAAGCGTAGGATGGACGGCCTGTCTGCCATTGAATCGGTCGCATAGGAAATACCCACAAGCAAAAGGTGCTTTTGAACAAGACTTCTTATTATTCTCTTCTGATAAGAATTGGAAAAAAATCTCTATTCAAAATATCTAGAAACTTTGCTAATCAGATGAGGCTGATATATCATTGTCCAAAGACTCTTAACCATATCTTAAATGATAAAGCATTTTGTTTACTTTCTAGAAAACGTGGAATAAAATAAAAGAAGATTTACATACATATCTTATATATATTTAATATCTAATATTTATCAATATAACATGACTATCCTTCTACTTGAATAGACGCATTTCACTTTATAAAATTAATGCTTATGTCATTATTGATGTAGTATTAAAGATTATGTGCTAAATATTTAAATATATAAGAATTTTTTTGGAAAAAATTGAAGTCATTAGCTCATCTGTTACATATAGAAGAGCATTTAAAAGACAGACTAAATCCTAAACCCCAAAAAGCTGAGTGATATAAGTAGACTGAAGCTGGAGGGCTCGTAGAAGCAAAACTGCTCAACATGACACTATCGAGACTCAAGAAATTCACACAGGTTGATAGATAGCTTTCCATAAAGGAGAGATAAATATATAATAATTATATTTTTATATGCATATAAATTCCCTTAAATAATAGATATATATTTTTTTACACAGTAAAAAATATAATATAAATGAACAAATATTGATTGAGAAATTTATTACTTTTCTATTTTCTACCCTATAATAATCCGAAGATTTTTTTTTAGATATTTGCTAAACCGAAGCTAATAGAATTCAACCATACCGAATTTTGTATTATTTTATAATAATTTGAATTAAATGATTAGAAATACGCCAAAATCTATAGATAATTATGATAATCAACTCAATTTGAAGATCGAAGCTAAATTGAGAGCATGAATGATCGGATCGATGATGTTGATTAAGTTCTCCTTAAAATTGATATATATATATATATATATATATATATATATACATATATATATATATATATACATATATATATATATATATATATATATATATACATATATATATAATGCCCTTTAATGCCTTGAATAAATCCAATAACGTGAGATCAATTCTGCAGAATTCGAGAAGCTTTGTATTCTTTTACGTTTGAAACAGTAATCGCCAGTTAGAACGATAGAGTATTACTTTGTTCATCTGATAGAAGACTCAAATCCTTCTTTGGAAACATTCATTTGGAAGTTATTTGTGTGTCAATTGGCTCAGTTAATAAATTTTAGAAGTTCTTGTCAAAATCATATAATAAAATTTCACTTATATATTTGAGTGGGCAATATAATAATAATAATAATTCACAAAATTGTTAAACAAGTTATTGCAGCCACAGCCCATTTGGCTCATCTGAGCCACGTTGTTAATGAAATTGGAAGTAGACTGTGAAGTCATAAATATGGTTCAAGTGAGAATCTTCATTAAATCATCATATACGATATATGAATTGAGTAATCTATCATAGATTATTTATCATCATAAATTAATCTCAATAAATAAATGAATTAAAGGTAAAATACATTTTCAAAATAATGTTTTTTTATCAATAAATATAAGTGAATGAGAGAGGTATCATGAAATATTATGGGATATCCTTCTTGATAAAAAAATTATGACTATGTTAAAATTGTTAAATTAAGGACTATAGCTTGATCTTGAATGCATTTGAATTCATAACAAAAATCTTAAGATAGGCAAAATAAATTGTATGATTAAAGCTATAGTTTTATTTTTCTTTGAGATTGAAGTTTATATGGTCTTCAAAAATGTTTAATGGATTGGTTAATTGTTGACCTCGTATATGTCCTAAGTCAATTGACGACTCGTAAGACAAGAAATCAAAATAAAAATATACTAGATATTATCAAAAATGATCGAAACTACCTCCGATCGACGAATGGACTTTGCCGTCGCGTTCAGAACATCAAAATTGATCAAAATATAAATATTGCATAATCTAACGATCAACCGATTAAGGAATCGATTATCAATACGGCCGAATGCCAGATCGGGAAGTTACAAAAAATATCCAACGACATCCGCTCAGAAATTGATTGCACCATTAGCTTAAACGCCAAAACTATCAAATGTACCGCACGCCTGCTCGTAAGAGTCTGTAAATGTCGAATGATTGAAATGACAACGCGAAATCGGGTTAAAATGCATGACGCCGCCAAAATCAACCAAATGACCTCCGATCGACGAACGACTTTGTCGCATTTAGAACATCAAACCGTAATATAAATATTATAACACGATCAACCGACGCCGATCAAGTCGCCAACGCCGCATTAATAATATCAGTCGTGAGGACACGCAAAGCTTATCCGTAAATTGACAGATTATTAGTTTTCAAACGCCAAAATTTATCAGACTGTTTCATACTAATACTGCAGCAAATCGAGTGGTCGAAAGTTAAAGAACATTTTTGAAATCACTCATTGAAATTTCAACCAAATTTCCGACTAAACGAACTTGGCCAGATCTAACAGAATAATCTTGGATCAATATATATTGACCATATAATGATATCGGCGTAAGGTTCATATTAAAGATGATTAAATAATAAAAAATTATCATAAAAAGGGCTAATCCCTAAAACTGATCGGCTTGGCTCCTCCCTCACCCGATCCGCCATAACCTGAGTCGAACCTTCTCTCACCCTCATGCGACCGAACGATCTCCGCAGTCCTTCTCCACGCGCGAATCGAATCCCTGGCAACCGTTCCCCTCTTTCGTTCGAACGAAAACCGCACGAACCGCTTGCGATCCCCCGCAAGCAACCTACCTCTCTCAGTTTTTCAGCCTATCTCACGTTCATTCCTCCAAAGATCGAACCAAGCTTCCTCTTCTCTCCAAATTGAAAAGGCAAGGCAAGTTCTTCATCCTCTTCCTTCTTCTTCTCCTTCTTCTTTCTTTTTCTTCTTCTCTCTTCTTCCATTTCTTTTTCTCTATTTCCTTCTCCCATCCACAAAATCGAAAATCCTCCATCTTCTTCCATTTCTTTTTCTCTATTTCCTTCTCCCTTCCACAGACCAAAAATCTTCCCTCTTCTTCCATTTCTTTTTCTCTATTTTTTTCTCCCTTCCACAAAATCGAAAATCCTCCCTTTTCTTCCTATCTGAAAATTTTTTTTTTTTTCTCAATCGCAAACCGAAACCATCCTCACCCTCTCTCGGTTTGCCTCCTACAGTATAGGATATTCACTTGTACCACTTTAGATTTAGCGAAATATGTATAACTAGCCGAAATAATCCTGTCCACTTTGACTATATATTCCCACATATCTACAAACTTTGGTTAATCTACATAACCCTCCCCATTCTCCTGTTCTTCCCTTCACATGATAAAGAGAAAATCAAATCCTATTATTGCTAATATTGTAGCTAGATCAGCCGCACTATCACACAAACTTATGAAGGTCACCGATTGTGAATGTATGAAGGAATATGTATGAAAATGTGAATGTGGTGAATACATATATGATGCCTCTTTTCAAGACTGCTTAACGCCCCATGTGGCAGAATGCAAAAATGTGAATGTGAAAATATATAAATGTGTTTTGCTTCTTTGCGGTTCCAAACTCACGCCCCATAGAATGTGGCATTGTTACAAGATACCACTGCTACACTCATAGGCGTCGAAGTGTCAACATCTATTATGTCACTCTAAATTGCCAAAATTTTAATCGAATTTTGGACTTAGAAAAAAAAAGAAATGAATATCTATATTGCATTTATCTTTTTGCAAGTTTCAAGACTCTGCTAATGCCCCATGTAGAAGACAGTGAAGAAGGTGGTCAAAAGACGCCGCCGCTACATCACGGGAAAATCACACCCAATTTAATTGAATTGAAGAGAGGTTAAAGAATGACGTGTAATTTTCGGATGGAATAGTAGATGCAACTACCCAAAGATTTCACCCTCATTTTAGAGGACTTTAGATTTGGTTCTGTGTTTCCTAAAGCGAAGCCTGATAAATTATCCCTCCGATAAGTAGAGAAAACTTTCGACAAGGCTACAAGGATCGCTTAATGTAAAGATATAGTAGATATTGAGTTTTAGAATTTAAAATTATGAAATTAATCATTTCAGCTTGAACCGGATGGTTGGGGGAATGATGATGTGCCCGATCTAGATCCCATGCTCATCCCGCAGCCCCTACTTTAGTGAGGAGGTAACTAACGATGATATCCTTATCGATACATGAGTTACGTCGACCAAATCAGACGGTGTTGGTGGGAGACAATCTTAAGTCTACCCAACGACAGATAGTTTATCAAGTACCCCCATGATTGACAACTCAAAGGGAGCTATTAAGGAGCATATGCTACATCGCGATCGTAATATAATGGAGCTGCCAAACCACCCGACGTGAGGACTCAGAATCGCATTTGTGGAGCCTACTTGCCAAGCAATGAGGACACGCCACGCCCCATTGGATTGATCGATGAAACATAAGAACACTGATTTAACATTGCCTTTGTGAGCTAGAGTTTTCTTAATTTGTCAACCCCGACAAATAATTGTGGAAGGTGGATAGATTGAGTTTTGATTTAAGCTTTTAGTGATAGAGTTTCATTTAGGCAATTTCAGATTGTTACTTAATCTGATTTGAAGAATTGATTAATTTGAATATATTCAAGAGCTTTAGATCCTGAACTCGTTAGTTAATGAGGATTTGATCTAGCCACCGACGTAATTGATATTTCACTGATTTGAAACTCTTATTATAGGTTTTTAGGTTTTATTAACCTGGACCCAGTCCTAAGACTAAACTGGGAAACAACCCGCACAACATCCTCATATACTTGAATTTAAGCATTCATCATAGTATCAGGGCACATGCGGGTGTATTTAAGAATTTAGACAGTTTTTATTTCTGAGTTATGAGATTAATTTCAGATTTTCATTTAATTCCAACTTAGTCTGCGTAAACATTTCAGACATTAAAATTTATACTTGAAATCTCTATATTCGAGCACATGCAAGTGTTTATAGCTTAGCTAATTTCATTTAATTAATGAAATCATTGATTTTGAAAATCATAATTAGAATAAAATTTCTTAATTTTTGATTGAAGAAAAACTCCTTTGTTCGTGCAACATTTAGTTTAGTGTCGCCTTCTGTCTACTTGTACAAAGAATTGCAGATCCGGTGGCGATGAAGGCGTTGTAAATTGATCTAATATCTTATTAGAATTTTCAGATTAATATTTAATAAATTCCAATTTAGCCTGCGCAATCTTTTCAGACATTAAAATTTACACTTGAAATCTCTATGTCATCGCACATGCAGGAATTTATAGCTTAGCTAATTTCATCAAATTAATGAAATCATTGATTTGAAAAATCATAATTAGAATTGAATTCCTTGATTTTTGATTAAAGGAAGCCCTATGATTTTTGTAGAATTAGATTTAGTATCGCTCTTCGCTTGCACAAGAGTTGCGATCCGCAAGAAGGCATTTCAATTTAGATTGTAGTTTAAAACATTACTTGCACTTAGTTTATTTGTTGAGTTTTTGTAATTCTCCCAATTTGATTATGTTCAATCTACACCACGTTTGATAAGTTATGTCAATTTTAGTGTTTATTGCTTTAGCTTTACTCATACTTATTAGTTAGCATAATAATTACCTCTATATTCGTATAAGAGTTATTAAACCCAATTTGAATTCATCTTTAGACTTTAAGTTTATTGCAAGTTATTTATGAGTTTAGTATTAGTCCCCCCAAATTTTAATTAAAGCTTGCTTAATTTTGAAGAATTTACAAAAAAAGAGAACTCACTTTATTGCTTTAATTTAAGCCGTAGATAATTACAATAAAAGTTTGTGAGTTTGATATTAGCCTCCCCAAAATTTGTGAGTTTAATATTTGTCTCCTCCAAATTTCACTTAGACTTTAAATGAATGTTCTATTCTTTCCAAAATTTTCTTTAAAGGCTCCCCCCCTCCTTTATTTTCTTGTTTGGCGCTTTTAGTTTAAAATTAGTTGTAAGTTTTCTTACTTAGCATTCTTAAGTCAGTTCATTTCACTCTCTCCTTTTTTCTAAGTCAAAAGATTTGACATTTAGCCTCCTCCATCATACGTCAGATCTGTATTTTGGCCTCGGACGCCTCTTGGCGTCATGAGGCATCTTATGACACCACAACCAATTTTTCATCTCGTCACACCCTTTTGAGTACAATGAGGTCTTCAGACATGAAAGAATACATACAATGCAATATATATTCATCCCCTCTTTTTTTTAATTCTAGAATTAAACGAAATTTCGGCAGTATTTCGTCTAGGGGGAGCGACATCTAACGAGTGTTGGCTTACTCGGTACACCCTCTTGAGCATAGCGAGCGATGTTTTGTGACACCACAACTTATTTTTTCATCTCGCTCCTAGCACAACGAGGTCTTCAAACCTCGAAAAGAAATACAATATATATTTCCACATTCACGATCACATATGTCGACGATTGACGCGTACAATGCTCAAAAGAACGATTAGGTATGTAATTGGGAATGTAAGGTAAGGAGTGCGACGTTGGAAATCGAAAGAAGAATTTATCTCATGATGATGATCTTCCCCTGATTGTGACGAAGCAAAAACTGGAAGGCTAAAGTGAGGAGTGCGACGCTGAAAATCAAAAGAAGAATTCACCTCTTGATGATGTTCTTCCTCGACTGCGGCGAAGAGAAAACTGGAAGGCTAAAGAGAGGAGTGCGACACCTAAAATAGAAAGAAGAATTCACCTCTTGACGATGTTCCCGTGAGGTGAAAATTGACTGCAGGTGCGACGCGAAATGAATTCACTCTGACGATGTTCTTCCCTGACAGCGAATCAAATTGACGTAAAGCGGGAGGTTGGTCTGGGACAAGTGGGGACGAAGGCATATGACCTGAGGAACAGGAACAAATCTGTGGTCTTTGCGGAGCGAGAAGGCTTGCGTGGAATGCGGTTGAAAAATAGTCCGCAACGAGAAGGAAGGGTCGGCGGCTGGACTGGCAGCTGAAGCTGACGATGGTAGGTCATGTGGGTTTAGGAGAGATGCGATGGGATTGGATGATGACGGATGGTTTGCGCTCAAGGGCCTACGGGATCACAAGATTTTGGCACATATGGGAATGGTCAACAGCTGGCCATGGAGGGCCATGGCTCACGGATGTGCAACGGAGATGGGTGGAACATGGCTAGCCGGAGGGAACAATGACACAGGGTTTTGCAAGGCACGGTTTGAGCCAGCTTTGTGGGAAGAAGAGAGGTGGAGGTGCAGCAGAAGAGGTAAATGCCTGGGTTTTCCATTTTCAACGAGAGAGAGAGAGAATGAGAGAGGAAAAATGTGGGAAGGAAATGAGGAGGGAATGGGGAGAATGGAGGATTTTCTATTTTTTTTTTCTTTTTGGAGTAGTTGCTTAGAAAAAAAAATTGAGAAATAAAATGTGTGTGTGTGTGTGTGGTAATTTAGGATTATTTAAATTAATATTAAATTTATTAAATGATTTTTAATGTGGATTTCATGTCAGTAAACACACTTAATCAATATATATATATCAATTTAAGGTAATTCTGATGTTTTGAATACAATGAATAAGAATCTGAGGTCGTTGGTTCAAGACATCAAATTCCCATTTCACCAAAATAATGTTGCCAACTTCAACCCTCGATATTCATGCACTCAAGAAAGTAATAAATAATTGATGTATCAACGTTTTAAAGCTAATGAAAAATCAATTTTATGAATGAAGGTCATTTGATCCTCATCGTGATCGAATCGATATATGGATGAGGCGCTTGATCAATTGATCATCAAGTCATGCAATATTTATATCTTAACCAATTTTGATATTTTGAATGTGATGGCAAAGTCCGATCGTTGATCGGAAGTCATTTCAGTTTATTTCGGTGACGTCCTGTGCATTTCAGCCTCGCTTTGCGCACTATTATTTTAAAGCATTCCACATTTGCACAGACTCATCTAAATTAAGCACGGATAGTCTCATTTGATAGATTTGAATATTTCGAAGCTAACGACACAATCAATTTCACAAATGGGGGTCATTTGGTTTAAGTTAGCGCATCCTAACTTTGAAATACGTGCAAGCATGTTGACGACTCGAGCACTTAATCAGTTGATCATTAAGTTGTGAAATATTTATATCCTGACCAATTTTGACGTTCTGAACATGATGGAGAATCCGTTCGTCGATCGGAGGTCATTTCGACCATTTTCGGTCATGTCTAATGCATTTTGAGGCTCAATTTACACACTATCACTTCAAATCATTCGACATTTACACAGACTCGTCCGAATTAAGTGCAGATGGTCTCATTTGATAGTTTTCAATATTTTAAAGTTAATGATACGATCAATTTCATGAATTGAGATCGTTCGGATATCATCACAGCTTCTTGGCTTTGATATGTGCGTTGACACATTGATAGCTCGAGCCCTTAATCGATTAATCGTTAGATTTTGCAATATTTATATTCTGTTCAATTTCAACATTTTGAATGCAACGACGAAGTCCGTTAGCCGATCAGAGATCTTTTTGACCATTTTGGTGATGTACAGTGCATTTTGAACCCCGATTTGTGAACTATCGCTTTCGAAGTCCATCGAATTAGACTTGTGGGCTTGACTCGACTTATGGCACATATGTGGAGGTCAAAAAATGCCCCCTAAAATATGATTCGTGCATGGAGCGAGTCACATTTTTTGAAAATTGATTGACCCTTTAGGCTGACCACATAACTTGGATCATTTCAGCTTCGATTGTAATAGCTTACAGAGCTTTTGATAGGATTTGTCATTAGTATGCTGCCTTATTCAGGACATGCTAAATGACGGGATTGACCAACTTATTAGAATCGACTTGTCGGATTGATAATAGTTCTTACACCATATACTATCTGCTTCAATGGCTTTGCTGAAGATCTCTTTCTTTTATGTTCTTGCAAATTTGAGTCTCCTCCAACCTTGGCTTCATGCTTAGCTGAGTTTGATGGAGGAATTGGTCTACTTGTTTTGAAGAAATATTCTGCTAGAGAATCAGTTTATCTATGCTTGATCGGATTTGAAATTATTGTCCTAGCTTTGAGCTTGACAGACTTGATGAAGGATTGACCTGATTTGTCCCTATTGACTTATCAGGAAGTGTATGCACTCCATGAATCCTGTGCTTGCTGCTTTGATAGATTCGTTGAAGGATATATATAGATGACCCAGCATTCTAGCTTTTATAGGATTAGTCTTGAGTTATTATTCTAGTAACGTGTGCTTTAATAGACTGAATAATCACGAAATTCCTTTAGTTCAGCCATTGGCTTTGTTTGAACTATGAAATTGCTTCTTCGATCCTGTTCTTTCTGCTTTGACGAACTTGATGAGGAGATTGGCTTTGATCTGTGCTTTGAGCTTGATCAGATCATTTGAGAATAGATTGAAATATCACCTTACAGGTAATATGAAGATTGATTTGAGGCAGCCCTGAATTGAGCGTTTCCTCAGCTTGCCTTGTTCCATCAATCAAGTAGAGAGATCTCTTAGATCCTGGTTGCTTGTAATCCCTAAGCTGGATCTGATTTGAGATTGAACTGCTATCGTCATTGGACTGACAAGCGGGGGCTCTTTCACTACGGCCTTTTCTTGCAGCTTGTTGAGTGAGGAGAGTATCAATAACTCATCCATATTTGAGCTTGTTGAGTTCGACCTTTAGAACCTACTCGAGTCTTTAACTTAAGCTGTAGTGGGTTGGTAGTTTTCATCGACCGATGGGGGGGCTCTTTCACCGCGCCTTTTTTGCCAGTTGAGGGAGCATCAACTCCATTTGTGGGCATGTTGAGTTCGACCTTTAGAACCCATTCATGTCCTAGACTTTCGGATGTAGATGTCGATGTTTCTCCAACTCAGTTGATTGAAGCTTCCAAAATCATAAGTTCTTTTGACTTGATCTCCAGAATTTGGCAAATATGAGAAATAAATTTCTTGACATTTAAGGTTATCCTTTCATGCATAGAAATAGATTCATTTTATTCCTGCAATACTTTACAACTTAACAGTAACAATTATGGATATATCCAGGGATTTTAGCATAAAGCTCGATGTCAACCTAAATAAGAATATATTTGAGGATCTCGTCTCACTGTATGACATAAACTCAAATAAAATTTAACATAAACTAAAAAATTCCCCTGTATTGCAGGGGGAATTCTAAATCAAATTTGGAGAATTTTCAAGATGAAAATACACAAATACATCAATATTTGAATTGATATACTCTAAAAGGGATTTTAACATATAATGTTGATTTCATCTATATATAAAAAATCTAAAAATGCCCCCTGTGTAACAGGGGAATTTTCACGGAAAAGTTCTTCATCTGGAGTATGTTTATTTAGGGCTCTCGGCATGAAGCACGATGTCAACCTAAATAGATATACTTAAAAAAATATCCCCTGTCTTGCAGGGAGATTTCTATTGTACCTCAAGAATGTGGTCATCAAATATAGTACTTTTTAAAGTATCGGCTATTAATTGGCGGCATTGGTCTTTCACCCTTTAGGTTAATGAGTTGGTATGCCCCTCCTTGATACACTTTTCAATGGAAAAAGGGCCTTCCTAATTAGGCTCAAATTTTTCACCAAATTTTCGATTGGGAATAATTGGACTTCTCAGCACCAGGACCAATTCCCCTTTTTGGAATGTTCGAGGCTGCACCGTATGGTCAAAAGCCCTAGACATCTTTGCTCGATAAACTTCAAGATTTTGATGAGCTTGTAATCTAACTTCGTCAAGTGCGTCGAGTTCCTCCATTGTCAGATGAGCATTTTGATCTTCAGTTAGATTGTATTGGATGGCTACTCAAAGTAAAGACAAATCAACTTCAAGCAGAAGAACTGCTTCAGTTCCAAATACCAATGAATAGGGAGTGGCTTTAGTCGGTGTCTTGTATGTAGTTTGATACACCCATAGAGCCTCTACTAGCTTGGTATGCCACTCTCTCTTATTTTTAGCGAGAATATTTTTGAACAATTTGACCAATGTCTCATTGAAGGCCTCCGCCAAACTATTTATCTTGGATTGTATATTGTAGAGTATCACCAATCAATTTTGTGTCGATCAACGAATCTATAAATCTTTGCACTTTTGAAAGCTGTGCCATTATCAGAAATTATTCAGCATGACACTCCAAATCTATAGACCACATTATACATGAAGAAGTTAATCACTCGGTCTGCATTAACTTCTTTAAATGGAGTAGCTTTAGCCCACTTAGAGAAATAGTCAGTTGCTACTAGGATGAAATGATGTCCAGCTGACGACGGTGGATCAACTAGTCCAATTGCATCTGTGCCCCAACATTTGAATGGCCAGGATGCTATTGTTGGGTGTAATGGATTTGGAGGTTGATGGATGAGATTCCTATGTACTTGACACTCATGACACTTCATAGCGTGATTAATAGTCTCTCACCATAGATGACCAATAATAATCCATCCTTTTGATCTTTACTGCCATCTTAGGACCTGACTGATGTGCACCACAAAGTCCTTCATGAACTTCAACCATCACTTGGCTAGCTTCATCTACACCTAGGTATCATAGCCATATTTGTTCAAAGGATCTATGATATAAAGTGTTGTTGACAAAAATATAGTGTAGTATTCTCTTTTCGATTTGAGCTGTCAGTGATTTATTACTTAGTAATTTGCCTTCTTTAAAGTAGTCGATGAAGGCTTGTCTCCAATCACATGACTCTTACAACAAAGGCTTCTGCTTGCTTTTACACGAGGCAATATCATTCTTAGCTCTTCTTGGTACAACTTCTTGTTAATTTTGGTGAGTATGAGGAGCAACCTGAGTCACATCCTGCTGGGTCAGATTTAGTAACCCCTCTACCTACGGGGATGAATAAATTATTGGCTCTAGAATTTGTTAAGTAAATATTCCGATCATAACATAATCACCATTCATACTTATAATCTTCTTAGCTAGTTTTGCTAAGTAGTCAGCTTTGCCATTCTTGGATCGAGAGACTCGAGTTAGTGTGATATTTGGTATTTGCTTCATAAGCTCAAGAACTTGCTTGTGATAGAAAGTTAACTCAAGCTTGTTAATTCTATAGATGCCAAGTACTTGATTTATAATAAGCTATGAATCACCAAAAATATGCAAGTTCTGAATGCTTATGAAAATAACTTCTTCCAAACCTACCATTAATGCTTCATATTCAACTTCATTATTAGTTCTTGGCTTGATCAATCATAAATCTCATTATCCTTGTGTTATGAAGATGATACTGATTCTTGCTCTTGCTCTTGGGAAATTTAGATGTTGGACTTGTTTGATCGATGAGGCTCCATCAAGGTATTTTTCCTAAATTTGTAATTTTTCTCTTTCATGAATGAGCATAATTTTCTCATCAGGCAAATCATCATTAATAGAATAGTCCATAGGGATAGGATGTGCAGCTAAAAAATTTGCTAAGACTTTCATAGCTTTTCTGGGCATTATGTGATATCAAATTGCAAAGTAAATCATCTTGTCAAGCGACCTATCAATGTTGGTCTTGTTATCAAGTACTTCAGTGGATCAATCCTTCAGATGAAGGTAATCTTGTGAGATAACATATAATGACGAAGCTTTTGGACTGTAAAGATTAATGCTAAACAGTACTTCTTTATCGGAGAGTATCTCATTTCTGCTGCAATCAACCTTCTACTGATATAATAAAGAGCATTCACTTTTCTATCTTCATTGTGTTGTGCCAATAATGCTCCAAGAGACTCTTTTAATGCAGCTGTGTATAGAATGAGAGGCTTCTTAGGATATTTTAACATTGATGTCTTCATTAACCTTGCAAATGGTTGATAACATCGATAAGTTTGATATAAATCGATAGGATGAATGTAGCCCTTGCAAAGAATGAAGTCGATAAACTCTTCTATTGGAGGCATCTCCATGATTGCCTTGATTTTAGAGATCAATTTCAATACCTCATGTACAATATACCCGTGAATTTTTGAGGATACCTCGAATGCACATTTTAGAGGATTCATCTTGAGATCATATTTTTTGATTCTCTCTAGTACAATTCTCAAGTCTTCAAAGTGGTTTTCATGATTCAAGCTTTTCACCACCAAATTGTCGACATAACATTTCACCTTTTGATGAATCAACTCATCAAAAATACATGTCATGGATCTTTGGTATGTAGCTCTAGTATTTTTCAGGCCAAAGGGCATGACCGTGTAGCAATAAATGCCAATAGGTGTTCTGAACGATGTATGTTTCATCTTCTGATGATATTTTGATTTGGTTGTATCCCAATGATCCATCCATGAATGAGAACATGTCATAGTTAGAAGTGTTGTCCACTAATAATTATGATATTGAAGTAAAAAAGTCATCTTTTGGGCCTTATTTATCCTAAGTCAATGTAGAGAAGGATCATTCTTCTTCTATAAACAATGCTATCCAATACTTCTCCTGATGAAGCTTGCTTCAATTAGCTTTTTAGTTTATGTAATTACCTATTCTTCAATCTCTAATCTCATTCACCTAGGAGCTTGCTTAACAAGCATTGCATCTGGTTTAATAGCTAGTTTGTGAATTGCTACATTAGGGGATAAGCCTCGTATTTCAAAAAATATCCAGGCAAAGTAATCCCTAAATTCATAAAGTAGAATTTTTAGCTCTTCAACTTTCTCATTAGAAGAAGCATCTAAAGTTGGATGAGATCATCCTCGCCTCTAGGTTGACTTCTTTAAGTTCATCCATAGCTATTTGTCCACCATCTTCAAGTTCGTGCTTTGGCTTTTCTTCATCATTTTAAGAAGAATTTCATGGAATCATCTTCTTCATCACTTTATCTCATTTCTATTATATTATAATAGCTCTATCTGATGAGATTTGTGGATGAACCCCAGACCTTTAGTGATAAACTTATCACTTCATGATGCTTGAGGACTTCTTTGGCTCCACATCTTGTTAAAGATTGAGTCCTATGTTTAGTAGTTCCAATATGAATTCCAAGCTTATGCATCATTCTTCATACTGGATAGTATATTGGTATTCTTATTGGTACTATCTCTCATTTTTCATGTTGAGCGTGTTGCTCAAAATCTTGAGGTCGAGACTCTTCATTTGTAAAATAGAGTTCTGCTCGCTCTCACTCAATGGTACATAGAATGTTATCAATTCTTCAATATTATGAACCTCCATGGAGTGATTTCTTTGAAGCATCTGAGGGATGGGTATAATTTTGAGTGAGTCATCCGACTGCCAAGTGAGCTATCCTCCTTGATGCATCCAACTCTATTTCCATAAGTAGATTCAAAATCATACCAATTAGAATCACTTATTTCATACTCGCTTTCTTGAAAGCTTATAAGTTCCTTAAGTTTGATAGAATATCTTCTTCTTCTTCTTCTTCTTCTTCTTCTTCTTCTTCTTCTGTGTCACTTCCCAAATGAGGAATTGATTTGTTTGACTTAGGTGTAGAATTGAGTGCTTTAAAAAGAGTCAGCATTGCCTTCTTTCTTCCCCTTTGTTTCTACTCTTTCACTTTGTGAAATTACTTTTTAGTTCTTGAAGTAGATGCTATCACTTCAAGAGGCTCTATTAGCTTAGGCTCTTTAAGGATAAAATATTTTGCATCTTCATAGATCTTTGCTTCATTGACGGAGAATGGTTATCAAAATTAATTCTTTCTCCATCTTTCAGATACTTCATACATTAATGCATAGTTGATGGGACCATGCCATACTCATGTAGCCATGGCTAACCCAAGAGAGCTCTAAATGATGTATCGACATCAATTATATGTGCCTTGGCTTCTGTATATAAATCTCTAAAATTGAGCGGGAGAATAAAAGAACCCAGAGTATTCTACCCTTTTTATTGAATCCATGAACCATCGATTTATCTCTCCCAAGATATTGGATATTGAGTGATAATTCTCTCAATACCTTTAGACTCATAAAGTTGATAGAAGAACTGATCAATATTCTCGATCGAGATACCATCACTCTTTGCAGTAACATAAAGAGGATGATTGTGATCTGCTGTTCCCAACATAAGATCCTCTTTAGAAAATGTGATTATTGGGAGATCTTGAGTTTGCAATGCTACGCATTTCAAAGTAAGCTTCATAACTTTCTGATCAGAGTATCAAAATTTCCCGGAGATCTTTTGACATCAAGAGAGCCTCCTACACACTCAATTGTGTAGGGATCTTTCTCAGATGTGATAGAATATTATAATCTATCTTCTCTCTCAATTTAGGCTTCGCTCTAGGATTTCTGGGAATGATATCTTCGTTGACTTCAATTTGTTTGCCTTTATCTTTATTTGCATTTCCCTTCTTTGATGAAGGTGGTAAGACTTTACCACTTCTCAACTGAACTTGAATCACCTTATTTTGTTCAGATTCTTTTGAAGAGATAGTTTCTTCAAGTTTCTTTTTTATTCTGGAAGATTGGCTAAAAGGGCTAGACTCATTTTTCAACGTCATACATTTCATACATGATGATATCGATAAGTTTGACTCTTCTCTGTCAGGAAAATATAGATCTTCATCTGAACTATTATTGTCTTACTGAGTCATTAAACAAAATTCAGACGCCAGCTTCTTAGGCTCTTCTTGCTTTCCTGATAAAAATTTTGATGGGTTGGTTAAGTCTGTCTGACATCCCTTAATATTTCAGAGTAACTGATGCTGAAGAACATCTAAGATCATGTAGATGATTCGACATATCTCTATTGGACAAGATTCACCATTATCTTCTTCATCTGATTTAGCAATGCAAATTTTAGGCATGAAGCAAGCCAAATGGTCTTCGCTTACCGGTGATACTCCTCTGATTGTTAATGATCTTTGAGTTGTAGTTCTCTTCTTGATCTTCCTTTTTGATTTATGACTTGCATTTAGTAGACCTTCTCATGACTAGCCTTATCAAATCTCGAGAAGCCCAAATACTTGGTTTAAGCTTCAAGTAGTGATTTCCACTTAACACTAGGGACGTCTTTTAGCTGCTTCAACATTTTCACACTCTTTTTATAGACTACTATTTGCCATTCTTCAGTCTGAACTGATTTCTCCTTCTATTTATTTTTACTGGATGATATTCCGGGACGTAAGCATCCTTGTAGACTCTCTTTTTTGGGTTGACTAGAACACTATCGGATAGTGTAAATTCACCCCGCCGATACTTCCTTTCTAGCCAATCTTTGAAGACATAATAATCTTCAATAGGATGACTGATCATCCGATGATAGAGATAGTTTTGGATTATTGATTTGATCGCTTCTAATTTTAATTTGTAACTGACCGGCTTGCTACAAATAATTTAGCCATACTGTCTCTTCTAAAGGAATATTCTTTGTTCATCTTTTTCTTAAGAGATGGCTGCATTTGCTCATCATCTCTTATCTCTTATTTTAGACGCTCCTCACCACTTAGAAAAGTTCAAGTTTTGTCATTACCTCCTAATACTAATTTTGACTGTGGATTAGAATAAATAAGCTTCTTTCCCTTATCATCATTGTACATTGGCTGCTTTTCTTTGTATATCACCTGCTTTTCTCCATTTGAGCTATAGGAAGTGGCATGAATTTTATTTCTTCTAGAGTCTGATGGTTTGTTTCTATCTGCATAGATTTTAACTTAGGATTCAACTTTTGAATTTAGCCACCCTATGCAAGTCTCGAATGTTGCAATCATTAACATGCATAGAAATGGTGCCATTTTATCATCCATATTTCCCATTAGCAATTGGATCGCATGTTCTTCCTCCAATTATTGCTCGCACTTCATACTTAGGTTGGGCAATGACTTATGAATTTTGTCACTGACTCATCTTTTCTCTTTTTCAGCAAGGCAAGATCAGCGATTATGATTTTCTCGGTTACACTGGTGAACCCCTTCACATTGCCTCTAATTCAACAAAGGTTTTATCTGAATCATTTGATAATTATGTATACCATTTGAAAGTGGCTAAGGTCAGGCTACTAACGAATTGATGGAAAAGTAGTGCATCGTTCCCTCTTGTGTTACCACAAGTAGCCTTAAATTGGCCGATGTTGCTGATTACCAGTATATTAAGATAACTTTCACATAACACTGATCATATTTAGTGTGGCGACCCTTTTCACCGCCTTTTATTTACTGAGGCTATGAGCTTTATCTTTTCATTGATTATCATTTTCTACATATAAATTGGTGTTTATTTTGAATTATCGGAGAGGTATTTAACTTGCTCCTCGCTCATGCGCATGTAAGAGCGATAGTGGTGGTGGTATAGAAGTTGTATTACTAGTTACCTATTGATTAGCAGATAAAATAGGTGTTGCACTTGATGTGATATTCTTTTGCAACATATCCATCATGATGTTCATTTGTACCATGATATCATTCATTTTGGTACCAAGCTCTGCAATCTCCTTGTCTTTGACCTCCATTTGACGCTACATTTCTCTTGTTTCTCTAGCCGCCATGACATCAATCAAGATTCTCTTCTTCTATTTCTGTTGTTGCCTCATCTTCGGGGAAGAACTACCCTTCTCGAGCATTGTGGGGAAACTATATAAAAATGGATTATAAAGCCAGCTGATCATTTCTTGGTTCAACCATATAGACTGCTTTGACACCCATGATATCTTTCTCATTCTGGTCTTCTTCTTCTTCATTTTTAGTAAAGATCGAAGATCCATCCTTTATTTTTTTTCTATGAAGACTTTTCTTCATAAGCGTCAAATTCGTGATTCCTGATTAGCAATGTCGAGTGGAGAGTTCATCTATATCTCAACCATATGACTTCTATTTCATAATCCTCTTCATTATTTTCTTCGCAATGAATTTTGATCGCTTCCGTGGATCTCACCAATGTGTGAATAAGTACTCTTCTATTAAAGGACTGATCAAAGTCAACCTTCTCTTGTAGAAGATCGATGATGGGATCCCCTACAGGATTCTCCAAGGTGTTGACTACCATATCTTTCATCAGTGATATCCTTTCTTTTGGGTATCCACTTCTAATGAGTTAATTTTGAGGTAGATTTTTGAGTATATGTATCAGATGTCACACCTCTCTTATTACTCAAAGTTTCATTATGGGGCTTTGCCTCCATATTTGCTTATTCTTTTATTGGGACCTTTCGATAGTGGTTTCTTGGACACACGGTCCAAGTGTCATGCTCTGATGCTCACCATGCTGCATTGGGCCGGGCTGCCTACCAAGAGATGGTAACTTTCTTGGTAGCTGATTTTCCATCACCACAGCCTCAAATCTTCTTTTCATTAGGCTTATTCTTAGCTACTTTGAGAACTTTATATATCATGATGCAGGTTTGCTATCTCCTCCGTGGTGGAGCTTGATGGGTTGGTTCTTCCGAAGATTGCTTTATTTTGCCAAGAGAGCTATTTCTCTTAACTTTAGATTGTAAAATTTGTGGTAGAATACTCACTTCTGCGTATTGCTTATTTAGTCTCAAAAGGGGATCTACTAAGCTCTTAGCTCAACGTTTCTATTCTTCTCTATTTTTTAGTCAATTTGCTTCATGATGAAGAAGCTTTATGATCATGCTTTCCAGGTACAGGAGGTTCAATCGATGCAATAGTTATACCACGAGGAATTAAAGATACTATTTTCCCACCGACGATTCTTTTCATCACGAGGGCTTCAGATTGACCTAGCCTTTTGAAAATTGAAGTTCTCTATTAGGAGAACTCCTTGATAGCTATTAGCTGTTGAACTCTTGGTTATTAGGCTAGAGGAGCTTCAAGAATTTTTCCAAAGATGGACCTAATGAATGTACCGCGTACTTCAAAACAGATAAAATGGAAATTCAAACTACCAAATTGAATGGTGGCCCAACATCTCCTGTTGATGACCGTAGGCAAATGATCACCACCTGACAAGAAAGGAGTACTTTGTAGATCCATTTCTGCAAAAGTGATAGATGGGTATTAGTAATTAGCAATTATTATTTCACCCCACACTTTCAAGATGCAGAGGCGCTACAGAACAAAGTAATGGTGTAATAAAGATATATTCTATGGAATGATTCATCTTACATAGAGCCTCATAATGAATTTACTACACACTTAAATCACCATTTTTGTTTTGAATTTTCAAAAATTTTTATTACTACTATAGCTGACTAACCAAAGATAGAAAGGAAAACATGTCCAGTGGAGTCGCCAGAATTGTAAAATTCTCACCAACCTCTCAACAATTTTGAGTTGAAGAGAGTGGTTTAAGAATATCGGTGTAATTTTTAGAAGGTAGATGGAATAGTAGATAAGACACTACCTAGAGATTTCTCCCTTATTTTATGAGGACTTTATATCTGGTTCTAGGTTTTCTATAGCATAAATCATAGTTAATTACCCCTCCGATAAGTGAGAGAACTTTGATTAAGGCTAGTCTTAGATCGCTTAAAGCGATATAGCATATGAGTTTTAGAATTTAAAATTATAAATTTATCATTTAAACCAGATGGTTGGGGAATGATGATGTCTATCTAGATCCATGGTTCGCCATCCGGTAAGATCTACTTAGTCTGAGAGAGTGACTAACTTGAAGGATCCTCATCGAATACATGAGTTATGTCATCCAAGAAATTGTGACTGGATAGAGATTTATTTATGGAGACAATCTTAAGACCTTACCAATCTGTCCTATCAAGTATACCCATGATTCACAACTTAAAGGCGTATTTACCATTATACGGCTATGGGATCATAATATAATGGAGCATGAGGCCAAACCACCGATCGAGGACTCTATCATAGCTGCCGGAGCCGCTGCACATAAATGAAGACACGGCCACATCCATGGAGATTGATTGAGAGAACATTAGAATAAGGATCTTCAAGAAAAGAATAATACAAGTAATATATATTCACCCTAAGTCATATATAAATTTTAAAAGATTTCGGAGAACATTTAATGAGTATGGCTTACTAGATGCTCGAGCATAACGAAATTAATCAGGACACCAACCTATTTTTCATCTCGTCGTCTGAGCACAAGGTCTTCAAACCTGTAAAGTAACAAAGCATGTATATATATTTCTACATTCACAAGTCATGTTATGCATTTAACAATACCGATAAAGGAATCCATGCAATTTATTAAGGTAAGAAGTAATTTATGCAAGATAAGACTCACTTATTAATGTTCTTCCCTCGACATAAGCAAAATGAAGGCAGCAGAGCGACGCCAAATCGAAGAAGAATTCACCTTGACGATGTTCTTCCTGATTAAGCGGTTTAAAATTAGCAGTGTAAAAATCGAAAGAAGAATGACTCTATGTTTCTTCCATCACGCGGCGCAAATTAAAATCGGGACGCCGAAGAAGAATAATCGACGATTCTTACACAAAAGGAATGGCAAAATTCGCGACAGGGCTGGTGGGACTTACGAATGGACAACAGATGAACACGCCAACAATGGGTTGGTTAATCCAGCTATCTCCGGCAGTAGCGCAGCGGAGAATTGCTGGCCGTGGAACTTGGAAAAATGGCGGTCGATAAAGGTCCGACTTTCCGACACGCATTTGACACAGGATGGCAGTGCGCGGGCCGGAGAGCACGGATTGGATACCGCATGGGACACTAGGCGGCATATGCTGCAGGAAGTAATCCATGCGCCAATGGCGGCAGCGGGATGGGTCGGCATTTTGCGGTGGCGGGTTTGCATAGAACAGGTCAACGGAGCTAGGCCGCAGAGCGGGCCGTGGGCTCGTTGCACGGGATGTGCAGACCGAGGTGGGCCGTGGAACGCGGGCTGGGCCGGAGGGAACAGCAGGACGCACGAGCTTGGCCGACTGCATGACACACGGGCTTGGCCGATGGCGGGAAGCGCAGGATTGGCCGACTGTGCGGTTTTGCTGGAAGTGGAAGACAGAGAGGCGGAGGTGTAGCGAAAGAGGGAGTTACCTATGTTTTTCATTTCTGAAGAGAGAGAGGGAAGGAGAGAGGGAAAATGTGGGAAGGAAATGAGGAGGGAATGAGGAGAGTGGAGGATTTTATTTTTCTTTTAAAGTAGTTGCTGGAAAAACTAACAAAAAATAGAGGAACGATTGTGTGTGAGGGTAATTTTGAATTTTAAAAAATTAAATTTATTAAAATGGTTTTAATGGAAATAAATAATAATCATTATATCAATTTAGATATTCAACGAAATTTTCAAATGTTTGAATATGGTTCAAGTCGACTTAAAGTCCATCTTAAAATGCGCCATTCGTTCGATATGACTGTTTGAATTGATGGAATAGTTAATCGATGATTTTGACATTTCAAGCATGCATCATCTAAGTCCATTTGATCCTTATCGCTCCTCTTGATCTCGATATAATGCACGCTGATGACTTGGCTTAATCATTAAGTCATCTAATATTTTATCAACCAATTTTGAATCTCGATGGTGAGTCGTCATCGACGGAGGTCATTTGAGATTCTGACATCGCATTTCATACTTCATTTCAAATCATTTTGCATTTATACGCATCCGAATGAGTACGAGCAATCTCATTTGATAGATCGTAAAGCTCAACACAATCAATTTCAGAATAGTTATTTGGCTTGCGTCTGCCTAACTGATATCGCCATGTTGATGACGATTTGATCATCATTGTCGAAATATTTACATCCTGACCAATTTTGACAATCTAAATGTGATAGGGAAGTCCGTTCATCAATCTGAGGTCATTTTGACCATTTTTGGTGACGTCCAGTGCATTTTGAAGTTCAATTTGACCACTGTCACTTCAAATCATTCAACATTTGCACAGACTCATCCGAATTGAGGGTGGATGGTCTCATTTGATAGTTTTCGATATTTTGAAGTTAACGACATAATCAATTTTATGAACTGAGGTTGTTCGGACATCATCGTAGCTTCCTGGCTCCGATATGTATGTGAATATATTGATAGCTCTAGCGCTTAATCGATTGATCATTAGATTTTGGAATATTTATATTATGATCAATTTTGATATTTTGAATGCAACAACGTCGTCAGACGAGTTTTTACCATTTTCTGACGCCCGGTCATTTTGAGCTTGAGTCGTTTCAAAATCAGGTTGACTTGACTTATGACACGTGTGTGGAGGTCACAGCCAATGCATCGAGTAAGCCAAAAACCTCCGACAACCTCTACGCGGAGATGGCGGAGAGGTCGCTAAAATTTACTCACATTTTTGAGACTTAGCAAAAGAAAAAAAGATTTAATGTTAAGATAAATATAAAATATAAAGTCCTAAATAAATGAATATATTGAAAATTAAAACATAAATGAACTTAAAATGAATTTGACATAAAATTGAAAGGTTATTATCTAAATTAAATTTGAACTCAAAATAAATTGATTTGATTGTAACTTATGAGCTCAAACTTATAAATTAATGATGAAATCAAATTAAATTCTAAAATGTAAGGCTTGGAGGCAAATAGCCTTTATGAGATTCAAATCTAAACTTAAATGATTGACTGATTGAAGATGAACGATACTTTACAAACATAAATCCATTTGAATGTATAATTGATTATCAAAGCTTGTAATATGATTGAAGTATAGCTTTCAAATTTAAAATTCAAAAGAAGCTAGAATTCAAATAAGCTCGTTTAAAGAAAGTATAACAACTTGCATGAGTGAGTATCAAATTTAAATGTTGAATTTACAAAGATCTAATAAGTTTTTAATGAGCATAAGCCAATTATTGAAGTTTAGAAGTTGTATGAATAAATAAAATGCAAGTAAAGATACAACCTTTTAAGTGCAAATATAAACATAATAATACTACCTGATTAGAACTTTCTCAAAGCGATATGTACGCTAAATTAAATTCTATAAAAATTATGGAGCATCTTTCAATCCAAAAATTAAGGAATTTCATTCTAATTATAATTTTCAAAATCAATGATTTCATTAATTAGATGAAATTATCTAAGTTATAAAACTCCTACATGTGCTTGGACATAAAGATTTAAAGGGTAAATTTTAATGTCTGAAAAGGTCGCAGAGGTTAAGTTGAGATTAAATAAATATAAAATTAATCTCATAATTCAAATATAAAATTATCTGAATTATTACACAGCATGCACTATTAACATGTGATTGTTAAATTCCAGGATGATGTTGTTTCTTTTTGAGGTCGTTAACAAAACTTAAAATCTATTATAAGAATTTCTTGAAATATCCGAATTGTCATGACAAGAGATCGATCCTCTATTAGAGGTAAACAGTTACAGATTTAAAGCTCTTAAATATATTCAAATCAATTAATTATCCCAATGATGGCTGTGTTGAATGGTGATTTCAACCAGAGGGGATACTCCCATTAAAATGTGATTCTAATTTCAAATCAAATTAACTCAAATTGAGTGTCAATCTAAAAAATTATTTAAATAAAATTCCATCATTAAAAGCTTAAAGCAAAGCACAATCTATCCACCTTTCACAAATATTTGTCGGAGGTGACAAATTAAAAAAACTCTAGCTCACAAAGAAGTTAATGTCAAATTAAGTGTTCTATTATGTTCACTCTCAATCAATCTCGCCGAAGGATGTGCCCTCCTCCATGCTTTTGGCCTAGCCATAGTGTGATGCTTATGACTAGAGTCTCCATCGTGGTTGGCGTGCTCCATTATATTATTATCATGACGCGATGCCCCAATGCCCGCCTGAGTTGTGAATCATGGTATACTTGATAGGGCAAAACCCTTCTCGAAAGTAAATTTAAGCTGTCTCGACAAACACCATCCCTGTCGCAAGATTTTTTTGACGATGTAAACCTATGTGTTGAGATAAGGATCCTTTAAGTCTATCTCCTTGACTCTGTAGACTGGGACCACAGGGATGAAGAAACCATGGGATCTAGATCGCACATCATCATTCCCCAACCATTTGCTTGTTAAAATGATGAATTTCATAAATTCTAAACTCCACATGTACTACATACGCTACACATTAAGCAACCTAACGACCCTTAATCAAAGTTCTCTCATTTATTGGGAGGGGTAATTAACTATAGGGGCTTGTGCCTATAAGAAACCTGGAACCAGATCTAAAGTCCTCATCAAATGAGGATAAAATCTCTGGGTAGTGTCTTATCTACTATCTCATCTCTCTTCATTCAATATGTCGAGAGATCGATGGAGAATTTTTGGAGCTCACAGATTTCTAATGACTTCATTAGGGACAGGACTCTCTTTGCATCTTTGGCTAGTCATGCATGTGTTATAGTAGCAACAAAATATTTGAAAATTCAAAAAAATGGTGATTTAAGTGTTTATACGAGACTATATATCGAATGAATTATTCTATAGAGTATATTTTTATTATACTATTATTTTATTATGTAGTACCTCTACATTCTGAAAGTATGTGGTGAAATAATAATTATTAATTACTAATCCTCATCTTTCACTTTTGTAGAATGGATCTAGCACTCCTTTCACCGCTTAGTTAGCATGGTAAATATCCGCCACCAACGCCATCAACATAGGAGATATTGGAGCTACTATTTAATTTAGTAGCTTGAATTTCCCAGCTACCATAGTAGAAACTCTAGAAGTACCCACCCATGGTACACTTATCCGAGGCCTTGCTAGAAGACCTTGGGTTACTGATGTTCCTACTAGCCACGTTCACCAATCAGTTTAGCAACCAACCATATTTAAGGAGTTCTCTCAATAGAGAACTTCAGTTTTTAAAAGGCTAGGTCAATCTGAAGCCCCCTTGTGATGAAATGAATTATTAATGGGCAAAAATTGTCTTTAATGCCTCATGATACAACTGCTCCATTGATTGAACCTTTTGTACCTGGAAAATATGATCATGAAGCTTCCTCATCAGGAAGTGAATTAACTAGAAGGCAGAGAAGAAGAAGAAATGCTAAGTTGAGGGCTCAACAGATTCCCTTCAAATGACCTAATAAACAAGCGATACTGCTGCCAGAAATGAGTATTCCTACCCACAATAACTTTGACAACCTAAAGTGGGTAAAGAGGAATAGCTCTACTGGTGAATTAAAGTAGTATTTCTGAAACCAACAATGTTAAGCTCCACCACTATAGAGGAGACAACATGAAATATTGTATGCCAGAATACACAAAATTCTCAAAGTATCCAAGGACAAAGGCTTAATGAAAATAAGATTTCAGGCATGATGAAATAGCTCCACCAAGAGGTTGCCATCTCTTTTGGTAACCAGTCATCGAGCCAAGTATGCTTTGCATGGTGAGCATCGAAGCATGACACTCAGACCGTGTCTAAGAATCCACTTCTGAAAGGTCCCGACGAAAGGATAAACAGATATGGAGGCCAAGGCCCCGTGATGAAATCCTAAAGAATGAAAGAGGTGTGACATTTGATACATATACTTAGAAATCTATCTCAAAAATAAGTCATCAGAATTGGATACCTAAAAGAAAGGATATCACTGATGAATGACATGATCTGAGAATTGGGATCCCATCATCTATCGATTCACCCCACAAGAAGGTTGACTTTCATCCCCTTTAATGAAGAAGTTGTTCAATACTAAACTGAGATCCACCGGAAAGCCAATAAAAAAATTCATGTAAAAAAAGAAGGTGATGAAGAGGACATTATGGAAGTAATCTATGGTCGAGTATAGATGAACTTTTTCACCGCATAATCACAACATGAATCCAAGGAAGAACCAATGAATTGATGAAAGAAGAGTCTTCATAAATAGAAGATGGATCTTCAATCTCTACTGAAGTGGAAGAAGAAGATCAGAATGAAAAATAGATCATCAGTGTCAAAGCTGTATATATGGTTGAACCAGAAAATGATCAGCCTGGTACAAGCTTTTATACTCAACGTCATCGTTCAGCCCTATCAACAGTTGCTCCTGCAAATGCACAAGGAGAAGGATAGTCAAGTTCTTCCCCTAAAGATGAGCAAGGAGTAGAAAAATAATAAGAAGCAGAGGAAGAAGAAGAGCCTATACTTGTTGATGCTGTGACGCTAGCTAGAGAGCAAAAAAGAAAATGAAGGCCAAATGGAAGTCAAGAAATTGTACCCTGTAAGATGAATGATATGATGGTACAAATAAATATCATGATGGAGATGTTGCAGAAGAACATCACATCAAACACAACACCTATTTTGTCTGCTAATCAACAGGTGGCTAATAATACAACTTCTATACCACCAGTCATTCTAGTACCTCAAGCACCTTCAGTGCATGCTACACATGAAGCGAGGAATGAATTTAACCAACTACCTCTTCAGCCGGTAATTTAAAATGTGGCTAGCACACCTAGAATGGTAAAACCGCCTAGAAATGATAAATGAAAGATAAGATAAAATCATAGCTTCTGCAAAGTCAAAAAAGTGGGGTCAACCTCGCCCTTGAATATGATCAAGTGCCATACCCAAAAGATTACTCAGTGTCAAAATTTAAAACATTCAGTGGGTTTGGTAATCCAAACCAACATCTAGCCCAATTTAAGGCTACTTGTGGCAACACACGGGGGAATGATGCACTTTCCTTAGTTTATTCAATTTCACCGCTTTCAGTGGTATAAATTGTCAATGATTTAGTTAAAACCTTTGCTGAGTTAGAGATAATATTCATAAAGAAGCTCACTAGTGTAACTAAAAAAAATAACAATCGTTGATCTTGCCTTGCTGAAAAGGAGAAAAGATGAGTCAATGATAAAATTTATAGGTCGTTGGCATAACCAAAGCATGAAATGTCAGCAACAAATAGAAGAGAAACATGTGTTTCAATCTCTAATGGGAAATATGGATGATAAAATGACACCATTTTTATGTATGACATCAATTACAACATTCAAAGACTTGTTTGATAGGATGGCTAAATTTGGAAAGCTGAATTGTCCTAAGTCTGAAATCTATGCAGATAAAGCAAAGAGGAACAATCCTTTAGACTCAAGAAGAAATACAACTCATGCCGCTTCCTATAGCTTAAATGGTGAAAAGCGGATGATATATAATGTGGATAAAGGAAAACATTCGATGTACAATGATGATAAGGGAAAGAAGTCTGTCTATTCTAATCCACAGCTAAAATTGGTATTAGGAGGCAATGACAGACCTCAGCTTTTCCAAGTGGTGGCGAGCATCCAAAATAAGCAACAAGAGATAATGAGCTAATGTGACCATCTCTTATGGAAAAGATGAACAAAGATTATTCCTTTAGAAGATACAGTGTGGCCAAATTATTTTGGCAAGTAGTCAAAAATGGTATACAATTACCAGAAATTAAAAGGCCTGAAGAAGCTGCTTAAGTCGTAATCCAAATTAATATCCTTATTGTCGGATGATCAGTCATCCTATTGAAGATTGTTATGTCTTCAAAGATTGACTAGAAAGGAAGTATCGACAAGGTGAATTTGTACTACCTGATAGTGTTTTAATCAACCAAAAAAGGGAGTTTACTAGGATGATTACGTCCTTTTCCGTATCATCCATCAAAGATAAAAAGATCATGAAAATGCTGAAACAGTTAAAAGGAGGCTCTAGTGTTAAGTGGAAATCACCACTTGAACCTATATTAGACTTAAGAGAGATGCCTAAACCAAATATTTGAGCTTCTCGATGGCATTCTGATAAGGCTACTTCATCATAGCATGAGGAGCAATCTACTAAACATAGGCCTCATAAATCAAACAAGACAACTAAGAAAAAGAAGATTAAGAAGAGAACTACAACTCAAAAGATTATTAACAATCTAGAAGAGTATCACCAACCGGCAAGGTAACCATTTAAGCTTGCAGACTTTATGCCTAAACTTCGGATTGATAAATCAGATGAATAAGATAATGGTGAATCTTGTCCAGTAGAGATACGCCGAATCATTTATGTGATATTAAATGTTCTTCAACATTAGTTACTCTGAAATGATAAGGGTAGTCAAACAGACTCGACCAACCAATCAAAATTCTTGTCAGGAAAGCAAGAAGACCTTGAGGAGTTAACATCTAAATTTTATTTAATGACTCAACAAGACGATAACAGTTCAGATGAAGATATATGTTTTCTCGATGGAGAAGAGTTAGACTCATCGATATCATCACGCATGAAATGTATGAAGTTGAAAAATGAGTCTAGCCTTTTTGGCCAAACCTCTAGAATAAGAAGGGAATTTGAAGAAACTATGTCTTCAGAAGAATCTGAGCAAGACAAAGTGATTCAAATTCAGTTGAGAAGTGGTAAAGTCTTACCACCCTCAGCAAATAAGGGAAATACAAATAAAGATAAATGCAAACAAATTGAAGTCAATGAAGATATCATTCTCAAAAATCTTAAACTAAAGCCTAAATCAAGCAAAAGATAAATTATAATATTCTATCGCATCTAAGAAAGATCCCTGCACAACTGAGTGTGTACGAGGCTCTCTTGGTGTCAAAAGATCTTCGAGAAACTTTTATACAGGCTCTCAATGATCCAGAAAGTTATGAAGCCTACTTCGCTAAAAAATGCATGACTGCAGTATTACAAACTCAAGATCTCCCTGTAATCGCATTTTTTGAAGAAGATCTTATGTTGGGAATGATAGATCACAACTGTCCTCTATATGTTACTACAGAGAGTGATGGTGTCTTGATCAGCCGAATATTGATTGACTCAAATTTTTCTATCAATCTTATGAGTCTAAAGGTATTAAGAGGATTATCATTTGATATCCAATATATTAGGAGAGATAAGTTGATGGTTCATGATTTCAATGAAAAAGGGCAAAAAAACCTTGGGTTCTTTTATTCTCCCGTTCAAGTTTTAGGATTTATATACAGAAGCCAAGTTTCATATAATCGATGCTGATACATCATTCAGAGCTCTCTTGGGTCGGCCATGGCTGCATGAGTATGGAATGGTCCCATCAACTATGCATCAGTGTATGAAGTGCATAAAAGAAGGAGAAGATTTCAGAATTCCTGGTAACCTACAACCATTCTCCATCCAAAAAGTAAAGATCTATGAAGATATAAAATATTTCATCCTTAAAGAGATTAAGCCAATAGAGCCTCTTGAGGTGGTAGCATCCACTTCAGGAACTAAAAATAACTTCACAAAGTGAGAGAGCAGAAGTAAAGAGGAAGAAAGAAGGCAATGCCGACTCTCCCTAAAGCACTTGATTCTACACCTAAATCAGGAAAATCAGTTCCTCATTTGGGAAGTGACACAGAAGAAGAAGACATTCTTGTCAAACCTAAGGAAACTTATAAGATTTCAACAAATGAAAAGTATGAAATAAGTGATTCTGATTCAGAATAGGACTTTGAATCTGCTTATGAAAGTAGGGTTCATATGGTTCCATCAAGAAGGATAGCTCACTTGGCAGAGTCAGTTGACCCACTCAAAATTATACCTATCCCTTAACAGTGCTTCAAAGAAATCACTCCACTAGAGGTCTATAATATTAAAGAATTGATAACATTCTATGTGCCGCCATTGAGTGAGAGTGACGAAATATAAACTTTATTCTACAAATCTAAAGAGTCCAACCTCACAATTTTGAGCAGCCTGCTCAACATGAAAATTATGATGAGATAGTGCCAATAAGAATACCAATATACTATACAAAGAAATTACAAAGAATGATGTATAAGCTTGGAATTCATATAAGAACTACTAAAAATGAACTCAAATCTTTAACAGGATGTCGAGCCAAAGAAGTCCTCAAGCATCACGAAGAAGTGATAAGTTTATCACAAAAGGACTTGGGTTCATCCACAAATCTCATCAAAATAAAGCTTGTTATAATATAATAGAAGCTGAGGTCCAAACTAATAGTGACAAAGAAGATGATCTCCATGTTCTTCTCATAAATGATGAAGAAGTAGAAGCCAAGCCTACACCTGAAGAACTCGAAGATGATGGACAAATAGCTACTATAGATGAACTCAAAGGAATCAACCTAAGAGCTGAGGATGATCCCCGTCCAACTTTCATTAGTGCCCTTCTACCTGATGAGAAAGTTAAACAGCTAAAAATATTACTTGTGAATTCATGGATTGCTTTGTCTGGACATATTCTGAAATGCCAGGCTTATCCCCTTATGTAGCAGTTCATAAACTTGCTATTAAACCAGATGTGACACCTGTTATGCTAACTCTTAGGCGAATTAGATTGGAAATTGAAGAACAGGTAATTACAGAAAATAAGAAATTGATCGAAGAAGGCTTCATCAAAGAAGAGAAGTATGAAGATTGGATAGCCAACATTGTCCCAGTCAGGAAGAAAAATGGTCAAATTCATCTCTGCATTGACTTTCGAGACTTAAATAAGGCATGTTGAAAGATGACTTTGCACTTCCAATATTAGAACTACTAGTGTACAATACTTCCAACTATGATATGTTTTCATTTATGGACAATTATCGGGATATAATCAAATCAAGCTGGCACCAGAAGATGAAAGACATATATAGTTCAAAACACTTATTAGCATCTATTGCTACAGAGTCATTCCCATTAGTTTAAAAAATGGAGCTACATACCAAAGAGACAAGACATGTATTTTTGATGAGTTGATTCACTAGAAAGTGGACTGTTATGTTGACAATTTGGTGGTGAAGAGCTTGAATCGTGAAAACTACTTCGAAGACTTGAGAATTGTATTGGAGAGAATTAGGAAATATGATCTCAAGATGAATCTTCTAAAATGTGCATTCGAGGTATCCTCTAAAAAATTTCTTGGGCATATTGTACGTCATAGAGGAATTGAAATTGACCCCGATAAAATCAAGGCAATTGTGGAGACGCCTCCACCGAAGAGTTTGCATCAACTTTATTCTTTACAAGGATCACTTGTATTCATCCATTGATTTATATCAAATCTATGAGGACACTGTCAACCATTTGCAAGGTTGATGAAGAAGGATGCTCCATTCAAGTGGGACAAGGAGTGCCAAGAGGCCTTCAATAGCATTAAAAGCTACCTGTTAAATCCGCCAATCCTTACAGCGCCTACTCCTGGGTAGCCCCTCATTCTATACATAGCTGCATTTGAAGAGTCCCTTGAGGCATTATTGGCACAACACAATGAAGAAAGTACAGAGAATGCTCTTTATTATATCAGTCGAAGATTAATAAGAGCATAAATGAGATACTCTCTGATAGAGAAGCATTATTTAACATTGATCTTTATAGCCCAAAGCTCTGTCACTATATGTTATCTCATAAAATTACCCTCATCTTAAGGATTGATCCACTGAAGTACTTGATGACAAGACCAGCATTGACAGGTCGCTTGGCAAGATGGACAATATTGCTTTTACAATTTGATATCATATACGTTCCATATAAAGCAGTAAAGGGCCAAGTCTTAGTAGATTTTCTAGCTGTATATCCCATCCTTGTGGACTCTTCTCTTAACGATGATTTTCCTGATGAGCAAATCATGCTCATTCATGAAAGAGAAAAATCATAAATTTGGAAAATGTACTTTGATGGAATCTCATCAATCATATAAGTCCAACCTCTAAATTTCTCAAGGGCAAGAGCAATAATCAGCATTATCTTCATAACACCAGAAGGAGAGATAATGAGATGATCATATGGATTGACCAAGCCAAGAATTAATAATGAAGCTGAATATGAAGTATTAGTGGGAGGTCTTGAAGAAGCTATTTTCATAGGCATTCAAAAGTTACATATTTTTTGGCGATTCTCAGCTTATTATAAATCAAGTACTTGGCATCTATAAAATCAACAAGCTTGAGTTAGCTTTCTATCACAGGCAAGTTCTTGAGTTTATGAAGCAAATATCAAATATCACACTAACTCGAGTCTCTCGATTCGAGAATAATAAAGCCGATTGCTTTGCAAAATTAGCTAAGGAGATGACAAGTATGAATGGTGATTATATCATGTTTGGCATATTTACTTGATGAGTTTTAGAGCTAGCAAAGTATCAATCCCTGTAGGTAGAGGGGTTATCAAATTTGACACTACAGGATGCCACTCAGTTTGCTCCTCATACTCCCCAAAATCAACAAGAAGTTGTACCAAGAAGAGCTAAGAATGACATTGCTTTAGGAAAGCAATGTGAAGCCTTTATAGTAGACGAGCCATATGATTGGAGGCAACCTTTCATTGAATACTTTAAAGAAGGCAAATTACCAAATAATAAATCACTAGTAGCTCAAATCGAGAAGAGAATGCTACACTATGATTTCGTTAACAACACTCTATATCGTAGATCCTTTGTACAAATATGGCTACGATGTATAAATGCAGATGAAGCTAACAAAGTGATGGTTGAAGTTCATGAAGGACTTTATGGTGCACATCAGTCAGGTCCCAAGATGGTAGTAAAGATCAAAAGGATGGGCTATTGTTGGCCATCTATGGTGAGAGAATGTATCAATCATGCTAAGAAGTGTCATGAGTGTCAGGTACATGAGAATATAATCCACCAACCTCCAAATCCACTACACCCAACAATAGGATCATGGCCATTCAAATGCTGGGGTACAGATGTAATCAGACCAATTAATCTACCATCGTCAGCTGGACACCGCTTCATCCTAGTAGTGACTGATATTTCTCTAAATGGGCTGAAGCTATCCCATTTAAAGAGGTCACTGTTGATCGAGTGATCAACTTCTTCATGCATAATGTGATCTATATATTTGGAGTACCGCACCAAATAATTTCTGATAATGACACAGCTTTTAAAAGTGCAAAGATTTATAGATTTGTTGATCGACACAAAATTGATTGGCAATACTCTTCAATATGCAATCCAAGAGCAAATGGTTTGACGGAGGCCTTCAATAAGACATTAGTCAAACTGCTCAAGAAGATCCTCACTAAAAATAAAAGAGAATGGCATACCAAGATAATAGAGGCACTATGGGCGTATCGATACCAACAACACGTTGACTAAAGCTCTTCCTTATTCATTAGTATTTGGAACTGAAGTAGTTCTTCCACTTGAAGTTGAGTTTCCATCACTTTGAATAGTGATCCAATATAATCCAACTGAATATCCAAATGCTCATTTGAGAATAGAAGAACTCGACGTGCTCGATGAAGTTAGGCTGCAAGCTCACCAAAATCTTTAAGTCTATCGAGCAAAGATGTCTAGGGATTTTGACCATATGGTGCAGCCTCAAACTTTCCAGAAAGGAGAATTGGTCATGGTGGTGAGAAGACTAATTATTCCATATCAAAAATTTGGTGGAAATTTTGAGCCTAATTGCGAGGGCCCTTTTATCATTGAGAAAGTGTACCAAGGAGAGGCATACCAACTCATTGACTTAAAGGGTGAAAGACCAATGCCACCAATTAATGGTCGATACTTGAAAAAAAGTATTATACATGATGACTACATTCTCAAAGTATAATAGAGATCCCCCTGTAAGACAGGGGCCATTTTTTTAGTATATCTATTTAGACCGACATCGTGCTTCATGCTGAGATCCCCAAATAAGTATACTCACTCTAGATTAAGAACTTTTATGTGAAAATTCTCTTATTACATAGGAGGCATTTTAGATTTATATACATAGATGAAATCAATGTTGCATGTTAAAGCCCTCTTAAGAGCATATCAATTCAAATATTGATATATTTATGTATTTTCATCTTAAAAGTTCTTCTAAACATGCTTTAGAATTTCTCCTGTGATATAGGGGCATTTTTTAGTTTATGTTAAGTTTATTTGAGTTGACGTTGTGCTATAAGATGAGATTCTTGAATATATTTTGATTCGGGTTGACATCGAGTTTTATGCAGAAATTCCTGATTATACCCATAATTATTACTATTAAGTTGCATGTTCTTACAAGAATAAAAAGAATCTATTTCTATGCATGAAAAGATAGCCATAAATGTCAAGAGAAATTTATCTTCCAGATTTGCCAAATTCTGGATATCAAGTTAGAAGAACTCTCAAATTTAGAAGCTTCCATCAATTGAGTTAGAAAAATATCAACCTCTACATCCTGAAGTCTAGGATACAAATGAGTTCTAAAGGTCAAACTCAACAAGCCCATAAATGGCCGAGTTGCTGATGCTCTCCTCACTAAACAAGTCGTAAGAAAAAGCCATAGTGAAAGAGCCCCCATTCATTAGTCTGATGATAAATCGCCAACCCCTCACAGCTTAAGTTAAAGACTCGAGCAGGTTCTAAAGGTTGAACTCAATAAGCTCAAATGTGGTCGAGTTGCAAACGCTCTCCTCACTCAATAAGCTGTAAGAAAAGGCCGCAGTGAAAGATCCACTGCTCGTTAGTCCAATGATGATAACTGTTCAATATCAAATCAGATCCATCTTAGTGATTACAAGCAACTAGGATCCAAGAGATCTTTCTACCTGATCGATATATCAAGACAATCTAAAGAAAACCTTAATTTAGGGTTGCCTCAAATCAATCTATATATTGCCCGCAGGGTGATATCTCAATTTATTCTCAAATGATCTGATCAAGCTCAAAGCATTGATCAAAGCCAATCTCCTCATCAAATCCATCAAAGTAGAAAGCATAGGACCGAGAAAGCAATTCCATAGTTCATACAAAGTCGATGGCCAAACTAAAGTAATTTTCTAATTATTCAATTTGTTAAAGCACACATTACTAGATTGATAACTCAATAGAGACCTAGTATAAGCCGGAAGGCTGGGTCATCTGTACACACCCTTTAATGAATTCATCAAACTAGCAAGCACATGATTCATGACATACATACACTTCCTGATAAGTTAATATGGATAAATCAGGTCAGTCCATCATCAAGTCCGTCAAGCTTAAAACTAAGACAAAAGGAATTTCAAATCTGGCTAAGCACGTATATCCAACTCCCTAGCGGAGTCCTTCATCAAAATAAATAAACCAATTCCTCCAACAAATCCAAAAAACATAAAGCTAGGGTTGGAGGAAACTCAAATCTGTAGTGTCATAAAAGAAAGAGATCTTCTATAATGCCATTGAAGCAGAGAGTAGATGGTGTAAGAACTCTTATCTATCCAACAAGTTGATTATTACAAATCGATCAAGCCCTTCATTTAATATGTCTTAAATAAGGCATCATACTAATGACAAATCCTATCAAAGCTCCGTAAGTTATTGTAATCGAAGCTGAAATGATCCAAGTTCTATGGCTAGCCCAAAGAGTCAACTAGTTTTCAATAAATGTGACTAGCTCCATGTGTGAACCAGATTTATTGAGGGGCATTTTTTGACCTCCATATATGTGTCATAAGTCAAGTCAAGCCTACAAGTCGAATTTAACAGACTTCGGAAGAGACAGTGTGCAAATCGGGGCTCAAAATGTACTTGATGTTTTCAAAAATGGTCGAAGTGACCTCCGATCAATGAACGGACTTTGCCATCATATTTAAAACATGAACATTGATTAGAATATAAATATTGCATAGTCTAACGATCAACCAATCAAGCAATTGAGCTATCAATATTTAGACGCACATATTGGAGTCGGGAAGCTACAACAATGTCCGCATGACCTCCGTTCATGAAATTGATCACACCGATAGGTTTGAAATGTTGAAAACTACCATATAAGATTATCAACTCTCAATTCAGATGAGTCTGTGCAAAGGTCAAATGATCAAAAGTGACAATACATAAATTAAGGTTGAAATGCACTAGATGTCGCCAAAATCAACCCAAGTGACCTCCGATCGAGAAACAGACTGTGCCATCATATTCAAAACTTTAAAATTAGTCAGAATATAAATATGCATAGCTTGATGATCAACTGATCAAGCAATCAAGTCATCAATATGCTTGCATGCACATCGAGGTCAAGAGGCATCGACGTAAGCCAAACGACCTCCATTCTATGAAATTGATTGCATTATTAATTTCAAAATATCATAATATATCAAGTGAGACTGTTCGCACTTAATTCAGATGAGTCTGCATAAATGTCGAGTGGTTGAAAGGGGGATGAGTATTTTTGACTTGAAATTGACTCAATTTCAAGTCGGAAACGCGACCTGATTTTGAAAGCGGGTTTGTGATGCATCTCTATAACCTTGAATACACACACACACACACACACACACACACACACATATACTATATATATATATATATATATATATATATATATATATATATATATATATATATATATATATATATATAACCATATAATGATATCATAAGGTTCATATTAAAGATGATTAAATAATAAAAAATTATCTTAGAAGGGCTAATCCTTAAAATTGATTGGCTTGGCTCCTACCTTACTTGATTGGCCATAACCTGAGCCGAACCTTCCCTCTCCCTCACATGACCAAATGATCTCCGCACTCCTTCTCCACGCGCGATTTGAATCCCTGCCAACTGTTCCCCCATTTCGTTCAAACAAAAACCACACAAACCGCTTGCGATCCCCCCTTCTCCTCTTCAATCGCAAGCGACTTGCTTCTCTCAATTTTTAGCCACTCTCACACTCATTCCTCCAAAGATTGAACCAAGCTTCCTCCTCTCTCCAAACTGAAAAGGTAAGGCAAGTTCTTCATTCTCTTCCTTCTTCTTCTTCCTTCCTTCTTCTTCTCCTTCTTCTTTCTTTTTCTTCTTCTCTCTTCTTCTATTTCTTTTTCTCTATTTCCTTCTCCCTTCCCCAAAATTGAAAATCCTCCTTCTTCTTCCATTTCTTTCTCTCTATTTTCTTCTCCCTAACACAAAAGAAAAAAATCCTCCCTTTTCTTCCTATCCAAAATTTTCTTTCTTTTTTCTCAATCGCAAAACCGAAACCATCCTCACCCTCTCTCGGTTTGCCTTATACATTATTGGATATTCACTTGTGCCACTTTATATCTGGAAAAATCATATGAAAAAATATGTATAACTATCCGAAATAGTCCTATACACTTTGACTGTATATTCCCACTTTTCTACAAACTTTGGTTAATCTACTTAACCCTCCCCATTCTCCTATTCTTCCCTTTACATGATAAAGAGAAAATCAAATACTATTATTGCTAATATTGTAGCTAGATCAGCCGCACTAACACAGAAACTTATGAAAGTCACCGATTGTGAATGTGGTGAATACATATATGCTTGCGTCTCTTTTAACAGGTTTCAAGACCCCGCTAATGCCTCATAGGGCGTAGTGGGTGTGAGAAAATGTGAAAGTGAAAGTATATATATATGCTTGTGTGTTTCTTTATAGGTTAAGACCAATGCATAAGGCATACGGGTGTGGCATGTATGTGTCAGACACTTATCTTCATACGCGTCTTGGAAACAATAACATCTGAGATGTCCGCCAGAGATAATTTTAATTTGAATTTTGGACTCAAATATATATATATGTATATATATATATATATATATATATATATATATATATATATATATATATATATATATATATATATATATATATATATATATATATATATATATATATATATATATATATATATATATATATATATATATATATATATATATATATATTATTATATTTTCTTTGTAGTTTCAAAACCCCTAATGCCCCATAGTAGCAGATGTAGAAGAAGTGGTGTGAGATGCCACTTCATTTCAATAAAGGAAAATACTCTCGATGTAGCCCCTATGATGATGCGAGAGGCTCTGAAATTTACTCAAAATTTTGGGACTTAGAAAAAAAAAAGAGATTTAATGTTAAATAAATATAAAATATAAAGTCCTAAATAAATGAATAAATTGAAAATTAAAACATAAATGAACTTGAAATGAATTTGACATTAAATTAAAAGGTTATGATCTAAATAAAATTTGAACTCAAAATAAATCAATTTGATTGTAACTCCTAAGATCAAACTTATAAATTAATGATGACATCAAATTAAATTCTAAATTATAAGGCTTGGAGGCAAATAATATTTTTAAGATTCAAATATAAACATAAAATCTTGACTGAGTGAAGATGAATGATACTTTATAAACATAAATTCATTTGAATGTATAATTGGATTATCGAAAGCTTATAATATGATTGAAGTATAGCTTTCAAATGTAAAATTCAAAAGAAGCTCGCTTAAAGAAAGTATAACAGCTTGCATGAGCGAGTATCAAATTTGAATGTTGAATTTGCAAAGATCTAATAGGTTTTTAATGAGCATAAGCCAATCATTGAATTTTAGAAGTTCTATGAATAAATAAAATGCAAGTAAAGATAGAACCTTTTAAGTTCAAATATAAATATAATTCTGTGATACAATCTCCACCGAATCTGTAACTCTTTGTACAAGAAAATAGAAGGTGGCTGTAAATTAAATTCTAAAAAATTATGGAGCTTCTTTCAATCCAAAAATTAAGGAATTTCATTCTAATTATGATTTTGAAAATTATTGATTTCATTAATTAGATGAAATTATCTAAGCTATAAAACTCCTGTATGTGCTCGGACATAAAGATTTAAAGTGCAAATTTTAATGTCTGACAGGCTACGCAGGCTAAGTTGAGATTAAATAAATACAAAATTAATCTCATAATTAAAATATAAAATTATCCAAATTATTAAACACCCACATGTGCCCCGACACTATGCTGATTGTTTAAATTCAAGTGTCTAAGGATGTTGCGCGAGTTATTTCCCGATTTAGTCTTAGGACTGGGTCCAGGTTAACAAAACTTAAAAATCTATTATAAGAATTTCAACTTATTGAAATATCTGAGAAGCTAATTCTATGTGAGAGATCTCATCCCTTAGAGCTCGATGACAAGATCTAAAGCTTTTAAATATATTCAAATCAACTAGTTACCTTAATGATAATTATGTTGAATGGTGATTTTAACCAGAGGGGATATTCCCATCAAAATGTGATTCTAATTTGAATTCAAATTAACACAAATTGGGTGTCAATCTAAAAAATTATTTAAATGAAATTCAATCGTCAAAAGCTTAAAGCAAAACTCAATCTATCCACCAATCGCAATTGTTTGTTGGAGGTGACAAATTAAGAAAATTCTAGCTCACAAAGGAGCCAATGTCAAATCAAGTATTCTACTATGTTCACTCTCAATCAATCTCTTGCCAATAAGGATGTGGCCAGTGTCCTCTAACTGTGTGGCTTAGCTAATAGGCTCCATAGATTATGCAGTTATGACCAGAGTACTCTGATCGGGTGGCTTGGCCAGTAAGGCTCTATTATATTACGATCATGATCGTAGCCCGTATGCTCTCCAATGGCTCTACCCTTTGAGTTGTGAATCATAAGGTATACTTGATAGGGAAAAAAGCCCTCTATCAGCAAAGGTAGACTTAAGCCTATCTCCTTGGACAAACACCACCCTAGGTCTATAAGAATTTCTTGGATGATGTAACCCAAGTGTTGCTGATAAGGATCTTTCGATCAGGCTGGGTCGACTACCTCATTTGACTAAGTAGACTAGGGACCACGATAGCTCGGGATGATAGAACCATGAATAGATTGGGCACATCATCATTCCCCCAACCATCCGCTTTAAGTTAAGATGGTGAATTTCATAAACTCTAACTTTTAAACTCCACATGCTGCTACTATACGCTATGCATTACATGACCTAACATCTAGCCTTAATTAAAAGTTCTCTCTTACTTATTGAGAGGGGTAATTAATTATAGGGGCTTGCGCCTATAGAAAACTTGGAACAAGATCTAAACTCCTCACCAAATGAGGTTGAAATCTTTGGGTAGTGTCTTATCTACTATCTCATCTACCTTCTGAAAATTACACCTGTGGTGAAATTTTTATAAATTTCTAAAGAAATAAATATATTCTTCCGTCTTCACTCTATGCAGGATAAAGTGAAGATAAAAATATAGTTTCTTCTTTTTATGCATTTTTGACATCACGTAGATCCGTAGATATTCTTATTGAGGGTGACCATGTATGACATTGAGGAGAAGTGTACTATCTCAAAAGATAGAAGTCACCATCCTACTATGGACCTAATCACCTCAACAAGGACTCTTAAAGACAATGGGTCTGTATGTGTACCAAAGATTCTTGCCCTACTTTACATGGAAAAGTAAAGTAGGGTTTATTTTAAACTGGGTTCGTTAAGTTTCCTATAGGGATAAGTCCCCATAGTTAATTACATCCTATGGAATGAGATCCCTTAGAAATACTCTCGATTAAGGTAAATGGTCATTGTTTCTAAAGATTTCAATAGGTAGGAGTATCAATCGACTAGTTTATTTTGCAAGATTAAATGAGATTGATCAAAAAGAGAGAGAGTTATTATCAAAGCCAAAGGAAGATAAGTAGGAGATGTTCACGATGCTAGAAAACCTAGCAAGTATCTCAAGCTATCCTATGATTATGCTTTATATTTTTGAAATTGAATTATTCATTTGAGTTAACTTTTTATTAGAAGTTTATGGCTTATAATTTCATAATATAAGGTTATGGAAATGCCTAAGAGGTGAGGATTTATGCTTATAACCCATAGAAGGGAGAAGCAATCTCAGAACCTAAATCTAGGGAGCTTTTGTGAAGGCCAAAAGCAGGACATAAATATAAGGAGAAAATGGGTATTTAATTTTTCTCCGTAAGAGAGAACAAATCACCCGACTGCTTGGATTTACAACCGCATGGGGGTGGCTGCCAACTAATTCCTCTTACGATTTTAAATTCATGTAGGCAAGTCATATGCTTTATGCAAGATAGCTAGGCTGTTATTTATTTTAGAAAGAGACTAAGTCCTTAAACTCACTCCTTAAGAGACTAGATCATGTAAGGGCATGAGAAATGACTTAGATCTTATGCAAAATATATTACATATTATTTTCATTTTTGGACAATCATTTGAGTCAGGCTTATAAGATTCATATGCCTGATGCATGAGAAGTAAGATTATTGGCCAAAATCAACATGAAGGGAGGAGGCGTGTTTTCACCACGGCTCTCAAAGGTTAAGCCATATTTTTCTGACAAAGGTGGAAGCCCTCCAATCAAGAGTGCAACAATATGCTTTTGTACTTGATATTATAAAAGAAATACTCATCCAGCTAATTGGTTGCTAATTCTTTTATCTTGATTTTGACTTAGGCTTTAAATGAGGTTATGAGTTATTTATTTTAATTTTGAATTGAATAATTTGCTAGAAGATTTATTTTTTTCCTAAAAGCCTAATCTTCATCCAAGCCATACATCAAAGCAAGGAAGAAACTAGGAAAATATGCCATCTTAATGCACAAGTTAAACAAAATATCAAACATTTTATAAAGCTAACATAAAAGAATAAAATGCCATTTATGGTGTACTATAGACAAACGAAAATAAATTGCAATAAGCTCTACACTAATACAATTTCAAATGAATTAATTTATGATCAAATAAAGAAATTCATGTTATGGGGGCCTTCTTTCTTTCTTTATTGTTTCTTCTTTGCTTCTTTCTTCTTTCTCCTTTCTTCTTTGGTTTCTTCTTTTGGATGGTTGGAATGTATATACTCCAAAGGCTTCACATGGTGCATAAGAAGAAATCTTATGAACAATGATCATCCTAATCCCCCATAACATGCATTCCAAAATTTTAATTGAAAAAATTACACAAAAAAGAAAAGTAAATCTAACTAACATCTGTAAAATATAGATTAGCTAAACAAACTATACAAATCCCAAGCTTGTATATTAGACTTAGCACCTCATACGTGGGTAATCAAGTCCACCTGGCCTATTGGATTATGCTTAGGGGAATAAGCACCTGCACATCAAAAGTATTTATATTTTTTATTACAGCTCCCCTTAAGCACATGCAAGCTCATAACTAATCATAAGTACCACACTTTCAGTTTTAAGTATTTGATTTATAGATTTTGAAAATAGTTTTGAATTTAATAGTGATAATAACCAATCATATTTTTTACTTTAGCCAAAACATGCAATTTGACATAATGAAAATATTTCATTTTCATTTTGATTTTTGAAAAGAATGAATGCATGAAATTCATATGACATACATATTTAGCATGTTATGAAAGAACTAAAGTGATGAAATATGTAAACACATTCACCTTAATTAACTCTTAAAGACAATCTCATGAAATAAGAAAGTTTAAAATAAATAAAATTATTTTTTAAGAAGGTTTGATTTAATTTGAGAAATATGAGGTGAGTTTGCTAATCTGAAACCATTCCCACATATGTTTATTATTTTAATTTAATTTTTAGGTGATTAGATCAATTTTATGCTTTGGCTAGGTTAAGGTATGAATTAAATGAGTTAATTAACCCTTACCTATACCACCTTAGCAAAGTTAATCAAACAATTATGAGCCAATGTGATGACAAAAAACCATACAAAGAATTTAAATCAACAATGCACCTAAGAAGAAAAGGGCCTAAAGCATTTGACTCATGATTAATGAATAATTTGACTAGGGGTTTTTTAAGTAATTTCATAACACCTCTCACACATGTGAGTTGAGTTTTGATTCCCTTAATGTACTTAGGCTCTTTAACATCTAAGCATCTACCCAAGATAGATTAATTGAGTTCTAAAATTTTTTTTGAATTTTTTGAAATTAATTAAGGGGGTAATTAGTGAATTAACCCTTAATTAAAGATGGATTATGGAAGAAAAAGGGGTTTAGGGAATATCTCAAGAAAAGTATCCCAAAATTATTCCCTAAATCTCATACTCACTCAATCAAAACTTAATTGGCTCAATCAGAGGGTTAAACCACTAATTATGCTCTTAATTAAGCTTAAGGGAGTGATTAAGGAATGAACTAGCAATTCTCCTAATTAAGCCACTAATAAATCCTAAGAAAATTAAGGGAGGCAGAAGTCATCCCACTAATTAAGCACAAAAAGTTTGGGATTAATCAGTGGAGTAATTAAAGGATAATTAGTAAGATAACATTCCTAATGAAATCCAAATTCAGAGAAAAATACTATCAAAAATCCATGGAAATTAATTTTAGAGTATTCTATATTCAATTATCTTTCCAATGCAATTTATTTTATATATATTTTTGACTTTTCTAGGCTTTGATGTGAATTTTAGAAGTGTACATAATTAATTAGAATATTTAAATAACCTAATTAAGTATTTAATTGCGTCGATGCCACGTGGGCCGTTGATGCCGCATGCGCTTTCTATGTGGTGCGAGATTGGCTCTTAAACTTATCACGCCATAGTGCCACATCAGCAGTAGCACTACGTGCTTTCTCCTCAGCCGTCTGATCAAGGATCAGGCGGTTGAGATTAAAGCCACCGTTCTAAAGAGGAGATCCGTGGGTGCTATGTGTTCTAATCTCGACCATCCATCCAAAATGGACGGATGGATGACCAAAGATTCATCCTTGTGATTCCCTCCGTCCATGTTCTAGGGTGCTATCCGAGCTCGATTGAGCTCGGACTGGGCTAAAATTTTGCCCACACCTTCATCACACAATGTAGATCACATCCAATGGCTAGCTTATCATGCAATGATAATTTCTTTCACTAAGCTCCACACTATGGATAGATTAAGCTTGAAAAAATAGTTTACCTTGCCGGAGGTTATCACCGGTGCTCGATTCCCTTAGAGAAGCTTCGTCTAGTGGAGACGAAGCTTTGCTGAGAGTTTGATCTCTTGAGATTGGGTGGTTGCTTCTAGAGGCCAACTCCACCTTGAACTCCTTGCGGCTTTGATCGAACTAGCACCACTTTTGCCTTTAGAGCTTGGGAATGAGCTTGGACAGGTTCGATTGGGGTCTCTAAGAGAGCTTGCAAAGGGAATTGGGCTAGTTGTAAGTGTGGAGTGAAATTTGATTTTAATTTTCCTCCTCTATTTTTAGCTTGAGAAATCGAGAAATGGGAAGTTCAAACTCTCTCTAGGAAGCTTGAGAAGAGTAGTTAGGGCTTGCTCTGAGTTCCTAAGCTTCAATCGAATCAGGGAGAGTGAAGATTCAGTTGAATTAGGGGGAGTATATCTCCCCCTTAAAGGATCAGATGGACGCAAGTCTCCTTACCATTTTGATCCAATTAAGCTCATGCCATGAGTTTGTTAGGCTATTTTGGATGTCCTCGCATTCAGTTTGGCCTAAGGAGTGGAATGGTGAACTTTCCATGTGCTTAATTCAAGTGGGAGGAGGATCCCATGTGCTCCATTTCAAAGCATGTGGTCAGTTTGGAGTTTGGGTTGGGTTTGGCTGATCCAAACCCATTGGGTCATCTGAACTAGGTCCATTAGGGACCATTTGGTCCACTAAGAGGATACGAAGTGTCCATGAAAAGGAATTGACCAAATTCCAAGTGGTTTTGATTTTGGGTTACCTTATGGCCTAGGGGTAAAATGGTCATTTAACCTTCATTTTAGTTTGGGAATATTTGGTATGATGAGAAAATAGATTTAGTCAAGTTTCATTGAATTTGGAGTTGGTTTGATGTGATTTGTCTCATGTTGACCCATTTAGGTCAAAATAGGACAACTTGGGTCAAGTTGACCAATTGGTCAAATTTGGTCAAAGCAAGGGTTGGGTCAAGTTCATATGACCATATGAAATGTTTTGGTGGCTTTGGTTTAATTCAATTTGGTTTAGTTTAGAATTTGGTTCATTTGAGTTCATTTAGGTCAAATGGGTCAAGTTGACCAATTTGACCCATTTGACCTATTTGGGTTAGCTCATGGGTTAGTTTTGGTTTAGTTGGTCATATGCAATGGATTGGTATCTTTGTTTCCAATCAATTTTGGTTAAGTTTGAATATGGCTCAATATGACCCTTTCGATCAAGTTGGGTTCAAGGTCAATTGGGCTAGGTTAGGTCTAGTTGGCCAATTGAGGCTTTGGTCAAGCTCAACAATCATTTTGGGATGAGCTTGACCCATTGGTTTCAATCAATTTGGCCTATGGTGGATTTTGGCTATGTTGGGTTTCATTTTGGCTAAGTGTTGACTTGGTTAACTCTTAGATTTGACTTGGTTTGTCCCAATTTGAATGATTGATCATCTCATGATAATTGTTGATCATGATGAGAGGCTTAGGTGGGCTTAGTTCAATCCAATTTGGTTAGGATTATAATTTGGCTCATAAGGGTACTTTAGGTCAAGTGAGCCTTAGTGGATCAAATGGCTTGGTCAAAGCTTGATTGAACTCACATATGGACTTATGATTAAAATATAAATCCATTTGCAAGTGGTTTGAAGTCAAAGGGTGAACATGAAATAGATTTAGGCTTGATTTTTTTGAATTGAGTTTTGATTTGATGATTGAAGTTTATGTTTATATTTTGATTCACGATTGAAGGATTGATTGAATCATGAAGAAAAATCAAGGGTTTGACTTGATTTGAAATTGATTTGGCTAAGTTCAAGATTTTGACTTGAAAGGCTTAAGTTGGATTTTGATTGAATTTGAGTTTGATTTTTGGAGTTAGTTTTGGTTGTTTGAATTTATATTTAATTTATATATGTGAATATAAATGAAAGTATAAATGGGTTATGGGAAAGTTTCAAAGATTTGAAGTGATTTGAACATGATCTGGGCTAAGTCCTTAAGAGGGAAATAAAGTACTTAGGAAAGATTTTGAATTTTGATTTAGTTTGATTGACTTGAATTTATATTTCATTTATATATGTGAATATAAATGAAAATATAAATGAGTCATGAGAAAATTTTATGGACTTGAGTTGATTTGAAAATGATTTAGGCTAGGTCCTTAAGAGAGAATTAAGGACTTAGGAAATATTTTGAACTTGGAATTGAATTTTTAATTTATTTTGATTGATTTAAATTTATATTTCATTTACATATATGAATATAAATGAAAATGAGTTATGAGAAAATTTCATGAGTTTGAATTGATTTGAAGATGATTTAGGCTATGCCATTAAGAGGGGATTAAAGGACTTAAGAAAGATTTTGAAGAATTTCAGTCATAAATTTCAATCATGGGTTTATGATTTGGGTTTGGAGAAAATCAATTAAGCTAGAATTAATTTAGGTTTGATGTTGATTTGATTTGGAGTTTTAACTTGAAGGAAGGAAGTGAGGAATGTGGTTTAAGCTATAGGGTAGGCAAATTTTCCTAACACCCTAAGGCATGTCCTATTCATTTCTCTTTCTCTAGGATTAGGTTGAGTATCCACCTAATCACTTAGGCTAGATAAGAATCTCTTAAAGTCTAAGAGGAGTCCTATGTTTAAGATGAAGGGTTTGAGAGCTCATCCTAAAAATGAGGTCAACAAAGGCATAGGTGTGTGTGGCTGAGAACACCACATATTGGTATTGCCAAATGATCAACACATGACCACAAACACTAACAGAGACACTCTACTCCTAACCCAAGGTGTAAAAGCAATCTAGAGCTTAGTGCAATGTGGCTCTACTTATATCAAGGACAAAAGAGAGGAAAGGAGGAATCCACTAGGGATAAAGTATGTAAACCTTCTACTAGGGAAGCAGGGTCAAGTCATCCACAAGGGGATGAGAGGTATGATTTGATTTGAGTCCCACTGGGGAGAAATTTGATTTGATTAATTAAGTCCTGCTGGGAAAGAGGGTTGAAATTGTTTCAGTTTGTTGTTTATTTTGACTCCATCGAGGATAGACTAGTGAACTCTCCACTGGGGAGGCAATGTTCAAGTCATCCACAAGGGAGGAAGTGTTGTGAAATCCACTGAGAGATTACAATTTTAGATCCCCTGGGGTGCTTGAAAGATTTGCATCTCATTGAGGAGAAGCAAAAGATTTTGATTTGGATTGATTGGTTGTTTTGTTTCTTTGTTTCATTTGATTTATTTTGTTGAATTTATTTCAGATTTTTAGATTTGGATTTTTGAGATGAACCCTGTTGGTTTGCGATGGACCGCACTAAGTAGGAGCCATGGAGGTCTAGACCTAACTAAAATTTACCAATCCAAAGGGGTACTCCACTAAACACGTAGGTAGACCAACCAAAGGGATGTCTTTTGATTATCAGATGGTTAGAAGAAAGCATAGTAGACTCACATCCTCCATAGTAGAGACCAATTGCTGGGGTGATGCATTAGCAAGGAAATGGATCGAACTCAGCCTAGGGCTGACTATTGAGTGAATGTCACTGGAGGACTTAGATCAACTTAAAAGATAATCAAGGATTAATTTCAATTTTAGATTCATTTTGATGGATCCCAATAGTTTGCGATGGACTGCACTGAGTAGGGATCTCAGAGGCCTAAACCTAACTCATACTTACCAATCCAAAGGGAGTAATCTACAAACCACAAGGTAGGACAATCAAACCAAGGGGATGTCTTTTGGTTTGAAATGGTCAAGTCATAAGAAGAAACTTTGGGGACTCACATCTTCTAAAAATAAGAAGCCATTGGGGTGATCAATTGCTTTGAGCAACAAATCGGACCAGACCTAGGGCTGGCTATTGAGTGAATCCCGCCGAGGGACTTAAATCTGCTCAAAGATAGTCAAAGATTTAATTTTATTTTAAAGTTTTTTTTGATGGATTTCATTGGTTTGCCATGGATCACACTAAGAAGGAGCATATATTAGCCTAGACCTATCTTAGATTTACTGGACCAAAGGGAGTAGCTTCCTGATCGATGGGAGAACTATTTGACCAAAGGAGTGCCTTTCAGTTTGCAATGATCAATTCAAGGGAAGAAAGCACGGGGACTCATATCTTTCACTACAAAAGACCACTGGGGTGATCAGTTGCTTTAGGTAACAAATCGAAACTGACTTAGGGCTACCTATAGATTTGCGACAGTCATGCTAGAAAAAATGTATCATAGTATCATATCTTCCAAAGTGGAATGACTTCCGGGGTAACCTCTTTGTGGAAAAATAGATTGAAAACCTGGGGACGGGTGAGTAAAGGATTTATCTCAACTCAAGTAGTCAAGCAATTCCTATAGGGTGTTTTACTAACATTGCCCTAAAGATAGGATGCCTGCTTAGGAAAAGGGGCCCTTTGGGAGATTGAATTCCTAATCCATAAGTGAATTAATTTATTTATTTTGATTATTTATTTTATCATGGACTCTGTTAGTTTATGAGGGATCAAACTGAGAAGGAGCTTATATTGGCTTAGACCTATCTCAGATTTACTGAACCAAAGGAGAATTTGAGCATCCGCTAAACAAATCTTCCAACCACATGAGTGGCTACCTGAAAAGGGAGACTGTCCAATCCAAAAGTAACACGGGTAGTGTCTAAATAGGATTGCAAAGGATGTGATCCAAATAGAGTGTCCTGGATGGGGTCACAAGGGTCTTAACCTAAAACCCCATGGAGAAGATGAGATGGCTAATCATATATCAAATAGGTATTCGGGTCAACTCAAAGAGAAAGCTGGACTCACATCCCAAGAGTGGTGTATCCACTAGGTGAGTCACGATAGAACATCAACCAACCTAAGGTGCCCATCGATTCAATCAACCCAAGAAGAAAGCTCGGGACTCACATCCTCCCATAGAGAATTGATTCGGATAGTCATCTCTCCATAAGTGACATCCCACCTAGGATGACTACTGAGTGAAGTTCACTAGCGGATTTATATCAACTCAAATGTAGTCAAGTGGAAAGGAGTCTCTTGGAGACTTTTCTTAAATCTCAAATATACTCAACCTAGTTAGATCATGATGATTAGTTCAAGAAGAAAGCTCGGGGACTCACATCTTCTTAAATAAAATCAGCATGAGATAGTTTAGTGGCTGGGCAGTGATGCCTACCATACTAACAAGGCCCTCATTGGTTTGTAATTGTCAAGTTAAGAAGAAAGCATGGGGACTCACATCTTCCAAACAAGTGACCATTGGGGTGATCAGTTGCTTTGGGCAATAAATCAAACCCGACCTAGAGCAGCTAATAAGTGAGTGCCACAAGAGGCTTGCTCTCACATCAAAGTAGCCCGAGACAAAATATTTGTGTTTATTTTTGTGCATGTGTTAAAGGGAATATGATGCCTCTTGGGTTTTATCACACCTACCTTAAACACACTTGGGGGTTTTGATGAAATGGTGGCACGGATGGCAGCTGGGAATTCCCACTAAGAAAGGATGCCGCTTGGGTTCACTCATATCTAACTTAGTTGTGCTAATCAAAATATGATGCCTCTTGGGTTCTCTTACACCTATTCTACGAGCACCGAGAATTTATGTTTGATTATTTTTTTGTGGAAGAGGGATATGGTGCTACTGGGGGACTCTTACACCTACCCTGAACACATCATGGAGGATTCGTAGGAGAAGCAAACAATGCTTCGATAGAAGAGAAGACTTTGATGAAATGGAATCAAATTTTTTTTATTGATAAAATTATTTTTAAACATGATTTTTATGGGTAATATTTTTAAAATAGAGCCCATTAATTGGAAGCATTAGGTGTTCCCCTTTACAATCAATAAGCTGGTAAGATCCTCCTTAGTAGGCCTTCTCTATGACATAAGGGCCTTCCCAAGTGGGTTCAAACTTTCTTCCTATCTTTCGACGGACAGCAATCGGTCTCTTTAGGACTAACACAAGTTCTTCTACTCGGAAAGACTAAGGATGAACCAGCTTGTTGTGAGCTTGAATCATTTTGGCCTTATACAACTCGAGGTTCTAGCACGTCGTAGGTGACTCTCCTCCAAATCTTCAAGCTCTTCTAACCGTAACTTTGCATTCTGCTTTGTAGTGATCTTGCTACCCAATGCTATCCTTAGTGATGAGAGTTGAACTTCTAAAGGTAGAACGGCCTCAGACCCATACACTAAGGAAAACATGATATATTGAGTTAGAGTTCGGTATATAGTGCGTTAGGCTCACAAGGCTTCAACCAACTGCTCATTCCGCTATCTTTTGTTGTCATCAAGAGTCTTCTTTAGTATTTGAATGAGAGTTTTGTTGAATGCTTTCGCTAAGCCATTTGCTCTGGGATAGTAGATGGTGGAGTATCTCCAATCTATACCATGTCTTCTGCAGAAGCTGTTGATTTTGATGCTTTTGAATGCAATACCATTATAATTCGAGGCACCCCAAACTATATATATATGGTTCTAAAAATTAAGCACATGCGAAGTGACCTCTCTGAGTGGGATTACCTCTGCCCACTTGGAAAAATAGTCGGTTATAGCTTAGATGAACTGATGGCCCTTGGAAGAAGGAGGATCGATCAGACCCACAATGTAGGTACCCCAACACTCGAATGGCCAAGAGGCCATTGTAGGGTGTAGAATGTTGTGTGGTTGGTGGAGGACCACACCATGTACCTGATACTGATGGAATCTCCAAGCTACATACATGCAGTCTGTAATCATCGAAGGCAAGTAGTATCCTAGTCTCTTAATCTTCATCTTCATCTTCAGACTAGATTGATGCGCTCCGCATAGACCTGAATGTACCTCGATTACAATGTCATGGGCTTCGTGTTTGTCTAAATAATGTAACCACATCTGGTCAAAGGACCGGTGGTATAGGGTGCAATCAATGAGAGCATAAGAGAGATCTCTCTATTTCATCTGATAGGCTTGTGACTTTTCATGAAGTAGTTTATCGGTGTTCAAATAGTCTATGAACAGTTGCCTCTAATCCAACTCATTGTCCATTTTGGCAATGATAACCTCCCCTTTAAGAGAAAGTCTCTTGATGAGTTCAACATCAATAAGGGATAGGACTTGTTTATTTTGGACCCTTATTGAAATGGACTCATCTTCTAGACATGTCAATTCTTTGGCAAGTTTAGCCAAAGAATCTACTACTGCATTCTCTACTCGAGGAACTTTATAGATGGTGAATTCGGGAGTCTAGGCCAACAACTTCATCATGTACTCATGGTAATGACGAAGCTTGGGTTTGAGAACCTTGTAGAATTCAACAATCTGATTGATGACCAACTGAGAATCCTTGAAGATGTTGATGCTCTTGACACTGATAGTGATGGCTAACGCAAGACCGATTATCAAAGCCTCATACTCAACTTCATTATTGGTGAAAGGGTTAGAAAGATAGTATGAGAATCTCATCACATCACGGATTGGAGTTAGGAGAACTATTCTTACCCATGTCTTTCCTGGAAGAGTAGATCATGGTGCTTCCCCTTTATGAAAAGAAGCTGCACCATCAAAATACATCTCCCATCGATGATTTTCAACCTCCCTTAAGTTCATGATTTGTTCATCAGGGAGATCATCATTAAGCAAAAAATTAGTAGGAAGTGGGAGTGCTACTAAGAAATCTGCTAGTGCTTATCCTTTTAATACACGGAGGGGTACAAATGTGATATCAAACTGTGAGAGAATCATGGATCAACGTACCAATCATCCGAATAACATTGGCCGTGTTATGAGATACTGTAGTGGATTGATTCTGGAGATCAAGTTCACCTTATGAGAAAGCATGTAATGTCGTAACTTTTGAGAGGAAAAAATCAAAGCTAAGCAATGTTTCTTAATAGGTGGGTAGTTTGCTTCATCAGAAATAAGATGACGATTAAGATAGTAGAGAGCGTTCTCCTTCCCTTCATTGCTAAAGAGCCGAAAGAGTCATCCAATGCAAAAGTGTAGAGAATGAGTGGCGCCTGATAGGGAGGATGGAGACTTCACCAAACACTGCTTGATATCTTCAAAGGCATTATGACACTTATCATCCCACTTGAACTTGGTGTCCCATAAGACAATGAGTCTTTGCATCTCGATAGGTTGAAATAAAGCATCTTAGATATGCCCATCCTTGGAAGATCCGAGTTGAGTTAAACTCTTAGAGGTGGCATTTCTAAGATAGCTTTAATCTAGATCTATCTATTCCCTAGTGTAGACAACAAACCAAGGAATTTTCCCAAGCTCAATGCACACTTGAGGATTCATTTTGAGGTTATATTATCTTAATCATTCAAAAACTACTCTCAAGTCAAAGAGATGGTCTTCTTTTTCTTTGCTCTTGGCTACTAGATCTTCAACGTAACACTCAACTTGATGATAGATGAGTTCATTGAAGATCTGAGTCATGGCCCGTTGGTATGTAGCACCAATATTTTTAAGGCCAAAAGGCATGACCATATAATAAAAGATTTCGATCAGGGTTCGAGAAGTAGTGTTTCTTTCATCTTCAGGTGATATCTTGATTTGGTTATAGCGAGATGACCCATCCATGAAAGAGAAAACTTCATGAGATGAGGCAATTTCCACCATTAATTATGGTATAGGAAGAGGAAATTCATCCTTAGAGCATGCCTTATTTAAGTCCTTGAAATCGATGAATATGCAAATTTGGCCATTCTTCTTCTTATAATAATCACAACTAGAATATTTTTCTTCGATGAAACCAGCATCGATCAACTTTGACTTGAAATGACTATTGTTCAATTTCTAATCGCATGCATCTAGAGCTTGCTTGATAGGTTAGCGCTAGATCTATTGCTAACTGGACTACTACGTTAGAGATAATCCGAGCATCTCTTCATAACTCCATGCAAAGCAGTCCTTAAACTCAGTCAATAGCCTAACTAAGTGATTGATTTCTTCTTCATTCAGTAATGAACTGATGTACATCGAGCATGGATTTTCTTTTATCACGCGGTTGATTTCTTTAAGCTTGTCAATTATTGAATGAATCTCCACTTCAAATTCTAGTGGTGCATCTTTAATTTGGAGATCATCTAGATCATTTGAGATTTTTAAACATGCATTCTCATAAGAGTTGGAGTTGTGTGAAAGGAACTTATCAGACTCCATACGATTGGTAACAACTAAGTAGTAATCATCATTATCAACTGGACCCACTGTACCAAATCCTAGTCCTGCTCTTAATTATGCTTTCGTGCCTGTATTGTTCCATAATTTCTTAAAATACTCAGACCTATGCTTAGACCATATATGAGGAACCAAACTTTTTTGTATAAGATTATAAACACCAGGCGATTAAAAGTCAAATAGTAATTCCATTAATTCTTTAAATGAATCCTCCTCAAGTTCTACATCAACTTTAGAACTTGAGAATGATGATCCCAAAAAGAATCTCTTCAATTTCATATCACTGGAAGACTTAGAGGCTTCATTAATTACTAAACCTTCAACTTTTGGGGTGAAAGTGAGGTTAGAGCTAAGGTTCCTAGCTCGATAGTTTTACATCATTCAAATATTTTGCTTTGTCTGGAGGCCCGATCTTCATCACTTTCTGGATCGAAAGTCACCTCCAATGGAACCCGAGAGGGTTGGTATACTCAATCACATTAGACTCATCCAGGATTCCAAGTCTATGTGAATAGTAGGGTATTCTATGAACTGAACATAACCTATGTCATCAACCATGGGGTCTTCCACCAGAACCGCCTTTTCAGCCTCTCCTCTCATGGAGATTGAGTCATCCCACATGTCCATATGATGGAATGAACTATGGGTGGAATGTGATATGCGATATTTCTTCTTCAATTCCCTTTCTTGTTCACTTGATTTTCATTTTTTTCTTTTCTTTTCTTCAATTTCATTTTCTTTTGAATTTTAGTTTTTTTCAAGTTCACGACAAAGGTGTTTTGAGGAAGATAGTAGGTCGCATCCTTATAAATCCCAACCTCTCTAACTGAAAATGCATTTTCATCTCCATTGATATGATATTCAATCCCATCCTTTCTGAACTTGATGCACTGATGGAGGGAGGATGAAATTATCTTATTCGGATGTATCCAAGGCCTACCAAGCAAAGCAGTGAATGAAGTATTCGAATCAATGATGTAAAACTTATCTTCAGTCTTCTATTCACATATCTCCAAAGGTAATACTATAGAACCTAAAGCCCGCTCACCTTATTCATTGAATCCTCTCAACATCATCTGATCTCCTTAAAGTGTGGAGATTTTTATCCTCAAATAGGCAAGGGTCTTTATGTTCACTGATGCACCTGGATCGATGAGAACTTTAGAAAGTCTGAATCTACTCATGTCAACTGTGATGTAGAGAGGACGGTTGTGCTCTAAGAGCCCAAGAAGAAGGTCTTCATCTGTGAAAGTGATCCCCTGGGCTTCTTTTATGTAATGTGCCTCCTCACCAATAGTAGCCAGTTGAGCTAAGCATACCTCAGGATTTAGGAGAGCCTTGATTAATGATTCCCTCATCTTTGTGGATAAGATTAGTGCATCCTATATGCTTAGCTTAGATGGCAACTTTCTTAGATGAGAGAGAATATTATAGTCCACCTTGGGCTGATCCTCCACAAGCATATCCAAGGGTGGAGCATCCTGTGGAGGGGCTTCATCCTCATACCAATGACTTGTTTTCCTATCTTGAGGTGTCCCTAGAGGTAGAACCTTGCCCACGAGGTTGACTTGATATCTGTGGTGGTAATGGAAGGTTCTACACATCGCTCACCTAGCCTTCTCCTATGGGACCCTCAAAATCAAATGATTCTAAATCTATCTCAAGAGATGAACTCGTAGTATTCAGAGTAGGAAAGTCTAACTCTGAATTAGAAAGAGGAAGTTCAAAATTATAATATTTATTTTGACTTGAAGAGTTATCATTAAGAATAGATGTAGGCAACTCATCAGAAGTGACACAGATGTAATTCAAGCTAGCTTGAATCTTCAATTTCTTCAATTTGATAGGAGGTACAAAGTAGAAATCAAGCAAAGTAAGAGGGGTGAAGGATTTGATGCCCTCATCTGCCGATACAAAATGTCTACTAGAAGAAGAACTAGCTGAAGTAGTGGTAGCTGCTGATGTGGTAGCTGCAATGGTAGACTGGAGGCTGAACTCGATCAATGATTGCATTACTAAGCTATCCCAGGTTGGCACATGCTGCTATTGCTGCTTCTGTTGCTGAGCTACTCCTTTCCTTGAGTTAGCTCTGGCAACTTGCAAATCTTCCTTGGTGTTAGAGGTTTGAGCTGACTTAGGCAACTGTAAGGAAAGTTTCTTGATCTTCTAAATAATCTTTTTAGAGATTTTGGATAAAGAGATATGCCAACCTTCTTTAGTTTTGGAAGGATCACAAGTATCCCCAAGGATTACCATAATGGAACTGGATGGTTGTTCCACAAGGTATTCCTTCGGGATAACTACATTACCGATCTTGAAGCTATGTTCAAGCCAGTCCTTAAATGTGAAGCAATCCTCCAAAACATGACCTAGCATACGGTGGTTGGGGAAAAAGTTAGGATCATGGCTTTTCCCACTTCCTCCTGGTCTCTAGTTCGGGTAGTTAAAAATCGCTTCTTTAAGAGATTCTTAAAGATCTTCCTGATTACCTCTTAAATGAATAAGGCTTGATTTATCCAAAAAAAAGTAGGTGGACCATAGCTACGGGTATGTCCATACCGATGGTATTGTTAATAGGCCATGGAGTCATGGAGGCCGTAGGGTACCCCTCGGAGAGGAGGAGGTGGTACTGAGGTCGTGGTCTCTGACCGATCTCTAGGTTGCTTCCCCTTATCCACTACTATCACCACCCCAGACTTCATATACCTTTGCCTTTGAAACTAGTCTTGAAAAGGCAACCTGCTTGGCCTCTCCTTTATAGCTAGCCTTGTTGATTAACTTCTCAAAGGTTTTGATGGTGAAGCCATTAAGCATGAAGGCGACCGGGCCATGGATACTCTTTAGAAGAATCTCAATGGCATGCTATTTAGATAGCTGTGGCTCGCATTTCATACTCAGGTTATGCCATCTGAGAATATAGTCAATATGAGACTCACCTGGGTATTATTGTGCTACAATGAGATTGCCAATAGTAACACTTTGTTGAGCTCCAGCAAACCTCTTAATAAAGAGTTGCTGCAACTCAGCAAATGTCTTTATTGAACTATTGGGAAGTTCAACATACCAATCAAAAGCTATCCCTAGGGTACTAATGAAGAGATGGAATAAAGCAAAGCTACCACCCACAAGCAAACAACTGGCCCTAAGTAAATATACCTGGTTTCCATTGCCATCAAAACTCTTGAAGGAAGGTGGCACAAACCCTTGGGATATTGATTGCATCAAATTCCTGGTAGGTCTACCTTTGGAACTGATGATCCAGCTTGAGCCAATGCTTCCTTCACTGCTCAACCATGACTTGATATCTTTCTCTATGGAGGTACTTTCACTTTCATACTTGCTCTAATGGAGGTAAAGT